>CM075978.1:116392002-116483366 GCA_038087875.1 Malacoraja senta | reverse complement strand
AAGTACTGCAGGTAGACAAAAATGCTGGAGAAACTCAGCGGGTGAGGCAGCATCTATGGAGCAAAGGAATAGGTGACGTTTCGGGTCGAGACCCTTCTTCAGACTGATGTGGGGGTGGGGGGGGCGGGAAGAAAGGAAGAAAGGAAGAGGCAGAGACAGTGGGCTGTGGGAGAGCTGGGAAGGGGAGGGGAAAGAGGGAGAAAGCAAGGACTACCTGAAATTTGAGAAGTCAATGTTCATACTGCTGGTGTGGAAACTACCCAAGCGAAATATGAGGTGCTGCTCCTCCAATTTGCGGTGGGACTCACTCTGGCCATGGAGGAGGCCCAGGACGGAAAGGTCGGATTTGGAATGGGAAGTTGAAGTGCTGAGCCACCGGGAGATCAGGTTGGTTATTGCAAACTGAGTGGAGGTGTTGGGCGAAGTGATCTCCAAGCAGCTGACACCTAGAGCAGCAGATGCTATAGATGAGGTTGGAGGAGGTGCAAGTGAACCTCTGCCGCTGGAACGACTGCTTAGGTCCTTGGATGGAGTCGAGGGGGGAGGTAAAGTGACAAGTGTACCATTTCCTGCAGTTGCGAGGGAAAGTACCAGGGGAGAGGATGGTTTGGGTGGGAAGGGACGAATTGACCAGGGAGTTACGGAGGGAGCGGTCTCTGCGGAAAGCCAAAAGGGGAGAAGATGGGAAGATAATAATAATAATAATGGATGGGATTTATATAGCGCCTTTCTAATACTCAAGGCGCTTTACATCGCATTATTCATTCACTCCTCAGTCACACTCGGTGGTGGTGAGCTACTTCTGTAGCCACAGCTGCCCTGGGGCAGACTGACGGAAGCGTGGCTGCTAATCTGCGCCTACGGCCCCTCCGACCACCACCAATCACTCACACACATTCACACGCAGGCAAAGGTGTGGCCAGTAGTGGGATCCCGTTGGAGGTGGCAAAAATGTCAGAGGATTATCTATTGTATGTGATGGCTGGTAGGGTGGAAGGTGAGGACAAGGGGGACTCTGCCCTTGTTACGAGTGGGGGGGGGGGGGGGGGGATGGGGAGTGAGAGCAGAGCTACGGGATATAGAAGAGACCCTGGTGAGAGCCTCATCTATAGTCGAAGAGGGGAACCCCCGTTCCCTAAAGAATGACAGGACTTTAGGAAACGGGGGTTGCAGACTGCAGTGTCAGTTACACATGCTCAGTTTCAACCTTCTTTAAAGCACATTATTAGTGTAACACATGAAGAGGACTTTAAGCATTTTAAGCACTCTACCTATCCGTATTCCTTGCTGTCTTCTTGAAGCTTTGCAAATTATCTTTGACATAACCAGTCCACAGCCCACTTGCCAGCTAATCAAGATCCTGCTCCAATTTCTCATAACCACGTTTTCTATCTACAATACCACCCACTTTAATGTCATCTGCAAATTTATTAATCATACACTGTACATTCTCATCCAAACCGTTGATATAAACCACAAACAGCAATGGGCCGAGCACTGATCCCCAAGGCATACCACTTGTCACTGGCCTCCAGTTTGAAAAACAACCTCCCACCATCACCCTCTGCTTCCTTCCAAGAAGACAATTTTCTATCCAGTCAGCTAGCTCTCCCTAGATAAGGTGGTCAAAAAGGCTTTTGGCCAAATGCTTGACTCCAGTTTACATCCCACCACATGCAGACATGATGCTTTCACTGGATGAACTACACAGCACTACCTATAGCCTTGAAACAAAATATCCCAAGGCCTTGTACATCATAGCCAAGGACCTCAACTGAGGCCAACATCAAGAGTGTGTCACCAAATTACTACCAACACATCTACAATCCCAACAGTGGCCCAAACACCTTCAACCATTTGGGGCGGCACAGTGGTGCAGGGGTAATGCTGCCTTACTGCGCCAGAGACCCAGGTTTGCACATTCTCCCTGTGACCATGTGGGTTTTCTACAGGTGCTCCGGTATCCTCCCACACTCCAAAGATGTACAGGTTTGTAGGTTAATTGGCTTCAGTAAAATTGTAAATTGTCCCGTGTGTAGGATAGTGCTCGTGTACTGCAGTCATGGGGCGGCACGGATTCACTGGGCCGAATGTCCTGTTTCTCTAAAGTCTAAAGACCAGCAACCATCCATAATCACACAAAATTTGAATGGTGCATAAAGAGATACTTAATCTCATGATCAAGAAAGACTGTTTCAAATGCTGTCTGACAGGAAGGAACAAATGGGAAGAAGGGGAATTTTACAACTTAGGGCCATGGCAAACGAAGACATAACAACTGACAGTGAACAAAAACGTATTACATATATGTGAGTAGGAATTAATCAAACTTTTTAATAAAAAGCCGAATTCAACACTACACTTACCTTCACTCAATTCAGTAATTAATGCAAATACAACAGTTCAAAGATTATCCTGCAAGTCATCTCACAGTATCCTTTATTCCACTAATTTAGATCTTAATGGTTCTAAACAATTTATGTTGGCTTAAGCAAAGAGTCAGTAAGTACAGAGCTTCAGGTTTATATTTCAATGGGATAATATAGACAAATATTTTACAAATTACATCATTTTAACACTGTGGAAAGAAACTGCTGATGCTGGTATATACTGAAGATAGACACAAAGTGCTGGAGCAACTCCACAGGTAGTTTAGTTTTAGTTTAGTTTAGTTTAGACAGATACAGCGCGGAAACAGGCCCTTCGGCCCACCAAATAGTCCGCACCAACCAGCGATCCCGCACATTAACACTATCCTACTACTAGGGACAATTTATTCTGATACCAAGCCAATTAACCTACAAACCTGCACGTCTTAGGAGTGTGGGAGGAAACCGAAGATCTTGGAGAAAACCCACGAGGTCACGGGGGAAAACGTACAAACTCCATACAGACAGCACCCATAGTCGGGATTGAGCCCGGGTCTCTGGCGCTGCAAACGCTGTAAGGCAGCAACTCTACTGCTGCGCCACCATGCCACACAGAACGGTAAGGCAGCATTTCTGCAGAAAAGGATGTTTTGGATTAGGACGAGAAGGGTCAGATAATAATATGATCTTGTATGATGGCGAGTAAAATTCAAAAGAATAATCGATAAATGACTTTGAATGATGCTCTTTCAAGTATCATGTTAGTAGGATTTCTCAAGTTAGGCTTTGGTTAAAAAAAAATCTGAAATAAATACCCAGCAGATTCAATATGTATAACGGAGTTTTAGTTTTGATTTATGTTTGTATTTCTAACTCTATCAGAATAGCTTTAATTTTAGTACAACTCTAAAATTAATATTCCTCGTATGTTGCAAAACATACTTGGCGAATAAAATCTGATTCTGATTCTGATTTTTTTCCAATTGCCCTATTATGGTCCCAACTCACTTCTCAGCCCTGCAATGAGATTTTAGCAGAGAATAACATTATTATATTTTATTTTTCCAAACAGTTGCTTATGGATTCATTTTTTCTTTAAGTGATTTGTATTTAAATATCCGCAAGGTAGAGGTACACATTCCTTCAGAGAAGTTCCATCATTTGAATGAATTGTTAAAATGAGATATGACCCTCCCTCACAAGTAGAAATAAAACCCGATATCTCAGGGCGCTGTCAATATACAGATCTCCCCCGGTGACCCTGAAAACAGATCAACACTCTACTGTCTGTGGCAGTTGTTGCACATAAAGTGAATTATTTAATTGGCTACTAAATACTTTGTGAATTCATCATGATTTCAAAGGTCTTCTTGCTGTTCTCTCTGTAAATTTATATCAAGAATAAAAACCCTTCACTACTTACAGGTACCTACACAAGCAACGCTGGGGGTTCCTTCACTGCACTGGTTCATAAAGGCAGCTCATCAGGAAGGCATAAGGGAGTGATGATAAATTCTGCCTCTGCTAACCATGTCCCAAAAGGATACAGAAAACAAAGTCTGATGGACGTGAATCTTGGTGAAATAAGGTAACACCAATAAGTATCAAAAGAATGAAGTAATGTGGCGACTGAGTGTGTTTATTTGATGCAAGGAGTATTGTGGAGAAGGCAAATGAGCATAGATCATAGAGCCTGGATCAGTGCTTGGGACTATGATGTTGTGACCTTTGCAGAAATGTGGTTGCCAGAGGGACATGACTGGCAGCTCAATGTTCCAGGGTTTGAATGTTTCACACATGATCCAGAGGGAGGCAAAAGGGGTGCAGGAGTTGTGCTACTAATCAGGGAGATTGAAATGGCGGCACTCAAGAGAGGACGTACTGGAGGGTTTATCTGCTGAGGAGATATGGGTAGAGCTTGGAAGTAAGAAAAGGTGCAAGCACTCTAATGGGATTGTACTATAGGCACCCCAATAGCAAGCGGGAGATAGAGGAATAGATATGTAGACAGATTACTGAAAGATGCCAATGTAATAGAGTTGTTGTAGTGGGTGACATTCACTTCAATAATATTGACTGAGACTTGCTCAGAGCCTAAGGCTTAGGAAGGGCAAAATTTGTGAGGTATATCTGGGAGGGTTTCTTGAAACAGTATGAGGATAGTCCAAGCCGAAAGGGGAACATACTGGACCTAATGTTGGGAAATAGGCCTGGCCAGGTGACTGGTGTTTCAGTGGAAGAGCATTTTGGGGATAGTGATCACAGCTCTAAGTTTTAAGATTGTTTTGAATAGGGTGAAAGGTAGCGCTTGCGGGGAAATACCAAATTGGCTTAAGGAATAAGGCAAACAAAAACTTTATTAGGCAGAAGCTCGGGAGGGTACACTGGGAACATTTGTTATTGGGCAAGTCTGCATCCAATTTGTGGGGGTCATGTAAGGACCTAGTGATCAAAGTTCAGAATCAGCAGGTTCCAGTATGGTCAAAAAGAAAAAGGCAGAGCTCATAGAAGGTTTAAGAGGATGAAATCAAACAGGGGCTTTGGGGAATAAAAAGGAGAGAAGAACTCAGGTGGGCCAAAAGGGACCACAAAAGAGTTTTGGAGAGTCACATTTTTTAAACTCCCAAAGCTTTTTATACCTATATATTAAAACAAGAGGATAACCAGGGAGAAGGTAGGGCCGCTCATTGATCAAGAAGAAAACTTCTGCTTGGAGACATAAGCGAGGTATTAACCAAGTACTTTGCATCTGTTGTCACCTATGAGAAGGACATGGAGGATAGTGAGATCTGTATGGAGATTGTGTGAAGATATTAATAAAAGCATGCGCTGTTTGAGATTAAGAAGAAGGTGGTGTTGGGGCTCTTGAGGAGCAAGCGTGAGGTGCTGCACTTTGGGAGGTCAAATGTAAGGAGAAAATATACTATTAATGGTATGATCTTTAACAGCCCGAGTCTGCAGAGGGATCTTGGGCTGAATGTGGTAACACAAGTAGATAGAGTGATGAAGAAGACATGGTATGTTTGCTTTGAGCATAAGAATCAGAAAATCATGATGCATCTTTATACGACTTTGGTTCGGCACATTTGGAGTATTGTGTGCAGTTCTGGTCATCCCATTACAGAAAGGATGTGGACGCTTTGGAAAGGGTGCAGAGGACATTTGCCAGAATTATGCATAGATTAGGGGGTATTAGATACAGGGAGAGTTTGGGCACATTTGGATTTGATCACATTGTTTGGGCACATTGATCCCAAACATACTGCCAAAGCAACAAAGGAGTTTCTCAAAGCTAAAATGGTCAATTCTTGAGTGGACAAGTCAATCACCCGATCTGAACCCAATTGAGCATGCCTTTTATATGATGAAGAGAAAACTGAAGAGGACTAGCCCCCAAAACAAGCATAAGCTAAAGATGGCTGTAATACAGGCCTGGCAGAGCATCACCAGAGAAGACACCCAGCAACTGGTGATGTCCATGAATCGCAGACTTCAAGCAGTCATTGCATGCAAATGATATGCAACAAAATACTAAACATGACTGCTTTCATTTACATGACATTGCTGAGTCCCAAACATTATGGTGCCCTGAAATGAGGGGGGGGGGGGGGGGGAGGTTAAACTATGTATAAATTGCTGCTGTAATTTCAACATGGTGAAACCAAAATGTATAAAAAATGGCCTTTATTAAAATCTGACAATGTGCACTTTAACCACGTGTGATTTTTTTCTATTACAAATCTCAAATTGTGGAGTACAGAGGCAAATAAATAAATGTTGGGGCTGTCCCAAACATTATTGAGGGCTCTGTATAAGATGAGAAGGGGGAAAGTTTAAAGGGGTTGTGGAGGGCATTTATTTTTAAAAACAGAGAGTAGTGTGAGCCTAGAACACATTGCCAGAGGTGATGGCGGAGGCAGATATGATGGTGGCACAAGACGCTTTTAGAAAACATACGGAAGTGCAGGGAATTGAGGGATATGGATCATGTAGAGAAGATAAAATCAGTTTAACATAGCATTATGTTCAGCACAAACATTGTAGGCTGTACTGTTCTATGTTGCACGTGCTGCCAGGTTTGGTAGAGGCAGATTAAATAGAGGCATTTAAGAAGTCTTTGGATAAGCATATGGATATTCAGGGAATTAAGGGGTGTGGATTATGTGCAGGTAGATAAGAGATGGTCTTGACATCTTGATCGGCATATATGTAGGCTGAAGGACTGTTCTTGTGCTGTACTGTTCCATGGTCTAGAGAAGTAATATACCAGTGTTGGTTCATCATTTGTCTTATTTAAGTAACCAATTGTCACCATCCCTAATTTAGTAGAAAACTTGTGATGTAACTTTACAGCTACAAAATAGACAGAAAAGGGTGATGTCACTCATAAAATATGCAGTTAATTTAACCCAATGTAAAGTAATAAAGTCTGAAGTTCTGTACATTCAGTCTCTGTTTCAGCCAATCTAAACTGTTTTGAACAGTTAACATCCAAATTAGGCAAAATATGTGAAGTTCTGGATGCAATGACTCCACTGTGCCCGAGCCGAAAATCCCAAGTCTCAGTAAACAATTATTGAAAACTAATTTTGAGTCCACTTTAAATTGATGTATAAACTAGTTTGGGATGTTGTGGCTGATTTTAAACCAAGTCACATTTGCAGGGATCTGAAGGCCAAAATATGTAACTTTTCAATATTTGACACAAGGAATACTGTCTTCTTTACCTGTACTGTCTTAGCTCAGGGCCATTTAGACATATTCATTATAGTGGGCAAACTTAATGCTCTGGAAGAATTTCTAACTCATTCCTTCACGACTGACACATCGTCATTAAGTGAGCAGCGAATCGAAAATGCAGGAGCATGGTTTATCTTCCTGCATAATCCCAAACCACTCACTAAGAATGCCATCTAGTGGTAAACTCAAGTTAAATTTACCTCTGCAACATGCTCAAGTAAAACAAGTTCTGATTATATTCCTGTATAAAGTACCAAGACATCAGGTTTTCAACTAATAATCTTTGTTTATTAAATATTTTTTTCTCTATGTAACTGGTCAGTTTAATCTTGTGCTTTCTATATTACAGCAGTAAAAAAAAATATTTAGAAATGCAGCGAGCCAACACTTAAATGGTTCTTCATGGTGATTCATCTATTTTTCAAATGGAAAAATATTCTGCATTAATAAAACAAAATTCAGAGACCTGCTGTAACACTAGAATTACATGAGAGCATTCTCAGCCAAAACAAATTTCACTACATTCCCCATGACACCACCATCTATATCTCAGTTACACTAGCAAGCTGCAATGTTGACTGAAGTCAATGGGCCCTAAATTCAAGTGCACATGATAGACTGCTTGAGAAGAGGCCCAACTGATTCTGACTGTGCTGTTGGACCCATGTTGAATACTGTGCTCATGTGCTCCCACGTGCTCATGTGTACGTATACACACCAAGAGCCAGAGTGAGAGACAGAAACAGAGAAAAAACAGCAATGACAAAGATGAATGGCAGTGCAGCCAAGAAGACATAGAGAATACAGGGAGAGAGTTTACAAATACTTTGTCATTCAGAATATCTTGCAGTGTTTTGTATACAGCGAGGTGACTGAAATACACAGTCATTGCTCTTATGTATGGAAGCTAACAATTTTACACCAATATCCTCAAATCCTCTATGCTTAACCATCCTTATTAACACAGCTTTTGTTTTTAAACTGCACATTGTACACTTCGTTGTTATTTGCACTCAATTTACAATAAAATCACAAGCCTCAAATGCAGGGAAATGCACTGGGATATAGTTCACCTCCAACAATAAACCAGCCTTCAATGTTTTGATGGAAGATTCACAGGGAATGCATCCCGGTTTTCCGAAATGCATTCCCATCGAGTGGAAGTCAACATCATCGCCAAGCACCACCAACCCTTCCCATCATTATAGGACTGGATTGTCTATGCACTGTTGATTGCAAACATGGTGACTACCAAGATCAGCTATCAGTTAATAGGTGATTCGTTGTAAATATCAGTATTTATCAAGCTCCGTTGTGACACGAGTAGGCCATCCATAGCAAAAAAAAGATTGAATTAAACTGCTCCAGTGATCTCCAGAAAAGGAAAGGGAAATTTCAGCTCTTAAGACAAAACAGCTACTAAAATAGTTATGGCTTTATTCTTCTGGCTAAGGATGTGACAGAAAGTATCAATGGGCTCACTTATCCTGGCCAGCAATTCATTTCAAGGGTTTATGGAGAGTGTTTGTTGGTGCTTATATCAATACATGGGACTGCATTCCCTGCAAGTGATGCTGTTCACATCCATGAAGGATAAACTCACTGCAGCTGCAGTCACAGCTGCCACCACCTACCTGCATCCAAAACCCCTTTCCCAGAAAACACATGATTCAGACACCGAGGCAAACCCCAATCTTTCCCACACAAGCCCACAGGGTATTTCCAGCCATAAATTGTAGTGAATTACATAATATAATTAAATAATGACATATCACAATAAACTGCCAGGTCCCAAACTGCAGGGAGAACCTCAACGAATCATACAGATTTGCAAGCTGTAACTCGCACCTCGAGGCTCACACAGCAAGCAAAGGAACTAATGCTTCCAGTGTTTAGGTTATGGTACATCATATAAGGAGATGAAATGTGTTACTACAATAATGATCGAAACAAGGAGTCTGGATATGACTCCTCTATGTTACAGTTTGGGAGTGATATTGATCGTGAGAGTCGTACTGTGTTATAAACAGATATGTGGAGTCTGGGAGTGATATTAATACAGGTGTTCCCACTTTATGGCCACTTGGGTAATGGAAATTTGTCCTTATGGAATTCACAAATCATTCCCCAAAAATTGGATATACAGAATAAAATTCACCCTCAGAATTTATGCAAAAAAAAGTGAACGAATGCACAAAGTGCATTTTTTTCAATTCTTGTTTCATGACCCATGCACAGTTTACACAGCGTTGTGTTACAGAGTGTTACAATACAGACTGTTTCCAAGGAAAATAATTTGCCTGCAGCATGGGTGATCACCTGTAAAGATAATGAAAGAGTTTGGGTCTGCATGCGTTTCAAAAGATGAAGTAGAGCCTTTGTTTGACAATGATGGGGGATAGAATCTGGAAATGATCCATTCGCAGCTTGTTCGTGTCACATTTCATAGTACAGAGTCAGCATCTGACTGTGACACTAGTGGTGATATGGAGTCTCGGTCTGAGAGTGACAGTGCCAATATCAAGTCAGGATCTGACAATGTTATGGATGAAGATATGGTATATGTTCATAACAGTGTTACTGATGGAAATATGAAAACCTGATGGTGTTAGATTTGGAAATAAGGAATCTGAAAGCATTGCAAACATGGAACGCAGACTGCGTGTTTTGGGCAGCATATACAGTGGCTTGCAAAAGTTTTCATACCCCTTGAACTTCTCCACATTTTGTCACGTTACAACCACAAATGTAAATGTATTTTATTGGGATTTTATGTGATAGACCAACACAAAGTGGTGCATAATTGTGAAGTGGAAGGAAAATGATACATGGTTTTCAAATTATTTTACAAATAAAAAACTGAAAAGTGTCGTGTGCAAAAGTATTCAGCCCCCCTGAGTCAATACTTTGTAGAACCACCTTTCGCTGCAATTACAGCTGCAAGTCTTTTGGGGTATGTCTCTACCAGCTTTGCACATCTAGAGACTGAAATTTGTGCCCATTCTTCTTTGCAAAATAGCTCAAGCTCAGTCAGATTGGATGGAGAGCGTCTGTGAACAGCAATTTTCAAGTCTTGCCAGAGATTCTCAATTGGATTTAGGTCTGGACTTTGACTGGGCCATTCTAACACATGAATATGCTTTGATCTAAACCATTCCATTGTAGCTCTGGCTGTATGTTTAGGGTCGTTGTCCTGCTGGAAGGTGAACCTCCGCCCCAGTCTCAAGTCTTTTGCAGACTCTAACAGGTTTTCTTCCAAGATTGCCCTGTATTTGGCTCCATCCATCTTCCCATCAACTCTGACCAGCTTCCCTGTCCCTGCTAAAGAAAAGCATCCCCACAGCATGATGCTGCCACCACCATGTTTCACAGTGGGGATGGTGTGTTCAGGGTGATGTGCAGTGTTAGGTTTCCGCCACACATAGCGTTTTGCATTTAGGCCAGAAACTTCAATTTTGGTCTCATCTGACCAGAGCACCTTCCTCCACATGTTTGCTGTGTCCCCCACATGGCTTGTGGCAAACTGCAAACGGGACTTCTTATGGCTTTTTTTCAACAATGGCTTTCTTCTTGCCACTCTTCCATAAAGGCCCGATTTGTGGAGTACACAACTAATAGTTGTCTAATAGATTCTCTAATAGACTAATAGATTCTCCCACCTGAGCTGTGGATCTCTGCAGCTCCTCCAGAGTTACCATGGGGCCTCTTGGCTGCTTCTCTGATCAATGCTCTCCTTGCCCGGCCTGTCAGTTTAGGTGGACGGCCATGTCTTGGTAGGTTTGCAGTTGTGCCATACTCTTTCCATTTTCGGATGATGGATTGAACAGTGCTCCGTGAGATGTTCAAAGCTTGGGATATTTTTTTATAACCTAACCCTGCTTTAAACTTCTCCACAACTTTATCCCTGACCTGTCTGGTGTGTTCCTTGGGCTTCATGATGCTGTTTGTTCACTAATGTTCTCTAACAAACCTCTGAGGCCTTCAAAGAACAGCTGTATTTATACTGAGATTGGATTACACACAAGTGGACTCTATTTACTAATTAGGTGACTTCTGAAGGCAATTGGTTGCACTGGATTTTATTTAGGGGTATCAGAATAAAGGGGGCTGAATACTTTTGCACACGACACTTTTCAGTTTTTTTATTTGTAAAAAGATTTGAAAACCATGTATCATTTTCCTTCCACTTCACAATTATGCGCCACATTATGTTGGTCTATCACATAAAATCCCAATAAAATACATTTACGTTTGTGGTTGTAACGTGACAAAATGTGGAAAAGTTCAAGGGGTATGAATACTTTTGCAAGCCACTGTACGTTATGGGTCTGACACTGTTTCATACTGAGGTCTGGAGATGACATTGTTACAAATGGAGAATGGTTGTGACATTGTACTGACACAGATAATGAATGTGAGTGTGACAGTGTCGTAGATGGAGACATGGAATCTGGGTCTGATAGTGTTGCAGATAGAGACATGGAGTCTGGTACTGACTCTGTCACAGACAGAGACACACAATCTGTGGCTGTCTGTTACAGGCAAACATCTGGAGTCTTTGCCAGGCAGCATTACAGGTGAAGATATGACGTTAGGTTGTGGGATCTGGGTTCAATAGTGTTAAAGACAGAGATACAGAGTCTGCTCTGACAGCGTCACAAATGGACATGTGGAGCCTAGTTCTGAGTGTTACAGGCAGATAGATGGTCAGGCTGCATGCCTTGGTCTGGTTTTGACTTTGTTAGAGGCAGAGATATATGGAGTATGGGTCCGGATGTGTCACAGGTGGAGATATAAAGTCCGAGTCTGGCTTTGGTTGTTTTATGGACAGACACTTGGAATCTGGGTCTGGTTGTTATGGACAGAATATGGAGTCTGGACTTGGTTTTGTTTTTTTGCAGATGGAAGTATGGAATCCGCCCTGGCAGTGTCACAGATGTGGAGATACCCAGAATGGAGTGTGGATCAACTTCCCTGCAGTGGTCATGGAAAGACTGGATAGCTTGCTTTCTCTAACACTTTCAGATGATATTGTTTAAAAGTTCAAAATAAATCACCACCTACCAAGAAATCAATAAGTATTGAACCGGTAACTTACGTTTGGTGCATCTTTGGGAGCCGGGAACTTGAGCCCACCCATGACAGCACTGGCCACCGCAAACATTAACTCTGCAAATCATAATGTGGCAGATTAATCAGAAGAATGAGATATTGACTAATAGAACATTTATTTTACAGTTATCTGTCTGCCAATAAAACCTTCCTGTAAAAGAAAAATCTCCTTTGAAGTCAAACCAGGGCAAGACCCAAAAAGTAAATTGGAAAGTCAAACCAGGGAGGAGCTACACAGTGAATGGCAGGGCTCTGGGGAGTTGTAGAGCAGAGAGATCTTGGAATGCAGGTAGTCAAACTATACATAGTACAAAGATGTTGTAAAGCTGGAAATGGTGCTGTAAAAAATTACAAGGATGTTGCCAGGACTTGAGGGCCTGAGCTATATAGGGATGTCGACCAGGCTAGGACTTTATTCCTTGGAACTCAGCAGGATAAAGGGTGATCTTATAGAGGTATACGATATCATGAGGAATAGTCAAGGGCCTGTCCCACTTAGGCAACTTCTTTTGCGAGAGCAGGCGACTGTCATAGTCTTGTTGAATCGCCGAAAAGTGAATGTGTAGAAGACATCCTACGACTTTGTTGAAGACAAGATACGACTATCTACGACTTAATCGCCGATGCACTCGTGACAATTGGCGACCCAATAGTGGGGACTGAAGACGACCACCTTCGACTTACAGACGACTACACCCACGATCACAGAAAGCAAGCTACGACTCTATCATCTAAAAAAATGACGTTAGATTTTTCAAACATGTTCTTTTAAATTCAGTATTGCTTGTTTCAGTGTTAGATTTACCAAAATCTATAAAAATGTTCTTTTAAATTCAGTGTATTGCTTGTTTTAGTGTTAGATTTATCGAGATGTATAAAAATAAAATCCTAAATGCAGTGCATTTGAAGTGTTTGTGTCTGTTTTCTTCATCAAAATAAATGTGAAAAGTCAAACTTTAAATACAGTGCATTCCTTCCTTGCGTTTGTGTGTGTTTCAATGATCTAAATATATGAGAAATGAAATATGAGATATAAGTGATGACATGAGGGACTACTATGAAAAAGAATGATATTCATACATCAATTTGAGGTTAAAAAGTCAGGTATTTCCTTTATTGGTCATGAAACATTGGTCTTATAAACAAACAAATGTTGATAACAGCCTGGTGGGTGGCATTGAGGGTTGTGCCCTGCCCCTGCACTGAAGCTTTCTCCTCGGAGCCATGTCTCACACCCTGATCCACTGAAAGAAAAATTGCACGATGACCGCGCACTGGAATGACAGCGCATCACGTGCTGCTATTTACATACCTTTTTTTCACAATGAGCCAATCAGCAAAGGCGATTAACTAAGACAACCTACGATAACATGGCGACCCCATTACGACTAGACCTACCACTACAATAGTATCGATTTTCTCCATGGCGACCAATTTTTGGCCACAGAAAATTTTTCAACATGTTGAAACATTTTTGGCGACCATACTGAGGCCTCGACTAGTTCCCAGAATGCAGGAACTCCTCCAGATCACGAAGGAGACCATGTGGCGAGCACAGAGTCTCCTAAACTCGCCAAAGAAGTCGCCTAAGTGGGACAGGCTCTATAGGGTAAATGCAGAGACTGTTACCCAGAGTAGGGTAATCGAGAACCAAAGGGCATGGGTTTAAGGTGAGGGGGGAAATATCTAATAGAAACCCGAAGGGCAACTATGTATGGAATGAGTTGCCGGAGGAGATAGTTGACTATCACAACATTTAAGAAACATTTAGACAGGTACATGGATAAAATAAGTTTGGATGGATATGGGCCAAACACAAGCAGATGGAATGAAGATGGGATAGGATTGGTCGGTGTGGGCGTGGGCCAAAGGGCCTGTTTCCACGCTGCATAACTCAATGCCTCCCTGTTAGTTCAATGCATGCACCTTACAACTGATAATTTTAGGTCTTTAAAAAGAGAGACACGAAATCAAATATCCTTCAAATGCATCCAAGTGCTGAGCAATCTTCTGCATCAACAAGAAATTACTGCCCGTTTAAGTGAGTCGGTGATCGCAAGTATCCCAAAAGTGAAAGAAATACTGTATTTCTTGAGGTAGTTGCACAAACTCATTCCGTTTTCGGAGGTGCATCACCCCCCCCCCCCCCCCCCCCGCCCGAGAACGGAAACCTCGAGTCCAGCTTCTCAGCAGCTGGAATTATCAAGCAAAAAATCGCAATGCAAAAGTTATTTGGATCAGCTTCAAGGACAAATCCCTTGCGTCAGGATTCTGAACATCCAAGACGCCGGGTCAAGACCGTCGATTACAAAGAAAAGTCCAACATTTTGACAGCAAAACCCTTCAATTTACGATCACCAACTGAAAAGCCCTCGGGGATTAGGATCTCCACGGCGTGTCCCTCGAGTCATGTTTGTCAATTACAAATTCTAGGGTCATGGTGTTTCTTCCATAAATTTATCCCACCTTCCCAGAAATTCAACTTGCCGAGTTCCTTGCCAATCACAATAATAACAATTTAACTACATCGGTAGCGAGGTGCACGCTATATCTTCTTTGAAAATGATCCCATTATTGCAATGTTTCTGTAGAGCACGTGAACAGGCGTTTTCCCATTCATAGCTGAGTTCCGTGCCGCTACTGTTCGCACCAACTCAAACAAGTTGCGCCTACATGTTGCATGTCGCAGGAAGTAAGCAATCTGGAACTCAGCGGAAAACTCGGAATCCCACTTGTGAGAAATCAAATTTTCCCTGAAGCTGGTTTCTCTAATTATAATCAGTGCCTTGCCACTTATCTCGAAGGGCACTTTCGCCCAGAACAACTGACGATGGGTTAAGGACATCATATTCATCATTAGGAAGGCCATTGATTATCCGCGGGATGGTCCGGGTACAGAATTAATAGGCGAAGCCGAGCGAGAAGGAATTAGTTTGGCTACGAGATAATTCTCCGGCCGCAGTTCAAAGGTGAACACTACCTAATGCTACTGTCGAGATCTTACCGGTTAAGCTGTTGTTTTTGGTAGTGCATTGGGTGCCTGATGGGCTGTTGTCGTGGAGACTTGGAGTGGTGCTGCTGCTGGTAGAACTGGTGGGAGTGATAGTGGGCGAGGAGCTGTTGCTGCTGCTGGAAATGCGGGCTCGCCTTGCCCATTCGCCGGGTTCTGACCTGAGGCGAAGTCCTGTAGCTGGTCTTCACCTGCAGCACAGGAGCCGAGCCCTGCGCCCTCACGGTGTAGGAGGAGGAGGAGGAGGAAGAGCTGTGCCTGGCGCCGAAGGAAGAGACGCTGGTCCGCCCGACGCTGCTGCCGCTAGCCCCGCCGCCCAGCGGAGCTTTGGCCGGGTGAAGCACATACGTGATCCTCCTCAATGTCCTCTTGTCACCCCAGGCATGGTGCGGTTCGAAGACAGACACCAGCCACAGTAACACACTGTACCTCATCCACTCCATGTCGATGTCGGGGAGGGGGGAGGTTGTCGTTTAAATCTCCACTCCGCTCAGAATTATTTCTGTGCTCCCTTTGAACACACTGCCCTGCTCCCCTCGTTCGGCAGAATGCGAAGACGTCTTGTTATAAATATATTATGTTTTTCTATATATAAAATATAAAACGCTGGCTGCCAATAGTCTCCAGGAAAAGATAACTTCACAATTCTTTAAAAAAAAAATAAAGCTCAGAGAGTGCAAATAAATAAATGAGAGAGACGCACAGCAGCAGATGTCAGATGGTATCGCGATGGTTGTAGAGTATTTTAGTTTGAACAGATTGAAAGTATTTAAAAAGTTTTTTTTTTAAAGAGGGAGGGGGTTGGAGTCACAGTTTCGCCGTCCAATCTCGGGCAGACATGACGTCAAGCACAAAGAGGGTTTGGGACTGGATGTGCCCTTTTCCGCAGAGTTGCCGACAGGAACACAGGCTCGCTGCTAGAGGCAGGGTTGCAGTTTCAGCGGCGAAGGGAAGGGGGTGCGAGCCCAGAGAAGGGAGGGGTGTCTCGGGAGGGAACGAGGTGCGGGCTCAGGGGAGGCAATGGGGCGGCTGGCTGAGGAAAGGGGGGTGCGGGCTCAAAGAGAGTGGAGGGGGTGCGGGTCCAGAGGAGGGGAGTGCCGGCCCAGAGGGAAGGGAGTGCCGGCCCAGAGGAGGGAAGGGAGTGCCGGCTCCCCGCAGCCGCCGAGGTCGGTGCGCCTTTCACACAAAGGTACATCATTGCGGAAATAAAGAACTGCAGATGTTGGTTTACACACAATTCTTGAGTATGGTCATGTAGGATCTCTAGAGAACATGGATAGGTGACGTTTCGGTTCGGGATCCTTCTAGATGCGGATTGTAGGGGGGTGGGGATAATTTTGGTTTCTACTATTTCTCCCTTCCCCTCCATTCCATCCTCTAGCTTCACAATCCGCAACCCTTAAATCCTGTCTCACCTTCTGCTTTTATATCTGGCCTTTGTTCCAACCGTATTATGCCTGTCAAAAAACCCCTCGCCTATGTCTACCTAGTACTTGCACGCTTTGCCTTGCCTCCCCTCTCGCATAGCTTTCCGCCCCCCTAAACAATCAGTCTTAAGAAGAAGGGTCTCGACCCCCAAAGTCATCCATTCCTTCTATCCAGAGATGCCGCCTGTCCCGCTGAGTGACTCCAGCAGTTTGTCTGTCCTTGCCCGAACGTCGCCTATCCACGTTCTCCAGAGATGTTGCCTGGCCCTGGCCCACTCAGTTATTCCAGCACTTTGTGTCCCTTTTTATACCATCATCTTCATTGCAGTCCAGCCATGCCTTCACGCCGGCGACAATCGAAAACAAATAACCTGCACTTCTTGGCTCAATTGAATGCACATTCCTGAAAGGCCGGTGCGAGGTAACTCATGCGGTAAAGTGCGCGCAATCGTATCTTGCAAAATGTCCCCTTTGCACTTTGGTCCGCTTTATTTAAACTGCATGTAATGTGGATGCGAGTCTCTGCAACTAAACGAAGTCACTGTATCCTGTAACATAGCGTTATGGAATGAATCGTAATTTGCGCGATGTAAATTGCAATAATTAAATCCAAATCCCACGCAAAATTAAAAATTGGAAAGCAAACATAACTTTACAAATCGCAGCTTGTTTTCAGTAGTTTTGAAACTCCGCTCGCACACAGACAAGCACACTATCAAATTCCGAACAGCTGCCAAGAGTTAGGAGAGCATTGTGTCGGGCTATTAGAGCTGTCTGATGCGGTACGCAACGTGAATGCAAGATTTCAATGGAATTCCCAAATGGTAAAGGAAGAGACTGAACTTTGTCCAACCTAGATAGAGGGAGGAGGGGGGACACTGAGCTACTGTGGTATTCATTTCAACTTGCGAGGCAGGGAAGCATTCGAGCGGGACAAGACAACACTGAGTTGTGTGCAACTCCTGGACGTTCATTCAAGGGAGACCTGCCTCCCAGAGCACGGGGCTGTTTAAAGGTCATATTACCATGACAGCGCCCCCGGGGAATTGTTTGTTTTGGATGAGGTCCTGTCGGCTGTCTGTGCTTGTGGGGAGGCGGGTTTTTAATAGGGAAGCGGTAATTTTCTATAAGATAACTCATTTGCTTTCGCCATATCTCAAAACAATTCTCTTT
This sequence comes from Malacoraja senta, assembly GCA_038087875.1. NCBI lineage: Eukaryota > Metazoa > Chordata > Chondrichthyes > Rajiformes > Rajidae > Malacoraja > Malacoraja senta. The sequence goes on along the minus strand of CM075978.1, from coordinate 116,465,535 downwards.
ACCCCATTATTCCCCCCCCCCCCCCCGGAAACTTATTCCCCCAGTCAGCTATTCACTAGGGCCGATTTACATCGTGTTTGGTATGTGTGGCGGGAAACTGAAAAACCCAAAAGAAATGGGGGAGGGACGTGCAAACTCCACACAGACAGCACGGCAGCTCAGGACTGAACCTAGGTTGCTGGAACTGTGAGACAGCAGCTTTACAAGCAACTCGTGTAAGGTGTCATTCTTAATCTTTGAGTGCCATAGTTGAGATAACAACGTTATTCAGCTGCACCTCTGTATAGTGGTAACATTTTATATCAAAGCTGCAGCTTTTCTTGGAGTTGGATGCAAATAAATTATGTAGCACCACGTGAAAAGAAGCAGCAGAGTTGTGCTCCAACCTGGCCAATGTAGTTTATCGAGCAATTATGGCTGCTTTATTTGACAACTTACATTGCACGAATTGGCTGCTGCATTTTCTGTATTCCCATGAATACATTTTACTGGCTGTATAATGCTTTGGGATGTGAAAGGTACCTCACTGCAGAAGTTGAATAACTAAAATTATATAGAAAATGATGGGTGGATTCAGTAATTGACTTGAAATATTAATTATATTTCTTCCTCCATGTGTGTTGCCTCAATCACTTTTTGCTTTTATATGTCCAATGTGTTTCTTTTTTTAATCAGCAATTTGGATTTAAATAAAATAAGAAGCTGAAAATAGTTACAACAGAATATAGATCATCTGGGAAAGTGGGCAAGGGAATGCCAAATGGAATTTGACTTGGACAAGAGCACAATGATCAGTTTTGGGAAGCTAAATCAAGGTTGGACATATATAGGATCCTGAGCAGTGTTATACAAAGAGACTGGATTGCAAGTACACAGTTCATTGAAAATGGGAACACAGGTAGATGTAAAACCATGGCATCTAGTTTATAGTGTTGCAATGTGTATGGAGGTGATTGATTAGATTAATCTGGATTTACAAGGTTCTTTCACACAGGTGAACAGATGTTTAGAGATGCTGTGGCATTAGTCGTTCTTGAATCTCTTTTACTCTGCTTCCTCCATTCTAACTTCCTCATATGCAGATACACCAAACAAGGCAACCCAATACTAGTTGTTAAAGAAGGAACTGCAGATGCTGGAAAATCGAAGGTACACAAAAATGCTGGAGAAACTCAGCGGGTGCAGCAGCATCTATGGAGCGAAGGAAATAGGCAACGTTTCGGGCCGAAACCCTTCTTCAGACCCAATACTAGTTGTTCCCATGGTGTGTGTCAATGTTGAAATTCTTCTGGGATGTTCTAAGAGAATCTTTGAATCTCATTTTCTGTCCACTACATGATTGTTTATTCTCAACCAGCTCTCCATAAAGTAGCTGCTCTGGTATTCTCTTACACAATATCCTGACGACCTAATCTGTTCTTTCAACAATGTGTAAATGCTGGGTAGGGTTGTCTGGGACAGACTGCAAGTCTGGAATCTTGTCTTGTCACTTGATGTCAAGTATTCAGCACAGTCAAGTCATGTGGAAGTGGTTAAGCTGTCTGGAATGTTTGCTGTACACTGTCCATGCCTCACAAGCATCGAGTAAGATGGGTATGATAACAACACGATATGCCGTCAGCTTGGTCTTCAGGCTGATTCCTCTTCGATCCCAGATATTACTTCTCGGTCTTCAAAAAACATAGAAAATAGGTACAGGAGGAGGCCATTCGGCCCTTTGAGCCAGCACCGTTATTCATTGTGATCATGGCTGATCGTCACCAATCAATAACCCATGCCTGCAGGGCAGGTATTTGCACAAACATGAACAGAGCAGGTATTTGCTTTCATGAAGTTGATGTATCAGATATATCCGAAGACACTGTGGGAAGCTAGAGAGGAAATTGCAGGCGCCATGGCTGAAGTATATGAATCATCATTAGACATGGGTGAGGTGCCGGAAGACTGGAGGGTGGCTAATGTTGTGCCTCTTAAAGAAGGGCTGCAAGGAAAAGCCTTGGAATTATAAACGACTGAGCTAACATCTATGGTCGACATGTTAGTGGAGAGAATTCTGTGGGATAGGTTATTTATGCATTTAGGTAGACGGGCTCATTAGGGATAGTTAGCAAGGTTTTCTATTTGGGAGAATGTGTCTTACATATCTGATTGAGTTTTTTGAAGAACTAACCAAAAAGGTAGATGAGGGCAAAGCCAAAGACATTGCCTGTATGGACTTTAGCAAGACATTTGATAAGGTCCCACATGACTGGCTGCTCTGGAAGGTCAGATTGCATAGGATCCAGGGAGAGCTGGCTTACTGGATAGAGAATTGGCTTCACGGAAGAAAGCAAAGGGTGATGGCGGTAGGTTGTTTTTCGGACTGGAGGCCTGGCCGAGAATGAACTGGCGGGGGTGGGGGGCTCTGAGAACGAAGATGAAGCAGCACGACTAATGAATACTTTAGCAATTTTGTTGGCGCCTGAAACGTGGCAACTCTTTGTGCAGTTTGTGTATTGTTTGCAAAACAAAGAATTTCACAGTGCCTAGGTACATGACAATAAGGTATCATTGAATTATTCAAGGTTGGGTAGGCTGGGACTTTATTCCTTGGAGCACAGGAGAACGAGGTGTGACATTATAGATATATGTAAGATCGTGATGAGAGTGATAGATAGGGTAGTAGCACAGAGTCCTTTACCCAGAATAGGGAAATCAAGAATCAGATGTTTAAGGTGAGAGGAGAACGATTCTAGGATGGTGTGCTGCCTCCCTGGTGCCAGGATCCAGGATGTCTCGGAGCAGCTGCATGACATCCTGAAAGGGGAGGGGGAGCAGCCGGAAGTAGTTGTGCAAGTTGGCACAAATTATATAGTTAAGAAAAGGAAAGAGGTTCTGCAGTATGAGTATAGGGTGTTAGATAAGAAGCTGAAAATGAGGACCTCCAGGGTAGTGATCTCGGGATTGCTTCTAGTGCCATGTGCTAGTGAGGGTAAGAACAGAAAGATATGGGAGATGAGGAGTGTGGTTGAGGAGTTGGTGCAAGGGGCAGGGATTCACATTTCTCAACCATTGGGATCTCTTCTGGGGCAGGGGTGACCTGTGCAAGGGAAATGGGTTGCACCTTAACTGGAGGGCTATCAATCTCCTGGCAGGCCATTTCGTTAGTACGGCACGGGTGAGTTTAAACTAGATTGGCAGAAGGGTGGGATGTTATACAGGGCAGAAGCAGGTGAGAGGTTAGAAGTTGGCATGGAGGGTGACGAGAGGCAGGAGAATGGTAGAGAGCGAGGAAGGAATGCTTTGAATGCAGATGACCTTAGGGCATGGATAAGTATGTGCGACTGGGACATTGTAGCCATTATTGAAACTTGGTTAAGATAAAGGCAGGACTGGTAGCTCAACCTTCTAGGGCACAGCTGCTTCAAGAGAGACAGGGGTGAGGGTAAAAGAGGAGAGAAGGTTGCGTTATTGGTTAAGGAAAATGTCACGGCTGTGTTCGGAGGTGATATTACGAACGGTTTGTCTAGTGAGGCTATATGGGTAGAGCTGAGGAACAAGAAAGAGATGATCACATTGTTGGGGGTGTACTAAAGGCCCCCCAAATAGTTGCAGGTCAAATAATGTTGTCACAATCGGGGATTTTAACTTTCCCATTAATGACTGGGAATTTCATAGTGTAAAAGGCTTAGGCGGGGTGCAATTTGTCAGAAGTGTTCAGGAGAGTTTTCTCAAGCAGTATGTGGAGGCCCCCACACATGAGAGGGCAACACTTGATCTAGTCTTGGGTAATTGGGAGGGGCAAGTGGATGAAGTGTTCGTGGATGAGCCTTTTGGGACCAGTGACCACTGTTCAATTAGGTTTAAGTTAGTTATGGATATGGACAGAGAGGGCCCACGAGTTAAAATCCTAAATTTGGGATCAGGCCAACTTTGAGGGTATGAGAGGGGGACTCGCTCAAGTTGATTGGAGTAGGTTGTTTGAAGGAAAAGGAATGTCAAGAAAGTGGGATGTTTTTTAAAGTGTGCTGACAAGAGCTCAGGACATGCATGTCCCTGTCAAAGTGAAGGGCAAGGCCAGCAAACGTAGAAGCTTGCATGATGAGGGAAATTGAAGCTTTGATCAAGATTAAGAAAGATGCATGGGATAGGTACAAGCAGCTGGGATCAAGTGTACCCCTGGAGGAGTTTCTAGAATTACAGAGCAAACTAAAAAAGGAAACCAGAAGGGCAAAACAGGGACAGGAGATAGCTCTGGCAGATAGCATTAAGTATAATCCAAATAGATTTTATGTACATAAAGGGAAAAAGGGTAACCAGAGAGCAAATGGGTTCCCTCAGGAATCAAAGCTATCAATTCTATGTGGAGCCACAGGAGGTGGGCAAGGTCCTCAATGAGTATTTCTCCTCTATTTTTACCATGGAGAAAGACAAGAGGATTGAGGAACTTGAGGCAGTCAATGAAAGTGTTTTAAGAACAGTTAGTGTTATGGTCGAATAGGTGCTGAAAGTCCTGATGAGTAGGATGGTAGACAAATCTCCAGGGTTGGATCAGATATATCTTAGGACATTGCGGTGAACGAGAGAGGAAATTGCAGAAGCCTGGCTCCCTGAAGAGCTCAATGCGCACGCTTTGATAGGGAGAACACTGATGTGCCTTCCCGAGCCCCCATTCACCCTGATGGTATTACTGCCACAGTCACAGAGGCTGACGTCAGAAGATCCTTGGAAAATGCCTGGACCTGATGGTATACCCGGTCGAGTTCTCAAAACCTGTGCAGACCAACTGACGGGTTTTTGTGGACATTTTCAATCTCTCACTGCTGAGGTCTGAGGTTCCCTTCTGCTTTACGAGGGCATCAATAATACCGGTGCCCAAGATGAGTAAGGTGACGTGCCTCAATGACTATCAACCAGTGGCTCTAATGTCCGTGGTGATGAAGTTGGTTATGGGGCATATCAACTACTACCTCAATAAGAACCTCGACCCACTATAGTTCGCCTGGTCAATGGGTCAACGGGTCAACGGAGGATGCGATCTCACTGGCTCTCCACTCTGCACTGGACCACCTGGACAATAAAATCACTTACTTCAGGCTGTTGTTTATAGACTACAGCTCGGCATTCAATACCATCATCCCTTCCAAGCTGGTTACCAAGTCCCCCTCTACATCGGGGACCTGGGATGTAGGGTACTGCACCGAGGAGTCCCTTGCAACCTGTTTCTCTCGCTGTTATTACCTCAGATACCTACATTGTTCGCCAGCCGCCTGCCACTTTTGCGGGCTGGAAGAGTCTGTGTACCACGTGTATATGGAGTGTGTGAGGATACAGCCCCTGTTCTATTATCTAAAGGGGCTGCTCCTTGCCTTCTAGCTGCACTTCTCACCCACCATCTTCATCTTCGGACACCCTGTGTGTAGGGGAGAGGGTAGGGCCGAAGATACCCTGGTTGGGTTGCTGCTAGGCCTGGCCAAGCTGGCCATCCGCGAGTCACAGCGCCAGGCGGTGGAGGGCTTTACCCGAGCCGGCTGCCTGCCCCTTTTCCGGGGTTACTTCCGTGCCCGGGTGGGGTTCGAAAGGAAATACGCCCTGTCCACGGGCACCCTGGGGGAGTTCCAGGACCGCTGGGCTCCGCAGGGTGTTGAATGCATCCTTGATAAGGAATGTAAAATAATTGTACAGTAGTTTATTAAGGATATTTGTTTGTATTGTATTATGGTGGTGGGATTTGGTTTGTTTTATTGTAGTGTAATATTATTTTTTTAATAATTGAATACATTTTTTGAATTTAAAAAAAAAGAAAAAGAAAAGCTGGTTACGAAACTCACGGAACTGGGTCTGCGCATCCCTCTGCAATTGGATCCTCGACTTCCTCATCCACAGACAACAGTCTATTCTAATTGGCAGAAACACTTCATCCTCAGTGATAATCAGTACGGGAGCACCTCAAGGCTGCGTGCTCAGCCACCTGCTCTACTCACTCTATACTCATGACTGTGTAGCCGGACATAGTGTGAACTCCACTTTCATGTTCACTGACGACACCACCGTTGTGGGACGAATTACAGATGGTGATGAGTCAGAGTATAGAAGTGAGATCGACCGACTGACCATATGGTGCCAGCACAACAACCTGGCTCTCAATATCAGCAAAACCAAAGAACTGATTGTGGACTTTGGAAGAAGAAGGTTGAGGACCCACAATCCTGTTTACATCAATGGGACGATGGTGGAGAGAGTCAAACACTTCAAATTCCTGGGTGTGCATATTTCCGAAGATCTTTCCTGGACCCAGCACACTGATGGAATCATAAAGAAAGCACATCAGCACCTCTACTTCCTGAGAAGATTACGGAGATTCGGTCTGTCAAAGATGATTCTCTTGAATTTCTACAGGTGCACGGTAGAGAGCATGCTGACTGATTGCATCGTGGCCTGGATCGGCAACTTGAACGTCCAGGAGAGGAAAAGACTGCAAAAAGTTGTAAACAATGCCAGGCCATCACCGGCTGTGACCTCCCCACCATCGAAGGGATCTATCGTAGTCGCTGCCTCAAAAAGGCAGCCAACATCATCAAAGACCCTCACCATCCTGGTCACACACTCATCTCTCCACTGCCATTGGGAAGGTTGTTCTATCTGGGACATATGACAATAAAACACTCTTGACTTGTCTTGAAATTTACGAGTCGTCATTAAATACAGGAGAGGTGCCGGAAGATTGGATGGTGGCAAATGTTGTGCCTCATTCGAGAAGGACTGCAGGGAAAATGCTGGAAACTATTGGCTAGTGAGCTTAACATCTACAGTTGGAAAGTTATTAGAGAGTATACTGAGGGATAGGATATACATGCATTTGGATAGACACGGGCTGAATGGGGATGATTTTGCACGTGGGAGGTTGTGTCTCACAAATCTGATTGAGTTTTTTGAAGATGTGGCCAAAAAGGTTAATGAGGGCAGGGCTGTAGATGTATATATGGACTTCAGCAAAGCATTTGACAAGGTTCCACGTGGTAGGCTGCTCTGGAAGGTTAGACTGCATGGGATCCAAGGAGAGATAGCTGAATGGATAGAAAATTGGCTTCACGGAAGGAAGCAGAGGGTGATGGTGGAAGGTTGCTTCTCGGACTATAGGCCTGTGACTAGTGGTGTGCTTCAGGGTTTGGTGCAGGGCCCTTTACTGTTTGTCATCTATATCAATGATTTGGATGAGAACGTACATGGCAAGATTAGCAAGTTTGCAGCTTATACAAAAGTGGGTGGTATTGCAAACAGTGAAGATGGGTGCCAAAAATTGCAGCAGGATCTTGATCAGTTGGCAAGGTGGGCTGAAGAATGGTTGATGGAATTTAATACAGAGAAATGTGAGGTGTTGCATTTTGGAAAGTCTAATAGGGGCAGGTCCTACACAATGAATGGTAGGGCTCTGGGAAATGTTGTAGAGCAGAGGGATCTAGGAGTACAGGTACATAGTTCCTGGAAGGTGGTGTCACAGGTAGATAGGGTGGTCAAACTGAAAACAATACTAAATGTGGCATCGCCAACTTCTTATATAACTGCAACATGGCCTTCCAACTTCTATACTCAATACTGACTGATGAAGGCCATGTTGCACTTACATAAGAAGTTGGTGAAGCCACATTTAGAGTATTGTGTTCAGTTCTGGGCACCATGTTACAGGAAAGATGTTGTCAAGTTGGAAAGAGTACAGAGAAGATTGATCTTTTTATTTGTTTTACAACAAAAAAAAAAAAAGGACGAGGACCCTATGAAAGCGAAATTAAAAACAAAAAAAAAAAAAAGAGTTAAGAAATAGGCCCTAAGAAAAGAAAAGAGAGAAAGAAAAAAAGAAAAACAAATGTTTTTTTTTTGAGCATCACGTAAATAGGACATACCAACTCTTCAACTATCATCCCCCCTTACCCGACCTCAATTTTTTATTTTTTTAAAGTACTTTTGCACCCTATGTTTGTAATAATTCTATAAATGCAGACCACGTCAGGTGGAAGTGATCTGGTTTACCTGCTAGGAGGAGTCTTATCTCTTCAAGGTGTAGTGTTTCAAACATATTTGAAATCCACATATTTATAGTTGGTATTGGAGCCTTCTTCCAAAATTTTAGAATTAGCTTTTTTCCAGTTATTAACCCATAATCCATTAATTTCTTTTGAAACACATTTAGTTCTGGATCATCTTCCGTTATTCCGAAGATAATCCATTCTGCTTTGGGTATCAGTCTTGTTTTAAATAACTTTGTAAAGATTTCAAAAATTTCATTCCAAAATTTTTGAATTTTTGTACAGAAGACAAATGAGTGCGCTATAGTTGCTTCTTGGGATTGACATTTATCACAAATAGATGATACGTTTGGGAAAATTTTATGAATTTTAGTTTTCGAATAATATAATCTATGTAAAATTTTAAATTGTATTAAAGTGTGTCTTACATTAATCGAGCATTTATGTACTTTTAATAAGTATTCATTCCAACTTTCCTTTGAAATTTTAATAGCGAGTACAGAGAAGATTAACAAGGATATTGCCGTATCTCCAGGGTCTGAGCTATAGGGAGAGGTCAAGTTTTTTGAAGATGTGACCAAAAAGGTTGATGAGTGCAGAGCTGTAGACGAGAGGCTGGATCTCTATTCCTTGCAGGACAATGAGGGGCGATCTTATAGAGGTGTATAAAATCATGAGAGTGATAGATTGGGTAGATGCACTCTTGCCCATTGGAGGAATCGACAAATACTCATTGCAAGTAAGTTTAGAGTACAATGAAAACTGTTCATGTATGAGCAGCATGTACAGCAGCAGTGAAGTAACAGAGTGCTATGGCTGGCCTCAGATCTTTTTCTAAGACAGTTCCTCATACCCCTCTGTTCCTCGATTTATCAAATCTTCACCCATTTCCACTTTAAATACTTCTATTAACCCACTGCCACCACCAGTTGGGGCAGAAAATTCCAGTGATTTGCCACCTTCTGGAGGAAGAACTCTCTACATACATCAATTTTAAATTTGTACATCTTTTATATTGTAGTTATTCAAGACTCTCCCACTACTGATAACATCCCAACATCTATCCTGCCAGGATAGCAGTTTCAGAAGAAGAGTGTTATTAAAGGTAGTAGTCAGAGTCTTCATGGGGAAAGAGTGAGAAAAACAGGGGTAGGGGGAAATTAGAATCATATGAGCAAAATAATTGTTGCTAGGATTATAATCCTTCTTGGAGAAAATATCCATGGTTAGAATAGGTGGAGAATCACTATCTTGGCAATGCTTGCCATTTGTAAAACAGATGAGCTTTCCAAACTACCATGTAAAAAGGTCCCACAATTTGCAAAGCAAATACTGTAAATGTGTCAATATCAACCACAGCAGTTCCCTTTGTGACCAAATGGGAAAAACAATTCAACAGACATTTTGTTTCCAAATAACCAAAGAATTTATGGGTGACCTTATCCCTTTGATAACTTGAGTCTAGTTCTTTAAAAAATAATTATCTTAACATTGATCTTCCCTGCCCCACCAAGACTGTGTTAATGAGAGTGGAATTTTGAGCTGAATATAATGTAAATGCCTGCGCCCTTTGAGGCCAGGAGTATAAGCTGGCGAGTGTGCCTGTGCCTCAGAACTGATGACATGTGACCTTCTAGAAGTTTCTGTTAGTTGTCGGAAATAAACTCTTCTTACAAGATGTCGTCGGTGTTGGACATGTATTCATTGTGCTAGTCACAACAGGGTCATACAGAAGACATTACATGGTGTCAGAAGTAAAAATGGAGGGACTCAAGCCACCATGCAGGAAGAAGAAGAATGAGCGACTGCGGGCCAAAAAAGAAGAATAAAGCTCGGAGCCGAGGACGGTGAGCCTGTTCCAATGCTCGGTCAAGAGAAACAAAAGTTCAAAAAAAAAGAAGCAGGTCACAGTCCAAGTCAAAGAGCAAGAAGAAAGAAGCAAGAAGAAGAGCAAGAAACACAGGTGTGGCAGCCCAAAGAGTAAGCGAGCAGCCTTGCCTCACAAACAGCGGAGGGCCCAGAGCCAATCAGCCTCATGAGCCTCCACCACATCCCACAGTTCCTCACACTCACCCAGTAGGTCTAAAAGCCCATTTGGAGGGCCGGCCGATCGTGGCTTCCACGAGGGGAAGCCCACCCACCTGAGTGACAGACGATCGGTCGGGGGAGGATAGAGCCCTGTAGCCCAGGACAGAGCCCTGTAGCCCAGGATAGAGCCCTGTAGCTGGGGATAGGCCACCTGTAGCCAAACGCCCAGACACCGGAGCAAGTCTCCAGATGCGGCGAGAAACCTAGATGGAGGAGCCAGTCTCCCAGAAGCAAGAAAGTGTCTCCCAGACGGGGCCAGTCCCCCAGACAACACGATGCGCCAAGACGCGGCGAGTGGCAGGAGCCAGTCTCCCAGACGCAGCGAGAGGCAACGAGACAGAACCCTAGAGTTTCTAGGTTTTGAGGTAAAGTGGAAAACAGCAGCACTCTTAATTGATTCTAATGTGAAACTTTATGTGGATAGTAAAGTTCATAAGCAGAATTAAAAAAAATATTGAAGGAAAATATATGGGAAATGTACAAATGTTCTGCTGAATTAAATGAAGCCAACTCTAAATGGCTTTAATGGCACTTTATTGTCATTTATTTGTCGTGGACGTACACGTAAATGAAACCCCAAAGTTGAAGGGGGAGATGTAACGTTTGTATTTGTCATCAATATTAGTATTGAAAATAGTTTGTTATCCACACTAAATTGATTAAAGTTTAAATGTATTAGTATTGAAAAATAGTTTGTATTGTACATGAATTTGTGACCCCAATGTTGAAGGGGGAGATGTAATGTAAATGTAATGTAAATGCCAGTGCCCCTTGAGGCCAGTAGAAGCTGGTGAGTGTGCCTGTGCCTTGTGACTGATAACATGTGACCTGCTAGAAGTTTCTGTTAGTTGTCGGAAATAAACTCTTCTTACAAGATGTCGTCGGTGTCGGACGTGTATTCATTATGCTAGCCACAACAGGGTCTTACAGAAGACATTACACTAAACTTATTCCAAAGCTGCTAAAAAATACTGCAACCAGATATGTGCCAATAAAGTGCGTTCCACATGTAAAAACAGATATTGCTCGAAACACTCAGCTGATCAGGCAGCAGTTATGGAGAGAGGAAGAGAGTTTTGCAAGTCAACATTCTTTCCTTAGAACTAGGAAAGATTAAACACAGCGATACAAAAGACTGCAGATGCTGGAACCTGGTGTAAAAAAACAAATTGCTCGACAAACTCAGCAGGTCAGGCAGCATCGGTTAAGGCTAATGGATGGTCGACGATCCAGGTCAAAATCCCCCTAGTCATGATGCAAGGTCACAACTGCATTAATAAATTGCAACTTTACTATCCTCATTGCACACCTTTTGGCTTCTCATCCCTGACCTTAGTCCAACCATCTGCCTATCAACCCCCCCCCCCCCCCCCCATTCCCTCACCTGTACCTACCTATCTCTTGTCAGGCTTTGTCCTGCCCCTCCTCTCTTTTAGCTTTCTTTACTCCCACCAAATTAGTCTGAAAAAGCTCCCAATCCGAAATGTCACTTATCCATGTTCTCCAGAAGTGCTGCCTCAACCGCTGAGTTACTCTATCACTTTGTGCCTTTTTCTGAATTCGTTACTCGATGCTCTAGTGAAGGGAATGTCCATTCTGTTGGTGGAAATAGGGGTGATTGATGTTAGAATACTGATCCTCGGTGTTCAGGATTGGAAAGTGCATTTACTGCACCAAGCTATCACTCTGAAGTTTGCCAAAGATAATAATGACAAGTGATGAATGTTGGTAGTTGTTACATGTCATATTTAAAGGAAAATACTTCTCTGCAAAAGCATTGTATTATTGTTTAGTTGCACTGGTACCACAGGCTTGACATACAATGTGTGCAACTATATTGACCTGTGCAATATAAATTTCACAATTGTTGTTTTTCTTACTGAATAAGTATTTCACGTGGCTTTCCAAAATTGGAAATGCACATAAAACCATTGCAACAAATGCAATGAAAAATGATGTCAGAGCATCTCTTGAAGTTCTTCTTCTTGCGTATGGTGTGCACAGCCTAAAGTTGTAGGACAACTTGTTCTATTTGATCTTATTTGATTGTGCACTCCAGGTTGATTGCATTCGTCGAAACAGGAGGTTTTGTGATTGCAACCACGTGAAGGTTGCAATCTCTCACCCCCTCTTGAAGTTAATGCACCTTGGATTACTACAGTAGAGAAATAAGACAGATTTTCTTCCATTGTGGCCCATGTTACATAAAGGTCCATCAAGAAGGTCTGTTAGTATGGAGTTCTTCTCATTCATTGCAATGAATCAAAGGTACAATTGAAAAAGCATCCCGTCAACAAACTTTTCCAGTTATTGCTTTGTGTGCTGTATCCAGATTTAGGAATATAAAACTGCTCTGATTTCAATCACAGGATTAAGCTACATCTTTGATGTCTCCATAGGTTAATGTGCGACCAAACCTCACAGTGCAATATAACAATGGTACTGCATTGCAGTTTTATTATACTATTTGATCCTAGATCACCATAATTTAAAATGTTTTTTAAACGCCATTAGTTTACTTTAGTTTAACGATACAGCGCAAAAACAGGCCCTTTAGCCCACCGAGTCGGCAGCGACCAGTGATCCCTGCACATTAACATTATCCTACACTATGGACAATTTTTTACATTTATACCAAGCCAATTAACGTACAAACCTGTACATCTGTGGAGTGTAGGGGGAACCAAAATTCTCGAAGAAACCCCACACAGGATACAGGGAGAACGCACAAACTCCGTACAGACAAGCACCCGTAGCCAGGATTGAACCCGGGTCTCTGGCGCTGTAAGCGCTGTAAGGCAGCGACTCTACTGTTGCGCCACCATGCTGCGCCACCATACCGCCCACAGACATTACCATAGAAGAAGCAAGAGAAAAGCATCAATGACACTTAGCGAGACTATGAAAATGTCTTCACCTCAATGATATGAACTAAGCCCAAATCTCCATTTCTGAGCTCTTGACTTCAAGAACAATTGAAATTATAGGAATGCATTTCCAGAAACTGATTTGTAAGTGTGCTGGCGAGAGTTCTTCAAAGCTGGATCACAGGATGATCTCAAATGAACTCGAGATGAATGGAGACATTTTTCACTAATATCCCAAATGGTGGCATGCACTGCCAGAGATTTTCTACACAATTAGCATTTCAGAAATTGGGGCCAGAATTCCAGGCTTTCCAACAGAAATTTGAGCAAGGTACACAAGTATGGAAATTTAAGTTGGACGAACAACAAAAAGCCGAGGACAAATTTCCTTCACTGAAGACTGAAATAACATCACTGGTTTCCAAGTAATTATTTTTGTTTAACACGCTCCATTGCTGGTCTTTTTGTGGAGAAAGGGGCTTATCAACATCTGCATGCAAATTAGATTTCACAGATATAGCCTATGCTATTCATCCTGTCAACAAAACAAAAACCTTCTCAATATTATAGTTTGACTGGCATTGTTTAAGATGACATTACTGCAGTAAGAGGCTAGCATAAGAAAGGACACCTCATGAATTCAAGCAGTGGTTGCTGCAGCACATACAAACAGACTGAGATGTGGCACCACTCGGTCCCAGCTATTCTGGCAGTGATGGTAATTTTTGCATAGCAGTTTCAAGAAGACAACATCACAAAAGCTGTTCTGGACTGACAGCTGGCGTGTGAAACACAGCTATCGGTATTCAATGCTGTGCGTGCAGTGGTAACAGGTTTTATATTCTTGGCATGAACATGGCAGTCTGGCTTAAATGTTTGCAATTGATGTGATATTACGCACCACAGTCTCACAGCGGACCAACAATTCGGCCACACAACCACGAAATTCTGGAGGATGGATATGCATAAACAGACAGTCCCCATTGACTATTGTCCCTTTGGCTTTGAGAGTTCAGAGACTGGGAGCAAGAGGTAGTGTTCTTTTGTCTGTCAAAACAGGACTACCAGACCCCATCGCAAATTACAATATGTACTTTCCTAAAGTATACAGCTGCTAAAGATTAAAACCAGGGCCAAACTTACTTGAAAATTTCACTCTTGTGTCATCTTTCATCAGGTCATTGATCTGAAACATTAACTGTTTCTTTCTCCACAGTTGCTGCCTAACAAGGTACACAGTTCAGGCACTGCTTTTGTTCTCATCTAATGAAAAGATAAACTTATTTCCTGATCACAAGGTTCTGTAAATTACAAATTTGAACAATACCAACCAGAAGCGAGTTCTTAAGCCATTTCTTATTCAATCAACTTCCAATCTATTCTAGTTTCTTCACCGTTATAATGTACAACAATTGGGATACAAACTATGGTTACTGGATTTATCCTGCAACATGCAGATATGTTTTTTGTGATGGTTAAAATAATTGAAGCAACAAAGCTTGTGCTTTGAATTTCATGTTTAATTCACAAGAAATTTTGAAAGATATGCATAAAAGGTTGAAGAACAATCTATCTATATAAACAAAACTGCCCATTTCTAAGACCAAGAGAAATAGGGACAAGACTACGGCCCCTTGAGCCTGCTTCACAATTCAGTAAGATCGTGACTGATCTAAATCTTCTCGTCCATTTTCTAGTACCATAATCCTTGATTTCTTTACTGATTGAAATTCTATCTATTTCAGCTTTAAATACATTAAATACATTCAAGGATTATGCCACTACAGGTTCTATCTATTTCAGCTTTAAATACATTCAAGGATTATGCCACTACAGGTTGAAATTATAGGAATGCATTTCCAGAAACTGATTTGTAAGTGTGCTGGCGAGAGTTCTTCAAAGCTGGATCGCAGGATGATCTCAAATGAACTCGAGAACAGCCACTTGAGGTTCAAAAGAACTCCATGGAATTCCAAAGACTGAGCGATGTAATCCTACCTATCTCAGTTTTAAATGGACAGCCTCTTATTCCAACTCCATGCCCTCTGGATAAACATCCTTTCAGCATTTACTCACAAGGATAAACATCCTTTCAGAATTTACGCTATCAAGGTCCCTCAGAAACTGACACAACTCAATAAAATCACCTCTCATTCTTCCAAATGTCAGTGCCTCCAGACCAAACTTGCTTAACCTTGCCTCATGTCAATCCCGTTAAACAAGGCTTACTGAACCCCCTTGTCCCATTCCACCCATATCCCTCCCTCAACCTTTACATTTCACCTCTCCACTTCTTCCCTTATCTGAAACCCTTTCCTTTTCACCTCTAGCCTTTCACTATCTCCATCCATCAGCCAATCACTCCCTTTACCTGTATCCACCTATCACTTGCCACTCTTTGCCTCATCTCCACCTCTCTTTTCCAACTTTCTCCCTTGCTACTTCATCAGTCTGTATAAGTGTCCCAATCCGAACTGTGGTCTGTCCGTGACCCTCCTCAGATGCTGCCTAGTCTGTTGAGTTCCTGTAGAAGTATGTTTATGCTTACTGCACTGCATCATAGTATATCCTTCCTTAAACAAGGGGAATTAATTATACATAGCTCTTTAAATGTCACCTCACGGGTGCCTTGCACAGTTGTTGTAAAACTTGCTCACTTTTATACTACAATCCGCTTTAAATGAGAGGCACTGTTCCCATGAGAATTCACAGCCACTTGATGTCCACACTTTCTAGCTTTCTCTTCTTCCTCAGCCAATCTGTTAAAGATGCATGAAGCTGGTAGCAAGCCAGAGGCCACGGTTCTGGGGGAGAGACTGAGGCCATGCCCAGGGAGAGGGTCTGAAGAAGAGCTAAGCTTCAGGTTCTCACCAGGGAGAGTAATGACAACAGGTTAGATGCCAGTCCTTTCGCTGTAGGAGAGAGCATGCCAAATATTAGGCCTCCCAATCTAGGATATGATAACAAGCTAGGCGCCAGGTGTTTTGAACAGGAAGAAGGCTTGACCTTGAGGGATGGTAGTAAATTGGAGTAAGGCAAATTATAACGTTATCAGGCAGGAGCTCAGGAGCGTATACTGGGAGCAGTTGTCATTGGGTACGTCCACATCTGACATGTGGGAGTTATTTAAAGGCCAGTTGGTTGAAGTTCAGGACCGGTCAGGGAAAGGGAAGTCGGGATGACTGATGAGATTGTAAATTTGGTCACATTAAAAGGAAGCACATGCAAGGTTTAAAGAGGAAGGAATCAGACACAAACTTTGAGAAACACAAGGAAAGGAGGAGAGAAATCAAGCGGGTGATTAGAAGGATCAAAAGGGGCCACAATATTGCTTTGGCGAGTGGGATTAAAAAATATCCCACAGATTGATCAGGGTGAAGGTAACTCAATGACAAAGGAGGGAAATTGTGCATGGAGTCAGGGGACGTAGGTGAGGTTTTAAACAAATACTTTGCATCTGTTTTACCAAAGAGAATGACATGGAGGAGAGTGAGATCGGTGTGAAGAAGAAGAATATGCCAGAAGGAGGTGATGGGGCTTTTGAAGATTGTTAAAATTGTAATGAGGCTGTGAGGACAAACTCTTTTGCACAGAGGTTGTGTTCTAGAACTCTCAATTTTGAATCTGACTCCTGCCTCTTGAAACAACAGCTGCCAGGAACAGCTTCTCCCTTTCTATTGTTTACTCAAGGACTGAGATGCTAGCCATTGGCAACACCATCTGCAAGATCCATTGCTTGTTTAGCCACTTGCAGCATCTTTTTCCCACCCACTCGATTGTGTCAGCATCAGCACTTCTGCTGTTGCTTGTGGCGACTTCCTCCTAAAATATATATCGGACATTTCCCCCATTACTTTCCCAAACGTTTCCTTTCCACGGCCACACTGTTGTCAGTTCGCCTTGCTCAGGCAATCCACCATGGGATACTTACTACCTGCAGAGAGAAAATGCCACTTTCGGGCCAATGCTGAGTTGGAGAAATGCACATGCTCAGGTGTGAACAGACAATGTCTGCCCACTAAAAGCCAAAGTCTTCCAAGATACACACAATAAAAATATGGCTTTGCTCAATCATGCAGTGCAGTAGAAAATATATGCATAGAACCACCCAAAAGTATACATAATTTTAGGATTTAAACCAATCCAAAAATATTAGCACACTAAATTCTGAGCATGCTTTAAAAAACAAAACTCAGCATGCAACCTTCTCCTTCACTGAATAACTTTATTTTTTATCAATTATATGAATGAAGTTTTTAGGCTTATAAGAAGGAAGGGGGAATGGGGTCAAAGACTTTTTAAACTGTTTTGGACCAGTATAATGAAATGATTGAGCATAATGAAGTCTCCAGGCACTGCAAACATTAGAGCATTTGGACAAAGCCCAGTGGGACAATAATAAAAGCGGAGTTCCATTTCTGAGCTCCCAGATCCTGTGGAATGACAATCCAATGCCAATTTATAAATTTAATGTTTTCTGGATGGGAGAGCTGAATGAGAGCCACCAGCCACATTTCACCTGAAACAACTGCAGCATAATAGCAAACTGCACAGCAAACTTGAAGTTTCTTCAATTCCATCACCAGGTGGTCAATAAGAAGATGTCTCCATTCTTCACTGAATTCCCAGAGGCAACACTTCGGCGTTCGAATCAGAAGGTGATCAGGCACTCCAAGCTTGAACACATAATCTAGCCAAACATGTTTGTGTACCATTGAAGAACTGCAACATTTTTACCATTGACATCCATCAGACACAACAACCAATAGACCTACTTCTCAGATGGAGATTATAAAAAGACCAAAGTATCTGAGAGAATATGAGCCCTTCAAATGTCTAGGGCAATATTTCTCTTTTAAATATCAGGAAAATAATTTAACTGTAATTCATTCTGATTCTTCAGGCATATAGATTAAAAAATGACGAGAGATTTAGATGTTACTAGACCAAGTGGGACCCGTTGGGTCACTGTCACATGGGAGGCCTGGTCCCCCAACGCAACCCGTTCCCCCAACGCAATATTCCCCCACTCACCCATAGCCCCCACGGGAGGCCTACTCCACCATTCACCTGTTCCCCCAATGCAATATTCCACCACTCACCCATAGGTCCCAACTGTGTAGGGGCGGCTCATTTCCTCTTATGCACCCTCCCTCATTTTAAACTTTATTTAAAAATGCTGCCAGGAAAAAACGTTGGATCCTGTGATGGCAGCATTGTTGGGGGCAGGGCCAGCAAGGATTTGGATTTTTGACACTGAGAAGTTAAGTGAAAAGTAAAATTTTAAAGTTTTAAATGTGAATAACTTGTAAAATTGACCATCAATCTGAACAAAACTTGATACACCACATGACAGGACAATGGTGAGTACGGTGGTCCAAAAATTGTAACGCTTTTGTGTATGGTTTTGGCAAAATTCAATCATGAATGGCATGCACGCACACATACAGACAAGATGAGAGTTTTAGTAATACACTAGACAAACTGGAACCCGTTGGGTCCCTGTCACATGGGGGGCCTGGTCCCACAACGCAACCCATTCCCCCAAATGCAACCCATTCCCCCAACGCAATATTCCACCACTCACCCGTTCCCCCATATTCCAGCATTCACTCATAGGCCCCAACTGTGCAGGGGCATATCCCCCAGCACTGCCTCCCCCTCCTCTTGCTTCAAAGACTTTAAAAAAATGCAATTTCCCTCTCCCCCTCCTGTTCAGCTAAAATTTTGCTGGCAGGACTGAGTGTTCCTTGATTGCAACTTTGTTCCAAGCTGGGCAAGCAAGGATTTTAGCTGGTAAATTTTTCTTAAACTTGAATTTATAAATTAAAAAATTATGAATAACTTGTAAAATATAACATCAATCTGAAAGAAACTTGACAGACCACCACAGGGCAATGGTGAGTAAGGTGGTGCAAAGATTTTAGCACTATCATGTACCATTTTGGCGTAGTTCCAGGATCACATGGGCAAACATGGCACAGCTTCATGGCCTCAATTCTACAGAACAAATTGCCAACCTTTGTATGCTGTGGGAGTAGGATTGAGCATACTCTGAGATGGTACAAGAATGATGAACATCAGTGTTTAGCCAAATTTACTAAGGGACACTGTCCCTTAAATAGAATGTTCGAACTCTAATTGTGCTAAGATGTCCTGGTCAACTTTACAAGAAACAGAGGTGGAAGCATTACATTTGGATTTGGCATTCTAAAGCCAGAGAAAGAAGAGACAGAGGAGATAAATATGACAAGTGTCCATCCCATTGGACCGGAAATAAAATGTTCATGCGATTTTTTCATCTGTTGATAGCCTTGTAAAGCTACAATTCCACAGCCAGTGGTCCTCTAATGCCATAGTCGAAAGGTCATTTTCCCAATGAGCATGATTTTTTGGAAAGGAAAAAGTGTTGATAGATAATACAATCTGAATGTACACTCCAACCATATCAAATCTCCACACTCTCACATTTTCAGCACTAGCAATAACTTGAGGCGTTTTCAGTAGCAGAAACGCTACCCAGTTTTCTTTTGGCTTAGGATGCCGAGAGCTGGGGTAGCATTCATTCATCACCTTCCTGGACAAGATGGCCCACATCTGCTCTTCTGTTATTATCATTGCTTCATCATTACTTCATAATGTACTTTTTAAAACTTTGTGCACTTCATGTGAACAAGGAATTTCATTGCATCCTGGGGTGTATGACCTTATACTAAAATGTATCTGAAGTTATTCTTTTTGCTCCATGTATAATGCTGGAACAGGCTAGGAGGTCATTGTTTTCTTACTCCTCTGTGATGTGAGTAGAGGGAGGGTGTGAACTAGGGAAGAAAGACAATATGTCACTAAGCTGTAGCCTTCCCTTCCTAAACCACTGTCACTCTCTTCCTTGTAGATAGTCATAGAGTGAGACAGTGTGGAAACAGGACCTTCGGCCCAACTTGCACACCAACCAATATGTCCCATCTACACTAATCCCCCTCGCCTGTGTTTGGCCCATACCCCTCTAAACCTGTCCTACTCATGTACCTGTCTAATGGCTTCTTAAATGTTGCAATAATCCCTGGCTCAACTACCTCCTCCGGCAGCTTGTTCCATACACCCACTCCCCTTTGTGTGAAAAAGTTACCCCTCAGATTCCTATAAAATCTTTCCCCCTTTACCTTAAACCTATGCCCTCTGGTTCTCGATCCCCCTATTCTGGGCAAGATTCTGCGTGTCTACCCAATCTATTCCTCTCATGACTTTATACATCTCTATCAGATCATCCCTCATCCCCCTGCACTCCAAGGAATAGAGTCCCAGCCTACTCAACCTCTCCCTATAACTCAGACCCTGGAGCCCTGGCAACATCCTTGTAAATTTTCTCTGCACCTTTTCCAACTTGACAACATCTTTCCTCTGCCCAGAACTGAACACAATACTCTAAATGCGGCCTTACCATCGTCTTATACAACTGCAACATGACCACCCACTCATTATGTTGATATTGTTCAGGGCGATACATAACACTCCCAACATCTATGCTCAATACTGTGACTGATGAATGCCAATGTACCAAAAGCCTTTTTGGCCACCCTACCTACCTCTGAAGCCATCTTCAATGAACTTTGTATTCCTAGATCCCACTGCTCTATAACACTCCCCAGAACCCTACCATTCACTGTGTAGGTCCTGCCCATGTTAGTGCTCCCAAAATGCAAACCTCATGTTATTCTGGATTAAATTCCATCAACCATTCCTCAGCCATCATCAATGTAGTGGAAGAGTTGGGATATGGTGCCAGTGTATGCCTGAAATGAGAACAGTTCGACCACCAGGGGCGCCGCACGATTGGCGGCCCTGCCAACAGTCTGTCTGTTTTTTCGTTGTTTTTTTATTTTTAGTGTGTGTTAAAGGTTTGTGTAAATGTTCTCTGGTTTGTTTTATGTGGGGAGGGGGAAAGGGTCGGGGGAAACTTTATTTTCAGTTTCTAACCTTGCCGGAGACTGACTTGAGCCCCATTGCGGGGCGTGGACTTAACATCGGAGCTGATCCCTTGCCTGGGATCGCTCTGACCGCAGCCTGCGGACTTGCCATCAAGAGCTCGCAGTCTCGGGAGAGGCCGAGTCGGGAAGCTCCAATGATGCAGGGGCTCAACCAGCCCCGACCCGAGGTCCGATGGCCGGCGCGGGGGAGCTGACATCCCCCCCGATGCAGGAGCTGATCGCCACGATGGGGATGGCCCAAATGCCGCTGGCTATGGGAGTCAAGATCGTCCCATCAACGGAGTGCTCGAGGCCCCCAACCGCGGGAGAGCATAGAAAGGAATAGATTTGAACTATTTTTCGCCTTCCATCACAGTGAGGAATGTGCAGGAGTCACTGTGGTGGATGTTTATGTTAAAATGTATTTTGTTTGTTCCGTTGCTTTTTATTTGTATGACTGATTTGGCAAATGAAATTCCTCGTATGTTGCAAAACATACTTGGCTAATAAAGTATTATTGTGATTGTGATTGTGATTGTAACCGCCAAATAGGCAGGCATAACTGGGGCCCATGTGAGTGTCCATGGCTACACATTTAACTTGGAGAAAGTGAGAGGATTCTAAAGCGTTGTTGAGTATGATGACAAGCTTCCTTCTGTTTTCTTCCTCCACCACTCAAAATACATTCAAAATACCAGAGTTTTATCCTTCACCTTTGTGGGAACAAGTTGGCGTTTAACATTCACTATTTCACCTGAATATCTTCCATTCGTCAGATGTAGATTCAACTGCAAGAAGCTACTCCCAGTCTACTTTTGCACGGTCTTATGATATTGAAATCGGCCTTCCCCAATTTAGGACCTTTGTTTCCGGTCCATCCTTATCCATGTCCATCACAACCTTGAAACTTAAAGAGTTATGATCACAGGCTCCTAAATGCACTCCCTCTGAGACACCAACCACGTCCCTGAGGTTAGGTCCATTACCCCACTCTATGAGTAGGGCTACTTTCATGGCTGACACAAGAGATGGCAGCTGCTAACATCTGGAGCAAAACAAACTGCAGGAGAAACTCTGAGTGGAACAGCATCTGGAGAAGCAAAGAGATGGTTTATATTTCAGTTTGTGTTCCTGCATCAACATCAACCATCCCATTGCCTCAACAGATACCACTTGACCAACAGTTTGCATTGATGTATACAATGGCTTTCTGGAGGACAGTGGTTCAAATGATGGAAGAAGTTAATTAAATAACTTTCAAAGGGTAACTGGAAAAACAATTGCAAGGTTGTGTGGAATTGGCAGGACAGCAGGGCTAATTAGATAGCTCTTTCTGGACATGACGCGACCAAAAGGCCTTCTCCTGTGTGGCTTCAATCTGTAATTCTATTTTGGACCCATTTTTTTGCATATCCAGCTGAAACAACATTTGTAAACCTGCTTCAACTCATGAAAGTTGAAAACTACTATGAGGACTGGCTTACGGGAAATATTTAAAAGTCGGAAATAAACCACTACCAATTTTAGAGTGATAGAATGTAGTTAAGGCTGGGAATGTAGCAGTGAGCTGAAGCTGTTATACGTCGACTCCCACTGTCTCGACAGTTCCATGGAGCCTGCAGCTGAGACAGTCCTGGGCTGCAAGCATGGCTGTCCACCATTTTTAACAGCTTTGAGCTGGTATGTTGCAAAACACTGCTAGAAATCCACAGACGCTGGACTTCAGAGGCCAATAAAATTAAATACTTCCTGTAACTCTGACCCTGTCTTGTGACAATAAACAACCTGCAACATGATTTATTGTTTTCAATTACCCTCAGAAAGGTGTGGAAACACAACATTTTATTTTGCACAGTTACTTCAAACAATTGAAGGAAAACGGTAAATAAATAAAAAGGTTTATATTGGAGATAGACACAAAAAGCTGGAATAACTCAGCGGGACAGGCAGCATCTCTGGAGAGAAGGAATGGGTGACGTTTCGGGTCGAGACCCTTCTTCAGACTGAGTGGAGGGTCTTCAGAAGGGTCTTGACCCTTCTTCTTCTTGCGTATGGTGTGCACAGCCTAAAGTTGCAGGACAACTTGTTCTATTTAATCTTATTTGATTGTGCACGCCAGGTTGATTACATTCGTCGAAACAGGTTGCAATCTTCGTGAAGGTTGCAATCTTCCACCCCGGGTCTTGACCCAAAACTGCACCCATTCCTTCTCTCCAGAGATGTTGCCTGGTGAGTTACTCCAGCATTTTGGGCCTGTCTTAAATAGGAACCTTTTGATTTATTTTCCGTTTTCCTTCAATTGTTTGAAGTAACTTTTTGTGCAAAATAAAATGTTTAAAATAAAATCTTCGGTTTAAACCAGCATCTGCAGTCCCTTCCTACAACAAAATGTTCATATTGTTCCTACACCATTACCTCAACATTTGTTTATGGATGCATTTTTAAATCACACCTCGCCAAAATTGTTGTAAACACTGGTTGTGTAGACATTTTAATGTGTACGCTGATCATTGCCAGCACAGTCCACAAGATAAGTGGGTGGAAGTAAGTAAAGCACGTATATTTATTATTCCCATCATAATAGTCCGATGAATGAGTGAATGCTCTACATTTAGAGGAGCATCCCCTACTGTCCATTTTTATAACACACTTTCTATCATAGTTTCTCCAGCATTTTTGTCCACCTTCTATCATCTTACCTGTCACTTTAGATTCATTATTTTATTTTTCTTCTTCTTCTTCTTCTTCTTAAGCCCTTTGCTCCTCTAGGGAGTATAGGCCATTGACAAATGTTCTCCACCTCACTCGCTTGTTGGCAGTTCTTTCGAGATCTCCCCAGTTGAGCCCACTCTCAGACATTTCTGTCTGGACAGCACTTCTCCAGCTGTTCCTGGGGCGACCCCTTTTTGTTTTTCCTTGGGGGTTCCATTTCAGGGCTTGCCGGGTGATGTTTGTGGCAGGTTTCCTGAGGGTGCGTCCAATCAAACTTCATTTTCTCCTTCGAATTTGTAAGTCAATGGGCTCCTGGCTTGTTCTTTTCCACAGGTCCACATTGCTTACTTTGTCTCTCCATCAGATGTTAAGTATTCTCCTAAGGCAGGTGTTAATGAATGTTTGCAGCCTGTTTGTGGTGTGTTTTGTTGTTTTCCATGTCTCTGATCCATACAGCATCACCTGTTTCACATTTGAGTTAAAGATGCGTATTTTGGTGTTGATTGAGATGTGTTTTGAGCTCCAGATCTTCCTGAGCATGTTAAACACCACCCTAGCATTATTGATTCTACTTTTCATGTCTGCCTCTGCCCCTCCGTCCACAACACTGCCTCGGTATGTGAATGTTTCTACCTCCTCTACAGCAGTGATGTGCATAAGGATAGGGTTGCTGGTTTTAGATCCTCATCACCTGTGTCTTTGTTGTATTGGGTGTAAGACCAAGTTTTGTTGCAGCTTGTGAGAGTCTGACAGTCTTCTCCTGCATTTGTATCTGTGTGTGTGAAAAGAGAGTTATGTCATCTGCAAAGTCAAGATCATCTAGCTGCTCCCACATTGTCCACTGAATTCCATTTATTTTCCCTTCAGTTGTTTCCATCATGATCAATACATCAGAAGGTGCAGATCCAGAGCCAGCAACATTATGGGGGACCCCTACCACCCCAGCAACGGCCTGTTCCAGCTGCTACTGTCAGGCAAACGCCTCCGCTGTCATGCTGTGAAAACAGAGAGGATGAGACGGAGTTTCTTCCCACAGGCCATCATGATTGTAAACTCTTATCTCACCAGAGACTCATTTACTGTACTAATTTACTGTTGTGTTGTGTCTTTTTAAAATTGCTGTTTTTTTTCTATTATGTAAAGACTAATTCTGTTCTATTCTGTTCTGTAGTTTTTTGCACAATCCGCAGGCATTGCCACTTTCATTTCACTGCACATCTTGATGTGTATGTGACAAATAAAGTTGACTTGACTTGACTGATCCAGTCAATTGCCAGGAGGAACGGGAATGGTGACAGTAGACATCCCTGCTTGACGCCCGTCCTGACACTAAAGCTCTGAGAGAGCTGGCCTGCATGCATAACTTTGCATGAGGTTCCATTATACGAGTTCTTGATTAAGTTTATGATCTTGGTGGGAATTCCATCATGGTCCATTAGGCGCCATAGTTCTGTCCTATCTAAGCTGTCAAACACTTTCTCAAAGTCGATGAAGTTGATGTACAGGAACATGTTCCATTCAACAGACTGCTCAATGACGATGCGTAATGTTGCATGTGAACCAATCAGAGTAATGTACTACCACTAACTCCACCTTACTGTACACTCTATATTAACACTCACTTCCCATATTACCTAGTTACACTGGTGGTAGAGATGAACTAACAACATATTGTACTGCACCACCAGGACTGATGATTAAAGATGTTTTAAACACCAGACTGTGTCTGTGCAGCTGTTTACATGGTGTCAGACAGCTGGAAATTACCCATTGCGTCCGTTTATCGGTTTTTATTTGCATTTTATTAGTCTTGATCTTTTACTACGATGGCTCACTTGTGCCGCAAGCTAACCCAACTCATCTTTGATGCAGACATAGGTGAGCGATGGAGGCTCTTTCAGATTGACTATGAGCACTACATCAATATCGTCCATCGCAACGATCCGGATGATGTCAAGGCATCGCTTTTGCTCATGGAACCCGAGGCTATGATTCACGCTCAAACCTTCAAATTTTCGCCACCTGTACTCGACGGGAACGGCCAGGTAGTGGTCCCAGCTGAGACAATGCGCAACCCTAATGTGCTGCTGCGTAAATTCCGTGAGCTATGTGACCTGCCATTGAACCACATTCTGGAAAGAGCAAAGTTCTTCGCATGCCAACAGCTTCCTGATGAACCTGTGGAACGTTTCATTTGTGATTTAGAATAAAGGGGAGGTAATTTAAGACTGAGGTGAGAAAAATCTTTTTCACCCAGAGAGTTGTGAATTTATGGAATTCTCTGCCACAGAGGGCAGTGGAGGTCAAGTCACTGGATGGATTTAAGAGAGAGTTAGATAGAGCTCTAGGGACTAGTGGAGTCAAGGGATACGGGGAGAAGGCAGGCACGGGTTATTGATAGGGGACGATCAGCCATGATCAGAATGAATGGCTCAAAGGGCCGAATGGGCTCCTCCTGCACCTATTTTCTATGTTTCTATGTTTCTATGATTTGAAGTATATGGCCCCGAGATGTTGCTTTGGTGAGATAACAAATGAGTTAATACGCGACAAACTTGTTAGCGGCATGTCTGATCAAAAGCTCAAAACAGAGCTACTCCGAAATGCTGACCTGACTCTTGAACAGGCTGTGCATGCCTGCCGTATGTCGGAGGTTGTTGCCCCACTGAGTGATCAGCTTGACACTCAGAAAAATAATATAAATCAGACCGGTTTCGTTAAACGCACCGCGTCAACTGCCACTAGAAGATTTGTGAATGAGCCACCGCATAGGTGCGCTAACTGCAACTATTTCCATAATAAAGGTCGACAGTTTTGCCCAGCAAACGGCAAACCATGCAACTACTGTAAGAAAATGAATCATTTTGCTGCTTGCTGTCGTTCTCGTGGGAACCGTAATGCCAATTCAAAGTCTAATCTACACCTGCTGCAGCAAGACCCAACATTCTCCGACTCCCATGAACAGTTTGAAGCTGCCCACGAGAACGAACCAATGATCTCATATGCTGAGTCTGCTGTTCACACTCTCCTCCGCACATCTGGTAAGCTCTTGGACCCTGCTGTTACCGTGCACATTAATAACAAGTCTGTAACTGCTAAATTGGACACGGGAGCGCGCGTGAACATAATGTCCCTGAAAGTCTACAACAAGATAAGAAATAATGAGACCTTGACTAAGGATGCCTCTACCTTGCATGCCTATGGGGGGGAGGTGCTGCACCCTCTTGGAAAAGCTGATTTCAAGTGTGTCGTGGACAATGTCACTAAGAACCTGATTTTCTACGTTGTAAAATCGAACTCTGAGACTTTGTTGGGAATTCATGCGTGCCAAGACCTGGGGCTAGTATCCTTCAGACGCGCTGTCCACAAGTTATGCCTATCTGACGAATCGACACAAATCTATCAGGATTTATTTGACGACAAACTGGGCAAGTTGCCAATAACTTATGAAATCACTATTGACCCCACTGTTGTCCCAGCTATCCGTGCCCCTCACCGCGTACCTCATGCTATGCATGACAGAATTCAAGATGAACTGAGACACATGGTGTCCATGGGGATACTGGCTGAAATAAGTGAACCCACAGACTGGTTCTCCACCATGGTTGTTACAAAAAAGAAAGATAAAGATGAGCTCCATGTGTGCATTAACCCAAGAGACCTGAACACAGCTATTAAACGCCCACACTACCCGATGAGAACCATCGAAGACGTTGCAGCCCAAATCGGTCGCGCAACAGTGTTCTCTGTACTAGATGCCAAAAGCTCGATGATGCGTCCTCGAACCTCACTACATTTGCCACACCATTTGGCAGATTCAAGTTCCTCAGAATGCCATTCGGAATCAACTCGGCCAGCGAGGTCTTTCAGAGAGCTATGGAACAGCTGTTCGCAGGCTACCCATGTGCTATCATCGTTGATGACATTCTGGTATATGGCCGTGACTTAGCGGAGCACGACTCAATTTAAAAAAGATTCTGGACAGGGCACGTGAGATTAACCTAAAGTTCAACCCCATGAGGTGCAAGTTCCATGTCTCAGAGGTTACCTACGTCGGACACGTGTTCACCTGCGAAGGGTTAAAGCCAGACCCTAAGAAGACTGCAGCCATCAATGAACTGCCTGCTCCCACTGACGTGAACAGCCTTCAGCATTTCCTGGGTGTGGTTAAGTATCTGGGGAAGTTCATACCCAACCTCAGTGAACTTATCTTGCCACTGAGACAGCTCACTCACAAGGACACTGCCTGGACCTGGTACCAGCAACACCAACAAGTGTTTGACTCTTTAAAGCTCCAGCTAGCCAGTGCCACCTTGACGTATTTCGACCTCAAGCTGCCAGTCACTATCACCTGTGATGCCTCGCAACACGGTTTAGGCGCAGCCTGCCTGCAAACATCAGCTGATGGCACCGTGCTATCTGTATCGTACGCCTCTCGCACCATGACAGCGCCATGCCCAAATTGAAAAGGAGCTGCTAGCTGTCGTTTTCGCATGTTCCAAGTTTAAAGACTTTATCTTTGGGAAAACTATTACGATTGAAATGGACCACCAACCCCTGGTCACTATCCTGAACAAGCCTATTCATGCAGCGCCTGCACGTTTGCAGCGCATGATGATGCAGCTCCAGCGTTTTGACTTCCAGATTGTTTACAAAAAGGGCAAAGACACTCTCTCTCGAGCGCCACGGGCGTCCTGTGAACAACATCCCTTTGAGTGTGACGAGCTTACTGTGCTTAAAGTCGACTTTGTTCCCACGGAACGTCTGCGTCGCCTTGCGGGGCACACAGCTGCTGACAGAACTCTACAGCTGCTCTCCTCCATTATCAAGAGGGGTTGGCCCACAAAACAATTCAGCACACCATTAGAGATACAGCCATTCTTCTTAGTCCGCGATGAATTGGTGATACAAGACGGGATCATTGTCAAGGGTCATAAAGTTGTGATTCCCTCATCTCTGCAAGATGAATACTATAAAGATGTCCACAACGGCCACCCAGGTACCGAGGCCACGCTTGCCCGTGCACAAAGCATGTTTTACTGGCCAGGAATGTCCAAATACATACGTGAGAAAACGGCATCCTGCTCCACTTGCAACAGCTTGGCACCCCACCAACAGAAACAGCCTCTCCTGTGTGCACTACCTTGGACATTCCTTGCTGCAGACATTTTTGAATGGCATGGTAAACACTATCTAGTCTTAGTCGATTCCTACTCCAATTGGTTTGAACTTGACCTGCTGCCCACCATCAAATCTGAGATAGTTATACAAAAGCTTCAGAGACATTTTTCTGTATTCGGCGCACCAGTTCGACTGCAAACTGACAACGGAAGACAGTTCACCAGCCAGGCATTTAGACACTTTGCCAGACGCTGGAACTTTCAGCATGTTACCAGCAGCCCCGAATACCCTCAATCTAACGGCCTCGCTGAGCATGCTGTCAGGAGCGCGAAACAGCTAATGGAACGTTCGCATCTTGCCAAGTCCGACGTCTACCTGGATCTGTTAAACCTGAGAAACATTTCCAGGGATGGTGTTCTAGGCTCTCCCGACCAGCGACAGCCCCAGCTCCCCGTCGCCCAGCAACAGCTGAAGCCACAGGTACTCAAACCTGCTGCGGTCCAGAAGCGCATCCAGGAGAAACATGATATCCAGAAGCGCTCCTATGACAGGTCGAGCAAACAACTTAAACCGTTACTGCAAGGTCAGGTGGTCCACCTGCAGACTGCAGTTGGACATACGCAACTGGGTTTCGTTGAGGGGCCAGCCAAAGAACTCCGTTCCTACCTTGTCAACGTCGATGGTGTTCTGTACCAGCGCAGCCGTCAACATCTTCTGCCCGTGAATGAGCCGCGACCAGCTCCTGCACCGCCTCTGGTTTTCAAGACACCTGCTGTTGTTGTTCGTCCCAGACCCCCTGACCCCAGCATGTATTCTCCGCGTCGTTCGGTTCCCTCATCCCCTAGTCCTGCATGCTATCCCCGTCGTTCCTCTCCAGGCTCCCCGGCTGCCTTCTCCTTCTCCGGTTCTCCACCACCCAGCCCTACTAACTTTTCCGGTACGGAAGGGGAAGGGTTTGTCCGTACACGCTTGGGTCGGGTTAGCAGACCGCCTGACAGGTACAGTGAGTATGTTTAACCGCATGTGTTTTAACATCAGCTTAACAACTCTTTTCTCTACGGGGAAGGATGTAGATTGGTTATTGCATGTGAACCAATCAGAGTAATGTACTACCACTAACTCCACCTTACTGCACACTCTATATTAACACTCACTTCCCATATTACGTAGTTACACTGGTGGTAGAGATGAACTAACAACGTATTGTACTGCACCACCAGGACTGATGATTAAAGATGATTTAAACACCAGACTGTCTGTACAGCTGTACTATGATTATTTTCTTTGCCTTTGTATCAAAGATCCTTTTTGCATAAAATACAGATTTTATTTGCGTTTTTATGCCTTTTCAAATCTCATATTCTAAAATCGGCAGTTTGATACATTTCTATTTCAATTAGTATTTTATAATTTTCACACTCTTCTTCAGAATTGCACAGTGTCAATTATTCATGTTAAAGAGGACATTTTTCCCAGGAATGGGAAACAGAAATAGACCTTGGGCCCAAGTCATTCATGGTGGCCGAGATGTCTTAAGATAGTCATATTTACCTGCATTTGGTGCACATCACTCTAAACTTTTTCTATCCATCCACCTGTCTCCACTATTGTCCCTGTACCCAAAAAGGCAAGGATTACTTGTCTTAATGACTACAGGCCTGTCGCACTGACCTCTGTAGTCATGAAGACACTTGAAAGGCTTGTGCTGGCCAGAGTAGACATAGGAGAGCTCCCCCTCCCCTCACCCCACTCACCATCAACAACACCATAGTCACATCTGTGGAGTCTTTTAAGTTCCTGGGAACCATCATCTCCAAGGACCTTAAGTGGGAGGCTACCATCGACTCCACAGTCAAAAAGGCACAACAGAGGATGTACTTCCTACGGCAGCTGAGGAAGCACAATCTGCCACAGGCAATGATGGTCCAATTCTACACGGCCATCGTAGAGTCTGTTCTCACCTTCCTCATCATGGTCTGGTTTGGCTCAGACACCAAGCACGACACCTGGAGGCTGCAGCGAATCGTCCGATCAGCAGAGAAGGTTATTGGCTGCAACCTTCCCTCCATTGATGAACTGTACACTGCAAGGGCCAGGAAGCGAGCGGGCAAGATCATCTCTGACCCCTCTCACCCTGGCCACAAACTCTTTGAATCACTTCCCTCTGGAAGGCGACTCCGTTTTTATCCACGAGTAATTGCTCTACTCAACAGCCAAAAATCTGTAGCCTCCCTTTGATCTGGTATTTTGTTGGTTCACATGCTTGATCAATGGTGTTTTATCATTAATGTTTTATTATTATTAATGTTTAGTGTTTTCTGAGTCATTCGTAACTATCACTGTATGTCATGTTGTTACTTGTGGGCGGAGCACCAAGGCAAATTCCTAGTATGTGAATACTTGGCCAATAAACTTCCTTACTTACTTACTTACTGTCCAAATGTCTTTGTTATTGTATGCACCTCTACAGTTTCCTCTGGCAGCTCGTTCCATTAACCTATCATATTCTATGTGAAAAGGTTGTTCCTTAGTTCCCTTTTAAATCTGTCCCCTCTCATGTTAAATCTATGTCCTCTAATTTTAGATTCCCCTACCCTGGAAAAAAGACTGTGACCATTAGCCTCATCTATGCCCTTTCATGATTTTATTTACTTCTTTAAGGTCACCCCTCAACCTCGTCTACTCTGGGGAAATTTCCAAGCATATTTAACCTCTCAGCACAATGGCACAGCGGTAGAGTTGCTGTCTTACAGCACCAGAGACCCGGGTTCGATCCGGACTACAGGTACTATCTGTACGTTCTCCCCATGACCACATTGTTTTTCTCTGGTTGCGCCAGTTTCCTCCCACACTCCAAAGATGTACAGGTTTGTTGGTTAATTTGGCTTTGGTAAACAAAAATTGTAAATTGGCCCTAGTGTGCAGGATTGTGCAGTTAACAGGGATTGCTGGTCATGGCGGACTCGGTAAGCCGAAAGGCCTGTTTCCGCGCTGTATCTCTAAACTAAACTAAACATATTCAGCCTTTTTTTATAACTCAATCTCTTTAGTCCTAGTTCTTGTGACTCCTTTCTGCACCCTTTTAAGGTTTAATGATGAGGGCAGAGCTGTAGATGGTGTGTAAATGGACTTTGGTAAGGCATTCGACAAGGTTCCACATGGTAGGCTGCTCTGGAAGGTTAGATCGCATGGGATCCAGGGTTGAATGGATAGCAAATTGGCTCCACTGAAAGAAGCAGAGGGTGATGGTGGAAGGTTGCTTCTCGGACTGGAGGCCTGTGACTTGTGCTGTTCCTCAGGGTTCGGTGCTGGGCCCGTTACTGTTTGTCATCTAAATCAATGATTTGGATGAGAACATACAGGGCAAGATTAGCAAATTTGCTGATGATACAAAAGTGAGTGGTTTTGCAGATAATGAAGATGGTTGTGAAAGATTGAAGCAGGATCTGGATCGATTGGCCGGGTGGGCGGAGGATTGGTTGATGGAATTTAAGACAGAGAAGTGTGAGGTGTTGCATTTTGGGACATCTGACAAGGGCAGGACCTACACAGTAAATTGTAGGCCTCTGGGGAGTGTTGTAGAGCAGAGGGATCGAGGGTTCCTTGGCGGTCGAGTCGCAGGTAAATAAGGTGATCAAAAAGGCTTTTGGCCTTCATCAGTCAGAGTATTGAGTATAGAAGTTGGGAGATGCAGTTGTATAAGATGTTGGTGGGACCGTATTTAGAATATTGTGTTCAGTTCTGGGCACCATGTTATAAGAAAGATATTGTCAAGCTTGGAAAGGTTCAGAAAAGATTTATAAGGATGTTGCCAGGACTAGACAGTCTGAGCTATAGGGAGAGGGGAATAGATTTAATAGGAATCCGAGGGGTAACTTTTTCACACAAAGGGTGGTGGGTGTATGGAACAAGCTGCCAGAGGAGGTAGTTGAGGCCGGGACTATCCCATTGTTTAAGAAACAGTTAGACAGATACATGGATAGGACCGGTTTGGAGGGATATGGCCAAACACAGGCAAGTGGGATTAGTATAGCTGGGACATTGTTGGCCGATGTGGGCAAGTTGGGTCGAAGGGCCTGTTTCCACACTGTATCATTCTATGACTATGATATTTTCCTGTAACTGGACAGGCAAACTGCACTCAAGACTCCAAATACAATCTCACCAATGACTTGTGCAGTTAGAACATGGAACATACTGCACAGGAACAGGCACTTTGGCCCTCAATGTCTGTGCCAATAGACAATAGACAATAGACAATAGACAATAGACAATAGACAATAGGTACGGAGTAGGCCATTCGGCCCTTTGAGCCAGCACCGCCATTCAATGTGATCATGGCTGATCATCCCCAATCTGTACCCCATTCCTGCCTTCTCCCCATATCCCCTGACTCCGCTATCTTTAAGAGCCCCATCTAGCTCTCTCTTGAAAGTATCCAGAGAACCGGCCTCCACCGCCCTCTGAGGCAGAGAATTCCACAGACTCACAACTCTCTGTGTGAAAAAGCTTTTCCTCATCTCTGTTCTAAATAGCTTATCCCTTATTCTTAAACTGTGGCCCCTGGTTCAGGACTCCCCCAACATCGGGAACATGTTTCCTGCCGAACATGATGCCAAGGCCAACTATTGCATGTAATCTCTCCATTCCCTGCACATCTGCACCTTTGCAAAAGTCTATTAAATGCTACGATAGTATCTGCCCCCACCACCACTCCTGACTACGTTTACAGATATTCGCCACCATGTCTGCCACGCACATTTCCTTGAACTTTGCCCCTATCACCTTAAAGCTATGCCCTTTAATCTTTGATATTTCCATCCTGGGAAAAATGGTCTTATTGCTTACCCATTCTATGCCTCTCATCATTTTATATGCTTCTGCCAGGTCTCCCCTCAACCTCGGACGTTCCACAGAAAACAATCCAAGTCTGTCCAACCTCTCCTTATAGTTAACATCGTTGATTCCAGGTATCATTCTGGGAAACTTTCTCTGCACCCTTACTAAAGCCTCCACATCCTTCCTCTATTGGGGTGACCAGAACTACGCACAATATTCCAAATACAGCTTAACCAAAATCATATAAAGCTGCATCATGGGGTCCTGACTCTTATACTCAATGCCCTGACCAATGAAAGCAAACGTACACATTTTACCATTCTATCTACTTAAGCTGCCACTTTCAGGGAGCTAGAGTCATAGAGTGATACAGGGTAGAAACAGGCCCCTCGGCCCAACTTGCCCACACCAGCCAACATGTCCCAGCTACACTAGTCCCACATGCCCGCATTTGGTCCAAATCCCTCCAAACCTGTCCTATCCATTATGTTATGAACTTTGGACATGGAGTTATGGACATGGACCTCAAAATCCCTCGATACATCAATGCCCTATGGGTTATGACATTAATTGTATATTTGACCTCCCAAAATGCAACACCTCACACCTTGTAAGTACATTAAGTAATAGAGGGTGACTAGAGAGGGAATAAGGCCCCTTAGAAACCAAACCAGCCCTCTCTCTGTGGAGCTGCACGAGATGAGTAAGGTGTGGAGTGGCAGGAGATAAGCAAGGTCCTTAATGAGTATTTCTTCTCTGTGTTTACTGAGGAAAAAGATGTGGAACTGGATGAAGACTGTGGAACTTGGGACAGTTAATGGAAGTGTCTTGAGAACAGTCAATATTACAGTTGAGGCAGTGCTCAACATCCTAAGGCCTATAAAGGTGGATAAATCTCATGGGCCTGATCAGATATACCTGAGGACACTGGGTAGCTAGAGAAGAAATTGCACGTACTCAAGCCACTTCCACTAACTGTCTCAAGTTCCCCAGTCTTCACATTTTTCTCCACATTATACACACAGGAGAAATAGTCATTAAGGACCTTGCCCATCTCTTTCGGCTCCACACAGAGATGGGCAAGGTTTCAATGGGGCCCCATTCTCTCACTATTCACCCTCTATCCCTTAATGTACTTATAAAATCTCTTTGGATTTCCCTTAACATTATGTGCCAGTGCTATCTCCTGCCCCTTTTTTGCCCTTCTGACTTTCTTCTTAAGTATGCTCCTCAGTTCCTGAAACTCCTTCAGGGATGCACTTTATCCCATCTTCTTATAACTATCCCATGCCTCATTCTTTTTCTTCACCAGGGCCTCAATTTCTCTCGTCATCATTTCTTACTCCAACCTACTTTGCCCTTCACTGTAACAAGCATGCCCTGAACTCTTGTAATCACAGTTTTAAAAACATCCCATTTTCCTTTGCCAGCAAACAACCTACTCCAATCAACTTGAGCAAGTTCCTTTCTCTTGTTTATTATTACACATTTATTTGTGCGTTATTGCGTTAATAGGCCTATTAAGCTGCAGCAAGTTGCCAGTACGATGACAATTAAACACTCTTGACACTTCTCAACTGTTGAACTGGAATTGTCACATATAACACTGGTGCTGAGGAAAATAGCCAAGAAACAGAAGATATCTCGATTAGTACGGGTGTCAGAAGTTATGGGGAGAAGGCAGGAGAATGGGATTAGGAGGAAGAGATAGATTAGATATGATTGAATGGCGGAGTAGACTTGATGGGCCGAATGGCCTAATTCTACTACTATCACTAATGATCTTATATGGGTTGCACTGAACAAAGCAATGGGGACCATGCAATTCTTATGGGCTAAAGCTGACATAAGGTATGGAATGAAGGGAAGAGAAGGATTGTCATTCCACCCCTAAACCGCACCCTGGTGGAAAATACTCCTGATAATTCACAGCCTAAAAACATCTGTAGGGATGTGAAGCAAGACCCTCCATCCTCTCAGGTTTCATCTGGAGTGCTACAACTGCCCTCACTCGACAGCCCTTCGATACGAGGCTTCTAATTCATTTTATGTCACTTTCTCTCCAAACAGGAAAGCGTCCACAGAGCATAAGCAAACTCTTTTGTGAATACATCCAAACAATAGCACTTTGTGAAAGTATGTGGATGACTCCTAGTTATAATTCTGCAGATGCTCACGTTTATTTAAAGGAAAACACGTTTTCCCATGAAGTGGCTGTTGCTTTCTCAGAAATAACCTTATTGCAAGCCCATGGTTTCCTTTCCATAAGGCAATAACAATGCAGAATATGTACCCGTACCCACTTAGCCAGTCTCCGTTTTGGATTAGACAATCCCATGGAATGCAACAAAGCCCTAGGGACATAATTAATTGCCTAGCTTTGGGGAGAAAATGATTTTTTCTTTCTCTGCAAATGTGTTGCAAGTCACTCTTTGCATTCACATCATGGAATCTACATTCCATTGCAGCAGTATACGGAATGTAACTAAAAGGAAGGAATAGTAATTTCCTGCACAAGATGAAATTCTGATTACTCCAGGAAAAAAAAACTGCTGTTGAGGAGTTAACACTGTCCTATCCAGACTGAATTGTGACTGGAGTATGGTTCAGCGATCATCAAGCTGTTAAATTAATTATTGCACTTCATTCAAATTAAAAGAACGGTGTGGCGTCGGAGCGACACTGGGTTCGATAGTGACCACACCGACACTCGCTGTTGGGTAAACACACGTGATTTATTTTATATACAGTGGTAAGAAAGTCCAGGGCCACATGGGGGCACTGTCCCTCAGCGCCAAATTGCATGTGCGATGACACTGGCGATCTTGGGCTTGTCCAAAGCTGCTCAGACCTGGCCTTTGAAGGAGGAGGCATGCTGATCTCAGGCTTCTCCCTACAGTACATCCATGCCTCAAGAGGAGGTGCTGATGGTACAGGTATCCTCCTGACAGCTCAGTTTAGGCTTGAAGAGGCAGTCTCTGGATTATCCTGGCGGCCAATCTTTGTCTCTTAATGTGTGTGGACCCAGATCCTTGTTATCTGTGGGCAGGAAGAGGTCTGGCATTTCAGACTTGTCCCTGCCACTCAATCTCAGGTAGAGGCACTGGCTGTCTGGGGTTCTTTCCCAGCAGTCCAGTCTTGACCACACAGCAGCACTGACGGTTTCTGGTCTCTCACAGTGGTTCAGTCTTCCTCAAACCCACGACAGGGGAACACAACTAGGAGGCAGGTATCCCACTTTGTCTCCCCGTTCCTCTTGCTCTTACAAATAATGCTGGGGGTTGACCTCTCCTTGGTCAGTCAGTTAAAGGGATCAGAGTGACATCCAAGGGAGCTTCATTTTACTGAAATTAAAGGAACCAACGGGAAGATAAAAATCTACAGTGTCCTCCATAATGTTTGGGACAAAAACCCATCATTTATTTATTTGCCTCTATACTAGACAATTTGAGATTTGTAATAGAAAAAAATCACATTTAAAGTACACATTGTCAGATTTTAATAAAGGCCATTAAAGTACACATTGTCAGATTTTAATAAAGGCCATTTTTATACATTTTGGTTTCACCATGAAGAAATTACAGCATTATACGTAGTCCCCCCATTTCAGGGCACCATAATGTTTGGGACAATGCAATGTCATGTAAATGAAAGAAGTCATGTTTAGTATTTTGTTGCATATCCTTTGCATGCAATGACTGCTTGAAGTCTGCGATTCATGGACATCACCAGTTGCTGGGTGTTTTCTCTGGTGATGCTCTGCCAGACCTGTATTGCAGCTATCTTTAGCTTATGCTTGGTTTGGGGGCTAGTCCCCTTCAGTTTTTTCTTGAGCATATAAAAGACATGCTCAATTTGTTCAGATCAGGTGATTGACTTGGCCACTCAAGAATTGACCATTTTTAAGCTTTGAAAAACATCAACAGCTGTATCACCAATGAAGATAAGTGAGCCAGTACCTTCAGCAGCCATACATGCCCAGGCATAACACCCCTACCACCGTGTTTCACAGATGAGGTGGTATGCTTTGGATCTTGGGCAGTTCCTTCTCTCCTCCATTCTTTGCTCTTGCCATCACTCTGATATAAGTTAATCTTCATCTCATCTGTCCACAAGACCTTTTTCCAGAACTGTGGTTGCTCTTTTAAGTACTTCTTGGCAAACTGT
This sequence comes from Malacoraja senta, assembly GCA_038087875.1. Lineage (NCBI taxonomy): Eukaryota > Metazoa > Chordata > Chondrichthyes > Rajiformes > Rajidae > Malacoraja > Malacoraja senta. Next base: position 116,427,771 of record CM075978.1, on the reverse strand, counting down.
AACCTGGCCATCCTATTTTTGTGGCTAACCAGTGGTTTACATCTTGCAGTGTAGCCTCTGTATTTCTGTTCATGAAGTCTTCTGCAGACAGTTGTCATTGACAAATCCACACCAGACTCCTGAAGAGTGTTTCTGATCTGTCGGACAGGTGTTTGTTTGTTTTTCTTTATTATAGAGAGAATTCTTCTGTCATCAGCTGTGGAGGTCTTCCTTGGCCTGTCAGTCCCTTTGTGATTAGTAAGGTCACCAGTGCTCTTTCTTCTTAACGATGTTCCAAACAGTTGATTTTGGTAAGCCTCAGGTTTGGCTGATGTCTCTAACAGTTTTATTCTTGTTTCTCAGTCTAACAATGGCTTCTTTGACTTTCATTGGCACAACTTTGTTCCTCATGTTGATAAACAGCAATAAAAGTTTACGAAGGTGATGGAAAGACTGTAGAAAAGACTAGGTGCTGAGAGCTCTCTTATACCTGCATTAAGGAGGCAATTAAACACACCTGAGCAATTACAAACACCTGTGAAGCCATGTGTCCCAAACATTATAATGTCCTGAAATGGGGGGACTATGTATAAACACAGCTGTAATTTCTACATGGTGAAACCAAAATGCATAAATATAGCCTTTAATAAAATCTGACAATGTGCACTTTAACCACATGTAATTTTTTTCTATTACAAATCTCAAATTGTGGAGTACAGAGGAAAATAAATAAAGGATGGGACTTTGTCCCAAAATTATGGAGGGCACCGCAATTATGAAGGATGGCGTCAAGATTACATCAAGACATTAATAACCAAAGTTCAATTTAAATTGCATAAATCATAAAACCCGAGCCAATCTGTGCATTTGTTGCCCCACAAACAGCAACACAAGCAAGGTGACAAATCAATCTAGCTTGATGACAGTGGTCAAAGGAAGCACACTGGCCATGCTACAGGGGAAATTACTGGACACGGTGCTGAGGAGATTCACCAGGAAGTTGCCTGGGATGAAAGATTCCAGTTCGAAGGAGAGATTAAATGTTTTCTCTGAATGGAGGAGGTTAAGAGGGTCCATAATCGGTATATAAAAATTATGCAGAGTTTAAATAGGATAAACTACAGAAAACATTTTCGCATATCAGAGGCAGATAAAACTGCAGAACATAGATTTAGGATAAGAGGTAAATGTTTGAAATGGGATCTGAGGGGTACCCTTTTCACTCAGTAGTTTACCTAAAATACACTGCTTGAAAGAGGGGTGGAACCAGAATTGCTGCAATGTTTAAGAAGTTGCGAGACAAGTCCTTGATTTGCCTAGGCATACCAGGCTTCAGGCCAAGTGCTTGAAGATGTGATTAATATGGACGGGTGCCCAATGTCACCATGGACGAAGTGGGTCGAGTGGTCTGTTTCCATGTTGTATGATTTCTCATATGCAAAATATCCTTGGGATCATTAAAATTCACTGTAAGTGAGAAGGCATAACACTAGTTTAATGAACTTGAAGGAAAACATCTCAGACAGTTACATTAGGTATGTTACAAAACTTACCTTCAGCGGCGCTGCAGTTCTGCCACTGGCCCTGTGCGCGATTTTGGCGCCTATGAGGGGGGGGTGGGGTTAAAATGCGGTTTTCACCTACCTGTGCTGGCTTATATTTTCTCAGAGTGCAAGCTTTTGCTGAAGAATTGTTCCGACGGGCGTTCTGTGAATTTTTCTTTTTTTAAATCGCCCGACAAGTTCAGCGCTGGAGTAATTTAAAAATCAATTTCTAAAGCCGTCAATGCTGACAACGGGGACGGATTTCACGCACGGGACAGGTAAAGGAAAGCTGTTTATTTTATGTATAAAAGTGCTCCTCAAGATGCCTTTAATTCACATTTTACGTTGCGAAACGGTGATTTGTTCCCCATACGAACCGGCAGTATTTTTCCTGCCGATATGGGGTTTAAATTCACCGCAACCGCAACGTTCCAAATGATCGCGTTCCAGAAAAACCCACTCGCAAGATGATTTAAATTAATTTGCAGGTATTAAACATTAAATTCCTTCCATTTGGCCTATAAATCCATAACAATGAGATTTTAAAATCATGTTATATTGTGAATTATTGTGTGTATGTTATTTGGACACTTAGGCTATTTTAAAATGTTGATCTTTTCTTAAGAAATGGATAGATGTTTAGATCTAGTAATTGAATTATGTAATTAGCTACAATTGGGTAACTAACTAATTATATGCTTTAATTTCAGGTCATCCAAGTAAGATTGTTTCATATTTGTTTCAGAATGCTTCAATCTATAATAATTGAAAATTTCTTTCAGTTCTCTTAATTTTTAAGAAAGTTATGGGCTTTTGACTGTCCTCGATCACAGCTTTTGTGTTAAGTCAATGGAAAAGCAATAGAGAACAAGATGCTAATTTCCGAGTATGAAAATGGCCATAACCTTTTTAATACTGAAGATATGAAAGTGAATTAGGTGTCAAATTAAACTTCTTTTTATGCTTTATCTGATGGGATAAATTGCAGACTTGATTTTTAAAATCTCAAAATTTTGTAACATTGCTAGTTACATGATCCCTGTAAACTCAGCGATGTTCTCACATGTCTGAAATGAGGCTTTACATCAGAACATCCTGACTCTGAATGGTCTCACTGAACCAATTCAAAGTAGTTTAACTCCTCCGGTTCATCGCCAATTATTTTTTGGCTGATTAAACAGGTGCAATGTTGGTAGCACAAGTTGGTAGTTTAAGTTATCTAACCAGTAATGCAGAGGCAAGCACTAGCAATCCAGAAACCCAAATTCAACGGCAGCTTTGCAATTTAAATACACATAAGAAATCAGTGTTTAAAAAATGATTAGTAATGATGACCAAATTTATTGAATTATCGTTAAAAAAAAACCACGCAGTCCCTTACGGGAAGGCAGCAGTGCTGTGCCTCAATGGGGGAATGGGCTGCTGGAGGCTCTGCAGCTGCCGGGGCTCGGCTGGACTGGGCGCTGCTCCAAGAGGCCGAGCACGTAGACCAGATGCGGCCTACAGTGATGGAGCAGCAGTGGAGGACTCCATGGCTACACTTAGCTAGGCCGACCCTGCAACGCCACCAGGACAACAGACCTTCATGGTCAGGTCAAGATCCCTATACTTACAACAACTGGGACTTGAAAATGGCACCAAACTGGCGACTCTATCTACTGTCTCAGTGTACTACTGCTACACACTTGTATTGTATTTGAGATGCTTGTCTAATATGTATCTAAGTGCTTATGTATAGAGATACTTGTACTGAACTGTGTACAAAACTGAATTTCACTGTACCTCAGTACATGTGACAAATAAAGTACCGTACCATAACATAAAGTACCATACCCAACCTAGCTTGTGGTGACTTAAATGGCCTTGCAAACTATGGGGAAACAAAGGGTGGGTAATAAATGTTGGCTATATCCTGAAAAATGACAAATTACACTACAAGGCGACTGACATAAATTTACACGAACGTAAACAATTCTGTACTCAGTCTCTAGTGCAATCAAGGCAGTTTATAATTTCCACAACACTGTACGATCACTCAGGTTTACATCGGAAACAAGCTGGCAATGATGATGGTGCTTACCCAGGAGGCCGCACGTGGCAGAGAGTTCCCCAACGGCAAGACGGAACTGCACCCGACAATGGCTGCGGTGCCAACCCAGAAAATACCCTGGAAGCAGCTGAGACTGTTATTACTCTGAGAGTTATTTTCGGCAGGGGATGGGAATGGTGAATCCGACATGTAAATTCTGACTTGCATAATGGTTCATGGAACATTACCCTTGCATAAGTCGGGGACTGCCTGTATTTCGGACAGGAAAACATATAATAAAAAAACAAATTTAACAAATTAAAAAAAAATGTAAGGGTGGCACCGTGGCGCCGTAGAGTTGTTGCCTTACAGCGCTTACAGCACCAGAGACCCAGGTTCGATCCCAACTATGGGTGCTGTCTGTTCGGAGTTTGTACGATCCCCCCATGACCTCATGGGTTTTCTCTAAGATCTTCAATTTTCTCCCACACTCCAAAGTCATACAGGTTTGTAAGTTGATTGGCTTGGTATAAGTGTAAATTTGCCCTTGGTATGTGTAGGATAGTGTTAATGTGCGGGGAACATTGGTCTGTGCGGACTCGGTGGACCTGTTTCCAATCTGTAGGTCTAAAGTAAACTAAACAACATTGTAACATTGGTTACAAAGTGGTTGGGGAGTAATGGGCCTGCCGGCACCCGTCATAGGTCGTTACAGGTCGCCGAAAATGTTCAACTTGTTGAAAATCCAGCGGCGACCAGAACAATGTATGACTCTTTGGGTGACTACTCACGACCATACAGGCTTCACCCCGCAACATGTCGCCAGGGTATCGCCTGTATGGTCGTGAGTAGTCTCCTCAGTTGCCCAAAGAGTCGTAGCGTCTTTCTGGTCGCCGCTGAATTTTCAACATGTTGAAAATTTTCGCCGACCTGCAACGACCTACGACGGGTGCCGGAAGTCGCCGAAAAAGTTGCGTAAGTGGGACAGGCCCATAAGAACCAACAACAGAAAAATTGGACATACTTAGATGGTCAGGTTGTTGTGGAACTATTGTCAGGAACTAGTGTTCCTCTTGGGACTATTTCAGGAAGAATGTCATGGTATACAGTACTTTCTACATAAGTACTGTCGGAACTATTGAATTGATATTTCTTGTTCAGAAATGGTTAAGAAATCTTGGAATAGTCCGTTTTGATGGAAGTCCAAGTTTAAGTTGAAAAGGAGAAAACGGATATGGTATGATTGTGATTATGGATGCAGCTGCAGGGTGACTATATATCCTAGGATAATATTTAGGAAGGAAGAAATAAAGTAAAATAAGATGAGATGACATTGATGGTAAAGGAGAATATTGAGAAGTATATACTGTAATACTGAGACAGGATATTAGTTCATGAGCTCAGAATGCAAAATTAGTCTATGGGAAAACTGTAGGTCTAAAGTAAACTAAACAACATGGTAACATAGGTTACAAAGTGGTTGGGGAGTAAGAACCAACAACAGAAAAATTGGACATACTTAGATTGTCAGGTTGTTGTGGAACTATTGTCAAGAACTGAGCTAGATAGGGCTCTTAAAGATAGCGGAGTCAGGGGATATGGGGAGAAGGCAGGAACCGGGTACTGATTGGGGATGATCAGCCATGATCACATTGAATGGTGGTGCTGGCTCAAAGGGCCGAATGGCCTACTCCTGCACCTCTTGTCTATTGTCTATTGTCTAAAACAAAGAACTACCAACGGCAGAAGATGATGGCGGAAGTCATCAACAGGCAACCGTGTATAGTTGTTATAGCAGTAGATAGTATGTAACAGTGCTGTTAATAAAGGGAACATCAAACATGAAATGAAAGAGGCTGGGGAGAGGATCATCATGGGCTTCTTTAATACATTTGTGGACTGACCAAACCAAATTACCAATACGAGTGTAAAGGAAACATTCCTTGAGTGTGCACTGCATGAGTTGTTGGAGCAGTATGTGTTGGAAGGAACTGGTTTAAACCGAAGATAGACACGAAATGCTGGAGTAACTCAGCGGGATAGGCAGCATCTCTGGAGAGAAAGAAGACCCTTCTTCAGACTCAGGTAGACAAAATTGCTGGAGAAACTCAGCGGGTGCGGCAGCATCTATGGAGCGAAGGAAATTGGCAACGTTTCGGGCCGAAACCCTTCTTCAGAAATAGGCAACGTTTTGGCCCGAATCGTTGCCTATTTCCTTCGCTCCATAGATGCTGCCGCACCCGCTGAGTTTCTCCAGCAATTTTGTCTACCTTCCATTTTCCAGCATCTGCAGTTCCTTTTTGAACTTCTTCAGACTCAGTTGGAGCAGCGTGATGGATCAGTCAACCAGCCAACTGGCCCAGGACCCGAAATGTTAACTGTTTCTCAAATACTGTCTGACCTATTGAATGTTTTCTGCATTTACAGATTTCCAGCATTTGCAGTTCTTTATTTTCATCAGCAGAGTATTTTGCAATGGGAAACGGTCAATAGATTATCTTACTGTGCACAAGGGAATAGTGACTGTGAAATTACATAAGTCTTCTCCAAGATGGGGTGAAGTAGTTCAAACCAAAATTAGTGCCAGAATCCAAACATAAGGAAACCATGAACTGTCAGCAATGAACTGGTGAGTTTCATTAGGAGCATGATGGTGGATTGGTACCTATTAATATTTCAGGAATAACTCGAGAAATTACAAAATTTATATATCCTTGCCTGGCATTAAAAAACACAGCAGGAAAAGTGACCAACTGGGGCTACTAACGAAGTTAAAGATACCACTAGCCTCAAAGAGTCAAATAAAACTGCCGAAGTAGCAGACTGGTGGATTATGAGTAGTTTCAATTTTAAAAAAGAACAAGAAAATAGATTAAGATCCCCCCAAAAATTGAATGAAAATCAACATACAAGTATCTTAAAATCTTAAAATCTGTAAAAAGCTTCTGCAAATACAGTAAATGTTTAAACAGACCCCTTTATAATGGATTTTGGATATAGCGGACAGACCTGCCGACCCACCCCCGCCTCACCCAGTCTCCCCAACCGTCTTAGAGTCCCAGAGATCCCACCCCCAGCTCCCAAGGTGCCCTTGTTCGCCCAACACATGGTCGGGTGACACAGCTGTTGTTGAGGCTCACGTTGTAGCCCCCACTACTGACAGGACGCACTAGGTCAACGTGGGGCTCCCTTCCCACCCACCTGCTGATTCTTCTTGTCGGCGGTGGCATTGTCTGCTCTCCGCTTTACTGCTGCTGCCTCTCCCCGTCACTCTGTCCGCTCGCCTCTTCCCTACCACCCCCTGCCTCCTCCTCCATCTCCACCAGAACAGCTGACATCCTCCACCTTGGAAGCAGCGGCAGGAGGGACCCCACGGTGACCGAGTGTGTCATAGAAACATAGAAACATAGAAAATAGGTGCAGGAGGAGGCCATTCGGCCATTCGAGCCAGCCTTCTATCGTCCCCTATCAATAACCTGTGCCTGCCTTCTCCCCATATCCCTTGACTCCACTAGCCCCTAGAGCTCTATCTAACTCTCTCTTAAATCCATCCAGTGACTTGGCCTCCACTGCCCTCTGTGGCAGGGAATTCCATAAATTCACAACTCTCTGGGTGAAAACGTTTTTTCTCACCTCAGTCTTAAATGACCTCCCCTTTATTCTAAGTGTCTTGGCAGTGGCCTGAAGAAAACGCTGTCCTCACGTGCTACAACTTGAGCCACAATAACAACCACGTCAACCGGTGAAGAAGGGCTCGCTGGTGCAGACCAGTGGTATTGCCGCCTTGTTTAAGGTGAAACGACAAAGTGAAGGAGTAACTCAGCAAACTGAATCAGTCTGAAGAAGGGCCCCAACATCACCTCTCTGTATTCTCCAGTGATGCTGCCTGACCCACTGAGTTACTTTGTCTCTTTTGTGTTTTCATCATAACCTGCATTTCTTTGTTTCAACTGCAAACAATAATACCTTGTGTATGAAGAAACTGCAGATGCTAGTTTAAACTGAAGATAGACACAAAAAGCTGGAGTAACTCAGCGGGTCAGACAGCATCTTTGGAGAAAAGGAATAGGTGATGGTTTGGGTCGAGACCCTTCTCCAGACTGAGAGTCAGGGGTAAGGGAAACAAGAGATATAGACGTTTCTCGTCCAGGTGATATAGAACAAATGAATGAAAGATATGCGACCCGAAACGTCGCCAATTCCTTCTCTCCATAGATGCTGCCTCACCCGCTGAGTTACTCCAGCATTTTGTGTCTACCTCCGATTTTACCAGCATCTTCAGTTTTTTCTTAAACATTATGCAAAAATGTAATGATGACAAAGGAAACAGGCCATAGTTAGCTGTGGGCAAGGTGAAAATGAGTTACAGACAATTAAGCTCACCAGGACGACAGTGAAACTAAAACAATGATTAGGGTGGAGGAGGGATGGAGGGATGGAGGGAGAGGGGATGCAAGGGTTACTTGAAGTTAGAGAAATCAATATTCATACTGTTGGGGTGTAAGCTGCCCAAGTGAAATATGAGGTGCTGTTCCTCCAATTTGCATTTGGCCTCAATCTGACAATAGAGGATGCCCAGAACAGAAAGGTCAGTGTGGGAGTGGGAGACATTCAGATGAAAATGTACTCTAGAGAAGTGTTGGAGACGTGTGGAGAGATAGTTTGCAATGTACAACACAAAGGTAATATTTGCTGAAAAGTAAAGTGGAAGTAGTTGAAATCAAAAAGTTGAAACAAAACGGTGTGCTGGTTAAAACAGATCGCAGTGGTTGGGCTACTCCAATAGTAGTTTGGTGCTGATAGTGGACAACACTGAGATTGTGTAGAGACTATAAAGTGACCATCAATCAGGCAGTAGATGATGAACAATATCCACTAGCAACCTCACAAGATCTGTACGCTGATCCTGCTGGTTCCAAGGTATTTTCAAAGCTAGATCTATCACAGGCATATACTCAGCTAAATGTTGATCATAAGAGCCAGCAATGCCTCAAGATGAACACACACATAGGGCTGTAATCCTACACAAAACTGCCTTATCTATGCTCTCTAGTTTGTGATTTTTCCATCGTTGGAAAAAGGTTCTGACTGTCTACCCTATCTCTACCTTTCCTAATTTTATAAACTGCAATCAGGTATCCCTGCAACCTCTGGTGCTCCAGAAATCAAAGTCTGTCCAACCTCTCCCTGTAATTAATAACCCCCTAATTCAGGCATTATTTTGTAAACCTCCTCTGCACCCTTTCCACAGCCTCCACATCCTTCCTGTAAAGGTGTAACCAGAATTGCAAGCATTACTGCCAAATGTGGCCCAACACAAGTCTTATAAAGTTGCTTCAAAGCTGCATCATGAATTCACCTTTTAAATTCAACCAGACAATGATACAACCCTTACAAGCTGTTCAATGTCTTTACTTTGATTCTGCAGTCTTACATAAATGATCGGTTCGTTCTGCACCAAAACAGGCCAATCGGCACAATTCCTCCTTTCCGACCAGGATACTACATCTAAGCTAATCTCATTTTACCATGTTTGGCCTTTCGTATCCATGTACCTGTCCAAATGTATTTTAAAATGTTGTTATGGTACGTGCCTCAACTACTTCCTCTGGTTTCCTACTTGTCCCATAAGCCACCACCCAGCGCAGGAGGACTTTGGTTAGATTGCATTTGGAGTATTGTGTGCAATTCTGGTCACAAATTACTGTGCATTCACTTTATCTATTCCCCTCATGATTTTATACACCTTGGTAAGATCAACCCTCAGCCTCCTGCACTCCAAGAAATAGTGTCCTAGCCAGCCCAATCTCTCCCTATAGCTCAGGCATTCAATTCCTGGCAAAATTCCATAAATCTTCTCTGCACTCTATTCAGCTTATTGACATTTCCTATAGCACGGTCCTAAACTGAACACAATTCTGTCAGATCCTCATCTTGATCAGAATATAATAAACACACTTCAAGGACACAAGAATACAGACGTGCTGTTTTTAGTCCACCTCGATTTCTTTACATCCCGATAATGTGAGTCCTCTGACCTTTCTAACTCATAGTAACACGTGATACATTTAAACACCACGTCAGTTACGATGACATCCCTCCCGTATCAAACAAAAAGGATATCCACATCATCATATTGTAAACTGAACATTCCAACACTATTTAGGATAGGACATTCATTACATTGATAATGCATCATTTCCACATGTCAATACATCTCTTAGTCTGAATGTCTCCTATTCCTTTTTTCCTGAGATGCTGTCTGACCCACTGAGTTACTCCAGCTTTTTGTGTCTATCTTCACAGTCCTCATATCTTTTTGGTGGTCTTCTCTGTCACTTTGGTCTGGCCACTGCCTCTGTCTGCGCTGGTACTGGATCATGATTTGTCATGTCCTGTTCCACTAGTTCATCATCTCGATTCTGGTTTCACATAGTCTCCTCCTCAGACTCATGCATTCTTTGCTCCTCAATTTGGTAGTCTTGAGTCTGATGCCCGACAGTCTCAACTTCATCTGCAGCATCCCTAGACTATCACAACGGTGATACTTTTTCACATATCATATTTGGCTTCTTCTGGCAATTGGACCATCACCTTATTTCCTTGTCTGGACACCACTGGGTATGGTTGTGGAAAGAAGGGTTTGTCCATTTTGCTTGGACTTTCTCTCCTCACTAGCACCTCATCTCCTAGCACCACATCTGATGGTTTGGCACCTCGTCTCCTGTCTGCATAGAGCTTTCTTTTCTGTATCATGATCTCTCACTTCTTGGTCATTCACCATGTCACTAACCCATGGTATCATGGTCTGGATTTTCCTTCCAAACAACAATTCTGCCGGACTCTTCCCTGTTGTGCTGTGTGGTGTAGCTCTATATGCTGCTACATATGATAAGAGCATCTCCTTCCAATCTTTGCCTTCTGCTTTGGCAATTCTCATCCTCTTCTCCAGAGATTGGTTCCGAAGTTCCACTTCTCCATTAGCTTGCGGCCACTTTGGTCTAACTTTGTAATGGTACACACCTGTGATCTTCATATAGTCAGCAAACATCTGAGAAATTAACTGAGGTCCATTGTCGGAATATAATTTTACATTATATTAGAGCACTTCGAGGTCTATGCAAGATTCTAACATCTGTAGTTCCCTGTGTATGTATCTAGTTAGCTAACTCTCCTTGAATCCAATGCAAAATAACTTTCTAGAGCAGCCTACCATGCAGAATCTTCATGGCCTTGCTGATGTCCATGTACATTATGTCTAGGACCTCACCCTTCTCAACATTCTCAAGAGTCAAGTATATACTGACGATGGAGCAATGAAATTCTTGCTTGCAGCTGTATAACAGACTGGTAAACACAATACATATACATAATATACAATAAACAAAGATTCAATAAATTAATAACCACAATACTAGTGCAAAAAAACACTCAATGTCCTTAGTGCAACCAAAGCCGGTCCATAGAAGTTCATCTTTGAGATTAGTGTTGTGCAGTGTTCAAGAGCCTGATGGTTGTTGGGAAGAAGTTATTCTTGAACCTGGTGGTCATGATTTTCATACCCCTGACCTATGACCTTGATTTCCCTACTCTGGGATAAAGACTGTGCATTCCCCCTATCCATTTCCTCTCAAGATGTTATACCTCTCTATAAGATCACCCTTTGGCCTCCTGCGCTCCAAGGAATAAAGTCTGGTCAACCTCTCCCTACAGCTTACGCCGTCAAGTCCTGGCAACATACTCATAAATCTTCTCTGCACCCTTTCCAGCTTAATGGTACAATTCCTAAAGCAGGGTGACCAAAATCAAATACAATATTCCAAGGGTGATCTCACCAACGTCGTATACAACTGTAACATAACATCACAACTTCTATACTCAACTTTTATGATCAACTTCCTGACTGCAATGTTAGTTTCACTGATTACTTAAGGTGGGTGGTATTTAAAGTTGGAAGAGAACAAATGTTGTAACAAACTGCACTGTTCAACTCACCTACTGAGATGAGTCTCTTCCTGTAATACTAAAAGTCACACTTTGATTAACAACTTGCATGCTCCCGTTTAGATCAACAATAAGCCAAAAGAGACTATTTTGAACTCTCTATGGGTAAGCGGCACCGATTTACTGCTATCATAATGTAATCCTGTGATACCTTTACAACTTCTACAATAAATCTCCAGACATTTTATACTCCGAGAATGACTCAAGGGATTACATGGAATGTTTTCACAAATGGAGAACTCATCAGCAAGAGTTCATTGAAAATAATCACACCAAGATCACTGGCACGAAGGGTCAAATCAATTATTTTAAAAAAATATATAATATCAATAGTTAGTTAATGCTGGTGGCAAATCTGCTGTAATTCAAAGGACTAAATGTAACCAAATAAATGCGACTATTCACTCACACCAAATCTGCTCATCTTCTCTCCATGATGAAAACAAGGGCAGCACGGTGGCGTAGCGGTAAAGCGACTGCCTGCTGTAGAGCGCCAGAGACCCTGGTTCGATCCTGACTACGGGTGCTGTCTGTACGGAGTTTGTACGTTCTCCCTGTGACCTGCTTGGGTTCTCTTCGAGATCTGTGGTGTCCTCCTCCAAATCTTGGATGATCAGCCATGATCATATTGAATGGCGGTGCTGGCTCAAAGGGCCGAATGGCCTACTCCTGCACCTAATTCCTATGTTTCTATGTAGACGTGCCAACCTGCAGCTCCACAAACAGATGACCATTTTGGTTTCTGAGGATCCCTATTCTCTCCTTAGTTACCCTTTTCTCATTAACATGCCTATAAAAACACTTTGGATTCTCCTTAATCTTATCTGCCAGTGCTACTTTATGGCCCTTTTTTGCTCTCCTGGTTTCCAATTTAAGTACACTTCTCAATCCCCTATACTCTTCCACAGAAAGGCTTTATCCCTGCTGCCTATACTTGTTTCACGTCTCCTTTTACCTAACCAGAGCCTGGATATATCTTGTCATCCCGGGTTCCTGAATCCTGGGTGCCTTGCCCTTTAATCTGACAAAATATATTCAGAAAATAAATTCAATGGATCAAGTGATAAAAGGCAGCCTGAGGCACAGCAATTGGTGTAGGAAGGAACTGCAGATGCTGGTTTACACCGAAGATAGACACAAAATGCTGGAGTAACTCAGCGGGACAGGCAGCATCTCTGCAGAGATGGAAAGGGGAAACATTTCGGGTTGAGACCCTTCTTCAAACTCCTGAAGAAGTCTAAAGAAGGGTCTTGACCCGAAACGTCACCCATTCCTTCTCTCCAGAGATGCTGCCTGTCCCGCTGCGTTACTCCAGCATTTTGTGTCTATGCATAGCAGTTGGTGGTGCTTCCTCACAGTTCCAGGGACCCAGATTCAGACTATGTGGATTTTGCATTTTCCCCATGTGACTGCGTGGGTTCCTCACTGGAGTTCAATTTCCTCCAAGATCGCACATAAAACCAGTGTTTGGTCATATGCTCATATGGAAGAATCGAACAGGAAAAGAGAGTGTCGGAAGTCTAGATCCATTGCTCCTGCAGCTTCTCTGTTGGAAACCTCGAGCCCAGATTGGTCCAATCAGCCATCTCCTTATATCGCAACACAATAAACCAGATGCATGGTTTTACTCGAAAAGTGGTGTAAAATAAAAATAACAGCATTCCGAAGATAGGTTAATTGGTTGCTGTAAATCACCCCATAATGTGGATTAATTGCAAAAAAAAAAAAAGAAAAGTTGATAAGCATGTGTATGGCAGAATAAGTTGCAAGGTGTCAGGGGAACAAGAGATGGAATGGGACCAATGTGATTGCTCCAAGATAGACACAAAATGCTGGAGTACCTCAGCGGGACAGGCAGCATCTCTGGAGAGAAGGAATGGGTGACATTTCAGGTTGAGACCCTTCTTCAGACATTTGATTGTGATGCTAACTCCCACAGGATTGCTCCTGTGGGAGTTAGCATGGACACAATGGTTTCCTCTCGGAGAATATACAGTGGCTTGCAAAAGTTTTCATACCCCTTGAACTTTTCCACATTGTGTCACGTTACAACCACAAACGTAAATGTATTTTATTGGGATTTTATGTGATAGACCAACACAAAGTGGTGCATAATTATGAAGTGGAAGGAAAATGATACATGGTTTTCAAATTTTTTTACAAATAAAAAACTGAAAAGTGTCGCGTGCAAAAGTATTCAGCCCCCCCGAGTCAATACTTTGTAGAACCACCTTTCGCTGCAATTACAGCTGCAAGTCTTTTGGGGTATGTCTCTACCAGCTTTGCACATCTAGAGACTGAAATGTTTGCCCATTCTTCTTTGCAAAATATCTCAAGCTCAGTCAGATTGGATGGAGAGCGTCTGTGAACAGCAATTTTCAAGTCTTGCCAGAGATTATCAATTGGATTTAGGTCTAGACTTTGACATTCTAACACAAGAATATGCTTTGATCTAAACCATTCCATTGTAGCTCTGGCTGTATGTTTAGGGTCGTTGTCCTGCTGGAAGGTGAACCTCCGCCCCAGTCTCAAGTCTTTTTACGAAAGGTAAATCGTGTCTGACGAATCTTATAGAATTTTTCGAGGATGTAACTAGTAGAGTGGATAGGGGAGAACCAGCGGATGTGTTGTATCTGGACTTTCAGAAGGCTTTCGACAAGGTACCACATAAGAGATTAGTATACAAACTTAAAGCACACGGTATTGGGGGTTCAGTATTGATGTGGATAGAGAACTGGCTGGCAAACAGGAAGCAAAGAGTAGGAGTAAACGGGTCCTTTTCACAATGGCAGGCAGTGACTAGTGGGGTACCGCAAGGCTCAGTGCTGGGACCCCAGCTATTTACAATTTATATTAATGAGCTGGATGAGGGAATTGAAGGCAACATCTCCAAGTTTGCGGATGACACTAAGCTGGGGGGCAGTGTTAGCTGTGAGGAGGATGCTAGGAGACTGCAAGGTGACTTGGATAGGCTGGGTGAGTGGGCAAATGTTTGGCAGATGCAGTATAATGTGGATAAATGTGAGGTTATCCACTTTGGTGGCAAAAAACAGGAAAGCAGACTATTATCTAAATGGTGGCCGATTAGGAAATGGGGAGATGCAGCGAGACCTGGGTGTCATGGTACACCAGTCATTGAAAGTAGGCATGCAGGTGCAGCAGGCAGTGAAGAAAGCGAATGGTATGTTAGCTTTCATAGCAAAAGGATTTGAGTATAGGAGCAGGGAGGTTCTACTGCAGTTGTACAGAGTCTTGGTGAGACCACACCTGGAGTATTGCGTACAGTTTTGGTCTCCAAATCTGAGGAAGGACATTATAGCCATAGAGGGAGTGCAGAGAAGGTTCACCAGACTGATTCCTGGGATGTCAGGACTTTCATATGAAGAAAGACTGGATAGACTTGGCTTATACTCGCTAGAATTTAGGAGATTGAGAGGGGATCTTATAGAAACGTACAAAATTCTTATGGGGTTGGACAGGCTAGATGCAGGAAGATTGTTCCCGATGTTGGGGAAGTCCAGGACAAGGGTTCTCAGCTTAAGGATAAGGGGGAAATCCTTTAAGACCAAGATGAGGAAAAACTTATTCACACAGAGAGTGGTGAATCTCTGGAACTCTCTGCCACAGAGGGTAGTTGAGGCCAGTTCATTGGCTATATTTAAGAGGGAGTTAGATGTGGCCCTTGTGGCTAAGGGGATCAGGGGGTATGGAGAGAAGGCAGGTACGGGATACTGAGTTGGATGATCAGCCATGATCATATTGAATGGCGGTGCAGGCTCGAAGGGCCGAATGGCCTACTCCTGCACCTATTTTCTATGTATCTATGTCTTTTGCAGACTCTAACAGGTTTTCTTCCAAGATTGCCCTGTATTTGGCTCCATCCATCTTCCCATCAACTCTGACCAGCTTCCCTGTCCCTGCTGAAGAAAAGCATCCCCACAGCATGATGCTGCCACCACCATGTTTCACAGTGGGGATGGTGTGTTCAGGGTGATGTGCAGTGTTAGTTTTCCGCCACACATAGCGTTTTGCATTTAGGCCAAAAACTTCAATTTAGGTCTCATCTGACCAGAGCATCTTCCTCCACATGTTTGCTGTGTCCCCCACATGGCTTGTGGCAAACTGCAAATGGGACTTCTTATGGGGTTTTTTCAGCAATGGCTTTCTTCTTGCCACTCTTCCATAAAGGCCCGATTTGTGGAGTGCACGACTAATAGTTGTCCTGTGGACAGATTCTCCCACCTGAGCTGTGGATCTCTGCAGCTCCTCCAGAGTTACCATGGGCCTCTTGGCTGCTTCTCTGATCAATGCTCTCCTTGCCCGGCCTGTCACTTTAGGTGGACGGCCATGTCTTGGTAGGTTTGCAGTTGTGCCATACTCTTTCCATTTTCGGATGATGGATTGAACAGTGCTCTGTGAGATGTTCAAAGCTTGGGATATTTTTTATAACCTAACCCTTCTTTAAACTTCTCCACAACTTTATCCCTGACCTATCTGGTGTGTTCCTTGGGCTTCATGATGCTGTTTGTTCAATAATGTTCTCTAACAAACCTCTGAGGCCTTCACAGAACAGCTGTATTTATACTGAGATTAGATTACACACAAGTGGACTCTATTTACTAATTAGGTGACTTCTGAAGGCAATTGGTTGCACTGGATTTTATTTAGGGGTATCAGAGTAAAGGGGGCTGAATACCTTTGCACGCCACACTTTTCAGTTTTTTATTTGTAAAAAAATTTGAAAACCATGTATCATTTTCCTTCCACTTCGCAATTATGCACCACTTTGTGTTGGTCTATCAAATAAAATCCCAATAAAATACATTTACGTTTGTAGTTGTAACGTGACAAAATGTGGAAAAGTTCAAGGGGTATGAAAACCTTTGCAAGCCACTGTAAGTACAACACAATCAAACAAGGAACAGTGCCACAGAATAATGCACATTATTGCTTGTAAAATTGACAAAACCAAGAAAGATCATTTGGCTATCCTTTCAGAAAGATTATACAATTTCTTTATCACTGAAGAGGCTTTTAAATGGATGTAAGATTTTTGCCTCCGCAAACTTACAATGTGAAGATGAATATCAAAAAAATTACAGTCCCAACCCACAGGTAATGCAACAAACACAAAGTACAGCAAAAGTATATCAATCGCAAAACAATATTAACATCAGATGATTTGTAATCGATTTATAATGTTGAAATTTGATGCTCTGCCTTTCGTGAATCAAACCATTTTGCACACTTCAACAGTGCAAGCCAACAGCACAAGGACAATATCAGTTTGCCTTAAAAGAAATGGGGTGGAGAAAAATGCCTTACATGGTCACATGCCTTAAAAGAACAATTTAATGGCAGCTCATATCTATGTTGCTCATATCATGTAATTTTAGTTGCATCAATGTCAATGGAGCAATGATTCAGAAATTGTGCTCTGTGCTCAGGCATTATGTGAATTGGCCAGGATGAATTACCAAGCAATTATGTGTATAAATATATATGAACTAATACTCATTTACATTTGCCATTTTGATCTAAATACTGTGCAGTGACCATCTGGTAATCTCTTTGTACTACATAGATACTTTAGCCAAGAAACAGGGCTGCGTACTTTCAAACTTAAGTTATATTGCCAATCATAAAATCCAGACCGAAACCAGTCGTAAAATCTGGCCTTATGTTGCACTATGACTGCTCTGCAATCTGCTGTTCAGAAGAGCACCTCCTTGAACCTCAAATATGTTTTTCCTTTCCACTGGTGTGCAAGACCAGGCCCCTTGATGACACAAGTTAAAATAATTAAGTCAAAGTCGTAATTCTGAATGCATGCAAGTTCCTATATACTGAGTAGTATTTTTCTCCACAAATTGTAGATAATGAAGATGGTTGTCAAAAATTGCAGCAGGGACTTGATCGGTTGGCCAGGTGGGCTGAGGAATGGTTGCTGGAATTTAATACAGAGAAATGTGAGGTATTGCATTTTTGAGACGCCTAACATGGGCAGAACCTAAATAGTGAACAGTAGGGCTCTGGGGAGTGTTGTAGAGCAGAGGGAACTAGGAATACAGGTACATAGTTCGGTGAAAGTGGCATCACATGTAGATAGTGTAGACAAAAAGGCTTTTGGCACATTGGCCTTCATCAGTCAGAGCATTGAACATAGAGGTTGGGAGGTCATGTTGCAGTTGTATAAGACGTTGGTGAGGCCACATTTAGAGTATTGTGTTCAGTTTTGGGCACCACGTTATAGGAAAGATGATGTCACACTGAAAAGGGTGCAGAGAAGATTTACAAGGATGTTGTACAAGGAAGTCTGCGGAAGGGTCTTGACCTGAAACGTTAGCCATTCCTTCCATCCAAAGATGCTGCCTGTCCCGCTGAGTTACTCCAGCATTTTGTGTCTGTTCACAAGAATGTTGCCAGGACTCGAGGGACTGAGCTGTGGAGAAAGGTTGAGCAAGCTGGAACTTTATTCCTTGGAGCACAGGAGGATGAGGGGTGATCTTAAAGAAGAATAGATTGGATAGACACACAGAGTCTCTTGCCCAGAGAAGGAGCATCATGAACCAGGCAACATATTGTAGGTTTAAGGTGAGGGGGGGAAAGATTTAATAAGAATCTGAGGGGAAACATTCGCATGTAAAGGGTGGTGGTTGTATGGAACAAACTGCCAGAGGAGGTAGTTGAGGCATGCACTATCGCATCATTTAAGAAACATTTAGACAGGTACATGGATAGGACAGGTTTAGAGGCATATAGGCCTAATGCAGGTAGGTTTAGTTTAGTTTAGTTTAGTTTAGAGATACAGCGTGGAAACAGGCCCTTTGTCCCACCGGGTCCGCGCCGACCAGCGATCCCTGCACGTTAACACTATCCTACACCCACTCGGGACATTTTTACATTTACCAAGCCAATTAACCTATAAACCTGTACGTCTTTGGAGTGTGGGAGGAAACCGAAGATCTCGGAGAAAACCCACGCAGATCACGGAGAGAAGGTACAAACCCCGTACAGACAGCGCCCGTAGTCAAGTGGGACTAGTGTAGATAGGACATGTTGGCCAGTGTGGGTAAGTTGGACAAAGGGCCTATTTCCACGCTGTAAGACTCTAACTCTAACAGCAGAGTAATATTTGCAATTTTCAAATCGTCTGGAACACCCTTGACTAGTGAGTCTTGAAAGATCACAGGAGGATGCGGTCACGGTGGCGCAGCGGTAGAGTTGCTGCCTTACAGCGAATGCAGCGCCGGAGACTGGGTTCGATCCTGACTACGGGTCTGTCCATATGGAGTTTTACGTTCTCCCCATGATCTACGTGGGTTTTCGCCGAGATCTTCGGTTTCCTCCCACACTCCAAAGACGTGCAGATTTGTAGGTTAATTGGTTTAGTAAATGTAAAAATTGTCCCTAGTGTATGTAGGATAGTGTTAATGTGCGGTGATCGCTGGTCGGCGTGGACCCGGTGGGCTGCAGGGCCTGTTTCCGCGCTGCATCTTTAAACTAAACTAAACTCATGCCTCCACAATCTCCAAAACAACGACTTTCATTACCCTGGGGTGCAGTCCCTCTGGTTCAGGTGACATCCACTTTTAGACCTTTCAGCTTCCCAAGCACCTTCTCCTTAGTAATGGCCACAACTAACTTCCACCCCTGACTCGCATGAATTTTCAGCACCTTCCCGCTTTCTTCCACTGTGAAGAATGATGCAAAAAACGTATTCATTTCATCTGCCATTTCATTATTCCCAATTATCACTTCTCCAGCATCAATTTCCAGCAGTCCAATGCCCACTCTTGCTTCTTTCTTACTCTTTATATCTGAAGAAGCTTTTTCTATCCTCTTTTATATCCTGAAAGCATAAAATAAACCAATTCAAAAATCTCTTTTGATCTTTTTACTGTGTGAATATTCTTCCGACGCCACATGAAGGAGATTTTTGATGCTCTCTCCCATGTTCCAAAATAATAAATATGTATGAAGAAAGATAAACATCGGAGGCTGGAATCCTAGGACAAAAAGCTACTTCATCCTCCGTACTATACGATTCATGAGACCTTGAGATGGAGCCATGAGATGCTGCCCAGAACATGAAACCAAAGTTTGTTTAGTAGGATAGAAATAGTCTTGCAAGATAATCACTAGCAAGAGAAAGGAACAATTATAACACAGCAGCACGGTGGCAGAGTTGCTGCCTTACAGCACCAGACACCATGGTTTAATCCCGACTACGGATGCTGCATGTACAGAGTTTGTACATTCTCCCTGTAACCGTGCAGGTTTTCTCCAGGTGCTCTAATTTTCTCCCACATTCAAAAGATGAGTAGGTTAATTGGCTTCTGTTAATTGTCCCTAATTGTGAGCCAGAACAAGTGTACACGTGATCATTAGTCAGCGAGGACTCAGTGGGCCGAAGGGCCCGTTCCCGTGCTGCATCATTAAACTAAACTAAACTGGAAATGAACATGATCTTACTGAAGAGCAAAGCTTTTCTTTATATAAAGTTTGAATCCTCCAACAGTCTTCAAAGAAACTAGCCACCCATAATGGCTCTCACTGTCTGCGTCAGTTTATAATGTCAGCATAAATTTCAATAAAAATATACTTAATTCTCCTCAGTTTTCATCCGTGCAATGTTCAAAAATGTACATTTTTCAGTTTCCACCAACTCTACTGAATTCAGAGATCCATCGAACATGGAAACATTAATGTGGAAAAGTACTGAAAATGTTTCAACCAGTGTTGGCTCAGACCTAATCTCAAGTGAAGAGGGCACGCAGTAATACAGGAATAAACAAAAGACTGCAGCACTTACTGAGGTGGATGCCGATAGCTTCTCTTCGGTCAGCTTATGAATAGGGCTGTTCTTCAGAAAATCCATACTGTTGAGACAACATTTTAGTTTGCACTTACGCAGCATTTAATGAAACCTTCACCCACCTAACAACCAATTTGACAAAAAGATACATACAAAAGAAT
This sequence comes from Malacoraja senta, assembly GCA_038087875.1. NCBI lineage: Eukaryota > Metazoa > Chordata > Chondrichthyes > Rajiformes > Rajidae > Malacoraja > Malacoraja senta. The sequence goes on along the minus strand of CM075978.1, from coordinate 116,407,236 downwards.
ATTTCTTATGAAAACCACCTGAAGGAAATTTAGCCTAAAATTTATTTTGAGATTTTCAGCAATGTAATCAAATGAGGAAGGTGGAAGAAAACATCTGTTCAGTCCACAAGTGTAGCCCTGATTCTCCAATATGTTTGTTCAAATGAAGCCTAACATAAACTTATAGAGTTATAGACATCTACAACAAGCTCTTCGGCCCAACTAGGCCATGTCGACCATGTTGCCTAACCAAGCTACTCCCACTTGTCTACACCTAGTCCAAATCCATCCAAACATTTGCTATCCGTGTTCCTGTCCAAATGTCATTTGAATATAGTTATTTTACCTGCCTCAACCATTTCCTCTGGCATCTTGTTCCATATACTGTGTTAAAAAGTTGTCATAGAATCATAGAGTGAAACAGTGTGAAAACAGGCCCTTCGGCCCAACTTGCCCACAACAGCCAACATGTCCCAGCTACACTAGTCCCACCTGCTTGCACTTGATCCATTTCCTTCCAAACTTGTCCTATCCATATACCTGTCTAACTGTTTCTTAAACGTTGGGGTAGTCCCAGCCTCAACTACCTCCTCTGGAAGCTTGTTGCATACACCCACCACCCTTTGAGTGAAAAAATTACCCCTAAGATTCCTATTAAATCCTTTCCCCTTCACCTTAAACCTACGTCCTCTGGTCCTCAATTCCCCTACTCTGGGCAAGAGACTCTGTGCATCTACCCGATCTATTCCTCTCATGATCTCATACATCTCTATAAGATCACCCCTCATCCTCCTGCACTCCAAGGAATAGAGACCCAGCCTACTCAACCTCTCCTTATAGCTCAGACCCTCTAGTCCTGGCAACATCCTCGTAAGTCTTCTCTGAACCCTTTTAAGCTTGAAAATATCTTTCTTATAACATGGTGCCCAGAACTGAACACAGTACTCTAAATGCGGTCTCATCAACGTCTCATACAACATGACCTCCCAACTTCTATACTCAATATTCTGACTGATGAAGGCCAATGTGCCAAAAGCCTTTTTGACCACCTTATCTACCTGCGACTCGGCCAAGGAACCATGCACCTGTATTCCTAGATCCCTCTGCTCTATAACACTCCCCAGAGGCCTACTATTCAATGTGTAGGTCCTGCCCTAGTTAAATTTCCCAAAATGCAACATCTCACACTTCTCTGTATTAAATTTCATCAACTATTCCGCAGCCCACCTGGCCAATCGATCCAGATCCTGCTGCAATCTTTCACAACCATCTTCACTATCTGCAAAACCACCCACTTTTGTATCATCAGCAAACTTGCTAATCTTGCCCTGTATGTTCTCATCCAAATCATTAATGTAGATGACAAACAGTAACGGGCCCAGCACCGAACCCTGAGGCACAACACTAATCACAGGCCTCCAGTCCGAGAAGCAACCTTCCACCATCACCCTCTGCTTCCTTCCATGAAGCCAATTTGTCTGATTCCTCTCACCTGAAACCTATCCCCTCTGGTTTTAGAGTACCCTAGCCTGGGAAGAAGACTGTGGCTATCCATCTTGTCTATGCCCCCTGCATGATTTTATATACCATGAGACAGCACCCTCTTCGTTGGATGTCGTTCTGATCCCTATCACTAGCTGACAGGCCAGGCCAATTCCCAGCATCCTTGGTAACAGCTGGGTCCATTTGCTGATATTGGTTGGGCACTTGAACCTTGTCAGCCTTCTACATATAAAACCCAGGCATTCTAGGGAGGGTGAGGTATGAGGTAGACTGAGCAACTGGGACAAAACAGAGACCACCAGTGTGGTTGCGACAGGGACCAGCCACAGATGGCAGAGCCTCTTCAAATAACTAAAGGAAAGACACAAATCACATACATGCACACACCCTCCCCCCTCCTCCCTCTTCACGCCCAAAGCTGAGCTGCTAAGAAGAAACTTGAGACTGCCATAGCCTTACTCCAGGCAAGGGTGAACTGCTGGGACAAGCCTGAGATTGCCTGTGTCATTGCACATGGGCTCTGATGGCATGGGACAGTGCCCCCTCCTGGTCTTGGACTTTCTTACCACTGTAAATTAAATATATCCCATGTGTTCACTCTACTGAGAGTGCTGGTGTGGTCACTGCCGCACCTGGTGTCATCCAATGCCACAACTGTCATTGGACCACCCCACCTAAGCATCTGACCCTCCAGGGCAAATAGCCCTAGTCTGACCAGCTACTCCACACAACTCTAACCTTCCAGATCGAGTAACATCATCATAAATCTTTTTTGCACCTTTCCCTGACTGCTCCCTTTCTGATACAGAACGGTCAGTCCCATGCTTGGTGGTATTTGATAAGTTTGTGCCTGTGACATTGTCGCTTTTAGAGGATGTGGTTAGCCATATTAAGCCATCAGGTTCCCCTTGTGATGCTGTCCCTCCTCATCTTTTTAAAGAGGTTTTCCCCAGTATAGGGCAGTCGGTTCTTGCTATTATTAACAGCAGTCTGTGTTCTGGAGTTGTCCCCGTAAGTTTTAAACATGCAGTAGTGCAACCCCTGCTTAAGAAACCTGGCCTAGATCAAACTGTATTGGCCAATTTTAGGCCCATCTCCAAGTTGCCTTTTATTTCTAAAATCTTGGAGAAAGTTGTTTATGCTCAGTTAAAACTTTTCTTGGACGAGCATAATATTCGGGAGGTTTTCCAGTCTGGGTTTAAAACTATGCATAGCACAGAGTCAGCATTGCTAAGGGTCTTTAATGACATCCTCCTAGCTAATGATTCTGGTGATTATGTGATTCTCGTCCTGCTGGACCTATCTGCTGCCTTTGATACAGTGGATCATGATATTTTAGTAACTCGGTTATGGCACCTAGTGGGCATATGTGGTAGTGCCCTGGAATGGTTCAGATCTTATCTGGCAGACAGAACTATGTGTGTAAGCCTTGCTGGTTTTGAATCCTCCTCCGCTCCTCTGTCATATGGGGTTCCACAGGGCTCAATTTTGGGGCCCCTGCTTTTCTCACTGTACTTACTTCCTCTGGGTTCCATTCTTAGAAAGCATGGCATCTCTTTTCATTGTTATGCTGATGATAGTCAGATCTATGTTCCGCTGAAGAAGAAAGATGCTTTCTCAGTCAAACCACTTCTGTTATGTCTTGATGACATTAAATCCTGGATGGCCCTAAACTTTTTAAATTTTAATGAAAAGAAAACAGAAGTGATAGTGTTTGGTCCCAATGGCCCCCGTGAACCTCCCCCTGTTGACTTGGGTCCCTTGGCACTGTATGTGAAGCCAACAGTTTTAAACTTGGGTTTTAAGATGGACAGTGATTTTAAATTAGATCGTCAAATAGGCGCGGTAGTTAAGTCCAGCTTCTTTCATTTAAGGCAGCTGGCAAAGGTGAAGCCCATTCTTGAACGACAGCATTTTGAAACAGTAATCCATGCCTTCATCACGTCTCGGCTGGATTACTGTCACGCACTTTATTTTGGAGTTAGCCAATCATCCCTTGCACGTCTGCAGTTGGTTCAGAATGCTGCTGCTCGCCTTTTAACTGGAACACGTAAGAGGGAGCACATAACGCCTATTCTGGCCTCCCTCCACTGGCTGCCTGTGTACTTTAGAGTTCATTTTAAGATTCTTTTATTTGTTTTTAAATCTTTAAATGGTCTCACCCCGCCTTACCTCTCTGAGCTGCTTCATCCCTACGCTCCTGCTCGGTGCCTCAGGTCAGCTGATCAGCTGCTCCTGGAGGTACCGAGGTCAAAGCGGAAGCTCAGAGGGGATAGAGCCTTCTCTGTTGCTGCTCCGACATTATGGAACACTCTACCTTTGCACATTAGACAGGCCCCTTCACTGTCCGTTTTCAAAGCTAGTCTTAAAACCCTTTTCTATTCCTTGGCTTTTGACCCTGCATGAGACTTTGTTCCTGTTTTAGTGTTTCTATTGTTTTTTTATTGTTTTTACTGTCTTTAATGTTTTTATTGTTTTGTTTTATGTTTATGATTGGTCATGTACAGCACTTTGTTGCAACAGTGGTTGTTTTTAAAGTGCTCTATAAATAATGTTCAGTTCAGTTCAGTCCTCAACAGAGGCCTCACATCGAAACAGAAAAATAGGTGCAGAAGTAGGCCATTCAGCCCTTCGAGCCAGCACCGCCATTCAATATGATCATGGCTGATTGTCTAAAATCAGTACCCCGTTCCTGCTCTTTCCCTGTATTCTTTGATTCATTATGCCCTAAGATCTAAATCTAACTCTCTCTTGAAAACATCCAGACAATTGGCCTCCACTGCCTTCTGTGGCAGCGAATTCCACAGATTCACAACTCTCTGCGTGAAGACATTTTTCCTCATCTCAGTCCCTTATTCTTAACCTGTGACCCCTGGTTCTGGACTCGCCCAACATCGGGAAATGTTTTCCTGCATCTAGCCAGTCCAATCCTTTAAGAATTGTATATGTTTCTATAAGATATCCTCTCATCCTTCTAAATTCCAGTGAAAACAAGCCCAGTCGACCCATTCTTTCATTTGTTCCCCACCACCCCCACATCAACGAGTTCCGGGTCCGCCATGATGTAGAGCTTTTCTTCCGTTACCTCTGCCTCCTTGCCTTTTTCTTTGGGAAAGACTTCCCACCACCCAGTGATAACCCCGTTTCCTGTCTCCACCAGTCCCCCTCCTCTTGGACTCCCCTGGATGGCCTTCTACCCTCTTTAGACCTTTTCATTTCTAACCGCCGGCGTGATATGAAACATCTTAACTTTTCCACTCCCCTTACCTTCACCCCCTCCGAATGTACAGCCCTCCGCTCACTCTGCAGCAACCCCGACAATATCATCAAATCGGCCGAGAAGGGGGGTGCCGTGGTAGTCTGGCGCACTGACCTCTATCGGGCTAAGGCCAGGTGCCAACTCTCGGACACATCCTCCTACTTTCCCCTGGACCATGACCCCACAGATAAGCACCGGGCCATTATCACACAGCCCATCTCTGATGTTATCACTTTCGGCTGTCTGTCTTCCACAGCCTCCAACCATACCATTCCCCAGTCCCGCACAGACCGTTTTACCTTCTCCCCCAAAATCCATAAACACAACTGCCCTGGCAGACACGTTGCTTTTGCCTGTTCCTGCCCCATTGAAATCATTTCCACATCCATCCTATCCCCCCTGGTCCACTCCCTGATGACCATTGTCCAAGACACCCCAGATGGACACAAAAAGCTGGAGTAACACAGCAGGCCAGGCAGTTTCGGGTCCAGAAACATCACCTACTACTTTTCTCCAGAGATGCTGTCTGACCTGTTGAGTGACTCCAGCTTTTTGTGTACATCTTTGGTTCAAACCAGGATCTGCAGTTCCTTCCCACACATTAACACTACCCTAAACCTTCTTGCAAAACAATACTCTCCAACATCTGCTACAATGAATATGTGGATTACGTGGCTGGGTAAGATAAAACTCCTGGAGGGAGGGGAGATATTTCACCAGGTAGGTTATTAACTTTTTACTACTGTGCATGCACTTCCATTTCAGGAGAAAGGAAAATACTTAGGAAGCTACTAGTCAGTACAGGTTTGCCACTGTTACACGGGTGGGTTTAAACTAAATAGCGGGGGGGTGGGGGGAGGGGAGACAAATTAAGTTAAAGAGAAAGAGAGTATAGAAAAGTTAAGAAAGACACCAGAATTAACGGGACAGAAAGCTCACAAACAGATAGGAGAGTATGGCCAATTGAAATAGGAATCGATGTGAAAGGTGAGGTGAGTAATGGATTAAAAGTATTATACAGTATATGAATGCGTGAAGTATAAGAAGTAGAGTGGATGAGCTTGAGGCTTAGTTAGACCTTGGTAGATATGACATTGTGGGGATTAGAGAGACATGGCTGTAGGAGGATCGGGATTGGGAACTGAATATTCAGGGTTATACGTCCTATAGAAGGGACAGGCAGATGGGCACAGGAGGTGGGGTAGCTCTGTTGGTGAGGGATGAAATTCAGTCCCTTGCAAGGGGTGACATAGGGACTGATGATGTAGAGTCGATGTGGATAGAATTAAGGAATTGTAAAGGTAAGGAGACACTAATGGGAGTTAAATACAGGCCCCCAAACAGTAGCCTGGATATAGGTGCAGCAGGAGTTGAGATTGGCATGTAACAAAGGTAATGCCACTGTGGTTATGGGAGATTTCAATATGCAGGTAGATTGGGAAAATCAGGTTGGTTCTGGACCCCAAGAAAGGAAGTTTGTAGAGTGCCTCCGAGATGGATTCTTATGGCCCTGTCCCACTTAGGCGACATTTTAGGCGATTTCAGGAGACCATGTTCGCGGATGGTTGCCGGGTCGTGAGGAGTTCACATTCTGGGAACTAGTCGCGGCCTCATTATGGTCGACGAGAATTTTTCAACATGTTGAAAAATTAGCGGCGGCTAGAATGAAGCCGCCATGGAGAGTAGCGAGAATTTCCGAGCCGTAGGTGGGTCTCCAGGAGGTCCTAGTGGGTTGCCAGGAGGTCGAAGGTTCTCTTAGGTTCTCATAGGTTGTAGGCAGTGCTGACCGGTGAATTTCATTGGCTCAATGGGGAAAAAAACGTAAGCAGTAGTTTTCAGAACCAAGGATAACCGACCGGTAATGTTAAATGTCTGCCGAACTTCACAGCCGTGTATCTCTGGCTTATTAAAAGTTGTTTGGCTTCTTAAAAGTTGTCTCCATTCCTTCTCCCCCCCCCCCTTCTTTTAAAGGACTTACCGTACACTGTGCTAGCCATCTTAATTGCAGCGCCAACCTTCCTGTTCATCGCCGTGTGTGTCTGTATTACCTTGGCTTTGCACCGAGTGAATTTCAGACAGCGTCCCCCCCGCTTGCCCTGGCCCCCGCCTTTGTGATGAGTATGTGTGTGTGTTCCACTCTGACAGTCGCCGTTCCAGTTCCAGGTTTTTCAGGTGACTGCCGGCAACTTGACAGTCGCCGGCAGTCCGCTGAAAAATCGCTTAAGTTGGACAGGCCCATTAGAGTAGCTTGTACTGGAGCCTACCAGAGAGAAGGCAATTCTGGATTTCGTGTTGTTTAATGAACCATATTTAATAAGGGAACTCAATAGACAATAAACAATAGGTGCAGGAGTAGGCCATTCGGCTCTTCGAGCCAGCACCGCCATTCAATGTGATCATGGCTGATCATCCCCGTACCCCGTTCCTGCCTTCTCCCCATATCCTCTGACTCCGCTATCTTTAAGAACCCTATCTAGCTCTCTCTTTGAAAGTATCCAGAGAACCAGCCTCCACTGCCCTCTGAGGCAGTGAATTCCACAGACTCACAACTCTGTGTGAAAATGTGTTTCCTCATCTCCGTTCTAAATGGCTTACCCCTTATTCTTAAACTGTGGCCCCTGATTCTGGACTCCCCAAACATCGGGAACATGTTTCCTGCCTCTAGTGTGTCCAAACCCTTAATAATCTTATATGTTTCAATAAGATCCTCTCTCATCCTTCTAAACTCCAGAGTATCCAAGCCCAGCTGCTCCATTCTCTCAGCATATGACAGTCCTGCCTTCCCGGGAATTAACCTTGTAAACCTACGCTGCACTCCCTCAATAGCAAGAATGTTCTCCCTCAAATTAGGGGACCAAAACTGCACATAATACTCCAGGTTTGGTCTCACTAGGGCCCTGTACAACTGCAGAAGGACCTCTTTGCTCCTATACTCAACTCCTCTTGTTAAGAAGGCCAACATGCCCTTCGCTTTCTTCACTGCCTGCTGCACCTGCATGCTTACTTTCATTGACTGATGAACAAGGACCCCCAGATCCTGTTGTACTTCCCCTTTTCCCAACTTGACACCATTTAGATAATAACCTGCCTTCCTGTTTTTGCTACCAAAGTGGTAACCTCACATTTATCCACATTAAACTGCATCTGCCATGCATCTGCCCATTCACCCAACCTGTCCAAGTCATTCTGCATTCTCATAGCATCTTCCTCACAGTTCACACTGCCACCCAGCTTTGTGTCATCTGCAAATTTGCTAATGTAACTTTGAATCCCTTCATCTAAATCATTGAAATCATTAATATATATTGTAAATAGCTGCGGTCCCAGCACCGAGCCTTGCGGTACCCCACTAGTTACTGCCTGCCATTCTGAAAGGGACTCGTTAATCCCTACTCTTTGTTTCCTGTCTGCCAACCACTTGTCTATCCATGTCAGCACTCTACCCCCATTACCATATGCCCTAATTTTGCCCACTAATCTCCTATGTGGGACCTTATCAAATGCCTTCTGAAAGTCCAGGTATACTATATCCACTGGCTCTCCCTTGTCCATTTTACTAGTTACATCCTCAAAAGATTCCCGAAGATTAGTCAAGCATGATTTCCCCTTTGTAAATCCATGCTGACTCGGACCGATCCTGTTACTGCTATCGAAATGTGCCGCTATTTCATCTTTTATGATTGACTCCAGCATCTTCCCCACCACCGATGTCAGGCTAACTGGTCTAGGTAAAGGAACCGCGAGGAGGTAGTGACCATAATATGATGTTTTAATCTGCAATTTGAGAGGGAGAAGGTTAAATCAGAAGTGTCAGTGTTGCAGTTGAACCAAGAGCAGTAAAATGGTTCTTCCAAGTCAGCATGGATTTATGAAGGGGAAATCCTGCTTGACTAATCTTCTGGACATTTTTTGAGGATGTGACAAGTAAAATGGATGAAGGAGAGTCAGTGGATGTAGTGTATCTGGACTTTCAGAAAGACTTTGATGAGGTCCCACACAGGAGATTAGTGGGCAAAATTAGAGCACATGGTATTGGGGAGGTAGGATATTGACATGGATAGAGAATTGTTGGCAGTCAGGAACAAAGAGTAGGAATAAACGGGTCCCAGTCAAAATGGCAGGCAGTGGCGAGTGGAGTGCCGCAAGGCTCGGTGCTGGGCCCGCAACTATTTACAATATATATTAATGATTTAGATGGTGGAATTAAAAGTAACACTAGCAAATTTGCAGATGACACAAAGCTGGGTGGCAGTGTGAACTGCAAAGAGGATGCTAGGAAGTTGCAGGGTGACTTGGACAGGTTGAGTGAGCGGGCAGATGCATGGCAGATGCAGTAGAATGTTGATAAATGTGAGGTTATCCACTGGCGGCAAGAACAAGGAGGCAGATTATTATCTCAATGGTGTCAGATTAGGAAAAAGGGAAGTGCAACGAGACCTGGGTGTCCTTGTACACCAGTCACTAAAAGTAAACTTGCAGGTACAGCAGGCAGTAAAAAATCCTTCATAACGAGAGGATTTGAATATAGGAGTAAAGAGTCCTTCTGTAGTTGTACAGGGACCTGGTGAGACCACATCTGGAGTATTGTGTGCAGTTTTGGACTCCTAATTTGAGGAAGGACATGCTTGCTATTGAGGCACTGCAGCGCAGGTTCACAAGGTTAATCCCCGGGTTGGCGGGACTGTCATATGAGGAAAGATTGGAAAGACCGGGCTTGTATTCATTGGAATTTAGAAGGATGAGAGGATATCTTATAGAAACATATACATTTATAAAAGGACTGGACAAATGAGATGCAGGAAAAATGTTCCTAATGTTGGGGGAGTCCAGAACCAGGGGCCACAGTCTAAGAATAAAGAGGAGGCCATTTAAAACTGAGATGAGAAAATAACCTTTTCACCCAGAGTTGTGAATCTGTGGAATTCTCTGCCACAGAAGGCAGTGGAGGCCAATTCACTGGATGAATTTATCAGAGTTAAGGGCCTGTCCCACTTATGTGTCCTTGGCACGCAAATTACGCAACCTCGTCGTCGAGTTGAGGCGCACGGGCATCGTACGGCCGCGCGGGGCCGGTCTCCACTGAGAAGCGCGGAGGGGTATGTAGTGTGAGCGATATCGAGCGGAGCTCCAAAATTTTTGTAGTGAACGAAATCTTCGCGCGCCAACGGCCTGTCGCGTAACTGACGGCCAAAGTGGGACAGGCCCAAGACCCTGGCGCGATGCAACGTCTCACCGCCAACAGCAGCAGAAGCAGGCAAACGATCACCGAACTCGGCCCTGGGGCTCACGGCCGTTGCAGTCCGGATGCGCCTCCACTTCTACTCCCACAGCGGGGCCAGGTGAGGAGCTGTTCTGCTGGCGGGGAGGATTTGATGAACTTTTCGGAAGGTTTTGTTTGGCGGGGAGAAACAAAAGCAGTCAGACTTTGCAGTTTAGAGCTTTGTCGATCTGCAGAGACTTTCTTTGTTCAAAGATTCCTCTAATTAGGGAGGATTTGTCCGTGTATCTGTAAAGTCGTAGGAGCGGCAGTGGCTGGCGGAAGGCCAAGTTACACTTGAACGAGTGGGAGCTGAGTCTAGAGCGGTGTTTGTGGTCAGTAACATCGGAAAGCTCCCTCCTACACTGACTTGCCCGGTCCAGGTGGGCTGGGTAAGAACGGCAACAGTGCCTTGGATTTCGTTGAAGCCGGGGAGGCGCCGGAGACCTGAGGAAGAAGCATAAGGAAGCTCCATTTTTGACGACGGGGAGGATTGGCACGGACATTCCTATCTTATCAGGAGGAGACTGCTTCTGTTGCTTACCAAGAAAGCCTTCACAAGACTATTTAACTGCTGGAAAAGAGTGGAGGTGCAGCAACAGCAGAAAGACTGATTTGGATATAAACTACTGATACTTTGTGTGTTGTGCCACGCCCTAAAGATGGCGGCCCCAGAGTTATGCAGCTGCTGCACGGTCGGCAGTCTCCGAGACTGAGGGCCACGAGTTGATGGGGCGCACATATGGTGTAAAAATGTACATGAAGAGCAACCTGCCCTTAAAGGCCTTTCTAGATGCGTTGGGTGAGACTGTTGGCAAGAAAGCCATAGTCTCGGGCGCGGTGGTCAGTGGGAAGGTTGTGGTTATACTAAAGACTGAACAGGCGGTGGCTCTGGCTCTGGAAAGAGGGGTAACAGCAGGGGGGATTTTCGCGGCGGTGGACCCATGGGGGGGTCCCGTTTTGCCGGTCATTCTGTCCAACGTTCCCACTTTTGTTCCGGATACACTCCTGCTCCCACATGTAAGGAAGCTGGGGGAGGTGCGGTCAGGGCTCACCAAACTGTTGTACAGGTTTGACGATCCTGAGATGCAGCATATATATACGTTCAAGCGTCGCGTGTATATACAGTTGGCACAGGGGACGGACACGGAGGGGAGTTTTGAGGTGGAGGTGGATGATTTCTCCTATCGCGTGTTCTGGAATGCGGGCCAAGTGCGTTGTCACACTTGCAAAAAGGTGGGGCATTTTCGCAAGAATTGTCCCAGGACCCGGGCTGCCAGTTCAACCACGATGGCACGGGAAAGCACTACAGGCCCATCTGGGGCTGCTGGTTTTACCACGGTGGCCCATGAAGGCTTTACTCCCCTACCCCCAACCCCTATCCCCCCACCACCCCCATGTCCCGTACCTGTGGCGGTGGATGCCGGAGAAGTGCGTAGGGTGGATGGGAAGGTTTGGGGCATCAGCAGGGGAGGAAAGTCAAGAAAAAGAAGAAACATCTCCAGGCGGGTCCCCTAGAAGATGATCACCTCCAAGCGGGACCCCAGGCAGCAGATAATTTCATGCTCGCCTCTGAGATAGACGGTAGTGTAGAGGTAGAGGCTTCTGCAATGGAGCTCACCGTACCACCGTACGCCAGTGGTTCGAAGAGGAGGAGGCATGGGTCCTCCGATACAGAGAAGGGCCCTGAAGTTCAGGGGCAACCTGAAGGGGAGCCTTCCCCTCCTGTTGAGGTGGGGTACCCAGGGCACGTTTCCTCTGAGGGGAGGATGCCTCTGTAGGTCTGGGACCACCTGAGAGTGGAGATATATTGCTCTTGGGGGCTGTTCCCCCAGAAAACACGTCTGCTAGCTTAGTGGGTGACCAGGGGCAGCCTGAAGGGGGGGACTTGGGTGAGGGGGTGGGTCCCCAGCATGAGCTCCCCGTTGAGGCTACAAGCCCAGTTGAGGGGTGTGATGCCCCACTGGTTGAGGGAGCAGGGGAGACTCCAGTAACATCGGCCCCTGAGGGCCACAGTGGGGGGATTCACCTGGTGGTGGGGGACGGGGACTCTCTGGATGACGGTGCAGGGGCGGATACCCTGGGTGCGGAGGAGGGCAAGATCGTTTTGGATCGTGTCCTTAGGTCGGACTCCAGACAGACCCGCTTACAGCAAGGCCCGGAGACTTGCTCTGACTTCACTGTTCCCAATCCGGTTACAGAGGGCGATGGGAGCGTGCAGGAGACGGGCAAATTGTCAGATAGCTTGCCGCGGTCAGAGGCACTGGTACCTGGCCCTGTCACTGATCCTGGGGGTGGGATGGTGACAGAGGAGGGACTGTGTGATGTGGCTGGAATGCCCACCTCACAGGGAGGGGTGAGCGAGGCGGATGAGAGTAGTAACCTTCTGGACTCGGGCTCGGACATTGAGTGCGAGGAGGAAGGGTACGCGGAGTACGTTGACAGTGAGTTGACGGACTGCTCCACCCGTGGCCCCGTGTCTCGACTTGTCGAAGTCTGGGAACTTCGGAAGTTCTTAAAGGAAACTAGAGGGAGTAGGAATAAGGTGGATTTGGCTGTTGACCGATGGTCGGACCTGATGGCGCCCATGCAGTCTATTCATGCCATCCTTCAGAAGAAGGGGAATGAGGCGGGGCTAGTAAGAAATGAGAGGCGCCAGTTCCAAGAGCTTTTTAAGACCCTAAAGAGAGGGAAGAAGGGTAGGGGCGGCTCCAACCCATCACCGGGGAGGGGTAAAAGATCTAGTGTACTTTCAAAATGAAGCTCACTATAGCCAGCCTGAATATCAATGGGGGCAGGGGGTCTCTCCGTAGGTTTCACCATCTCTCAGTGCTCAGGGACGGGAGGTATGCGGTGAGCTTCCTGCAGGAAACACACACTGTGGCTAGTGATGAACCCACATGGCTCCTGGAGTGGGAAGGGGGGGTCTACATGAGTCATCTCAGCTCCAAATCGAGTGGAGTAGCCTTCCTGTTGGCCCCGTCTTTCCAGCCAGAGATCCTCAAAGTGCAGGAGGTTGTACCAGGCCGTTTGCTGTATCTGGCCGTGCGCTTGGATGGCGTGCCATTACACTTCGTTAATGTGTACGCCCCCAAGATCGGCGCAATGCAGACGCGCTTAACAAGGGAAGTGACCACGTTGTTGAATACTATCGACCGTGGGGAGTGTGTTTTCCTTGGGGGAGATTTTAATTGTGCCCTCGAGACAAGAGATCGCTCTGGCGTTCAGCGTGACCCGGGAGCAGTGAAGACTTTGAGGGAGATGGTGGACTCTTTTGAGCTGGTAGATGCTTGGCGGAATTTCCATCCCGACTCTAACACCTTCTCGTACAGGTTTGAGGGTGGTGGTTCCCGTATTGATCATTTATACGTGTCCAAGGCCTATGTCTCCTGTGTTTCGGCGGCCTCCATGCAGCCGGCGCCATGCTCAGACCATTGCCTGGTGCGAGTGGACTTTATCCCAGCGCACACACGGGCAGGGTCCGCGTACTGGCATTTTAATAGCCAGCTGTTGGAGGATTGCCGATTCCGGGATTCATTCAGGCAGTTCTGGGCGAGGTGGAGAGAGAGGCAGGGGCGTTTCCTTTCCCTAAGGCAGTGGTGGGACGTGGGGAAGGTCTACGTCCGTCAGTTTTGCCAGGACTATGCGAGGGGGTCGACCAAGGGGCGGGAATCCGAGATCGGACGGCTTGAGAGAGAGTTGCTCGACTCGGAGGCTCGTCTGGATCAGACTGGTGGGGCTTCGTGTGAGTGGGAGGAATACCAGGAGAAGAAGGGAGCACTGAGGGACTTGCAGCTTAGGAGGTCCCGGGGTGCGTATGTGAGGTCGCGGGTCCAGATGTTGCACGACCTGGACCGCGCCTCCCCCTTTTTCTTTTCTCTGGAGAAGGGGCGAGGAGCCCGCAGGCAGCTTGTAGAGTTGCTTGCGGATGATGGCTCCTCTGTCACAGATCCAGAGAGCATTGGTGCCTCAGTTCGGTCGTTCTACAGGACTCTGTTCTCGGCTGGCACATCGAGTGGGGAGGCGAAAGAAGTCCTGTGGGAGGGCTTACCCGCTGTGTGCAATGATGTGGCTGAACACCTGGATGATCCCCTAACTCTGGAGGAGTTGACTGTTGCCCTGCACCAGCTCAGGAGGGGCAAGTCTCCAGGGCTGGATGGGCTGACTGTGGAGTACCTTAGAGCCTTCTGGGATGTCCTGGGGGGCGACTATATGAAGGTCCTGGGGGAGAGCCTGGCGACCGGGGAGATGCCTTTCTCTTGGCGCAGGGCAGTTGTTGTCCTGCTGCCCAAGAAGGGTGATCTTCGCCTTTTGAAGAACTGGCGCCCGGTCTCTCTCCTCAGCACGGACTATAAAGTCTTTGCACGGGCATTGGCGAATCGCCTGGGTCCCGTGCTGTCCCAGGTGATCCACCCTGACCAGTCATACACAGTCCCGGGCCGGTCCATCCAGGACAATATCCATCTGCTCCGGGACCTGATCCATCTGTCCCAGGGGGCTGGTCAGTCGATCGCCTTTCTCTCCCTCGACCAGGAGAAGGCATTTGACAGGGTGGAGCACGACTACCTTCTTGGGACTCTGCAGGTGTTCGGATTTGGAACGCATTTTGTGGCCTGGGTCCGACTGTTATATACTGCTGCAGAATGCCTTGTTAAGGTCAACGGCTCTTTGTTGGCCCCCATTCCCTTTGGGAGGGGGGTTCTTCAGGGATGTCCCATGTCCGGCCAGCTGTATTCCATCTGTGTCGAGCCTTTCCTGTGCCTTCTCCGGAGGCGGTTGACAGGCCTGGCTTTACCGGGGCCGGGGATGGAGGTGGTTCTCTCGGCCTACGCCGATGATGTCCTTCTGATGTTCACCGACCATGTTGACCTGCGGAGGATGCGTGAGTGCCAGCAGGTTTTCTCGGCTGCATCTTCCGCCAGGATCAACTGGGGGAAGTGTTCTGGTCTCTTGATGGGTGGGTGGCAGGTGGACTCCCTGCCGGAGGAGATGGCAGGTTTTGCGTGGAGTACCACGCACCTCCTCTATCTGGGGGTCTACCCGAGTCCCGCTGAGGAGGGGTGGCCGGCGAACTGGCAGGAGCTGGAGGCGAAAGTGGTCGCCCGGCTGGGACGTTGGTCAGGCCTACTTGGTGTGCTCTCTTACCGGGGCAGGGCTGTAGTTATAAACCAGCTGGTGGCCTCTCTGCTGTGGTACCGGATGGCCACTATGGTCCCATCCTCTTATTTTATAACCA
>CM075978.1:116364763-116391802 GCA_038087875.1 Malacoraja senta | reverse complement strand
AAACAGCCATCCACCATTACTCTCTGGCATCTCCCATTCAGCCACTGTTGAATCCATCTTGCTACTCCACCATTAATACCCAACAATTGAATCTTCTTAACCAACCTTCCATGAGGAACCTTGTCAAAGGCCTTACTGAAGTCCATATAGACAACATCCACTGCTTTACCCTCATCAATTTCCCTAGTAACCTCTTTGAAAAATTCAAGAAGATTAGTCAAACATGACCTTCCAGGCACAAATCCATGTTGACTGTTCCTAATCAGACCCTGCTTATCCAGATGCTTATATATATTATCTTTAAGTATCCTTTCCATTAATTTGCCCACCACTGACGTCAAACTAACAGGTCTATAATTGCTAGGTTTACTCTTAGAACCCTTTTTAAACAACGGAATGCGCAGTACGCCAATCCTCCGGCACTATTCCCGTTTCTAATGACATTTGAAATATTTCTGTCATAGCCCCTGCTATTTCTACACTAACTTCCCTCAATGTCCTAGGGAATATCCTGTCAGGACCTGGAGACTTATCCGTTTTCATATTTTTCAAAAGTGTCCGCACCTCCTCTTCTTTGAATCTTATAGTTTCCATTGCTACTCTGCTTGTTTCCCTTACCTCACATAATTCCATATCCTTCTCCTTGGTGAATACCGAAGAAAAGAAATTGTTCAATATCTCCCCCATCTCTTTTGGCTCTGCAGATAGCTGTCCACTCTGACTCTCTAATGGACCAATTTTATTCCTTGTTATCCTTTTGCTATTAATATAGCTGTAGAAACCCTTTGGATTTACTTTCACCTTACTTGCCAAAGCAACCTCATATCTTCTTTTAGCTTTTCTAATTTCTTTCTTAATATTCTTTTTACATTCTTTATACTCCTCAAGCACCTCATTTCTCCATGCTGCCTATAATTATTGTAGCTCTCTCTTTTTCCGAACCGTGTCCAATTTCCCTTGAAAACCATGGCTCTTTCCAATTTTTACTATTTCCTTTCAACCGAACAGGGACATAAAGATTCTGTACTCTTAAAATTTCACCCTTAAATGTCCTCCATTTCTCTTCTACATCCTTCCCATAAAACAACATGTCCCAATTCACTCCTTTTAAATCCTTTTGCATCTCCTCAAAGTTAGCCTTTCTCCAATCAAAAATCTCAACCCTAGGTCCAGTTCTGACCCTCTCCATAATTATATTGAAACTAATGGTATTGTGATCACTGGACCCGAAGTAAGTAATAAGTGAGTAATCTCTTTATTGTCATTGCACTATTGTACAACAAAATTTAAAAGTCAATCCCACGGTACGATTCACAAGAGTAAATTTTAAATATATAATAAAAGGTTAAAATATATACATATAAAGAGAAAAATGAAAGCTAAATAACAATAGCAGCTGAGGTAGAAGCATTCAGTTGAATATGAGTGTTATTTCTTATTTTGCATAGTTAAGTTCACGTATGGCTATGGGGTAGAAGCTGTCTCTGAATCTGTTTGTGCGAGTTTTGAAAGACCTGTACCGTCTGCCAGAGGGCAGCAGGTGGAACAGGTTGTGTCCAGGGTGGGAAGGGTCCTTCAGGATGTTGGCTGCCCTGCCAAGGTAGCGAGAGCTGAAGATGTCCTTCAGGGAGGGCAGTGGGCAGCCAGTGATTTTTTGTGCGGTGTTGATGACCCTTTGAAGGGCTCTCCTGTCTGCTGCAGAGCAGCTGGCATACCATGTAGTTATACAGTACGCCAGCACACTCTCGATGGAGCAGCAGTAGAAGGACACCAGCAGCTTCTCCTCCAGGTTGTTTTTCCTGAGGATCCTCAGAAAGTAGAGTCGCTGCTGGGCCTTCTTGACTGCTGTGGTGGTGTTTGTAGTCCAGGAGAGATCCTCCGTAATTTGTGTGCCCAGGAATCTGAAGTCTGAGACCCTTTCCACACAGTCCCCATTGATGAATAGGGGTTTGAGGGCTGCACTGTTCTTACGGAAGTCTATGATAATTTCCTTTGTTTTTGTGGTGTTTAGGATGAGGTTGTTGTCTGAACACCACGCTGCCAGTCTTTGGACTACCTCCCTGTAGGCTGTCTCATCTCCTCCTGAGATACGTCCAACCACAGTCGTGTCGTCCGCGAACTTGACGATGGTGTTAGTGGAGTGGGCGGGGGCACAATCGTGGGTGTAGAGGAGGGGGCTCAACACACAGCTGAGTGTGATGGGGGTGGAGAGGTGATGGCCCAGTCTGACGGTCTGGGGGCGGTTAGACAGAAAGTCCTTGATCCAGAGGCAGATGGGTTGGGAGAGTCCTAAATCCATGAGTTTGGTGACAGTCTGCTTGGGATGATTGTATTGAAGGCGGAGCTAAAGTCCATGAAAAGCATCCTCACATAGCTCCCCCGGTGTTCGAGGTGGGTCAGTGCAGTGTGAAGAGCAGTGGCGATGGCATCCTCAGTGGACCTATTTGCTCTGTAGGCAAACTGGTGTGGATCGAAGGTGGGCGGGAGGCTGGCTTTGATGTGCTGCTGGACCAGCCTCTCGAAACACTTCATGATGACTGGTGTGAGAGCGACCGGTCGGTAGTCGTTAAGGCTGCTGATAACAGGCTTTTTTGGTAGTGGGATGATTGTGGCAGACTTCAGGCACGGTGGGATGATGGATTTGGACAGGGACAGGTTGAAGATTTTCGTGAAGACCTCGGAGAGCTGGTCTGCACATTCCTTCAGAACCCTTCCTGTCACGCCATCCGGGCCGGCAGCCTTCCTCGGGTTCACCGCCCTGAGCACCCGCCTCACTTCATGCTCCTGCACAGTGAGGGTGCAGTTGTTGTTGTCAGGGTCTGGTGGGAGAATGGTGACTAGCTCCTCTGGTTCTGCCTCGAAGCGAGCAAAGAAGCAGTTCAGCTCCTCTGCCAGTGAGGCGTCGCCGTCGTGCTGTTGCTGGGCTTGTAGTTGGTGATGTGCTGGATGCCCTGCCACACCCGCCATGGATCGTTGTTGTTAAAGTGGTCCTCTATCTTCCTCTTGTGGTCCACTTTGGCATCCCTGATGCCTTTCTTCAGGTTGGCTCTAGCAGCGCTGTACAGGGCTCTGTCGCCAGACCTGAAGGCAGTGTTGCGGTCCTTGAGGAGAGTTTGGACCTCTTTTGTCATCCACGGCTTCTGGTTGGGGTACACCCGGATGAGTTTGTCGATGGTGACGTTGTCAACACAGTTCTGGATGTAAAAGAGTACCGTGGATGTGTACTCCTCCAAGTCCTGATTTCAAAAAATGTCCCAGTTTGTCCTTTCAAAGCAGTCCTGTAGTTGTGAGGAAGCTCCTTCAGGCCAAGTTTTAACAGTCCTGGTGGTGGGTTGAGCTTTTCTCCTGAGGGGGGTGTATGCTGGTGCTAAGTGAATGGATAGGTGATCCAACTGGCCTAAGTGTGGTAGTGGTGTGGCTCTAAACCCCTTCTTGATGTTTGAGTAGGCCTTGTCTAATGTATTTTCTCCCCTGGTTGCACATTTGATGTGTTGTTCAAACTTGGGGAGAACTGATTTTAAGTCTGCGTGATTGAAATCACCAGCTATGATATGGGCTGCTTTGGGGTTGGTGTTCTCTTGTTTGCTGATAACGCTATGGAGGTAGCCTAGGGCTATGCTAGCATTAGCATCCGGTGGGATATACACAGATGTAACTATGACCACGGTAAACCACCGTGGAAGGTAGAAAGGCCTGCATCTAACTGTCAGGTACTCCAAATCAGCAGAGCAGTGTCTGTCTATGATTGTGGTATTTGTGCACCAGTTGTTGTGAACGTAGGTGCATAGCCCCCTTCCTTTGCTCTTACCGGAGTCTTTGTTTCTATCCCAGCGAAATGCTGTGCGACCTGCTAGCTCAATGGCTCCGTCCGGTACAAGTGCGTGTAGCCACGTCTCTGTTATTAGCAGAATGCAACTGTCCGCGATGAATTTGTTTGCGGCGACCTGTAGTCTTAGTTCGTCCATTTTGTTGGTGATAGATCTGGCGTTGGTGAGAATGATGCTAGGTAGCGGTGGTTTATGTGGTTGTTGCCTTAGCCTAGCGAGTAGTCCGGACCGGCGACCACACTTTTGCTTCCTGTGCCTCCTCCCTCTCCGGCGTTTGCTGGGGCCGACAACAATCCACGGAGAGCCCGATGTCCTGGCTATCTCCGTATCTCACGTATGTTGCGTAAATGCAAAAAAACACACTTAACTGCCTGTTTACACTGTAATCCGATAATCCGAAGATCCTGTCGGCTGAAGGTGAGATTCGCACGACAAAACGTAACATTGTCAAACAGACATACAAACAAAAACACACAAAAAAAGCACCGAAAGGTAGAGCTTCGAGCCGCTGCGATTGTGCGCGCCGCCATCTTGGGAACTGCTCCCCGACACATACCTCCGCCACCTGCCCTGTCTCATTTCCTAACAGGAGGTCCAGCACTGCCCCTTCTCTAGTAGGTACCTCTATGTATTGCTGCAAAAAACTATCCTGCACACATTTTACAAACTCCAAACCATCCAGCCCTTTTACAGAATGTGTTTCCCAGTCTACATGTGGAAAATTGAAATCTCCCACAATCACTACCTTGTGCTTACTACTAATATCTGCTATCTCCTTACATATTTGCTCTTCCAATTCTCGCTCCCCATTTGGCGATCTATAATACACTGCAATAAGTGTTGCCACACCTTTCCCATTTCTCATTTCCACCCAAATAGCCTCCCTAGACGAGCCCTCTAATCTATCCTGCCAAAGCACTGCTGTAATATCTTCCTTGACAAGCAATGCAACACCCCCACCTCTTGCTCCTCCAATTTTATCACCCCTGAAGCAACGAAATCCTGGAATATTTAGTTTCCAATCACAGCCCTCCGGCATCCATGTTTCACTGATCGCCACAACATCATACTTCCAGGTGTCAATCCAGGCTCTAAGCTCATCCACCTTTCTTACAATGCTCCTAGCATTAAAATATACACATTTAAGAAACCCACCACCACTTATTCTCTGTTTATTATCTTTTTCTTATTTCTCCCCTACATTTTGGGTGCGAGTGCTTCCCTTCTCTGCCTCCTGCCTCCCACATTTTCTACTAGCTTTCTCTATTTGAGTCCCTCCCCCCAACTGTTCTAGTTTAAAGTCTCCCCAGTAGCCTTTGCAAATCTCCCCGCCAGGATATTGGTCCCCCTCGGGTTCAAGTGCAACCCGTCCTTTCTGTACAGGTCACACCTTCCCCAAAAGAGGTCCCAATGATCCAGAAATTTGAATCCCTGCCCGCTGCACCAGTTCCTCAGCCACGCATTTATCCTCCACCTCATTCCATTCCTACTCTCACTGTCGCGTGGCACAGGTAGTAATCCTGAGATTGTTACCTTTGCGGTCCTTCTCCTTAACTCTCCTCCCAACTCCCTAAATTCTCCTTTCAGGACCTCTTCTCTTTTTCTGCCTATGTCATTGGTACCTATATGTACCACAACCTCAGGCTCCTCTCCCTCCGAGGAAAAGGGGAAGCTCCTCTGCTGATCACAAAGGAATCAAAGAGATGGGATCATCAGGGCTGCCGATCTCTCCTAAATGTGTACACGTGTTTCATACTTTGAAGTGTGGCACATCACACAGCCACATGCGTGCAGTTTTGATCTTGATTAACGGACTCTGGGCTGCAGGCGCTGTTGACTCTGAGGCAAGGAAGATAAACAAAAGTAACGCTGAACCGGAGGTGGAATTCTGCAGAATCATTCCTACCAATCCATCAGTTGTTCAAGAGTCAAGAGTGTTTTATTGTCATATGTCCCGGATGGGACAATGAAATTCTAACTTGCTGCAGCACAACAGAATATGTGAATATGTAAACATAGTACATAACAGGGGAAGAGAAAAAAAGTTCAATAAATAACAAATATAGTGCAGTAATAAGATAGTCTTTTGCAGTTCAGAGCTCAGAGCTTATTTGTTGTTGTGTTTAATAGCCTGATGGCTGCAGGGGAGAAGCTGTTCCTGAACCTGGATGTTACAGTTTTCAGGCTCCTGTACTTTCTTCCCAATGGCAATGATGAAATGAGTGTGTGGCCAGGATGGTGTGGGTCTTTGATGATTTTAGCTGCCTTATTGAACAGCACTGCATCCCCAATTCTTCAGCATATGTTTCCAAGCTTGGGGTGTAAAATTACCACTGAATTTCTCCTTTAGTTATGGTTAATTTAGATGATGCAAAGTGATTCTGCTCAGTCTTGAATGTACTCAGTCCTTTCAAAGTGTGACAGCAGGGGCTAATCTTACACAATGTTTGTAAGACTAAGATTCAGACTCGTTTCAAATTGAACATGATGTTGACACGGTCTTAACCCAGCAGTCCTGCCATGTTAAAAGATTAGTGTCTAGAAGTAATTTATTGAAATTCTGACCTCGGTAATGAAGTCCACTGATTCCATAGGCCGAGTTTCCATTTGGGATGAAGCCTTTCCCTTCAGGACACATGGTAGAAAAATCCGCTAAACAATAAAATGCAAAAAGTTAAGTAAACCTATGGGAAAACAAATATAATATATGCATCATAAAATACAACAGTAAATTATGAATGTGTAGATGAATGTGTGGCTGAGGAGTTGGTGCAGAGGGCAAGGATTCTGATTTTTGGACCACTGGGATCTCTTCTGGAGCAGGGCTGACCTGTACAAGAGGGATGGGTTGCATCTGAACTGGAGGGGAACCAATATCCTGGCAGGCAGGTTCGCTGGTGCTACATGGGTGGGCTTAAACTTGATTGGAGATGAGGGGGCGGGCGGTGGGATCCTATGCAGGACCAAGGCAGGTGAGAAGCTGGAAGTCGGTATGGATACCGATGTAAATAAGTTCAGTGGACAGCATAGGCACAAGCATGGTAGGGAATGAGGAAGAACTGTTGCTTGGAATTACACTTATTTCAATGCAAGAGGCCTGACAGGGAAGGCAAATGAACTCAGGGTGTGGATAAATACATACGACTGGGATGTTGTGGTCATTAGCTGGTTAAGAGAGAGACTGGACTGGCAGCTTAATGTTCCAGGATACAGATGCTATAGGGGGGATAGGGGTGGGGTAAAAGAGGAGGGGTTGTTGCTTTACTAATTAAGGAGGATGGTGGTCAGTGGTCAGTGATGACATTACTGATAATTTGTCCAATAAGGCTCTATGGGTGAAGCAGATGAACATGAAAGGGATGATCACCTTGTTGGGGGTGTACTACTCACCCCAAATAGTCAATGAGAATTAGAAAAGCAAATATGCCAGGAGATTGCAGGCAGCTGCAGGACTAACAAGATTGTCATAGTAGGGGATTTTAACTTTCCCAATATTGATTGTCATAGTGCAAAAATGTTTAGATGGGACAGAAGTTGTCAAATGTGGTCAGGAATGTTTCCTCAGACAATATGTAAATTATGCAAAGACATGGTTTATATGGATGGAAGTAAATATTCCAATATATTGATCCTACACCCCCTGATGTTCTTTTGTGCGCTTCCAGCAACCAATCCATTGAAGGGCCCCAGTTTAAACGATCTCTGACAATTCTACAGGAAATGATTTGGCACTCCTGTGTACTGGCCAACACTGGGCAATTGCACATAGAGAATATGAGAATTAGTAAATTGCAGGCTGTGCAAATGGGCTGGTGCAAGCATCAACCATTCCTCTAATGCTGCACAAATACTTGAAGCATATCAGCAATGTGATATGGTATGAACATCGTCGACCCCCATACTCTCTACCCTCCACTTCCTTGATCATTCTCAGGAACTGCCACACTAAAAAACTCTCAGGATAGTTATCATAAGCCTACTCCATCAAACAAGTGCAGTAACATTGCAAATAATCAATTCAGCTGAAGCAAACTTACGGTTGCCAAACATTGGGCATGGGAACACTTCACAGTTGTCACCCCAGCCTGCTCCCAGAGTGCAGCAACATTCCTGCTTCGTGACATTGGATGTCAGAACATTGTCACAGAAGTGTGCATCATTTAGATTGTAGTAACATTCCTTCTTTTCTTCTTCCTGAGGAAGTCCTGGAAAATGAAAATACAACTTCTATTAAACATTGGTGCAAAATAATAAGTTTCCAAATGTGTACAGCTGTCAAACAGCACCAATGTCAGCAGAGTCCCTTGGACCCGAATCTGTCATGTACATCTATGTATATATCTATGACATGAATCTGAAGGAGTAAGAAAGCAGGAAACTGAAAAACAATTAACCCAGCATCTGTAAAACCATTGTAGTTTACTATTAAGCAGTAGCAGGCACTGAGAAAGATGAACATCTATACTTAACAAAAGAGATGTAGGAACAATTTAATATAACTTGCAGTGACAAAGCCTTATTGTAGACCAGAAAACTTAATTTTTCAGCATCAGTGGTCCGATACTAAGCTAATAAAGAAAGATAAAATTGATTATGAGAAAAAACTGATTAGTTGGTTGGTTTATTATTGTCATGTCTATCAAGATATGATGAAAAGCTTTTACTTGTATGCTCGCTAATCAGATCAGATTGGGTACATGAATACAAACAAGCCATGTACAAGTACAACAGACGGAACAAGTTATATCAAAATAGACAGTAAGAACTTCTTCGGATATATAAACAGAGGTTAGCTAGGGTAAGCATGGAACCCCTGAAGGGTGACAGAGGGGAATTATTAACCAGTAACGAGGAAATGATAAATTAGGTAAACCAGTCCCTTGCATCAGGGCTCATGGTGCAGGGCACTGCAAATATCCCAAAGATAACAAAAGGGCTTATCTCAAATTGCATGGAACAACTTGCAATAATGTCTATTGCAAGGGATGTCACCGGAAAAACTAATGGGACATAAGGCAGACAAGTGGCGGCATAGTGGCGCAGCTGGTAGAGCTGCTGCCTCACAGCGCCAGAGACCTGGGTTCGATCCTGACCTCAGGGTTTATCAAAACACAGATTTTCAGGCAGATACCAACAAGTTGGAAAGTTACATCAGTAACTCCCTTGTTCAAGAAGGGTAATAAGAAACAGTAAACAGGCCTGTTAGCTTAACATCTGTTGTTGATAAGATGGTGGAGTCCATCATCAAGAAAGAAATAGTCATTTAGAGTCATTGATCATACAGCATGGAAACAGGCACTTCAGTCCAACTTGCCCATGCCGACCAAGATGCTACATTAGTCCCACTTGCATGTGTTTGACCCATATCTTTCTCAAGCTTTCTCAACCATGTACCTGTCCAAATGTTTTTTAAATTTTGTTTTTTGTTAATTTCTTAAGTTGGTAAGTCTCAACTCCCTTCTCTGGCAACTCGTTCCATATACCCACCATCCTCTGTATGAAAATGTTCCCTCTCAGGTTTCTATTCTATGAAATTGAATTTTGATTGAATCTTTCCCCTCTCACCTTAAACTGGTTCTTGATTCCCCTACTCAGAGTAAAAAAACTATGTATTTACCATATCTGTTCCCCTCATGATCTTATACACCTCCATAGGGTCACCCCTTATTTCATATGCTCAAATGAATAAAGTCCTAGCCTGCCCAACCTCCCCCTATAGTTCAGGCCCTTAGGTCCTGGCACCATCCTTGTAAATCTTCTCTGCACTCTTTCCAGCTAAACATCTTTCCTAGAGCATGGTGATCAAAACTGAACATAATACTCCACTTGTGGCATCACCAGCGCCTTGTACAGCTGTAACATAACATCCCAACTTTTATACTCAAAACCCTGACAAATGAAGGCAATTGTGCTGAAAGCCTTCATGACCACCTTAACTACCTGTGACGCCATTTTCAAGGAACTATGTACCTACACTCTGAGATACCCCTGCTCTACAAGGCTCCCCAGGGTCCTGTCATTCAACCTGAAGATCCTGCCCTGGTTTGATTCCCAAAAGTAACACCTCACACTTATCTGCATTAAACTCCATTAACTCAACCCACTTTCCCCACTGATCAACATCCTGCAGTAATTTTTGATAGCCATCTACGCCATCTTCGCCACCACCCACTTTAGTGTCTTCTGCAAACTTACTAATCATGGCTCCTACACTCTCATTCAAATCATGGCTAGAAACCACAAACAGCAATGGGCCCCGCACTGATTCCTGAGGCACCAGTCTGAAAAACAACCTTCCACCATCACCCTCTGCTTCCTTCCCTGAAGTTAAATAAGACTGTCAAGAAGGCTGTCGGCACATTGGCCTTCCTCAGGAGTTGGGAAGTTATGTTACAGTTGTACGACATTGATGAGACCACATTTGAAGCATTGTGTTCAGTTTTGGTCACCCTGTTATAGGAAAGATGTTGTTAAGCTGGAAAGGGTGCAGAGAAGATTTACAAGGATGTTGCCAGGACTCGAGGGCATGAACTATAGGGAGAGGTTGAGCAGTCTAGGCCTTTATTCCATGGAGCGCAGAAGGATGAAGGGTGATCATATAGAGGTGTACACGATCATGAAGGGAATGGATAGGGTAAATGCGTGGAGTATTTTACCAAGAGTTGGGGAATCAAGAACCAGGAGTCATAGGTTTAAGGTAAGAGGGCGGCACAGTGGCGCAGCGGTAGAATTACTGTCTTCTAGCAAATTACTAGCCAATCATCCCTTGCACGTCTCCAGTTGGTTCAGAATGCTGCTGCTCGCCTTTTAACTGGAACACGTAAGAGGGAGCACATAACGCCTATTCTGGCCTCCCTCCACTGGCTGCCTGTGTACTTTAGAGGTCATTTTAAGATTCTTTTATTTGTTTTTAAATCTTTAAATGGTCTCGCCCCGCCTTACCTCTCTGAGCTGCTTCATCCCTACGCTCCTGCTCGGTGCCTCAGGTCAGCTGATCAGCTGCTCCTGGAGGTGCCGAGGTCTAAGCGGAAGCTCAGAGGGGATAGAGCCTTCTCTGTTGCTGCTCCGACATTATGGAACACTCTACCTTTGCACATTAGACAGGTCCCTTCACTGTCCATTTTCAAAACTAGTCTTAAAACCCTTTTCTATTCCTTGGCTTTTGACCCTGCATGAGACTTTGTTCCTGTTTTAGTGTTTCTATTGTTTTTTATTGTTTTTACTGTCTTTAATGTTTTTATTGTTTTGTTTTATGTTTATGATTGGTCATGTACAGCACTTTGTTGCAGCAGTGGTTCTTTTTAAAGTGCTCTATAAATAAAGTTCAGTTCAGTTCAGTCTTACAGCGCCAGAGATCTGGGTTCGATCCTGACTACGGGTGCTCCGGTTTCTTCGCGGACTCCAAAGACGTACAGGTTTGTGAGATAATTGGCTTCGGTAAAATTGTAAATTGTCCCTAGTGTGTAGAACTAGTGCTGGTGTACGGGTTGACCGCTGGTTGGCGCAGACTCAGTGGACCGATGGGCCTGTTTCCACGCTGTATCTCTAAAGTCTAAAAGTTCAAAGTTAAGGACAATCTGTAATGCAATCATTTGTGGATGAATAGCTTGGTTGGCACAAGGTGTAGCAGCAACCCATGCATGTACTTTCCTGAATCTAATTTAATCATAGGTCATAAGTGATAGGAATAGAATTAGGCCATTCGGACGATCAAGTCTACTCCGCCATTCAATCATGGCTGATCTATCGCTCCCTCCTAATGCCATTCTCCTGCCTTCTCCCCATAACCTCTGACACCCGTATTAATCAAGAATTTGACCTGGCTTTAGATAACAAGAAACAAGTTACATAATTTTTGGCAAAATTAAAATCAATGCAATTTAAGAATACAGTTGCCTCCCTGCTTTAGCCTGAGGCCTGCATGTTTGGCTACATGTGTCTCACAGAAATTAGCTGTCTCCCGGCACTAAACTTCGGGAAAGGACTTCAGGAATCAAGGGTAAAATTATTTCTGGATTCTCAGTGATGATTATATTCCTTACTTCCTACAGAAACCAAGAAAACTACAGGAGAAAGTGGATCAACTTCATCGAGGAGTTCTTCGGTAGTATTGAGAGATGAGGTCCCATAGGATTGAGAGGGAAGGGTTCTGCGACTCCATAGAATGGGTTATGGTGCAGGCATGTGACTTCCTCGTATCTGGTGCTCAGAACTTTGTTGGTTCAGCAAGAGCTCCCAGTTTAGTCACCGATCCTCCACTTGTGATGGGTGGATTCATTAATAACCGCAGAGAAATTGAAATCCCATTTCAGTGAGAATTTCAGTTTGTTAATGTGGAATTATCTCTGTTTTCCACCATCTGTCAATTCTGGCACCAGCATTGCAAAATTAATTGCTGTTTTGATTGAACGCCTTACTCAATTTTACAAAGGTTTATTCTCATGCCAGAGAGTGGGAAGGGAGAGATCCAACTGAAAGGCCATGTTGTGGTAACGGTCAATTCAATGTTTTCAGTCATGAGTCGAGTTTAATGGATTTTGTCACCAATCTGTTTTAAAAACTACACAATTTACTTAACATACCAACCAAAGACTGTGTTTCACATACTAGCACATACTACTCCTCAATATCATATTTCCCCAATATGTGGAAACAGTGATAGTGATTATTATTGAAGAAGATACAGCCAGTCAAAGTCCATCCAGACATCTTTAAACTGGTATTACTTTACCATCAGTTTTGCAATTTAACTGTATAAATCTTCAAAAGTAGGAGGCAAGAGGCCACTTCCAAAGGGTGTAAGAATTATAGATGGGTAGAAGATCAAGCTTTAAACAGTTTACACAGACTACAACGTGACCTATTCACTTATTAATGTTATCAGAGAGCTGGTCCGTCGATCAACTATCACAACAGGAACTGTTTTGAAGTTGGTTTCGAACTCCACTGTTGTTCATCAAATTCAGTGACATATTTCTGGTTTCCTAGTTCTCATTCAACCTCCCAGGAATGATATGAGTAGCAGAACTAAATCTGGGGCTAAAGCACGATTTAGATGTTTCTTTAAAGATTTATTAACAATGATTCTGTGCATTTACCCTATCTATTCCCCTCGTTATCTTATACACCACTATAGGATCACCCCTCAGCCTCATAAAGTCCTAGCTGTCCAAGCTCCCTATAGCTCAGGCGCTCGAGTCCCGGCAACATCCTCATAAATCTTCTCTGCAATCTTTCCAGCTTAACGTTTCAAGAACAATTTCTTTCCTGCTGTTATCAGACTCAGAAACGGACATCTCATATGCCAAAGATGAATTCATAATTTCCCAAGGTCAGTCTGAAGAAGGGTTTCGACCCGAAACTTTGCCTATTTCCTTCGCTCCATTGATGCTGCCTCACCCGCTGAGTTTCTTCAGCATTTTTGTCTACCTTCGATTTTCCAGCATCTGTAGTTCCTTCTTGAACATCATAATTTCCCAATCTACCTCTTTGTAGCTGTTGCAATGTTTTGTATCTACACTTTCTTTGTAGCTATCAAACTATATTTTGGACTCTCATTTCCTTTTCTCTTTGCATTAAGTAATCTAGGTGTGTTCACGTACAGTATGATTGTACACAAATGATATGATTTGCTTGGATAGCATGCAAAACAAAATGTTGTCACTGTATTCTGGTACACGAGCTAATGATAAACCACTACAAACAGATGCTACACACTGCAGGTGCAATGCACCAGGGAGGTGGGCAGGTTGCCATTCATGAGGGCTGCTTTGTTCTAGATGGTGTTGATCTTCTGGAGCTGCGGAGATCTTTTGGAGCTGTAGTTCTCTATGTTAGTGGAAGGTATTCCAATCATAATCATGGTAAGCCTGGGAATGGTGCTGGGGGAAAACTGTTCGCACTGATTGGAGACCCAAAAACTAAGGGATATGAGACTACGTATTTAAGACTGTGATCGGAAGAGACTTCTGCAATCAGACGGCGAAATGCACTACAATTTGTTCCACCCAAAGGAGCCTGTGGATGCAATATCACTGAGTATATTGAGATAAAAGATCGTTGACATAAAACTCCCGGCAAAAAAAAAGAAACAGAGCTAAATAATCAGCCTTGTAGAATGAAAGAGAAAACTCAAGGGAGAATCTGGTTTACTTTTGATTCTTATTTTTTATATTCTGATTGGAGCTGCAAAGCTGAAGCACTATGTTGTGCCCCCTTTCAGTTCAGTTTAACATTAAATGAACACTGACAAAAATGCAGACTGCCTATCAATTGCAACATGAAGAACAGATCCTTATAGTCTACAGGGAAATGAACAGCTGGTAAAAGGATGCTCTATGATTGATGGGCAGCAGGTTTAAGTGTCTTAACATCCAGGTCTTGACAGACAAATATACTTTCTATTGAAAAACAAACAAACAGAGAAACAGATAGCAAATTATAAAATTCAACAAATCAAGTGAAAAGGGCCTGTCCCACTTGGACGACCTAATCCACGAGTTTAGATGACCCTAGACGAGTTGAAAAAAATGTCAAGGTCGTGTTGACTCGCCGAAGTAAAAGACCTCCTACGACTATCTACGACTATCTACGACTACTATCACGACCTACTACGACCTACCTACGACCTACCTACGAGTACAAAATATAATTTTTTCCATGCCGACCTTTTTTTTACTCGTGGACATTTTTTATCAGGCTGGAAAAAACGCAGCGATCTACTTGAGGCCACGAGTATGTGGAGACCACTCACGAGCATGAGGAAGAGATACGAAGACCTCCTACAACCTCGTGGCGACCATGCTGCGAGTATGAGTCAAGGGCAAACTCGGCAGAGGTCGCCAATTAGGTCGTGAAAGTGGGACAGGGGCTAAAGGGAGTGGAGAGAGTTGGATGGGGAGGTGCGGGTGGGAGAGAGTTGGATGGGGAGGTGCGGGGGGGCGAGAGTTGGATGGGGAGGTGGGGGGGGAGATGCCGGTGGAAGCCTCAGGACTGTAGGGATGACAGAAGGAAACTGAGTGGCAAGATTGGTTAAGTGTAGTGATTGGCTGGGAAGTAACATTAGATGGGAGAACCATAACATACATGTTCACGATGCAAAAAGTATTTCAAGAGTCAAGAGTGTTTTATTGTCATATGTGTCAGATAGAACAATGAAATTCTTACTTGCAGCGGCACAACAGATAGTACACTTAAACAATACAAGAAAATACAATACAAGAAAATAAAGTTCTATGTGGGTATATATAATACATGTGTGTGTGTAAATATATGTGTGTGAGTGAATATATATATATATATATTTATATTCATGGGTGGAGCCGTACAATGGCAACCTCGCCAACAGTCTGTCTCGTCCTTTTCATTCTTTATTGTTTTTAGTATGTTGCTAAATGTATGTTTTAGTCTATCTTTAGCTTTATAATGTGTGTGTGTGGGGGGAGGGGGGGGTTGGGGGAAACTTTTAAAAATCTCTTTCTACGACGGAGATGCGATTTTTTTCCGTATCGTATCTCCGTCCGCTTTGTGGCCTAACATCGAGGAGCTGGCGGCCTCTTGCTGGGGATTGACTTTGGGAGCTCCAACCGCGGGAGCCTGAGGGCTTAACATCATGGCGCTCGCATTCCCTTGGTTAGCGACTGATTTTGGGATCTCCAACTGCAGGAGCTTCGACCACCCCGATCGCGGGAGCTTCAATCGCCCCGACTGAGGATGGTTCGACTGCTCTGTCCGCGGGAGAATAAGGAGGATGAAGATAAGACTTTATTGCCTTCCATCACAGTGAGGAATGTGGGGGTGCTGCTGTGGTGGATGTTTATGTTAACTTTTATGTAGTTGTGTGTCTTGTTACTTTTTTCTGGTATGACTGTATGGTAAATCAAATTTCACTGTACCTTAAATAGTACAAGTGACAATAAAGGACCATTGAACCATTGAACATACACATAAAAACAAACAAATAATAATATTGCAAAAAGACAAAACCAATGCCCCCAAGTCTATGTAGTTCACGGCTTATTTGAAGGTTGTAGCGTTTAATAGCCCAATGACTGTAGGGAAGAATATTTGCCAGTTAATGGAGGCCAGTTCACTCGAGAGGAAAGCTTGCAGCATCCAACAATGAAATCAAGTTCCAATGGCAGACAACTGGCCAAGTCCTGGACTCGCCATCATCTCACAAACAAAAACGAATGGAAACACTCAAAGGGGTAGGCAGTGTCTGTGGCGGCACAAATAGAACAAACATTCCAGGTTGTTGACCTTCTGTCAGATTTGGGAATAGGTAGAGAATATCAGTTTAAAGTTGTGGAGGAAGGAACCTAAGTTCTGGTTTACACCAAAGATAAAGACAAAATGCTTGACTAACTCAGCGGGACAGGCAGCAACTCTGGAGAGAGGAATGGGTGACATTTCAGGTCAAGATCTCAAGTCCGAAGAAGGTTCTCGCCCCAAAACATTGCCAATTCCTTCTCCAGAGATGTTGCCTGTCCCACCAAGTTACTTCAGCATTTTGTGTCTATTCACCTAATTCTTAGATGGCACAAGTCCTTGGGCAAACCCCACATGGTTGCAGTCCAGACTGCTAAACTCAATCCAGCCACAAGGATAACTGCTGTGGGGAATGGTCAACAAGAGTTGCTTTTCTTGTGCTGGGTTAAATCATGTGTTTTGGGCCATTTAAAGAAAAAATCAGATTCTTGCTAACTTACTGAAACATATGATATCTAAAGGGGCTGTCCCCCTTAGGCGACCTAAGCTGCGAGTTTAGAAGAGTTTGCCCTGGAATCAAACTCGCAGCATGGTCGACACGAGGTCCTAGGAGGTCGTATGAGGTGGCTGGAACTCTCCTTCATGCTCGAGGGAGGCTCCCGCCTACTCGCGGCCTCAGCTAGGTCGCGGAAATTTTGCAGCATATTGAAAAATTTTCCACGAGTAAAAATTGGTCGGCATGGGTCTTTTTCACTCGTAGTGCAGTGGAGTGGGGTCGCTATTTACTTACAGGCAGTCGAGGACAGCTGTAGGTCATCTCCTTCGCTGACCAGCCATTTTGATCGGCTCATTGGAGTTTCACGACCTAGGAAGACCTACCGATAGGTAAAATGCCCGCTAAACTTTATTAAACTTCTTAAAAGTGTCTCCACTCCTTCTCCCCCCCCATTCTCCCCCCTTCTCCTCCTCTTCTCTCTCCTTCTCCCCGCCTTCTCCTCCCCTTCTCTCCACTTCTGTTTCCCTTCTCTCTCCTTCTCTCTCCTTCTCTCCCCCTCTCTCTCCTTCTCTCCCCCTGCGTTCTCTAAAGAACCTCCAGTACTTTGTGGTAGCCGTTTACCTTCCTCTTCATCGCGCAGACAGCGTTCCTCCGCTGTCCCTGGCCCCCATCTTCGCGATGTGTTTGTATGTGTGTGCGGTCGGTCGATGCAGCTCGCGGTTCGGTCGATCCAGCTCGCGGTTTCAACGCGGCCGGTCGATCCAGCTCGAGGCTTTCCAGGTGAGTGCCCTCGAGCTTGAAGGTCGAAGGCACTCTTCTGGACTCGCGGGTTAGGTCGCCCAAATGGGACAGGCCCTTAAGAGATCACCACTAACCAGCACATCCCACAGCATACTTATGAACCAGAGCAATTACTTTGCTGTAAGGCAGCATGGACCCATTAGTGTCATTTCCCTTCTCCTGAGAGCCTTGCTACATGTTCACATTTACCCACCAACTATCTTTGATTTTTTTGCCATTAACCCACATCAAGAGATAATTTTGTTTAGTTTGGAGATACGGCATGGAAACAGGCCCTTCAACCCACCGAGTCTGTGCCGACCAGCAAGCCCCATACACTAGCACTATCCTACACACTAGGGACAATTTACAATTTTACCGAAGCCAATAGTACAAACCTGTACATCTTTGAAGTGTGGGAGGAAACCGGAGCACCTGGAAAAATGCTTTCCATCTCCACCCCTTTCTGCTAAGGCTGCTCGGATTAATCCGTTTTTTGAAAAATGTGATTGACAATAATCACCAATGATTAATCATGATTAATCGATTAAAGTGATCACATTTCTAAACTCTCTTTTCTCTAAAGCTAGTACTAGAATAGGATGGTGCGCAAAACCGTATTTTGTAAATAAATGTTTGGTAACTTTTCAGTCAGTTTATCCAGTAAAGCTAAGCTAAAATGTGAACATAATCAATCAGTTAAATGCATTCAGAAAATTTCAAATAGCAAAATGTCAGATAACTGGATTGATTTTCAAGACAAGTCGGACGTTTGGCACAATATTCTTGTGAACAAAAACAATTGGAATTTAATGAAGTGCAAGCATTGTGAACTGCATTCAAATACCAGCCATCCCCTGCGTCATTCAAATATCATCTGGAACACAAACATGCCTTCAAACAAGTCATCCATCCTGCACAAATCAGGGAACAATTCTTTTGCATTTCAACAAGAATGCCTGAGTTTGTTAGGGCACATTTGACAGCTTTAGACAGAATTCTGTTTGCACCTATGGCCAAAATCAAAATCAATTTGGTTGACATCAAAAACGGCTGGAAGGCAGAATGTCTGAAAACCCCAAGTACGAGAGAGGGAATTTATGATATAGTCATGAAATTTGGAACAAAAATCCAGGAAGAAATGAACCAGGAACTGAAAGACATACAGGAATCTGGGTACTGCTTTTCATTCACTTTAGACGAGTCGACCTTAAAGAGAAATCACAGGGCTGCCAACTCTCACACATTGAGCGTGAGACTCACGCATTTGACAAAATTCTTACGCTCTCACGCTGATAACAGAAGTTCTCACGCTCAAAAAAAAACCTTTTCAAATAAATAAATAAATAAATAAATCAATAAAGCCGCACTCCTCCACACTCACCAATGAGAATAGTTTTCTGTTGGCGGGTTCCCCGTAAAGAACGAGCAATTTAATTGGCTTAAGCCCATCGCACACTATTTAAAATGGCAATGTAGACAAAAATGCTGGAGTAACTCAGCGGGTGAGGCAGTGTCTATGTCTGACTTTGACCTTTCTTCAGACTCAAGCATTTCTCCAGCATTTTTGTCTACCGCTCCATAGATGCTGCCTCACCCGCATTCACATTCCCGTGCAGATGGTGTGATAGGTGAGACACGGCAGTGGTCCTAGCACCGACCTCCCACCCCTGAGGCACTGCTCACACCTCCCACTCTCACCTCCGGGGGCTCTGTGTCCGGCAGCCACTCTGTCCACACCGCATGGAGTTTTGTTTTAACCCTGGCCCGGAGCTAGGAGCGGACCGGGTGAGTGGGGGCGTCGGTGCCGCTTCCGGAGCCGCGGGGATGAATCTCGGGCTATAGGTCTGCTCCGATGCCCTAACCCCGGGTCACTGTCCCTCACCTCCCCCGGACCCCCGGGTCACTGACCCTCACCTCCCCCGGACCCCCAAGTCACTGCCCCTCACCTCCCCTGGACCCCAGCTGGACACAGAGCACCTGGGTCGGCCCGCATTCCCGGGGAGGGGGCGAGAGAGGGAAATGCTCCCCAGACATCGCCAAGTCTCCACTCACTCCGGGTGTTGTCGCAGCTATACTGACACACACTCTCACACACAACCTAACACACACCCTTACACACACACTGGCACATACAAGGTTTAAAGGGACATGGGCCAAATGCAGATAAATGGGACTAGTTTAGATGGGGCATCTTGATCTGCATGGACAAGTTGGGATGAAGGGCCTGTTTCCATGCTGTAAGACTATGACACACTGTAGAAAGGGTGCAATTGCTCTGGAGAGGATCCAGGTATGATTTATGAACATATTGGCAGGGCTGGAATTTTTTTTTCACTTTGAAGAAAGATTTGATAACTGGGATTGTATTCTCTGCAGCAACGGAGGTGAAGAAAAGACTTAGTTGAGGTGAATAATATTATGAGAATAGGATCTGTTTCGCTTAACAAAGAGTGTAGGAAGGAACTGCAGATGGTGGTTAAAACTGAAGATAGACACTAATAGCTGGAATAACTCAGCGGGACAGGCAGCATCTCTGGAGAGAAAGAATAGGTGATGTTTCGAGTCGAGACCTTCAGACTGAAGAGGTTGAAAACCAGCCATAAAACACAATGACTGGAGATGTGTGTTATCCAACTAAGGGCAGAAATCAGAATCATGTGTTCATCTTTATTGACGTGACACCATAATAAATATATTACAGGAAAAATAATTTAATGGGGTGGCGCAGCGGTAGAGTTGCTGCCTTGCAGCACCACAGACACAGATTTGATCCTGACTATGGGTGCTGTCTGTACAGTATTTGTACATGCTCCTTCTGACCACATGTTTTTTTCTGGATATTCCGGTTTCTCCCACATCCGAAAGAAGTGCAGGTTTGTCTTGTTTCTATGTTTTTGTTTCTCTATATACATAACAGCATGAATTATAATCTGATTTCCATACATGAATATAGTAAGGTCATTCATGTGCTGCACCTGTTGATCAGAGCCTGGCTCCACTGTGGAATGTAATTAGGAATGTAATTTAGCCTAACCTTATTCATACCTAATCCAATTTGAAGCATAAATGTTGCATACAAGTGTAAGTTAAAAGACCCGCTACAGTATGCACCAGATTGCACAATTTCAAGCTGAAAAATGCTACAGCTCCCCACCCCCCTCCCACACCCTCCCCACCTTCGGTCGCTATGCTCCCTTGCAATTTCTCACTCTCAACTCTCACCTTCACCTAATGTTGGCAACCCTGAAATCAATACTATATTTTTCTCAATTTACATCACACTGCCAAGCCCTTTAGCCTCAGGATGAATCAATAGTTGAATGCCTACGGAAAGAGGACTAAAACTGACCATTGATAAACTTGACCACTATGGAGCCAGTCATGAAGAAGCTCGGTCAAAAATCAGGCGTTTTCCAGCAATTGTGTCAATTGCATGGCATTCATCCAGCATGGTTGATGTGCTGCACAGGCAGCCACGTAACATGTCTGCTGATGGTGATGAAGATGAGAATGGAGAGGACGACATCTATGAAGAGAAGATTGAGGTGTCCGCTGGAGGATGAAGGCGATAATGACTCCGTCGGCGAGTGGGTTGACTCCACCCGTGGATGCTGATGTTCAACTTGCAGACAACATTGCTGAATTGATTCAAAAAATCAATTGCTACGTTTTTCCACAAATCACCCGTGAGAAATAATTGACTGCAACATCTAGTCAAAGGTGCAAAAGGACATTGATCGTTGACTGCAAAACATGTTCGAATTCAATGCTGACTATGCTGAGGCGGTTTTTGAAAATGAAAGATGTCATACCAATAGTGCTTAGTGAACTTTGTGTAGGAAAGAACTGCAGATGCTGGTTTAAATCGAAGATAGACACAAAATGCTGAGTGACTGAGCAGGACAGGCAGCATCTCTGGAGAGAAGGAATGGGTGACGTTTCGGGTTGGGACCCTTCTTCAGACTGATAACGTCACCCATTCCTTCTCTCCAGAGATGCTGCCTGTCCCGCTGAGTTACTCCAGCATTTTGTGTCTACCTTAGTGAGCTTTCATCCACTCATCTTTTCCCATCTGAAATTGAATTGCTGCTGGCATCCGAGTGAGCTGAAACTTGGACGGCGTGATTGCAACTCAGACAAAGCTGACAAAATATTTGATTTCATGTTGACCAATCTGGAGCAGCAACCTGGTGATAGCAGCAGAAAACTGTATGAAGCTGTTCGCGCCAGGATCAAGCAGAGAGGAAACCCAGGCATTTAAGGGCTCCTCAGGTACATGGTTGATCCAATGGATTATGACTCTGCCTGGAACTCCCGACAAGTGATCTTGTCAAAATAGCTGGAGATGTTTACATGCGGCAGTTCTCAGAGCAAAGACCTTGAATTATTTGATGACAATGGTGAAGAAGATAATGATCAAACTGGGCACACTACAAAGCCAAGTCAATCAGAAGAGCTTGATGCCATTCTCTCCAGAAAGAATGTGAAGAAGCCAAAGCTAGTGGAGTCTTATTTAAACCCACAAGACATTTTGAAGATATTGAAGCGAGAAATGTCTGCCCTGGAAAGCAAGCCGAAATACCCAAGCACACTTGAAAAAATGTACAGAGCACTCGTGACAATTCGTTCTAGCTGAGTTGAATCGAAAAGAGATTTTAGTGCTGCTGGCGTCATTGTCATGAAATTGTACACATCATTGACTGAAGAGACTGCTGATACCTTATGTTTTTTTGAGATCTGACCCAATGGCAGAAAGCCCCCACGATGTTGGGCCCCCATGGAGCCCAACAAGACCGGAAACGGTGTCCTCCACGAGCATTTTGGCAAGCTGCTGAGAAAAGGACGGACCGGACGGCAGCCGAGAGCAAGACAGACTGGATGGGCCACCCGTGGCTATGTTCGCCGCTGTGAAGGAGGTCCCAGTTGGACGCTGCCTGGGGAGGAAGCTTGGAAGCCACCGATCTCGGCCCCAAATCCAGAGAGTCGAGGAGAAGGGAGCTGCTGGTGACGACTAAACCAAGGAGTGGGCCAGTAGAAGAGATACTGGGGTATTGCCTCCAGCGCCATCAAAGTTGGCTGTAGAGGTGTCCCCTAGGACAGAGAGGCATTCGGGCGAGGTGAGGAACATTGGTTGGCGGGCTGAGCTGGCTGAGGGTGACGGAGGAGGCCCTGCAGCAGCCTGGGGTTTACCTGGATCCAGGGGTGCTCCAGTACATCAGCAGAGACTTTGGACTTATTCTTTTGGAAATAGCGCCAAACTATGGCGATGGGTGCATGAATTTCACTGTGCAGTGCATACGTGACAATAAAGAACCATTGAACCATTGACAGCCTAAAATGTGAAACAAAAGTAAATTTGCCAAGAAATAATATTTTGCAGAAAATCACAAAAAAATAATTAATTAATCCGTTAATCAGAAAGCAGCCGTACTTTCCACCTTCCCGCAGAGACTGCTCCCTCCGCAACTCCTTGCTTCACCACCTCACTAGGTACTTTTCCCTGCAAACACATGAGATGCAACACCTGTCCTACCTCCTCCCTTGACTCCATCCAGGGATCATGACAGTCCTTCCAGGTGCGAGAGGTTCACATACAGATCCTCTAACCTCACAAGTTCACAGGTTATAGTAGAATTAGGCCATTCGGCCCATCAAGTTAACCATGGCTGATCTTTGCCTCCTAATCCCATTTTCCTGCCTTTTCCCATAACCCTTGACACCCATTCTAATCCCCTCATCTACTGCATCAGCGACCGGCGACCGTTTCGCTGAACACTTACACTTAGTCCGACAAAGCATCCTGGATCTCCCAGTTGCTAACCATTTTAACATTCCTTTCTATTCCCATACTTACTTTTCTGTCCTGGGCCTCTCCATTACCACAGTGACGCCACGTGCAAATTAGAGGAACTGCACCTCAGATTTTGCTTGGGTAGTTTATAACCCAGCGGTATGAATGTTGAATATTCTAACTTTAGCTAACCTCAACAAACACTTCCCTTCCCACTCCCTTCTGCTCTTCCACAATCCCTCCCCCCCACTAAAAGCTGTTTTATCAGTCCCACACTTCGTAACAACCGATGAGCATTTGTCGGCACTGGGCCTGTACTCGTTGGAGTTTAGAAGAATGAAGGGGGACCTCATTGAAACGTACAGAATAGTGAAAGGCTTGAATAGAGTGGATGTGGAGAGGATGTTTCCACTAGTGGAAGAGTCTAGACTAGAGGTCAAAGCCTCAGAATTAAAGGATGTTCTTTTAGGAAGAAAACAAGGAGAAATGTATTTAGTCAGAAGGTGGTGAATCTGTGGAATTCTTTGCCACGGAAGCCTGTGGAGGCTATGGAGGCCATCAGTGGATATTTTAATGGCAGATATAGATAGATTCTTGATTTGTACAGATGTCAGAGGTTATGGGGAGAAGGCCAGAGAATGGGGTTAGGAGGGATAGAACAGCCATGATTGAGTGGTGGAGTAGACGATGGGTGAATGGCCTAATTCTACTCCTATTCCTTATGACCTTATGAACGATGTTAGCCCTCATGGTATCACACTGTCACGAGCCAACAATCGGCTTACAAGGGACCTCCTTGCTTGAGGTAATCTGTTGCCAGCCCTGATTTGTCCTGGTCTTTTCTTGCTTCCAGTTCCCCTCCTCCCGCACCCCATCCCCCTCCGCCCCTCCGCCCCCCCCCCCCCACCCCCCAACTACAAGCAGTCTGAAGAAGGGTCCAGCCCTGAAACATCATCCACCCATCTTCTCCAGAAATGCTGCCTGATCCGCTGAGTTACTCCAACACTTTGTGGCTATCTTAGATAATGAGATATAGAACAATCCTACCTCCCTGGCAGCCTCTGGTCACCTGTCATTATAAAGCTTTTTTATCATCAATGATTGCTGTGAAATGCCTTGAGATTTTTTCGTTATGCTGAAGGGATATATATTAATGCAAGTTTATGCTTCTTCAGTAGGGGCACTTCCATTTCATCCTAGCCCAGAAGAAAGCGCACCTGCTCCATAATCATTTAGTCCTGCCAGTCCCATTTTCTTGTAGCCCCACAACTTATTTCCCTTGCAGTACCAATCCAATCCAATTCAATGTCACTAATAGATTTTTTTTTTACTAGGCCAAGTAAAAGTGTTTTTTCTCCTAGCTGCATATACTGTCCAACCTCTCTGATATTTATACTGTATCCTCAGTTTGATCTTGTGCATTTCTATCAGAATCTTCACTCCAAGAAGAACAAATCAGTGTACATATCTAATCCAATCCAGTCAATCTTTTCTGTACCCTCTTGAGGACCTATACATCGTTTATAAAATAGAACAACCAGAATTGGATGCAATACTCTGCTGCTTTGCCTTAATTTTGGATAGATTTCAAATATTCAGCCCTAAGAATGTTTCATGTTTCCTGTGAAATGTAACACAATACCCAAGTGCTCACAGCATATATCTCAGAAATTATACAGTAGAATGGAAATAGATCCAATACCAACCAATACAGCTTCTTCACTTACATAGCACCTTTCGGTTGAACAATGTAGTTTCAATAACTGTCGTGGAATGTTGGAATGTGTCTGAGCTAAGTACAACGCTGGCAAGATTTCTATAAAAAGTCACGGATGCCAGCCACTCAGATTTACTCCGTCTCTGGTGGTTTTGTATCAACAAGATTATTTCTAAAAATGCAATTCCAGTTTAACTAGAGGATTACTAACAACCGTACAGACTGGTGGAATCTACTTGCTCTGGGTGCTTATAACTTACTTGAGGTCCTTCGCTATTGCAGGGAACGTTTCATAAATAAATGAAGACTGAACTCACCGAAAATATACAGAGGTGGGTTGGAGTACTCAGGTAGGATAACAAGATGGAAAATAATACAAAATCTCTTATCAGGAGTCAGAAATTAAATATGCAAGCATATGTTATTCTTTCAGGAACTTCACTTGAAATGAAAGGAAGCAGGATTTGGAGCCATGCCATTATGCTACCAAACAAGAACTCAGCTGTGTAAAATGGCTGGAGATATTCTTCACACAAATGCAAAGTGATATCACTGTCATTCTCTAGGCACATTTCAGAAGTATGTGTGTACTATAATAGCCTACTGTTATTGCAAAAGGTGCTTCACTGCCAACAGAAACATAAGTAAAATCTGTTCACTCAGCTTTCAAATCAAGCCCGCGGTATCTATCCATAACAATATTTCAGCCATTATTAAGTGTAGTGAAACCATATATTACAGTCTGGGCTAGGTGTGAACATGTAGAACACAGATCCAAAGAAAATCTTTCCAAATGTTCCACTTGCCTTTGTTCCCCTCCACCTCCCAAAGAATGCAT
This sequence comes from Malacoraja senta, assembly GCA_038087875.1. Classification (NCBI taxonomy): domain Eukaryota; kingdom Metazoa; phylum Chordata; class Chondrichthyes; order Rajiformes; family Rajidae; genus Malacoraja; species Malacoraja senta. Next base: position 116,366,140 of record CM075978.1, on the reverse strand, counting down.
CACAAAGAAGATAAGGTTACTGTATTCTCTGTACCTGGTGGGCGAGGGAAATGGCACTCCCCGGTCGTAGGGTCAAATTCCTGGATTTCATCAGCACAGAAGCACAGAAGGAGCCTTCCACGTTTTCACAAAGAGCCGCTGCACACACTCCACTGATCATTTCGCATTCATTTACATCTGGAAATTATCGCAGCAACAACATTAATTGGGTAAGGGATTAGCCCACACACACAGCACTGATCCATTTCAACAATTCAAGATGGACTGAAGTTACCGCTGCAGTAATGAACTTAAAGGCATTCTCAGCTCTGCCTATCATCCTCACATACAGCCTTCATATTACTGTTTCAATATCTCTCGAGTCAAACTCTCTGTTAAACAGTGGGGAAAGGCACTTGGAATATTTTGAAAACCTTATAACTCATCACAATCTAAGCCCAGTGCAAAATAAGGTGGTGGTGAGAAGTTATCCTCTTTTTTGACATAAAACTCTTAATCTTTTTCACAGGAATGAAAGTGACATTCCCTGGGGGAACTGAACTTCCAGATCTTGGATTAGATTCAAAAAGCAACTTTGAAAACTCTGGTTACTGAAAGATGCAACCTCCACAAGAAGTCAACAAGGACCCAGGGCACATGTGCTTCCTCTTCCGGGCCCACCAAGGCATAGACCCACCAGGCGGTCATCTGGCTTAAACACAAACTACCAGCCCCAGCACACACATTGGGTCATAGTGCATGTCTGTTTGGGACTTTTCTTTCTCAGGACTATCAACAGACCCACAACAAAAGACCACCTAACACACTTGGACATGGAATTACAACTGAATTGCTTGCAGTAACTCATTTTATCACCTGATCTTAAATATACAGACACAAAATATAACAGCTTGTAGATGAGTGATGAGTCTATCAAACAAGTCAGTTTATTGGAGGCCTTAACAGTGCACATTGTGAAACACTTTGCGTTCTCTCAGTGTTTTCTGCTGCACACTGTTAAGGCGTTCAATAAACCGACAATTGATAGACTCACCATTGCTCTACGAGCTGTTCTATTTGTGTCTGTGGGTTATGCTGTTTCCTGTTTCTTTAGCCAAATGATCAAAGATGTGCGTGGGAGCTTTTATACTTCATTTCAAGCCTTATTAAGTGACAAAAAAAAGGACGCAATGTGCTGTAGTAACTCAGCAGGCCAGGCAGCATCTTAGAAGAACGGATAGTTGATGTTTCGGGTTGAGGTCCTTCTTCAGACTGGCCCGACTCATCTGCTGAGTTAAGGGCCTGTCCCACTGCGGCAACCTAATCTGCGGGTTCAGAAGAGTTTGCGCTTGCCGACTCCAACCTCACCAGCATGGTCGACCACGTGGGTCCTAGGAG
>CM075978.1:116289043-116364563 GCA_038087875.1 Malacoraja senta | reverse complement strand
GTAGGGGGAAGGGGGCGGGGGGAGAGAGGGAAGGGGGTGGGGTAGAGAGGGAAGGGGGTAGGGGAGAGGGATGGGGTGGGAGGAGGAGGAGGGAGAGGGGTGAGGAGAGGGAGATGGAGTGGGGGAGGGGAGAGGTTTGGGGGAGGGAGGCGAGGAGGGAGATGGGGTAGCGGGTAGAGGGGGAAGAGTGGATGGAGGGGGGAAGAGTGGGAAGGGGGTGGGGGAGAGAGGGAAGTGGGTGGGGGAGGGAAGGGGGAGAGGGAAGGGGTGGCGGAGAGAGGGAGGGAGGGGGAGGAGAGGGTGAGGAGAGGAGATGGAGAGGGGGAGGAGAGAGGGATGGGGAGGGGGAGAGAGGGATGGGTGAGGGGGGAGAGAGGTGTGGGGGAGGGAGGGGAGATGGGATAGGGGAGGGAGGGGAAGAGTGTGGAGGGAGGGGGAGAGGGGTGGGGGGAGAGAGGGGAAATAGTGGGAGGGAGAGTGGAAGGGGTAGGGACAGTCCATCTGTTCCCCATTCCCTATCACCCCCAATCCTCTTTCTCTATTCCCACACACGTGATGACGCGCTTCGACACAGGCTGCGGGGGTTGGGGGGGAGGGGCTGGGGCTGCTGCAAAGGCATATGTAAATGGATCCATTCCGATTGGACATCTGTGAGCATTGGGCATTGTGACATCACACGACGGAACCTTCACCAACATTCTGGGTGAGAGCTGTTTTTTAAAACATTTTGAAATTTTGGGGTTGGGGGGGGAGAAGGATTTTATTAAAAATGGGTACATAAACACGACAAAATTTAATCAGGAGTGGCTACTCGTAAAGAAAAGTGAAAACTCTACCGAAATGGAAAAAATCGCGGCGTTTCTGTGTGCGGTGTTGGCGTAGCGAGGAATCAAAGGCTGGCTGGCACGTCAAGCAGACACACACACACACACACACAGAGTTTTAAATATGGATAGATAGATAGATGCTGAACTTACTTTTGTTGTTTATCATGGGTTTTACCGAATAGCTTGTTTACATAATCTGTTGTGCTGCTGCAAGTAATCATTTCATTGTTCAGTTTTGGGATAAATTACAATAAAATACTCTTGAATGCTTGGAAGTCCACTGTAGGATGTTTACAACAGCATGAATGGAGACAGGAAGGAATGGCAATACTAAAAGAATGACCCCCAACTGGCTGATTGTTTAAAACCTGTTAGTTTTTGCAACTTTTGATAAAGATCAGAAAAGGGAACATTCTGGGGGATGAGCAGCATTGTGAGACCAATTGGAGAACTTGTATGTGAGGGATGTCTAGGAAGATAGACACAAAATGCTGGAGTAGCTCAGCGGGACAGGCAGCATCAGATCAGCCTGAAACCTGTCAGCAACTTGCACTAAACCATCATTAAGAACCATCATTAAAGCCATTCTCTGATGAAAGAGAGTTAGCAAGTAACCCAGCAGGACAGGCAGCATCTCTGGATAGAAGGAATGGATGACGATTCGGGTCGAGACCCTTCTTCAGACTGAACTTCCTCTGACTAGAACTTCCGCCATCTCTGTATGGAAGGAAACGTCACCCATTCCTTCTCTCCAGAGATGCTGCCTGTCCCGCTGAGTGACTCCAGCTTTTTGCGTCTATCTTTGAGGGATGTCTCTTCCCCCTTGCTGAATTATTTGCTGATTCAATAGAGTTAGCGTTTCCTTGCTCTGTACTTGTACAAACAGGATCCACACAAATGTTTATGCGTTGAGAAAAACAAATTCACATGTTCTGGCCCTCTGGATATCCACACTAAATCTTCACATCTGCTCTCTCATGAACATGTGCTGACCCAGGACAACCAAATTAATTATTCAAAATTAAACACACAGTGCAATAAATCTTTATTCAGAATCAAAACCTCCAACTATCCTATAGGGATCAGCACAATGGAACTGATGAAATTGAGTGCCCTCCAGAATGTTTGGGACAAAGATCCATCATTTATTTATTTGCCTCTGTACTCCATAATTTGAGATTTGTAAAAGAAAAAATCACATGTGGTTAAAGTGCAAATTGTCAGATTTTAATAAAGGCCATTTTTACACATTTTTGGTTTTACCGTGTAGAAATTACAGCAGTGTTTATACATAGTCCCACCATTTCAGGGCACCATAATGTTTGGGACACATGGCTTCACAGGTGTTTGTAATTGCTCAGGTGTGTTTAAATGCCTCCTTAATGCAGGTATAAGAGAGCTCTCAACATCTAGTCTTTCCTCCAGCACATTTGGAAACTTTTATTGCTGTTTATTAACATGAGGACCAAAGTTGTGCCAATGAAAGTCAAAGAAGCCATTATGAGACTGAGAAACAAGAATAAAACTGTTAGAGACATCAGCCAAACCTTAGACTTACCAAAATCAACTGTTTGGGACATCATTAAGAAGAAAGAGAGCACTGGTGAACTTACTAATCGCAAAGGGACTGGCAGGCCAAGGAAGACCTCCACAGCTGATGACAGAAGAATTATCTCTATATTAAAGAAAAATCCCCAACACCTGTCCGACAGATCAGAAACACTCTTCAGGAGTCAGGTGTGGATTTGTCAATGACCACTGTCCGCAGAAACTTCATGATCAGAAATACAGAGGCTACACTGCAAGATGCAAACCACTGGTTAGCCGCAAAAATAGGATGGCCAGGTTACAGTTTGCCAAGATGTACTTAAAAGAGCAGCCACAATTCTGGAAAAAAGGTCTTGTGTACAGATGAGACGAAGATTAACTTATATCAGAGTGATGGCAAGAGCAAAGTATGGAGGAGAGAAGGAACTGCCCAAGATCCAAAGCATACCACCTCATCTGTGAAACACGGTGGTGGGGGGGTGTTATGGCCTGGGCATGTATAGCTGCTGAAGGTACTGGCTCACTTTTCTTCATTGATGATACAACTGCTGATGGTAGTAGCATAATGAATTCTGAAGTGTATAGACACATCCTATCTGCTCACGTTCAAACAAATGCTTCAAAACTCATTGGCCGGCGTTTCATTCTACAGCAAGACAATGATCCCAAACATACTGCTAAAGCAACAAAGGAGTATTTCAAGGCTAAAAAAATGGTCAATTCTTGAGTGGCCAAGTCAATCACCCCGATCTGAACCGAATTGAGCATGCCTTTTATATGCTGAAGAGAAAACTGAAGGGTACTAGCCCCCAAAACAAGCATAAGCTAAAGATGGCTGCAATACAGGCCTGGCAGAGCATCACCAGAGAAGACATCCAGCAACTGGTGATGTCCATGAATTGCAGACTTCAAGCAGTCATTGCATGCAAAGGCTGGGCTATATGCAACAAAATACTAAACATGACTACTTTCATTTACATGACATTGCTGTGTCCCAAACATTATGGTGCCCTGAAATGGGGAACTATGTATAAACACTGCTGTAATTTCTACATGGTGAAACCAAAATGAATAAAAATGGCCTTTATTAAAATCTGACAACATGCAGTTTAACCACATGTGATTTTTTTTCTATTACACATCTCAAATTGTGGAGTACAGAGGCAAATAAATAAATGATGGATCTTTGTCCCAAACATTATGGAGGGCACTGTATTTTTCAATTTAGCTGTTTTTTTTACTGCTCACCAAACTCTGGGCAAGTTTCACTATATTAAAGCTTCCTGTTGTTTCTAGATATTGATGAATGCCAGGATCCATCAAACTGTATCGATGGCCAATGCATTAACACTGATGGTTCATACAACTGTTTCTGCATATATCCGTTAGCCCTGGACTCTTCAGGAAAACGCTGCATTCAGTCACCGCACACTGTGGGTATGTAACAACTCTGATTACTGCAATGATGATCTGCATAAAGTTTAGTTTGTTTAGAGATACAATGTGGAAACAGGCCCTTCGGCCCACCGATTACGCGCCGACCAACAAACCGCGCACACTAACCGCGATCCTGCACACAGTGGGGTCAATTAAAAAATTTACCAAGCCAACTTACCTACAAACCTGCACGTCTTTGGAGTGTGGGAGAAAACCGGGGCTCCCGGAGAAAACCCACACAGGTCACGGGGAAAACGTACAAACTCCATAAGCCAGCACCCGTAGTCAGGATCGAAACTGGGTCTCTGGCACTGTAAGGCAGCAACTCTACCGCTGCACCACTGTGCCGTCCTGTTAATGATGTGTTGGACCAATTTTTCCTTTCATTTGAACTTAAATTGGAAAATACTTATCCTGTCCTACATGAAGAGTATAAGATCTACAGGAGGCATGACAGGGTATATGTTGAGATGTTTCAATCATGGGAGACCTCAAGCAAGGGGACATAGTTCTAGGGAAGACCACATTTACAACCATAGTTCTAGGTAAGACCATTTACAACCACGCAATGCAGAAACCCCTCCTTGCAAAAAGTCCATAAGTTATAGAATCAGAATTAGGCTATTCGACCCATCTACTCTGCCATTCAATCATGGCTAATCTATCTTTGATGAATCTTTGGAATCCTCTATCCCAGTGATTGATGAAGGATAGATCATTAAATATTTAAAGTGGAGATAGATAAATACGTAGAAGATTGGGGCATTGAGGACAATGGAAATGTAGCATAGAAGTGGAGTTGAGGTTTGATCATATTGAATGATGAGCAGCTAGGTGCTTTACTCCTGCTCCTATTTTCGTGTGCATACCCACAACTTGATATTTATTATTTTATCTGGAATCCCCCTGGAAAATACTTTGAAGTATTTTACAGTTAAATATGCAATTTGTTGATGTTTGAGGTGAGAGAACATTGTGTTTTTGCACAGGTTGCATGCAGTGGGGTCTGAATATGCACTACTCTCGTGATGGACAGTGAGGCGAATGATAGGGTTTGGAAGGCGGCATTTAAAAATGAGTTAAAACTAAAATTTCCGGGACATATTAAAGGTTATGTTTACACCATGACCTTTTCCCTGTCTCGGGTGTCAAGGTGGGTTTCCCCAGGGAATTCCATTCCCCCCCTTAGCGGGTCAGGCAGCATCTCTGGAGAATGTGGATAGACACAAAGTGTCGGAGTAACTTAGCGGGCCAGGCAGCATCTCTGAAGAAAAAGGATGGGAGATGTTTTGGGTCGGGACCCTTCTGCAGACTTAAAGTAGAGGGGAGGGAACTGGCTCTTCTTTGGAGTTGCATTGACCTTATGGGCCAAATAGACTTGTGTGTTTTAATATTTAAGCATGGTACTGAGGGAAAGTAGATAACAGATCATATAAATACTGTCTTCCCCTGCCCACATCCTTCTGTTCCCATCATTGTGGTGATTCACAGTGATTCAATGATCAGGACATCTACTGTGATTGTAATTAAAAAGAAAAACTTGTATTTATCTGGTGCCTGTCCCAACCTCTGGTGCATTAGAAAGGGTTTTCAAGCCACCACAGTTTTGTTGATGTACTGTGACACTTTAGTGTATGTATTTGTCAGTCACCATGGAAGGCAAGATAATGTACCATAAATAGAGCAGCTAAGGATTTATCAACAGTGACTTACTTACGGTAATGGGATGTATGTGGCTTTGAAATGGCAATGACTCAGCCCCCAACTGCTCCCACCAGTGAAATTTGGGAATCCCGAGTGGATGTGAATATCCCAAATTTGTTGGCCAGCTGCATTAATGATCACCCTGTAGCACTCCAACGTCTACTGCGCTCCGAGGAATGAAGTCATAGCCTTGCTCAACCTTTCCCCAATCCCTTGAATCCTGGCAACATCCTCGTATGTTAGATAGAGTTAGATAGAGCTCTTAAAGATAGTGGAGTCAAGGGATATGGGGAGAAGGCAGGAACGAGGTACTGATTGTGGATGATCAGCCATAAACACAGTGAATGGCGGGGCTGGCTCGAAGGGCCGAATGGCCTACCTCTGCACTTATTGTCTATACTTCTCCCTTGCATTTGTTCTCCCAAAGTGCAACACCTCTCCGATAACAGATGGAGTGGAAGCCTACTCCTGCACCTATTGTCTATACTTCCCCCTTGCATTTGTTCTCCTAAAGTGCAACACCTCTCAGATAACAGATGGAGTGGAAAAGTGTGAAGTTATTCACTTTGCTTGGATTAATTTAAAGTCAGCATTCTTTTTAAATGGTGAGAAATGGTTAAATATCTCTGATCTTCCACTGAGCAGTGAACTGCCTGAGGCCAACAGTCACCTTCCTGTAATGGGATCCTGGGTGCAAACTTCCCCCAGGAAGCCAGATGTTGAGCTGATGGACAAGGTGCTGCAGGATGTACATGCTGACCCTATGCCCACCATGGTACCGACATTCATTCAAGCTCCAACATCAGGCTTGCTGGCTGTCAAGTCAATTGAGTAATTATGAATCTCTCTGACATTCACAACATGTAATGCTCTCTAAAAGCTATCAACATTCAAAAATTATTAATAATAATACCTGAAATCCACAAAGCAATTACTTTATGACTGGCATATTGATACAGCTGGTCGAGGTGATGCCTCACAGCTCCAGTGATCCCAGTTCAATACTGACCTCAGATCCTGTCTGTGCGGAGTTTCCATGTTTCCCCAATGACTCCGTGTTTCCTTATGGTGCTCCAGTTACACACACGTGACAAAGCCTTGCGGGCTGTCAGTTAATTCTTCACTGTAAATTATCCCGTGTTTACGTGAGTGGTAGAATCTGAGGGTGTTGGTGATGATGTGGGGAGAATAAAGGAGAATAAAGTGGAATTATTACAAAATGGTTACTTAATGATCAACCAAGGCTCGGTGGCCAAATTGTCTGCATCCATGCTGTATGACACTATGACTTCAATTACAATAAATTATACTTTTAAAGTCAACCCAACTGAATCAGAAGAAAGATAGACACAAAAAGCTGGAGTAACACAGCGGGACAGGCAGCATCTCTGGAGAGAAGGAATGGGTGAGGTTCGGGTCGAGACCCTTCTTTAGTCTGAAGTCTGAAGAAGGGTCAAGACCCGAAACGTTACCCATTCCTTCTCTCCAGAGATGCTGCCTGTCCCGTTGGGTTACTCCAGCTTTTTGTGTCTATCTTTGGGTTTAAACCAGCATCTGCAGTTCCTTATTACACATGAATCAGAAGAAAGGAGATTACTTTGTATTTATCCATCTGTCAACAGTGAATTCTTCTCATTTCAATCAGTGGGCCTTCTGCCACAAGTTCAGTCGGCACACCGATCAACCTCACTGCTGGGAAATCCGTGCAAGTCGGCACACTTCTGCTGGGCTTCCTACAATCTCCAACACTTGAAAACAGTCAGAAAAATTGTTATAAAACCAGTAATAAAAAATTGAAAACTGCGTGAAGAAGGGTCACATTAATGAAGCTTTAAGGAACTAGTTGTAAATAGGATAGTGCCATTTAAGGGACTTTTAGAAAGACACATGGACATGGAAGGATATCGATCACATAGAGGCATAGTTTAACTTGCCATTATGTTGGTGCCGACTTTGTAGGCCAAAGGCCCTGTTCCTGTGTGGTACTGCTCTATGTTTTATATTCCATTGCATAGATAGAAGGAAACTATTACCTCTTTTGGAGACTCTGTAACAAAGAGGGCAGAACCTTAATGTCATGGTTATTCGGGAATGATGCCAAAAAGTACATCTTCACACCAAGGGTAGTAATACCTGAAATTATTCCACTCCAGGAAAAGCTGTTGAAGCTCAAGGGTGAATGCAAACTTGACACTGTGATTGCTAGATTATTGCTGGCAAGGAGCATGGAATCATGGTGGGAAGAAGAAGTTAAATAGCAGATCAGCCAAGATCTAATTGAATAACAGAACAAGCTCGGGGGGTTTGAATGACCTAATCCTGTTCCTAGAAACAAGAATTACAGAAACTCTGAGGCATGCGTGTATGTCCACAGAGCAATGTTAATGGATTTAGTCTGTCATCCTCAGATGGTGATACTTAGTGACACTGAAGACCTATTTTATTTTTAATTTTCTCTATTCTTCCTCAATTTTGCTCTTTCAGAACAACCCGATGAGGAGGATATATGCTGGCAGGTGGTGAACAGTGACTTTATATGCGACTCGCCTTTGGTGGGTCGAAGGACTACGTACACTGAGTGCTGCTGCATATTTGGAGAAGCGTGGGGTATGGACTGCGCCTTTTGTCCCATGAGGACAACAGGTGAGGAATGATCTCTGGCTCTCTGTGCACTATTACTCTGAGGACCAGGAATGGGGGGGGGGGGGGGGGGGGGGAGAAAGATGATCATAGGTGACGGAAGTAGCTGCATCAATAAGTAATGCAGATGCCTCACTGTTCTAGCAACCTGGGCCTGATCCTGTATGCTGTTTACATGAAGTTTGAATGTTCTTCCATTAATTGCCTGTTTTATTTCCTGTCTGTTCTGGTTTTCTACCACATGCAAAAGGCACCCGTTGTTGTGTTGAATGTCTAGTAATAATTATGCCTCGAATAAGTAGGTGGTGGAAGAATCAGGAGGAAATGAATGAGCATATAAGAGAGAGAGAATAGATTACAGGGAAATAAGTGAGGGAATGGGATTGATTTTATTGCTCTTCGAGTTGGCATGTTGATGGGTTGAAAAGTCTATGACATAAGACAAAATGAATAATATAGGGAAAATATATTTCCAAATAAATGGATTGAAGGTTATTACTCAGTTAACCTAAAGGAGCGATTTGAGTTTTTTTCTATTATAAAATACCAATCTCTTCTTTATAGTGATATTGGCTGAGGGATTGGCTTCCGTTCTTTTTTAAGGTTGATGTATTGAAGGCATTTAGAAAGACATGCTCAAAATCTGCTGTTCATTTCACAAATCTAGTGGCAACATCCATCAAAATTGTCCATAAACTCTGTGCTGAACCAGTAACCATGACCTTGGGCCTAGCAACCTGTGAATGTGTCTTTTCTATCCATGGGGAAAGGAGCGTGAGGTCAACAAGAAACTTTGCTGAAGACAGAAAAGAGGCATCAGCGAGTTCATTTATAGCATCTGTCAAGGACGTTGCTGGGTCTACGTATTTTACACCAATTGCTGGCATAGTGGCCAGCTTTGAACAGATGCTGGTGTTATAGTTTTGAGCTTCCAGTAGTAATTGGAACTTCATCCTCACATCCTCATTTATTGGTCATTATTTAAAATCATTTCCAGATACTCGTTAACTCGTCCACACTTACCTGCCTGGCTTCAGAGTTATTGTTATTCTTTACTTGTTAATCTTGGGATATGCTGACTGACAGTCCAGAATGCAAGCGGCAAACATGTTTTTCCTTACTTTGCTATAATCTTCCAAAGGCACTATTTATGGCAACAAGGTGACTGCTTTGCCATCTTGGCTCATGCTTTTCTGTTCTCAGGACAGCAGACAGTTTGAGAATTTATTGAGAACCCAAAATAATCTCAACCGGCACCATGAACACCATCCATCTAAGGATCTCCATGCCTAGGGTTGCCAACTTTCTCACTCCCAAATAAGGGACAAATTCCAGACGGCAATTCGTTGATCCACCCGGCCGTGGCTGGGTGAATGATGAGTTGGCCCAGGTGCTGGACTGCACACAAAGCCCAGCCGGCGGGCCAGCTGAGGAGTTTTGGCCCGGCCGCGCGACATCGTGCGCATAGTCCGGCACCCCAACCAACTCATGAACTGATGATCGGCCATGAGAAGGAGGGGTGGTGGTGTAGATGGTAAGCGAAGGTCCGAAGGTTGGACAGCTGGCCGGGCTGCCGACCGACGGGGCCACAGGCGAGGCGCTGCTGCTGCACTCAATGGGCTGCACTATGTTGGGATGGGTGAGGCGGGACCAGATGCGGCGCTCCGACCTGACAGTCCCCTCGACCCGAGTAGTAGCAGTCAAATACGGGACAAGGGCGGTACGTATGGGACAAACCAATTTAGCCCAATATACGGGATGTCCCGGCTAATACGGGACAGTTGGCAACCCTAGTTACGATCACAAGATTAAAAAGACATTTAGACAGTTACATGGATGGGAAAGGTTTAAAATGATATCGACCAAATGCTGGCAGGTAGGACTAGTGTAGATGGGGCATGTGGTCAGTGTGAGCAAGTTTGGCTGAAGGGCCTGTTTTCACGCTTTATGACTATCTATGATTCTCTCCATGTGAAGTGACTATTTCTTTATGCTAGTTATGAGCCTGATAATTGGATAATAATGCAACATGTGTGAATTTATTTAGTGTTATATCCTTCAATGTATAGTACTTCTGAATTGACCCAGACATGAAACCAAATCCACAGGTCTGGTCCCTTTATCCACAGGAATTTATAATGTTCAGATCACAGATTCTCAAATGCACTGTCATCATTACCAGGCTTACTACCGCCACCTACAGGTAGTAGATCAAAGTTTCAAATAAACAGACAGACATACAGTAGGATACGATAAAACTTTATTTATCCCCAGAGGGAAATTTGTCTGCCGACAGTCACAACACACAAGATACCCAAAAACTTGAAATTAAAAGTGAAAAAAAGCCAGTAAAAGACAAGCGACTGTTGGCTGGCTGCCGTGTGCACAGCGCCTTCACCGGAACAAATGAACAAACAAACAAATGCAGACTTATCCCCTGGACAGAGGATTCTAAACTAGAGGGCCCCCCTGCCCTCCCCACACCAGGTCCTCCATTGTCTTCCACCCCCCCCCCCCGCTCACGCTCATCGACCGTGAGGTCCCACCGCCGAGGCCCACGTTGCCGCTGAGGCTCCCGCTACCGCTGAGGCTCCACTGCCGCTGCTGCCGACCCCACTGCTGCCGAGGCCCACGTTGCCACTGAGGCTCCCGTTGCTACCGAAGCCCCACTACCGCTGCCGCCAACCCCACTGCCGCTAAGGCTCCCGCTACCGCTGAGGCCCAGGCTGCCGCAGCCGAGTCTCCCGCTGCTGCCGAGGCATCATGCACAGCACAGAAACAGGCCCATCAGCCCAAATTGTCCATGCCAAAGTAACTCAGCGGGTCAGGCAGCATCTCTGGAGAGAAGGAATGGGTGATGTTTCGGGTCAAGACCCTTCTTCAGACTTCAGTTTTAAGTAAAGCCGTCCATTCTAAGCAACAGCCCAGTGAATCTCTTCTGTGCTTTTCTCTTGCTACAACATACATCCCGTAGTGTGGTGACCAGAGTTTAGTTTAGTTTAAATATAAAACGCGGAAACAGGCGTTTTGGCCTACCGAGTGAGCGCCAACCAGCGAACCCCATACACTAAATGACAAATGACAAATAAAGGAATCTCTAAATCTCTAATCTCTCTAGCACTATCCTACACACTAGGAACAATTTACAATGTTTTTACCAAAGCCAATTAACCTACAAACCTATGTCTTTGGAGTGTGGGAGTAAAGTGGAATACTCGTAGAAAACCCACGCGGTCACGGGGAGAACGTACAAACTCCGTACAGACACCACCTGTACTTAGGATCGAACCCGAGTCCCTGGCGCTGTAAGGCAGCAACTCTGCCTATCCATATAGGTCAACGTCCCCTCTGTAAAACATTTTTACACTTTACCAGAGGTCTAACATGGGCAGGACCTACACTGTAAATGGCATTGCTCAGGGAAATGTTATAGAGCAGAGGGATCTAGGAGTGCATTAGGTTCTGACTGTGTAACTGCTGTGGCAACGTTTTTTATGAAGAACTGTATGGCAGGGTGGTTTGGAAGGTTAGATCATATGGGATTCAGGTCAACCTGACCAATTGGATACAAAATAGCTTGAAGGTAAGAGACAAAGGCTGGAGATTGTTGTTTTTCAGACTGGAGGCCTATAATGAGAGGTGTGCTGAACGGATGGGTGCTGTGCCCATGCAATAGAGTCATACAGCATGGAAGCAGGCCCCTCATCCCAACGCCCACGCAGACTGATATGCCCTGTCTATACTAGGCCCATCTGCTTGCATTTGGGCTATATCCCTCTAAATCTATACCATGTACTGTCCAAATGATTTTTAAACATTGTGATAGTACCTGCCACAACTACCTCCTCTGGCAGCTCAGTCCATATACCTACAACCCTTTGTGTAAAAAAGTTGCCCCTCAAGTTCCTATTAAATCTTTCTACCCTCATCTTAAACCTATGTTCTCTGTTTCTTGATTCTCCTACTCTGGGTAAAAGACTGTGTGCATTTACCTTATCTATTCCTCTCATGATCTTATACACCTCGAGAAGATCACCTCTCATCCTCCTGCCTTCGAAGGAATAAAGTTCTCATCTGCTCAACCTCTCCCCACAGCTCAGACCCTCGAGTCCTGGCAACATCCTCGTAAATCTTCTTTGCACCTTTTGCAAGTTAACAGCATCTTTCCTGTAACAGAGTGACCAAAACTGAACATAATATTCTAAATGTGGCCTCACCAATATCTTGTAAACTGTAACATGACCTCCCAACTTCCATGCTCAATACTCTGACTGGTAAAGACTAATGTGCCGAAAGCCTTAGTGACCATTTTATCTATTATGACGCTTCTTACAAGAAACTATGTGCCTGCACTCTTAGGTCCCTCTGCTCTACAATTCCCCTGAGTCATGCCATTTATGATGTTGGTCTTGCCCATGTTAGAACTCCAGTAAAATGTAAAAATGTTTTACAGGAAGGATGTTGTTCTATAGGGTTGGCAGTTTGCTGATACCATAGAGTTGCTGCTTTACAGCGCCAGAGACCCGAGTGCGATCCTGAGTACAGGTGCTGTCTGTATGGAGTTTGTACATTCTCCCCATGACCGCGTGGGTTTTCTATGGGTGCTCCGGTTTAATTCCAAAGATGTACAGGTTTGTAGGTTAATTGGCTTTGGTAAAAAGATTGTAAATTGTTCCTAGTATGGAGGATAGAGCTAGTGTACAGGGATCGCTGGTCGGCGCGCACTCAGTGGGCTGATAGGCCTCTTTCCACACTGTATATCTAAACTAAACTAAACTAAATATTGTGGCAAAAAATTATTTAGATTACTGCAGTCTACAGAAATCTGCTGTCCTTACCTGATCATAAATGACCTAGACCTACTTTAATGTAGTTGGTTCTTAACTGTCATCTCATGCCTTATAGCTGCACTAAACTATCAGAGCCGTCTCTACTTTCTCAAAGGCAGTTAGGACATGGGCATTAATTAGTGACTTGCCATTCTCACCCATGAGAAAGCAAAACAAAAATTGATCAAAGCTATTTGTGTTTTAATGGTATATGTCCGATATACTTTTTTCTCACATCTTTTTAGATGGTTTGCAAACTTAATCTCTATAGGTCATTACGCATTATTCTTTAGAGAAGCAGACTCTTTTTGAGTATTCAATTAGAAAATGTAAATATTTCTACAGACACAAAAACAATCCACATGTAAGATAGACACAAAATGCTGGAGTAACTCAGCGGGACAGGTAGCATCTCTGGAGAGATGGAATGGGTGATGTTTTGGGTCGAGACCCTTCTTCAGACCTGAAACATCACCCATTCCTATCCAGAGATGCTACCTGTCCCGCTGAGTTACTCCAGTATTTTGCGCCCATCTTCAGTGTAAACCAGCATCTGCAGTTCCTTCTTGCTCTCTACAATCTACATGTAGTGGACAGGTTGAGTATATGATGTGGAGCCACTTTATAACTGCTTATATCACAGCATTTTCCTGGAAACATGTCTGATACATTACTAAAATGATGACTGGATAAAAATGACGAATGTTGTCATGCAGAGTGAATGAGCAATGTCTTGCTTTTATCAACACTAATTCCACAATGTAGTCTCTTCTGAGGTTGACTGTGGGAATCATCCTACAGTATTAGAAATGAGCCTCTAGTGCAAGTTGTTTTTAGGGATAAAGTTGTTCAAGATCTCTGCCTTGCCAAAGGTTAATGTTTATATATGGAATATTAAATTTATGCCAGTGCTTAGTGTGAACAGGTACAGGATTGTACAACTCTCCCTGTTTTACAGAAGCATCAACAAATGGTATTTGATGCCAAGATACATCCGATCTTGGCATAGATGCTCAAAAATTGATCATGGGCATAGGTTTTAAAGCTCTAAAGGTGAAAAAGAGGGGTGAAGAGGTGGAAAGTTTTCGGGAGATAAATTTGGAGCTTAGAGGCTGAAGACAGCTGATGAGCAGTGCAGCTGTCAAACTCTTTCAAGCTGGAAAGGGTATAGGGACGATTATGAGGATGTTGCCAGAGGAAGAGCTATAGGGAGAGGTTGAGTGGAGTGCAGGAGGATGAGGGGTGATCTTATTGAGGTGTATAAAATCATGAGAGGAATAGATCAGGAAGATGCACAAAGTCTCTTGCCCAGAGTAGGTGATCGAGGACCAGAGGACATAGGTTTAAGGTGAAGGGGAAAAGATTTAATAGGAATCTGAGGGGTAACTTTTTCACACACAGGGTGGTGGGTGAATGGAACAAGCTGCCAGAGGAGGTAGTTGAGGCAGGGACCATCGCAACATTTAAGAAACAGTTAGACAGGTACATGGATAGGACAGGTTTGGAGGGATATGGACCAAACGCAGGCAGGTAGGACTAGTGTAGCTGGGATATGTTGGCCGGTGTGGGCATTGGGCCGAAGGGCCTGTTTCCACACTGTATCACTCTATGACTCTAGGATAAACTCTAGGATACACAGGAGACCAGAATAGGAAGGATGCTGAAGGGGAACACAGGAGAAAATGATAAAGAAAGTGAATGATATGGCCTCCGAAGAATTTCAAAAGAAGGATGAGAATTATTAAATTGACATTTAAAACACATTTGGATAAGAACATGGATAGGCAAGGTTTAGAGGGATGTGGGCCAAACACACATGCATGCGGGATTAGTGTAAATGAAGCATCCTGGTCAGCATGTGCAAGTTGGGCCGAAGGACACGTGTCTGCTATTTGTATGCTATATGTTATAATGTTTGTGTGTTATGAGTTAGTGAAGTCTCGCAAGTGCGGGACATTGATGTGAGATGGGACCTGGGCATCATAGTTTTACCAAGAGTATGAACTAGTTTTGCCAACCAGTGTGTGGGTGAAGTCAAGTTCAAAGGTGACAAAGACAGGAATGAGTATTTCAACTCCAGATTAAAGGCAAGTTGATGGTTCTAGGAAATTGGCACAAAAGAGGAGTTGTGGGCTGGAACAAATAGTCATAGAGTCATTCAATACAACTCAATGCCTCTACTGATGAAGGCAAACATACCATGTGTCTTCTTTACCATCTTTTAAATGTGTTACTACTTTTAGGGAGCAATGGACTTCCACCCCAAGATCCCTTTTAGCATCATTGCTGTTAAGGGTCCTGCCATGAACTGTATACTTTCCACTGACATATCACCTCCCGAGGTGCAGCACCTCACACTTGCCCGGATTAAACTTCATCGTCCATTTCGCTGATCATACCTATAACAGATCTATATTCCGCTGTATACTTCAACAGCCTTCTTCACTGCCTACAGCTCCACAGATTTTTGCGTCATCCGCAAACTTGTTACCCAACCCATATACATTTTGTCTAAGTAATTTATACAGATCATAGACAACTGAGATCCCAGTACTCCACTGGTCACAGACTTCCAACCAGAATTATACTCATCCACCATTACCCTCTGTATTCTATGGGTATGCCTGTTCTGAAAACAAACTATCAAGTCACTGAGGATCCCATGCATCTTAATCAGCCTTCCATGAGGGATCTTACCAAATGCCTTGATACTAAAGTCCTTACAATATCCACTGCCCTATCCTTATCAATCACCTTTGTCATAGAGCCATGCAGAATGGAAACAGGCCCTTCAGCCCAATTCATCCATCCCAATCAAGATGTACTATTGAGCTAGGCTCATATTCTTCTAAACCTTTTCTACCCATGTATCTGACCATGTTCTTTAAATTATGTTATAATACCTGCCTCAAATACCTCCTCTGGCAGCTTGTTCCATATACCCACCATCCACTGAATAAACAAGTTACCTTTGGTTTCTATTAAATCTTGCCCCTCTCACCTTAAATCTATGTTCTCTGGATTTTGATTTCTGTACCTTGTCATCGTCTCAAAAAACTCAATCATGCCTGAAGGACATAATTTGCCCTGCACAAAGCCATGCTCACTTCCTTAAATAAACCATTCTCTTCCAAATCTGAGTAAAACCAATCCTGAAGTCCTCTCAAATAGCCATGATTGTATTGAATGGCAGAATAGACTTGAAGTGCCAGCTGGCTGACTCCTGCTCCCTATGTACTTGTGCCGTACAATGTAAGAAGGTGACAATCCATGTCTAAAAGATGGCACAGAGTACAGAACATTAGGAGGCCATTTACATGATTATCATTTTTGAAGCACAATCAAGTTCATCCCACACCTCATTCCTTTCTTCCTAACTTTGATTTTTTTTTACTTTCAAGCTTACATGGCCACCTTAAAATTTGTATCCTGCCGTGCCTTGCTGTTCTATATGAAAGTAACTTTTTCTCATATGGCCTCTAGTTAAGGACCCTTCAATTACTGGATAATTGGTGGCAAAATGCACTAAATAAGCAGCCATATTCGCAGACTTGGTGCCTAGCATCCACAGACTCTGAGACTGATGTGGTGCTGACAATGACATTCTGATTAGACAATAGACAATAGGTGCAGGAGTAGGCCATTTGGCCCTTCGAGGCAGCACCGCCATTCACTGTGATCGTGGCTATTTGAGAGGACTCAAATAGATGATTCTCCTCTAGTTCAAGTAAAGATGGCATAGTTTAGTTTAGTTTAGAGATACAGCGCGGGATACAGGCCCTTTGGCCCCGAGTCCGCACTGACCAGCGATCCCTGCACATTAAGACTATCCTAGTCACACTAGGGACTATTTACACTTATACCAAGCCAATTAACCTACAAACCTGTACATCTTTGGAGTGTTGGAGGAAACCTAAGAGCTAGGAGAAAACCACCGAGGTCATGAGGAGAACGTACAAAGTCCGTGCAGACAAGCACCCATAGTCGGGAATGAACCCGGTGTTCTGAAGCTGCAAGCGCTGTAAGGCAGCAACTCTACCGCTGCGCCACTGTGCCGCCCCTGTGAGCAGGAAAGTAACCACTAAAACCATCTTCACATTGAGGTCTGCAGATCAACCAGAACCAATGCTGCCAGACGTTTGATAAAGAAGTGGAAGGCAGGAACTCACCAGAGAGGACCGCCTGATCCAAAACTGGAGTTGTGTTGTGGTTTGGCCGTGCTGTTTCTATAGAAACTGTCAGTCTGCCAAAGCAACTTTTTGACTGATTACTTCAGAAAAAGAAAGAGAACTCTGCAGCAGCCAGACATAAACATAATCCTCGTGAATTCAGCTTGTAATGCTGGTGGCCTATGTATTAGGAATGTATCCTCCAGCCTGATTTCTCACCACTATAGCTGACCTGAGGCAGCATTGAAGGCAGTATGATGTTGACATGGAGTATTCTCAGGGCAACACCAGGCCACTTGGTCCAATGTATCCATGCTGTACACAAACCTCCTCACCCCCTGGCCTACATCCTCTTACTCTACTGAAAAATCTATTTGTTCCTATCTGCCTTGTGCCACCCTTATAAATATGTACATCTGTCTGTATAAATAGCTGTGGGGTTCGGCTTTGTAACCTCAATATTCCAATCACTGTCTGGCTGAAGAATTTCCTTCTGAGCAGTTGTATTTAGTAGTGCCCATTGTTTGACCATCATCCCACGTCCTTTCATCTTTGTAAAGCCTTTTAGTTGAGTATGTAGGGTCCCAAGGGTTCTTTACAGGGAGGATGTGGGAGAGTACAGAATTAGAGATTATTGTTTAAACACAAAGAGTTGCCTGTTTAAGACAGATATGAGATGACATTTCTTCTCTCAGAGAATTGGAAGTTTCTGGATTTCTCTTCCTCAAAAGGTTGGTAAAAATAGAGCCTATTAATATTTCTTGAGGTGGACGGTCTTGATAAACAAGGGGTGAAAGGTCACTGAGTATTGATGGGATAATGGAGATGGGCAACAAACAGTCTGGTTGAGGAACTCAGATCGAGCAGCACCTGTGGAGGGAAATAATTTGTTGATTTTTTGGGTTGAAACCCTGCATCAGGACAAAGTGGGATGAGGAAAGATAGCTGACATGAAAAGGGGATGAGTGGTGAAACAGGAGGTAGTGGGTGAGGAGTGGACTGAGGAGGAGTGAAGAATGAATGACGGATCAAGCCATCCCACAAGGGCCGTAGAGACATAGGGCACGGGAACAGGCCCTTCAGCCCATCTTGCCCATGCCAAACAAGATGCCCCATCTGCTCTAACCCCACCTGCCTGCATGTGTCCCACATCCCTCTAAACCTTTAATATCTAGGTACCTGTCCAAATGTCTTTTAAATAGGTCCATTCATTCCTAGGAGGAAGAAAGATTCCAAGGGGAGAAAGGGGCGACCATGGCTGACAAGGGACGTCAGGGACAGTATAAAAATTAAAGCGAAGAAGTACAACGTAGCAAAGATGAGCGGGAAGCAAGAGGATTGGGTAATGTTTAAAGAACAAATGAAGATAACCAAAAAGACAATACGGGGAGAAAAGATGAGGTACGAAGGTAAGCTAGCCAAGAATATAAAAGCAGGATAGTAAAAGCTTCTTTAGGTATGTGAAGAGGAAAAAAATAGTTAAGACCAAAGTTGGACCCTTATAGACTGAAAAAGGTGAATTTATTATGGGGAACAAGGAAATGGCCGATGAGTTGAACAGGTACTTTGGATCTGTCTTCACTAAGGAGGACACAAACAATCTTCCTGATATTGTAGTGGCCAGAGGATCTGGGATGACAGAGGAACTGAAGGAAATCCACATTAGGCAGGAAATGGTGTTGGATAGACTGATGGGACTGAAGGCTGATAAATCCCCAGGGCCTGATGGTCTGCATCCCAGGGTACTTAAGGAAGTGGCTCTAGAAATCGTGGATGCATTGGTGATAATTTTCCAATGTTCTATAGACTCAGGATCAGTTCCTGTGGAGTGGAGGGTAGCTAATGTTATCCCACTTTTTAAGAAAGGCGGGAGAGAGAAAACAGGAATTATAGACCAGTTAGCCTGACATCGGTGGTGGGGAAGATGCTGGAGTCAATTATAAAAGATGAAATAGCCGAACATTTGGATAGCAGTAACAGGATTGGTCCAAGTCAGCATGGATTTACGAAGGGAAAATGGACAAGGGAGAGCCAATGGATGTAGTGTATCTGGACTTTCAGAAAGCATTTGATAAGGTCCCACATAGGAGATTAGTGGGCAAAATTAGGGCACATTATATTGGGGGTAGAGTGCTGACATGGATAGAGAAGTGGTTGGCCGACAGGAAACTAAGAGTAGGGATTAACGGGTCCCTTTCAGAATGGCAGGCAGTGACTAGTGGGGTACTGCAAGGCTCGGTGCTGGGACCACAGCTATTTACAATATACATCAATGATTTGGATGAAGGGATTCAAAGTAACATTAGTAAATTTGCAGATGACACAAAGCTAGGTGCAGTGTGAACTGTGAGGAGGATGCTATGAGAATGCAGGGTGACTTGGACAGGTTGGGGGAGTGGGCAGATGAAGTTTAATGCGGATAAATGTGAGGCTATCCACTTTGGTAGCAAAAACAGGAAGGCAGATTACTATCTAAATGGCGTCAAGTTGGGAAAAGGGGAAGTACAACGGGATCTGGGGGTCCTTGTTCATCAGTCTATGAAAGTAAGCATGCAGGTACAGCAGGCAGTGAAGAAAGCGAATGGCATGTTGGCCTTTATAACAAGAGGAATCAAATATAGGAGCAAAGAGGTCCTTCTGCAGTTGTACAGAGCCCTAGTGAGACCACACCTGGAATATTGTGTGCAGTTTTGGTCCCCTAATTTGAGGAAGGACATTCTTGCTATTGAGGGAGTTCAGCGTAGGTTTACAAGGTTAATTCCCGGGATGGCGGGACTGTCATATGCTGAGAGAATGGAGCAGCTGGGCTTGTACACTCTGGAGTTTAGAAGGATGAGAGGGAATCTCATTGATACATATAAAATTGTTAAGGGTTTGGACACGCTAGAGGCAGGAAACATGTTCCCGATGTTGGGGGAATCCAGAACCAGGGGCCACAGTTTAAGAATAAGCAGTAAGCCATTTAGAACGGAGATGAGGAAACGCTTTTTCTCACAGAGTGATGAGTCTGTGGAATTCTCTGCCTCAGAGGGCGGTGGAGGCAGGTTCTCTGGATGCTTTCAAGAGAGAGCTGGATAGGGCTCTTAAAAATAGTGGAGTCAGGGGATATGGGGAGAAGGCAGGAATGGGGTACTGATTGGGGATGATCAGCCATGATCATATTGACGGGCTCGAAGGGCCGAATGGCCTACTCCTGCTCCTATTGTCTATTGTCTAAATAATGTTCTAATACCTGCCTGAACCTCTGGCTGCTTGTTCCATTTATCCACCACTCTGTGTGAAAAGGTTTCAGCAATCTATTAAATCTTTTCCCTCTCACCTAAACCTACGTCCTCTGGTTCTTGATTTCCCTACTCTGGTTAATAGATGTACACAGAGAACATCTTGGTGTACAGGATGATGAGTGGGGATCTTATAGAGGTGTACATGATCATGAGAGGAATAGCTACAATACAATACAATAATACTTTATTAGCCAACATACGAGGAATTTAATTTGCCAAGTCAGTCATACAAATAAAAAGCAATGGAGCACACAAAATACATTTTAACATAAACATCCACCACAGTGACTCCTCCACATTCCTCACTGTGATGGAAGGCAAAAAAAAGTTCAATCTCTTCCCGTCTTTGTTCTCTCACGGTCGGGGGCCTCAAACCTTCCGTTGACGAGACGATCCTGACTCCCATAGCCGGCGGTGTTTGGGCCCTCCACGTCGGGGCGATCAAGCTCCCGCATCGGGGAATGTCAGCTCCCCGTGCCGAGCGATCGGACCCCGGGTCGGGGCTGGTCAAACCTGCGTCGTTGGAGCTTCCGACGTCTACGGTCTCTACCCGAGACTCCGAGCTTTCGATGGTAAAGTCCACAGGCGGCGGTTGGAGCAATCCCAGGCAAGGGATCGGCACCGATGTTGTCCATGCCCCGCGGTGGGGCTCAAAGTCAGTCCGACCAGGCCTCCAGCTCCAGGATGTTAGGCCGCAGAGTGACCGGAGATACAATCCGGAAAACAATCACATCTCCGGCAATCTCCCTCCCCCCACATAAAACAAACGAGAACATTTACACAAACTTTTTAAACACACTAAAAATAACAAAAAAAGACGAAAAAGCAGACAGACTGTTGGCGGGGCTGCCAATCGAGCGGTGCCCCTGGTGCTACGGTAATGCTAGGGTAAAAGCTAGGGTAAATGCACAGTCTGCAAGTTGAGCCAAAGGGCCTGTTTCCATGCTGTGGAATGAACCTGTGCATTCACCCTATCTATTCACCTCATGAACGTATATATATATATATTAAGGGACTGCAGATGCTGGAATCCTAAGCAAAGAACAACTTTCTGGAGGAAATCAGTGGAGCAGGCAGCATCTGAGGAGGGAAATTTGCAGACAACCTATTAGGTCAGGTCTGAAGTAGGGTCCCAACCCAAAATGTCATCTATCCATTTCCCTCCACAGATGCTCCCTGACCTGATGAATTCAATGATTCAATTCAATTCAATGATACTTTATTGTCATGTGTACCTAGGTGCAGTGAAATGCTTTGTTTTGCATTCAATCCAGTAAACTCATACAACAGACCTCACCTAAGCACCACACAAAAGGAGGCACATTGCTGATGCTGACAAAGTTACAAAGGTCCACCAATCAGTCCGAACTTCTGCCTGCTGCTGCACGTGCACAGACCCAGTGCCTTCCGTTGCCCCAGAAGAAGTCCACCAACTTCCTCTGGATGAACCCAGAACAGGCTACATGCATGTGGGACCAAAGTGATCAACCAATATCAGAGCATGGAGGCCACCAGTTGGGTTATGACCAACACCCAGGTCCCCCTTCATTTTGGGCAGCCCCCGGCCGGTACCCCCTTTTGTTCTCGGCGGCTCCCCGCCAAGTTCCCCCCAGCAGTTTGTTTTGTGCAATAGATCAAGTCAGAACGGCAAGTGGGGTGTCGAAGTGGAAGACAGAGATAGATGGATAGACACAAGGAACTCCGGATGCTGGAGTCTTGAGCAAAACACAAAGTGCTGGATGGAGGCAGGCAAAAAATGGACAGATGGAGTCAGGTAGGAGGAAGGGAATGTGAAGGCGGAGATAGTTATGTAGGTGAATAGCAAGAACACAAAAGCTACCAATGCTGGTTTCATAGAAGGAAGGTTGGTATAATAGGGAGAGGTGAAGGGCAGTTGGAACTTGTAACCAGATGGGGAGGGGGATTGTGCCAGTGGGAGAAATGTTTGGGTAGTAGGTGGATGGAACTAGGATGGTGACATACATGGGTGAATATGGGTTGGAAAGGAAATAAAAATGGAAGGGCAAATGAAGAAGGGGGGGGGGGGGGGAGTTGGGGGGGACCACATTGGAAGTTTAAGTGATGTAAGTCTCCGCAAGGATTTTGGATCAGTTTTGGGTCATATGCTTGTACGGGTTCCACCGTTCCAAGTAATGGCGGCAAAGTTTGGGTCAGAGATACAGTGCGGAAACAAGTCCTTCGGCCCATCAGGTCCGTGCCGACCAGCGATCCCCTCGCACTAACACTATCTTACACACACTAGGAACAATTTACAGTGTGAAGAAGGTTCTCGACCCGAAACGTCACCCATTCCTCCTCTCCAGGGATGCTGCCTGACCCGCTGAGTTACTCCAGCATTTTGTGTCTACCTAGGAAAAATTTACAATTCTACCAAGCCAATTAGCCTACAAACCAGTACGTCTTTGGAGTGTGTAGGAAACCAGCGATCCCAGAGAAAAGCCACATAGGTCACGGGGAGAACGTACAAACTCTGTACACACAGCACTCTTAGTCAGATTGAACCCAGTCTCTCGCACTGTAAGGCAGCAATTCTACCGCTGTGCCGCCCCAGACCCAGAATTTAAAGCGCCCTCCTACACCATTGCTTTGGTCACTTATTGGTGATTTCTATTGGCCAATTTGAATACTGACTTGCATATGGCACAGTTAAATATTTAGAGCTCTTGCACTTCAATCTCCCATTTAGTTCCCTGAAATCTATCTCAGTCAGCATCCACAGCACTGTGGAGTAGTGAAATAAATTTCCCTCTCTCAGACAAGTGACTGACCACTTTTTTACTCCTCATTCCCCTACTCGTAACAAGGACAGAGTCCCCCTTGTCCTCACCTTCCACCCCATCACCTTTGCATACAACATATAATCCTGCGACATTTTTGCCACCTCCAACGGGATCCCACCACTGGCCACATCTTCCCATCTCCGCCCCTTTCTGCTTTCTGCAGAGATCGTTCCCTCTGTAACTCCCTGGTCAATTCGTCCCTTCCCACCCAAATCACCCCCTCCCCGGGTACTTCCCCTTGCAACCGCCGGAAATGCTACACTTGTTGCTTTACCTCCCCCCTCGACTCCATCTAAGGACCCAAGCAGTCATCCCAGGTGAGGCAGAGGTTCACCTGCACCTCCTCCAACCTCATCTACTGCATCCACTGTTCCAGGTGTCAACTTCTCTACATCGGCGAGACCAAGCGCAGGCTTGGCGATCGCTTCGCCCAACACCTCCGCTCAGTTCGCAATAACCAACCTGATCTCCCGGTCGCTCAGCACTTCAACTCTCCCTCCCAATCCGAATCTGACCTTTCTGTCCTGGGCCTCCTCCATGGCCAGAGTGAGGCCCAGCGCAAATTGGAGGAACAGCACCTCATATTTCGCTTGGGTAGTTTACACCCCAGCGGTATGAACATTGACTTCTTTAATTTCAGATAGTCCTTGCTTTCTCCCTCCTTCCCCCCCCCTTCCCAGCTCTCCCACAAGCCTACTGTCTGCGCCTCTTCCTTTCTTTTTCCCGCTCCCCCCCCCCCCGACATCAGTCTGAAGAGGAGTCTCGACCCGAAACGTCGCCTATTCCTTCTCTCCATAGATGCTGCCTCACCCGCTAAGTTTCTCCAGCATTTTTGTCTACCTTCGATTTTTCCAGCATCTGCAGTTCTTTCTTAAACATGACCACTTTTGTAGCAACTATGTTGCCTTAGTTCTGGGCTTCCTCCAAGGGAAACAGCCTCTAGTGTTAACCCTGTCGGTGTATCAGTGGGGTCACCTCTCAACTACAGAGGGTATGATTGTGAAGAGGGCACTGGAAACCAGTCTGATTTTCCCTTCACATGAAATGCACCTCTCGGATTTTATGTTGGATCATGACCTACAGCAGAAAGTGTGAGTGATGTTATTCCCTTCCCAGCATGATGCCAAAATTTCCTGCTTCTTGTATTATTCCAGGAAGGCAAAGAACATCAAAGAATACCATTAATCACTTTTGGCAAGACAGTTCTGGTGCCGTGAGAGGTTTAGGAACTGTACTAGAGTACATGAGTATAATATAACTTTTGTGAGTATAATGGCCTCAGAGTAAATGGGGCTGGGGTAAATGGAGTTCTGCCTTTGGTTCAACAGAGCCAAGGGGAAATGAAGCAATATGACCTCTGTGCCTCTGAGTACTGCATTAACTCACAAATAAAAGCCACAATGTCTTGCATTGTGGGTTAGTAATGAAGACTACAAAATATGACTTTCATTGGTCATGTCCACCTTGGCATTTTCTCTGACTAAAAGTGCTTCCCCATTGTTGCTGCATCCATCAGTACCATTCTTATCAGTTGCAGATGCATTCATCCAGCGGGTCTATTTTTCATGAGCCATAAGGAGGCCATTTAGAGCATCAAATCTCCATCAGCTCTGATAGTTTTCCAATGAGTCCCATTTTCTAGTTACTTCCCTGCACTACATTCTCTCCCACTTGCTCTTCAGTTCATTCCCCAATCTTTCTGCCAACCATCTACGCTACAAACAGTTTACAGGAGCCAACTTGAGTTTTGTTCTCTTAGCCCACCAGCCCACCAATCTCGGACAGCAGGAATAAGGAGTTTAGATTTAAGAAGCACATTTTTCTCACTTTCAGGATGTACTACACTGATCATGTAGCTAATTTGTGGGCAGCAAGAAACCACAGGTACCTTTCTGATGATAACCAGATCAGATGAGACGGCTTGAGGAGGGAACTGCAGATGTGGATTTACACCGAAGATAGACACAAAATGCTGGGGAAACTCAGTGGGACAGGCAGCATCTCTGGAGAGAAGGAATGGGTGACGTTTCGGGTCGAGACCCATTGTCTCTCTCTCTCTCTCCCCTAACTCTCAGACTGAAGAAGCGTCTCAACCCGAAACGTCACCCATTCCTTCTCTCCAGCGATGTCGCCTGTCCCGCTGAGTGGCTTTAGCGAACGGGTGCAGGAATGTGCGATGCAGCATTCCTGTTGGAAAGAGGAATTGCATTGGTTGAGCTGTGGGTAAATCAAAGAGAGTGTATTTGTAGACCCTGCTTGACATTGAGCTGAGTAGTTTTGTGTGTGGATGCTCAGTAATGTTGATCATCCTTGGCTGCATGTCCCACTGGGTGTTCTTGTATCTGGTGGTATGTACTTTCAAGCTTTTGCCCCACATGAAAGGGAAGAGGAATTGAACGAGATGTCATTAGTCCTTGATGATGTGGCTTCTCTCCTGAGGCAGCATGAAGTGCAAATGGAGTGGGGGGAGGCTGTTTTGCATGCTGGACGGGGCTGTGTCCACAACTCTCTGCAATTTAGAGTCATAGAGCATGGAAATAGGCCCTCCGGTCCAACTCGTCCATTCTGACCAAGTTGCCAGTGTGGCGCAACGGTAGAGTTGCTGCTTTACAGCGCCAGAGACCCGGGTTCGATCCTGATTATGAATGCTCTCTGGATGGAGTTGTACGTTCCACCCTGTGAATATGTGGGTTTTCTCCGAATGCTCCGGTTTCCTCCCACATTCCAAAGGCATACAGGTTTGTTAATGAATTGGCTTAGGTAAAAGTGATAAATTGTCCCTAGTGTGTAGGTTAGTGCTAGTGTACAGGGGGAGGGATCGCTGGTTGCCGCAGACTCGGTGGGCCAAAGGGCCTGTTTCGGTGCTGTATCTCTAAAAGTCTAAACTACCACCTGCCTGCGTTTGGTCCATATACTTCTGAACCTTTCCGATCCATTTACCTGTCCAAAGGTCTTTTAAATGTTGTGATAGTACCTGCGTTAACTACCTCCTCTGGCAGCTCGTTCAATATACCCACCACCCTTTGTGTGGGCAATGTACCCACCACCCTTTGTGTGGGCAATATACCCACCACCCTTTGTGTTTGCAAAATGCTCCGGTTTTATCTCAAATGAACAATTAATCGAATTAGAGAGATAATATAGCAACAAGTTCACTGTTTGCCGAAGGGCCGATGATTCTGGCTCTGAGGAGATAGTACGGAGACCAGACGGATACAGAATTCTGCTTTTGTCTCATTTAAAGTAACCACTCTTGATAACTGTGAAGCCTCAAAAACACAAAACAATTGAAATGTGATTTTCCGTGCGTGGTTGAAATTGAAACCTTAGCAGTGAGACGGTTAGGTTTTGCCACATCAGGGATGAATAGAGAATGGTGTATTGAGTCCAACAGTCTCTGACTTAGAGCATTAGCAGCACCTTCTCATTTGGACAAGAAATTCGTCAATCTTTCCTGGAAAACAGAAGAAAACAGTTCTCTTTTTTGGATTAATGGAAAATTTTGAAAAGTCAGAGTGGTTGCTCTGCATTGAAAAGTATTTCTTGTTTAAACCCTTCACTAGTGCAGTGGCCAGAACATTAACCCCCTTGTCTGATGCTGTGATTTACGTACAGAAGATTCACGGTGCTTTCGGCCTTAATCTCCGGATTGCTGATTTATCTGTTAATTTTCTTATTTTTGAAATAATTGAATCATAGATTGAAAATTTCATATTTAAAACATAAACTTTCGCAATTGCTGCTTCTGAGTTTGTTTTATGTGCTGTTTTGACAATCGATGAATTTATGATCAGCAATCATCATGAGCATAATGTGTAGTCCCCTCTGCTCACATTTAAATTTGATCCCTTGTTTTCTACTTGTACAAGTGTGACTGGATGTGCAGATGGCTGGAGCTGGGGAGGCAGGCACCTAGTATATAGGTCGTGAGGCAGGTGCCAAGTAGATAGGACCAGGCATTGCTTGCAAACTTCAGCAGATGCTGATGGCGAGGTCGACTGCCTTGCCACATGAAGTGAATCATTAAAAGCTAGGGGCAGAGAGTGAAGTTTTACCTGTTCCTTGCTCAATGCTATTCAGCAGGAATGTGTGCAGAAAGTACGTTATATGAAGGTTGCTGCTTTTTACTTTGCATCACAAAGTGCTCCAATCACATCCGCCACTGAACATGTAATTTTGTTTGCATAAAGTCCAATCGAAAAGGTAATTGATAGAAGTCTCTGAAAACTGAAAGAGCAAAGATGTTATCAATATTATCCTGGCCAATGTTTATCCCTCAATGAGCACCATTAAAATAGCAGGCAATGCTTGGAAGTGCTCAGTGGCCCAGGCAATAACTGGTGAGAAACATATAACATTCTTAAGCGATTGGACAGGCTAGATGCAGGTAAAATGTTCCCCATGTTGGGGGAGTCCAGAACCAGGGGTCACAGTTTAAGAATAAGGGGTAGGCCATTTAGGACTGAGGTGAGGAAAAACATTTTCAGCCAGAGAGTTGTGAATCTGTGGAATTCTCTGCCACATAAGGCAGTGGAGGCCAATTCACTGGATGTTTTCAAGAGAGAGTGATATATAGCTCTTAGTGCTAATGGAATGTAGAGATATGGGGAGAAAACAGGAACACGGCACTGATTTAGGATGATCAGCCATGATCATATTGAATAGTGGTACTGGCTCGAAGGGCCAAATGGCCTACTGCACCTATTTTCTATGTTTCTAAATGCAGAGGTAATGTTGCAAGTTGATGACATTTCATCAGAAGTGTTCTGATGAAATTCTTTATACTTATTTCACATTTCCACTCAGTTTCTCACCTGTGTCATAGAGTCATAGAGTGATACAGTGTGGAAACAGGCCCTTCGGCCCAACCTGCCCACACTGACCAACATGTCCCAGCTACACTAGTCCCACCTGTCTGTGCTTGGTCCTTATCTCTGCAAACCTGCCCTGGTGATCTGGTCATTAGCACATTGCTGCAAGCACGGAGCCTGCTTTACACAAAAATATCTACCATGTTTCCTACATTATTAAGCACACTAATCGGTGATGATTGACTATGAAGTTCTTTACAACACTTAAGCTTGTGAAAAGCTTCATATAAATTCAGATAGCTTTTTATTATAACATTGCTGTCTCCTCTACCGTGCTTTCAGCACATTTGAAGGCAGCTGAGGTTGTGAGTTGGCCTGTTTCCCTTTGGTATGTAAAATGGGAAATGACTGATGAAATCTTGGCATGCCCACCTTTATATCCATGGATTGAATGCTCATGCCCTGCACAGATCCAGAGTTTTCATCCGGCTTTAAGGCATTTATTTCAAAATGAAAGACGAGGGAAAGAAGTGTGGACTGTTTATCAGGCTCTCAGGCATAAGTGAATCTGAAGGGAAAAAAAAGCAGAGGTAGTTAAGTAATTTTAGCCCTGTTGGCTGACCCCACAAGAAAAGAAATTCCAATAATCTCTGTGTACTGAGGAATTGTACTGGAGCTCAATGTCGATGTGCTCTGTCTGCCCTGTATTTCAGAGTTCACTTGCTATCGGAGAGAAACCAGACACGGAAATAAATGTACTTTTTTATGCATTCTGGCAACAGCATTGGCCGAAACGTTTCAGACTCTTGATGTTTTCAGTTTCTCCATAGATGGCAAACCTGTTGAAGAGTTTTGGGAAGATTTCATCATTCCCTAATGAATGTGGCACCTTGAACGGATAGGAATTGGCCAAAATATGATCTTTCATTGCTCCAGATTCCTTTGTTGAATTGTTTCATGATGTTTCTGCCAAAACTTAGCAAACAGAAAATTAAATTGGCAGTACCTAAAATTAATTGAAATACCTAAGCAAGTGAAACATTTGAATTGGAGTCATTACTTAAAGTACTTTGTTTCAAATTCTTGATTGCATATTTCTCTCATCCAGGGCAGACTTGTTTCTCATGCACTTTTTGTGTATTTTCAGACCCCTATATATGCTGGTAAGCATAAACATAGTGAGAATGGAAGCACTTAAATTATCTATGTTTTTGGTTTGTTCGGTCATCTGCACATAGGAATATTTTTTTATCCAAACTAGTAATTGTAACCTCCTGTTCCCCTCTGGCTTTCTGTGTCTGATTTATTTTCACCACTTGGTCCATATTGTCTATTGCCTCAAGTTCTCCTGACTCTACTGAATCAGTGGGAAGGGAACTGTGGAGGTTCAGCACACTTATCTATATCTCATTGATGTTGTATATTACTAAAACTCTCATCTTGTTTGTTTGTTTGCAGGTTTGTGTACTTGCAGTACTTCTATTTGCGCAAAAACGGTACACGATAGTGCTACAATTTTTGGCCCACCTTACCATTGTCCTGTGGTGTAAATGAAACAAGATTTGTTCAGATTCATGGTATATTTTAAAAGTTATTAACGTTTAAAACTTAAATTAACAAAACAGCGCCAGTTGGGGGAAGGTTCCCTTGCGCGTCTTTACTAGCGTCACAAAGGGCACCCAATGGGTCCTCAGCCACGCCTGAGCAGTTGGGGCTTTTCCAGAATTCAGATCGCCATCTTTTTTTCACAACGACACCACGTGTAAGATTACTTCCATTTTACTGTTGCTCCAGGCCCGCGGGGATCCGCCGCCTTGGCACTGAGGCTGGGGCTGCATCTGTGGGCGGCAGCGGCCGGCTCCGGGGGCGGGGAGAGGCCGCGCTGCGGATCCAAGGCCTGGGCGCTGAGCCTGCCTCTGAGGCGGCAGCGTTGCTGCTTCTGGCACACAAGGAGGGAAAGGAGCAGCACCCTCGAGATCCTGGGGAGGTGAGGAGGGAGAGTAGGGGGATTGAGGGAGAGGAGGGGGTAGGGAGAGGGGGGAAAGTGGGGGAGGCTAGGAGGGAGAGTGGGGGAGGAGGGGGTATGGAGGGAGAGGAGGTAGTGGAGGAGGTAGGGAGTGGGGAATAGATGAAGAGGAGGACAGTGGGGGAGGTGAGGAGGAATAGTGAGGGGGGATAGGGGAGGTGAGGAGTGGCAGAGGTGGGGGATAGAGAGAAAGGAGGGGATAGGGAGGGGAAAGGAGCTATGGAGGGAGGGAGGGAGTGACTGAGGGTAGGGGAAAGGAGATGGAGGGAGAGGCGAGGGAGGGATTCGAGGAGGGGAGGAAGAGAGGTGAAAGAAGAGGGAGGGTGAAGAGGAGGGGAAGGAGTGCTGGGGGATGAGGGCAAATAAGCCGCGCCTGCGCAGTTGGGGGCTGTGGGTGAGTGGTGGAATATTGCGTTGGGGAACGGGTTGCATTGGGGGACCAGGCCTCCAGTGTGACGGGGACCCAACGGGTCCCACTTAGTCTAGTTTAAGATAAAGACGGGGAGGAAATTTGTGTCTCAAGGAGCGGCGAAGCTTTGAAACTCTCCACCCTAGTGAGCTGTGGAGGTGGGGCCATATGATGTGATATTGATTTTTCAACTTGCATTCAAGACAGAAAAATGGAACAGAGACCAGGATCAGATCAGCCATGATTTTATACAATGATTGGGCACGTTCAAGGGGTAGTATGGCCTATCCCTCTGGTTGACATGGTGATCTGCTGGAACATCATGCATCCAGTAGCCTCTGAGAGTCGCTGCAAGATTGCTCTGCCTGTGGCAATGCTGGCCATCGATAGCATTGTATAGCAATGTTACAAAATTTTGAGATTTTAAAAATAAAGTCTGCAATTTATCCCATCAGATAAAGCATAAAAAGAAGTTTAATTTGACACCTAATTCACTTTCATAACTTCAGTATTAAAAAAGTTATGGCCATTTTCATACTCGGAAATTAGCATTTTGTTCCCTATTGCTTTTCCATTGACTTAACACAAAAGCTGTGATCGAGGACAGTGAAAAGCCCATAACTTTCATAAAAAGTAAGAGAACTGAAAGACATTTTCAGTTATTATAGATTGAAGCATTCTGAAACAAATATGAAACAATCTTACTTAGATGACATGAAATTAAAGCATATAATTAGTTAGTTACCTAATTGTAGCTAATTACAAAATTCAATTACTAGATCTAAACATCTATCAATTTCTTAAGACCAGATTAACATTTTTAAATAGCCTAAGTGTCCAAATAACATTCACACAAGAATTCACAATATAACATAATTTTTAAATCTCATTGTCATGGATTTAATGTTTAATACCTATAAATTAATGGCCATTTAAATCATTTTGCGAGTGAGGTTTTCTGGAACGCGATCAATTGGAACGTTGATTTGCGGTGAAATTAACCCCGTATCGGCATGAAAAATTATGCCGTTAGTTCGGGGAAAAGAATCACCGTTTCGCATTAAAAAATATGAATTAAAGGCTTCTTAAGAAGCACTTTTATACAAAAAAATAAACTACTTTCGTTTACCTGTCCCGTGTGTGAAATCCGTCCCCGTTGTCGGCTTTGACGGTTTTCGAAGCTGATTTTAAAATAACTCCAGTGCTGACATTGTCTATTTAATAAAAATAAAAAATACACAAAACGCCCGTCGGAACGATTTTTCAGCAAACGCTTGCACTCCAACGAAATATAATACAGGACAAGGTAGGAGAAACCCGCGTTTTAACCCCGCCCCCCCCCCCTTCGCGCACACGGCCAGTGGCAGAATTGCAGCGCCGCTGAAGGTAAGTATTGGAACATACCTACATTGTAGGTATCAAGCTTCTAGGTGTGGATGCAGCTATTTGTCCATGTATTTTGCTCATGTTGAATTTCAGCACCAACCAACGATTAAATAGCACAGAGAAACAAATGAGGTGATTCACAGGATAGGATAAAAGCATGCAGTACAGAACATAACAAAATAAATGCGTTAATGAGCTAAAAATCCTGAAATGGTGTGCATCTATAACAGGTTTGTCATCTTGAATTACTGTACAGCCAAATAAATAGTTTTGAAATGCAATCACTGTTGAGACACAGCAGGTACAGCAGGACAGTGGGTAAGTTACTGGACCGTTGATCCATGGTCATGAGTTTAAACCTCTCCAGAGCAGCTGGGGTAGTTAAATTCAAGTCAGGGAGTCATAGAGAGATACAGCAAGGAAACAAGGACTTTAGCCCTTGCCAACCATCAACCACCCACCCATTTATACTTATTTTATGTTAATCCTTTTCTAATTCTCCCCACATTAATTCACCTCAGATTCTGCCGCTCACCAACATGCTCATGGCAATTTTACAGTAACCCAATTCACCTAACAACCCACATATGCTAAGGTATGGGAGAAAACTGAAGCATCTGTGGAAGAATCTCATGCAGTCAGGGAGAAAATATGGCAGCAGCCAAGGGCAGAATTGAACTTGGATTTCTGGCACTGTGAGGCAGCAGCTCTACACATCATGCCCTGTGCAGTCACAAAGGACATTAAATAAATCTGGAGAAGCTAGTTGCACTAATGGTCACTGGATATTACCAAGCTTCCATAAAAAAACTCCTCTGATTTAATGATGTCCTCCAGGGAAAGAAATGTCAAATTACGCAGTTCTGTTTACTCATGACCCAGACCCTGCAATGTGGTTGACCCCAAATTGTCACAATAGTTCAAGAAATTTGGAATGGCTAATAAACCCACAACCCATGGATAATTTTTAAGACTTTAGTCTGCGCACTTTATTATCTGACAAGCATCCATGTGATAATGACCAGGTAAATTGTTCAAATGATGTTGATTGAAGTGCTAACATTGAACAGGACGATGGGGAGAATACTCCTGCTCTTCTGAGGAATATTGCTAGTGGAGCAGATAGGATCTTAGTTTAACGTCTCTTCAACATTCAGACCCAGCCCCATTGCCAAGATTTAAGGGCTTGCTTAGTTCATCACTGGAGTGTCAGCCAAGATGTTGATCTCTGGAGTGGAACTTGAACCCACAACCTCTAACATATTGGCAAGAGTGTGGCCGGTTAGTTCACTCGATACAAATTCTACTTTGCCTTGTTTGAGAACTGCAGTGAAGGTGGAGTCCTGGAGTCCGTGGTAATGGACAATGATTGTTGTGTTTCAACACAAATATGGTTGATGATTAAATTCCATTGAGGTCACCCGTCAAGCCAACAACTCCCATGTTCTATGAATATGTTAAAAAAGCCAAAGGAGTGTCCAAATATTCAAGCAAAGAATGGTTTTAACAAGGCCTGAAAGAGATGGAGGAGCTCCAGTTGACGAGGAATAATGAAGCAATGTTCCAGATTCTGGCAGTAGTCACATTCAATGTGGATGTTAGTCATCGACATGGTGGATAACTTGGAAACGTTCAGCAGATGGCAGACCGCTGATGTTGGGTTCAAGGTTAAAGTGCTGATCAAAGGGATATTTCAACCGTCCAGAGTCAAATAATTTAGGAGTTCAGGACTGTGGTTGGAAGGCTGGATGTTGAGGTGCACTAGGCTGTAGATATTGCAGCTTTGGTTGTCATTGGGAGATGCAGGTTGGAGGGAGATCATTCTAGGTTATTCATTTGTAATATCAAGTGTCTGATCGCACCTCTGGCAAATAAGGGTTAGAATAGCTGCTGAACCAGCTGTGTCTCAGTTAATGCTAGCAGCTTTGAGCAAACCTTGCCTAAGCTGAGAAATATCATTCATCTCATCCCATGCCTTTTAATTCTCATTTAAATTGACCACTTGTTTGGTATGGTGATATTGTTTGAGTAATTGCCTTACATTCGGAAGCCTTTTCTCCCATCAGGGTGGTGAGCAGGCAAGGTTTCCCACAATGAGAAACACAATTGAGACTTGCCACGTGTGTACAGATTTCAGAGTGTGTGCTCCAGCTGCCCTCTAGTGATCATTTTTTACCACTCCTTTGCGTAAGCAAGGTCTCCCTTACTGTCATTGGGAAATAAAGTGCACTGTAGAAGTGATTTCCCTTCACTGCCACAGACTGAGGCTGTGCTCTGATGCAATTTTTAGCTTTTGGCAAATCCACAAAATGTTAAGTTTCTGAGGCACCTTCGTAGCCAGGAATGATGGAACAATATTGCACTGGAATGGGCCCTTTGTCCCACAATATTTGTACCGAACGTGGAACCGTTAAACTGATCTCATCTGCCTGTACATGAACCTTGTCCCTCTATTCCTTGTACTTCCATGTGCCTATGTAAAAGCCTCTTAAACACCACTGTCGTATCTATCTGAACTTAGGCTTAAGTTCATTTTCTTGTTCAAAGGTACTTTCCTGCAAATTCACAATCACAATCAACCTCACAATAACACTTTATTAGCCAAGTATGTTTTGCAACATACGAGGAATTTTATTTGCCAAGTCAGTCAAACAAATAAAAAGCAACAGAACACACAAAACACATTTTAACATAAACATCCATCACAGAGACTCCTCCACATTTCTCACTGTGATGGAAGGCGGAAAAACAATTCAATCTCTTCACTTTGCTCTCCCGCGGTCGGAGGCCTCGAGCCCTCCGTTGACGCGACGATCTTGACTCCCCTAGCCACGTCTAGGCGATCAGCTCCTGCTTCAGGGGGATGTCAGCACCCCCGCGCCAGACGATCGAACCCCGCATCGGGCCTGGTCGAACCTTCTGTGACGTTGGAGCTCCCGACATCCACGACCTCTCCCGAGATTACGAGCTCCCGATGTAAAGTCCGCAGGCCGCAGTTGGAGCGATCCCAGGCAAGGGATTGACTCCGATGTAAGTCCATGCCTAGCGGTGGGGCCCAAGGTCAGTCCGAGGAGGCCTCCAGCGCCATCGATGGTAGGCCGCAGAGCGACCGGAGAATGCGATGCGAAAATTAATCGCATCTCCGGCAAGGTAAGAAACTGAAAATACAAGTTTCCTCCTCCCTCTCCCCATCCCAATCCCCCTCCACACACATAAAACAAACCGGAGAACATTTACACAAACTTTTAACACACACTAAAAAAAATTTAAAAACGAAAAAACAAACAGACTGTTGGTGGGGCTGCCAATCGTGCGGCGCCCCTGGTGGTCTGCTAGGCTGGATGTTGAAATTAAGAACAATATTAGCATACCACAAAACCTCTTCCAACAAGGATGCTAATAGAGATGGTGATAATCTTCAGCAGTTCAGCCTGCATCGACATGAAAGGAAATTGATTTATTGCTTGGGCTCATTGCCCTTCATCAGTACTGGAGTTCCTCTCTCAGACATTGTTGAGTGTTTCCAGCATCCTCATCAACTTGGAGTAGTTTTAGTAAATAAAACAAAAGTTAGAACTAAATTAGGTTTGGGGTAAATCAATTAATTAGATTACTGCCATATGTGAGCAGCAGCGACATCAATAAATAGTGAGTGGGGAAGGTTGGTGATCTTGTGCTTGTACATGACTGGGTGATTATGAGCTCAGTACAGAAAGTGCATTTAGAGTGCCAGCTTATTCCTGATGCCTTTAAGTAACCCACTGCTGCTTTTCGTTTCCATGACTATGATCTTTGAATGACTTCACTTTTTAAATCCTCTCATGTGATCGCTGCCAAAGCCAGTATTTGTTCTCACCCCGAGGTGCCCTTGGAAAAGTGACAATAAACTGCCTTCTTGCACTGTTGCAGTCCTTTCAGTGAAGGTGCTCCCATCATGTGGTGGGGCGGAGAGTTCCAGGATTTAGACCCAGCAATGATGAAGAACCAGCGATACATTCCCAAGTCAGGATGGCGTGAGACTTGGAGGTGCAAGCAATGACATTACCCTGCAGCAGAAACCCTTGAAGTGCTTTGGAGTAGAAGTAACAGGTTTGGGAGCTGCAGGTGCAGAAGATTAAAAGCCTCTTGGTGAATACTCTGGATTTGACACTGAATCTAGTGCACATGCTTCACTAGAAGCTTTGCAGCAAACTGAAGCTGGTATTTAGAGCCGTATGTGCATATTCATTGTTGGGGCTGCAATTGGGCTTCGCTGAGAGATGCATAGTTTGGCTGCATGTTGTACTCCCCTTCCAAGATGGAGTTCTACTTTAGATGCAGGATGCAATGTGCAGCTATGACTATACCTCAGCGTTTGTGCGTGGAAACAAGGATGAATTTCCACAGTAAGTAGTTTGCAAGGATAATGTGAATACAGTCCTTTTCCCAGTGAAGGGAAATCAAAAATTAGAGGGCATGATAAGAGGGGAAAGATTTGAATGGGGCCTGAGGGCATTTTCTTTTCACAGAGGGTGGTAGAATGAGCTGCCGAAGAATGTCAGAGAATAACAAACATTTGGACAGGCACATGGCTAGAAAAGTTTTAGTGGACTACTAGACCAAGGGCAGATCCATTGGGTCTCCT
Source organism: Malacoraja senta (assembly GCA_038087875.1). Lineage (NCBI taxonomy): Eukaryota > Metazoa > Chordata > Chondrichthyes > Rajiformes > Rajidae > Malacoraja > Malacoraja senta. The sequence goes on along the minus strand of CM075978.1, from coordinate 116,328,068 downwards.
CCCCCAACGCAAGAGGGGGAGGGAGGGTAGGAGTGAGGGTAGATAGGGAGGGGGAGGGGGGGTAGAGAGGGAGAGGGGAGACAGGGTGGGAGTGAGGGGCATCTCCCTCCTCCAACCCCCCCCCCCCACCTACCCAGGTCGTAGAGCAGCACCAAGGCCTGGAACTCGGCCTGGGTCTTGTACTCGGCCCGGCCCGGCCCGGCCCTGGCTGTAGACTCCAGCCGTCAGCTCAGCCACCGCCTGGGCTCCAGTGGGCTCATCCCTGACCCCGGACCCAGGCTTGTCCTTGGTTCCAGCGGCGGCTTCTTTTTCAACCCCGGGTTCGGCTCTCACTCCAGCTCCAGCACCACCCACCCCGTCGGGCGCCAGACGTAGGCAGCAGCCGCCACGCGGGTGCGCTGCAGTGCCCCTCCCACCCGGAGTGTCCTGTCCTGCGGGTACACAAAAATGCTGGAGAAACTCAGCGGGTGCAGCAGTATCTATGGAGCGAAGGAAATAGGTAACGTTTCGGGCCGAAACCCTTCTTCAGACGTGTCCTGTCCTGCCTTGCGAGTCCATTGTAACGTCACGCGAGTGCGCTGGGGTGCTCCTCCCTCCCCGAGTGTCCAGTCCTGCTTTGCGAGTCGATTGTTATATTACTCGGGGGGGGGGGGGGGGGGTTCCGAAATGGGTGTTTTCTGGCTTTTTAAAAAACTTTAAAGGATTAAAATGTCCGGAAATATAGGTGGGAATGCGACGGGAAGATGTGAGTAGAATGTGTGAAAATGTGAAGGCTGTGACCTAGTGTTTGGAAAAAAATAGGAAAATAGAAATTAACACATATACATACACACACACAGCCACAAACAAGACAAAGTGTTTTAGTAATAGTATAGATGGGCCTAACATGAGCAAATGGGACTAACTTAAAGGCCTGTCTCACGAGTCTGCGGTCATTGGCGGCGAAACGGGAAGAATCTGCCGCCATAGACCGCGCACTCGTGAGAACGTACAATTCCGGGGCCGTGCGGCGGTGTTCCCAACACCGCACGGTGCTAAAATAAAATCGACAATGTCGAAAACTATATACTCACCGCACAACCTCCATCAGTGATGCACGAGTGCGGCACGGCCGCCCGCACGGGCCGCCGCCAGTGTGGGCGAGCGCCGTGCGTCAAACCTCCACTGCCACAGCCTCTGCCAGTGAGGCACGTGCCTCCGCCAGTGAGGCACATGTGCTGCACGGCCGCAGGCACAGCCACCACTACAGCGCCGCGATCAGGATGGCCGCCGCCACAGCCGCCGCTAGTGAGTCACGTGCGGCGGGCCGACGTCATCGCAGTCGGCCCGCCCTTTTTTTTACTTACCGCAAGCACGTGGGACCCGCCGTGTTTGAATTACTCGGCCCCCGCGCAGCATCCGTGCGGCGCTCCGGTGGATAGGCTCGCCGCTCTCGCCGTTGCCGCGCGGTCCCCGCTACCGGCGACGCCGCGCTTCACCGCCAATGACCGCAAACAGGTAAGACAGAGCCTTCAGATGGGCATCTTGGACAGCATGGATGAGTTGGGCTGAAGAGCCCGTTTTCATGCTGTGTTGCTCCAAGACACTCTGAGCACTGCTTTTCCCCATTTTTTATTCCACTTGAAAAGTTATCGGGGAACCATTGACCTGAACCACAGTGCTCTCAGATGGAGTGTTTTGAGACCAAACTACAATAAAGGTACACCAATATATTATTTGTCTGCAAAGGTTTAACAAATAGACATGTGACAATATGTTATATGAAATCATATTCAATATGTCATATGGAATAAAGCAGAAAATGATGGGAATGTCTCTCAGGTGAGGCAGCATCCGTGGAATGTTAACATTTCAAGCAATGACCTTTGATCAAGATTTTAATGAGAAAGGGGTAAAATATATTTTAAGATACTAATTGAAGGTGAGGAGAAGCAACAGGGAGGGTCTGTGATAATGCCTGACCTGCTAAGTAGTTCCAGCATTTCCTATGTTCATTGAGCTTCCATGTATTTGCAGCATTTTGCTTTTGGATCATTTTAACATAACTTTTTTTCTTTACCACAGGTGACTATGCCCAACTCTGTAATCTTCCCGTTAATAGTAGATGGCACGAGTATGGCCGAGATGCATTGAAGCCCTTCCAGCCTGACTATCCAGTCTCAGCACCCGAGTATGACTCCGAAAAGCCTTTTTCAGAACACCTGCCACTCTTTGTCGATGAAGGATGTAAGTTGAATCCCTCTCACTTAGTTTATTTTGGAAAAGAAGGATAGCAAATGTCTAAATTAGAATCAATAGAACTTAAGAAGGTCCAGAGTTAAAGTATTGTCGGACCATTAGGAAAGTTATATCGGGGTAGCAGGAGCAAGGATACTGGTTATGTGATGCTGTGTAAATGTAGGGAAAGTACATATGAAGGTGTTCTCACTGGCAAAGGAGAAGGTCAACGGCAGAAAGTTCAGTATGGGAATGCTTAGATATTGGTTTTAGCGTATCAAATTTTAACTCTCCTTCCCATTCCATGCTGAATTTTAACTCTCCTTCCCATTGTCAGGGTGTCAGGGGTTATGGGGAGAAGGCAGGGGAATGGGGTTAGGAGGGAGAGATAGATCAGCCATGATTGAATGGCGGAGTAGACTTGATGGGCTGAATGGCCTAATTCTGCTCCCATCACTTGTGGCCTTATTGCCACACTGACCTGGTTGCGAAACATTTTAATTCCCCTTCCCATTCCCATTGCATTCCTTGCATTCAACCTCCCATCTCTCATGCCCAAAACCTTAAATTTGTGTCTGTTAACCTTTGTACCAAAGCTAATGGTACCGCTGTCCTTTGGCCATCTTGCCGACACCAGTCATGATCTCACACATTGTCGAATCTACCGTCAATCTTCCTTGCTCCAAGCTTATCCATCTAAACTTGTAGGTAAAATCCTTCATGCCTGGACCTGTCCTTATAACTCTTGCAGCTTCCAGAGAAACTGTGGTTAGTGGCTGAGTCCAGGTCACACCCAGAGTTATGAGATCTGGAATGAGATAGGGAAGAAGTCTGGGCAGGGAACCCTCTCGAGGAAAGATGAAAACAATGGTTTGAATGTTAAAATCCTCACAGGCCGCTTCACTACTAAATGTTTCTGGTCGTTAAAGGCAAACGAAAATATTTAAATAATTTTAAAATATATCGATAAAAAGTTAATAATAAATTATTTTAAATTCATCTGATAGAGATAAATTACTTAAAAATTATTATTATTGATTAAAATCGTGAAAATGAAATAGCTATAAAAAGAGAGAGAGAGAGAGAGAGAGAGAGAGAGAGAGAGAGAGAGAGAGAGAGAGAGAGAGAGAAAGAAAGAGAGAAATAAAAGGTGGTGACACAGATGGAAGGGACAATGATGCAGCCAGAAGATTTACTGCCTCCCAGCACCAGCAGTTTGTTCAATCCTGAACTCCTGTCCTGCTGGTGTGGAGTTTGCACGTTCTTCCTGTGACAACGTGGGTATTCTCTGGGTAGTCTGATTTCCTCCCATATCCAAGGACGTGGGTTGGTAGATTAATTGACCATTGCAATTTGCCCCTGGTGTGTAGGTGAATTTTCCAATCAGGATGAGAATGTGGAGAGTATAAGTGTTAGTATAGGATTGGGATAGATAAGTGGTTGATAGTCAGCACAGATACTGTATCTGTGCTATATGATCAATGACTACATTTAAATGCTTGATGCTTAAACCATGGCTGGTGTAAATCTGAAGCAAGGTGCATTACCAAATGCTCTTAGACATGGCGTGGAATCCAGGTGCAGATGCAGAGGTCAGATACACTGTCATCTGATCTCTAGCTTGTTCTGTACGTACTGCAGCCGCAGAAGTTGGAATGTGCCACGTGCTATAGAGAATCGGGCATTTGCTTCAGCCCACAGACTAATGAGGAGCGAGAAGGGCTGTGCAGGGCGATGACTGGAGTGTAGACTAAGAGCCAACACATTAAATGCCTTCTGTCTGTGCTGGAAGTGTCGAGGCTTTTACAAATGCTCACAGGTTTGAAACAAATCCTGCAGCAGTTTTTTGTAACACGGCGGTTAGATCCATCTGCTCAGTTTGTTAGTGATTAATGATGTGTAAGGCACATAAAGTATTTGTTTGATGGATTTCATCTGTTGCATGATGATATTTCTAAGGGAAGAGATTATTTTATTCTTAGTTGGTACTTGGCGAGTGGCTGGTAATAGTGTGGAAAATACCTTTAATGACGCACAGACTTCCCTTGTTCATTCATTCTCACCTGTGGATGTAAAATAGAGAATTGGCTTTGAGTGAGCAACTGCAAGAATATTCCTCTCCCTTTCCTCTCATTTTCTCTAGCCCAGATGGGGTTGTTAACCCGTCAGGACTGCTCTGGAAACTTCAGGGATTAAAAATCAATCATCAGCACATGATTATAAACAATGATGAAAAAAGGTCATACAACTATTGAAGAAAAAAATCTGTGATTAAATATGCTGCTTGACTGACAGTTCAACTTACATATGATGAAAGAATGGATCGACTGGGCTTATATTCACTGGAATGTAGAAGCATGAGAGGGGATCTTATAGAAACATATACAATTCTTAAGGGATTGGACAGGCTAGATGCAGGAAAAATATTCCCCATGTTGGGGGAGTCCAGAACCAGGGATCACAGTTTAAGAATAAGTGGTAGGCCATTTAGAACTGAGATGAGGAAAAACCTTATCCCCCAGAGAGTTGTGAATCTGTGCAATTCTCTGCCACCAAAGGCAATGGAGGCCAATTCACTGGATGTTTTTAAGAGAGAGTTAGATTTAGCTCTTGGGTCTAATGGAATCAAGGGATAGGGGGAGAAAGCAGGAACGGGGTACTGAATTTGGATGATCAGCCAAGATCATATTGAATGGCGGTGCTGGCTCAAAGAGCTGAATGGCCTACTCCTGCATCTAATTTTCTATCTTTCTATCTTTCTTACAACAAAAGTCTGCCCTCTTTATACTCACCTATTCTTTTTCTCCAGAGATGTTGCCTGACCCACTAAGTTACCTCAACACTTTGTGCCTTTGTCTGTGTCAGTATTAACAGGGACGTACTCCAGTGACCTTTATTCCTCATTCAACATTATTTGATCATTTTCATTGTGCTCTTTCTAGAAAGTTGGTGTGTGAAAATTTAACATTACTTTTAAACAGTGGCTGAACTTCCAAATTATGTCGCTCGAACTTTAAGCGCAAATTAAATGCACTTAAGGTAGACACAAAAAGCTGGATTAACTCAGCGGGCCAGGCAGCATCTCTGGAGAAAAGGAATAGGTGACGTTTCGGGTCGGGACCCGTCTTCAGACTGATAGTCAGGGGAGAGGGAAGCTGGAGGTATGAAAAGGTACAGAACAAATTAGAGCCAAATGGACTTAAGGTTGTTCTGCGATTCTTTGATTTTTGTCACACCCTGTATTTTGCTAGATATTTCATGCAACATTTGGGAAAACTATCTAGACCTCAATTAACTCTCACCGCATGCCAACAGTCTTTTGCCCCACATGCAACCACTCATTCAGAAAAAACTATTTTTGTAGAAAAACCTGCTGCCATTCTCTTTAAGGGCTGTTGTTCCGCCTAGACGTTCTTCCAGATCTCTTTATAGTTTTTATAGTATAAGTAGATCCTGTGTATAAAAGATTTGGAATGCATTAAATGTGATGGGGTTAAATGTTAAATGCCTCAAATTTTTGGGATCCCTTAATATAAATGGCAAACTAATTTCAGCTCCAGAAGTTAATCACCCTACGTTACTCATTTAGTAACGATATTGGTAGGTTAATTTCCACCCAGCCTGTTTCTCGTTTGCACGAACACAAATCTTGCCATCTTGGCAAGGGATCAGAATATTCATTCTATGATTTCACGAAAAACCCAGTTGCAGATTACTTTTCCCTTATTTAGAATTTGCTTGAACAAAAAGACCTGTGAACAGATGAAATCTTACTGATAAAGGGGAGTACACAGCATGCCAACCAGCATCTGAAAGAAAGGAATGTTGATCACATTTCTGCAGATGGGTGATAACGCACTGACTCACAACACTCGTTGGAGGATCTACCCTGGAACTTTAACCTTTCTTTTCTTCCTGGTACATATATGCCAATTGCTTTTATTCCTATCACTGAGGCTTGCGCTGTGTCAGGGAAGGTAGGTCAATGCCACAGAATCAACAGTTCCAGCACCTGACCCCCTACTCTTGATTTTAGCCAAACCATTAATGTGATGATTTAAATTCACAATTTATGCTCAATTTGCATGCAATAATGTAATAACCGAATGTGACAGCACCTCCAGGGAGGGGTTTTAAAGTGGTGAGTGTACAAGTGAGAGGTTGAAGATGTCGGTGATGAATGTGGCCAGTTCTCAATTTCATATTGGCTCTCAATTTCATAAACCATCTAAAATCTCCAACTGGCCTGGCTGCTTTCTGAAAATTTACCGTCATGAATGCAAATCAGACTTCCTCCACCAAGATGTATGGGACAAAGCTAGAGGGGGGTGGGGGTACTGCCTAGGTGAAACTTTGTTTGCCTACTTGGAACAGGCCTAAAAAGTATTGAGGTCATCTGGCAGAGGTGTTTCGTTGCCAGAGATTAGCACTGACTTTGGCTTGTATCTCATTGACAGTACATATACCCTGCAGGATACTTGAGCAGTTAAGCGATTATCATTTTTAGTTTCAGTGTATTTTTTGAAGCAAGTATTAATCCAGGATTGGAGAGTTAGGAGTTGAAAAGTAATGACTATACATCATTACACAGACAGTCAATGCCATCTGGTGGCTATGTACAGGTCAAATCCTTAATTTCCCAAGCTGTGCTGTAAAAAGCTTTTGGTTTATTGGTGTGTTCCAGGCCTTGACAACTTTTGTCAAGTTATGTTGTTAAGTTCAACTTGAAAAAACAAAGCAGAATTATTTAACTTGTGAAAAAAAAACACTTAATGTACTGAAAATACAGGAAATATATTTAAGAGGTCAGGCAGCATCTGAGGAGAGAGAGAGACGAATTAATGTTTCATAAGATGGCATTTCATTCAATGGTAGATTATTACCCTGAAATGATAAGTCTCTTCCTCTTCACGTGTTGAATATGTTCCCAGTGCTTTCAGTTCATGAAGATCTGCTTTGTATTTCCAGCCCTATCTGGTTCAAAATATCGTCATATTTGGCCTTTAGATTGCTTGGATGCACATAACGAGATTAATCAATCATTTCTAACCCCAGGATCAAGGAATATCTGGTGAGAAAAGGAAAGTGAGAAGAGTTTTCTTCTCTGCAAGATTAGCTCTTCATTTCCCCTCCCTCTGAATCAGTTCTCATTTTCTCCACTAACCTTGGACAAACTGCTGTTAACAATATGGAAGTACCTCTTGCCTCCTTTTGCCTGAGTCATAGTCATACATAGGGGCGCCGCAATGATGGCAGCCTCTGCCTACAGTCTGTCTGTTTTTCTGTCTTTTTTTAATTTTTAGTCAGTTTTAAACGTTTCTTTTGGAGATTTCTTTAGCTTTTCTATGTGGGGGAGGGGGGTAGGGTAAGGGGGAAAACGTTTTCCAGTCACTTCCTGGCGAGGACGCGACTATTCTTCGAGTCGCGTCCTCGCCCCCCCCCTCGCGACCTACCAACTGGATAGGCGCGGCCTTTCCTGACGGGGACCTGAGCTTCAGCAGCGGCGGTGCAGCGCTGGATACATCGCGGAGCGGGCGATTGCTTACCTGGATCGGGGTTTGAAGCTCCGGAGTGTTGGGCCTGCTGCTTCAACAACGGAGCTGTGGTTTGCAGAGCTTCCAGTGCGGGCGGTGCTGACTTCAACATCGGGGACTCCTGGGACCCTTTGCCGAGGGCCGCCAGCGTTGAATCTCCACCCAGCACGGTCTGTGGACTTCGGGAGCTGCGGACTCCGGTAGGAGGTGGCCGATTCGGATGTCCTCCAGTCCCGACGTCGGAGTTCCATCACCCCGGTGAGCGGGCCTGAACATCGGGCCGCCCGTAGCGGCGACAGCGGGGGGTTCGGGAGCCCCCCGACCACAGGAGGACAACACAGGAGGATGACTGAATTTTGGAACCTTCCCTCACAGTGGGAAACTTTGACCCCGCTGTGTGGGGATGTCTGTGTTAAAGACTATCGTGTTCTGTGCTCTTTATTATTCATATGGCCGTATGGCGACCACACATTTCACTGTACCAATTGGTACAATTGGTACATGTGACAAATAAATGTATCTTGTATTGTATCTTGTACAACATGGAAAGATGCCCTTTGCCCCAATTTGTCCATGCCGAGCGAGATGTACATATACACAAGCCACATTTCCCTGTGTCTTGGTATTGGCTCGATTGTAATCATGTATTGTCTTTCCGCTGACCGGTCGGCACGCAACAAAAGCTTTTCACTGTACCTCGGTACACGTGACAATAAACTAAACTGAAACTGGTTTATTATTGTCATGTGTGAGATACAGTGGCTGAAATACATGTGTGAGATACAGATAGGGCTGAAAATGTTTTGTTTGCTTTCTATCCAATCCAATTAAGTTTATTTAATTTAGAGATACAGCATGGAAAGAGGCCCTTAGGCCCACCGAGTCCACGCTCAACAATGATCACCCATACACTCATTCTATCTGACATACTACAGACAATTTACAGAAGCCAATTAACCTACAAACCTGCACATCTTTGAGATGTGGGAGGAAGCCCACACCAGGACAAAACCCCACACTGCAGATAGCATCCATAGTCAGGATTGGACCTGTATCTCTGGCACCGTAAGGCAACAACTCTACCGCTGCACCACTACTACTGTCGTGGCCCAAATATGCTTAAACAGACAGAAACACAAATAAAATCTGTGATCAAGCAGTACAATCTTTATTTTGCCATGCGGGTCTGGTAAAACTCTTAACAGTATGCAGATTACAGACTATACAGAGTTCTCATCCCCACACAAAGGGGCAGTGATCTAATTACATATATATACACCAATAACCAATGATTCAGCAATACCTTATCTACAGATCATAGCACAGCCTCTTGCTTCTTAAGATTGACAGATCCTTAAGATTGACAGCATAAGAAGATTGACAGGTTCTTCTGACAGAGGAAGGATTAGCCATATATGGTTATATGAGAAGGTTATATTTCTGCAGAACAAGCATTTTGTTTTTTTCTACTTATGACGCACATTATAACCTTATAGTCTGAATTCTCTCTCAATGTTTACATTGTAGAGGAGACATTCGTGAAGCTGTGCTTATTATCTCGCTTATGTTATTGGAAAGGGAACATCAACAGTCTGCTAGCTTTGTTAGTGTACTGAAACCGAAGGTTAGTGCATTTTTGCTAGCTTTGCAATTTAATAGAAGACGGTGAAAGCCTGTCTTAGTTTCATCGGAATCCATTTTGTATTTTAAAATCATTATTAACTTCCATACTACCCCGTAGTGAAAAAAGAAAAATACCAAAGTGCAGAGTATCGTGTTACAGTATTATAGTGTTACAGTTACAGAGAAAATATGCAAGATCTGCAATGAGGTAGGTTGGAAGATCAAGGCTAGCTTATGAGAGGACAGTTCAGTAATCTGATAACAGCGGGGGAATTGGAATCTGGTGGTACATGCTTTCAAGCTATTGTCTCTGCTGCCCTACATGAGAGGGGAGGAGTGGAGGTGACTAGGGGGAGAAAGATCCTTGATTATATTGGCTGCTTTCCCGAGGCAGTATGAATGTAAATGGCCGAATTCCTTAGTCTCCTGAGGAAGTAGAGGCGTCGGTCTGTCTTTTTGGCCGTAGCTTCAATGTGGTTGGTCCAGGTCAAATTATGGGAACTTAAAGCTCTTGGCCATTTCCACTTCATCACCATTTATGCTGTTTGAGGCATGGTGTAGTTTAACTAATATACAATATAAATGCATTTACTATTTTGAGTTAAATTCACACAGGAAAATAATGAATTCGTATGTTATTAATAATTTCAAAAATGTGCTTCCTTTTGGAATGAATATTGTAATTGTTCAGAACATGAAGAAGCCAAGAGAGGGGCAGAGGGAGGGAAAAGTTGCAGCTGCAAGCTTTAATCCTGCCTTGTGAATTCTTTAACATTTCTCTCAGTTGTGTAGTCTTCCTTACACTGGCACTTCGAATGGAACAAATCATCCCAAATTCTCAGTCTGGACAGTAACAGATGGTCTCCACCTCTGCACTCCGCAGCTGAAGTAACCACCAACAATTTGGCTCTCAGTGCTCACATATCTGCCACACATCTGTCACCAAGAAAATATTTTATAGTCCTCCATTGCAAATGACTGGGTTTACTTATATAAAGCAAGGAAATGGAGGAAAGCATGCTGTGTCTGAAACTGTTCAGGGCTGCACCACATCCTGTGTGTGAAATATAGTGTGAATTCAGGTTGAGATTCAGGCGGGTTCTGTTAGTTTAAAGGACAGGTATGACCATATCATATACAAGTGTTGATGTTACCCTGTCAACATGTGCTTGTGGCAGGTTGCTTCATTTCCCATTCTGGTTTGCATGCAACAAAAGCTTTCCACTGTACCTCGGTACACATGACAATAAACTAAAACTGAACTGAAACTTGTTTATTTTCCTGACTCAATAATGTCAACCTGGAGAATAATGAAAAGCTGCCAAATCTCATTTCCATCCTGATATCACTTTTGGATTTGAGTATTATATCACATTCCTCCTATTTCTGAAAACAAGGGGCGAACAAGGAAAGATATCTCACACCCATGCACCCATGTCCTAATACGCATTAAGTCCCATTCACCATCCACAGTGCTTGCAGACTTCCACTGGCAAGTAATAACTCCATTTAAAAATCCTCATTCTTTTTTGCAAAGCCTCCTTCGACTTTACCTTCTCCTGTAAACTCCTCAAGTCATATAACACTATGAGATCTCAGCACTTCCTACAATTCTGTTTTTTCCACATCCTTGGATTTATTCACTGTGCTACTGGCAGGTATGTCTTCAGCTGCCAAGGCCACAAGCACTGGCATTCCCACCCTAAATCTCTCTACCTCTCTTACCCCCTTCGTGATGCTTCTTAAACCCCACCGCTTTGACCGTCTTTGGCCAACGCATAAGAAATAGGAGGAGGCTATTTGACGCTTCACATCTAATTTGCCATTCATTGGGAATATGGTAGATATCTTACCTTGTTATGAATTTCTTGCATGAACTCCATATTACTATTGCTTTAATAACTAAAACCTATTGGCCTCTTTCTTAAATTTACTCATTTAATGAATCTCCACTCAATTCCAAAGATCAATTATCATGTGGGCAAAATAATATCTGCTCAACTCTTTCCTGAAAAGTCAACCCATTATTTTGAAACTGTTCTAGGCATTACGCTGAAGAAAATATTCCTCCTGGATTAAGGTCACAGAATCTGCTGCATTGTTATAAAAACACAACGAGTTCACTAATCTCCTTCAGGGGAGGAAATCTTCCTTTCTTACCAGGTTCTAGCCTAAATGTGGCTCCAGACCCACCAATGTCATTAACTCTTTAAATGCCCTCTTAAAGTATCCACCCAATCCCTCAATGAAAGAGCAGAAGCACAACCTTGCCAGTGCCGTCAAATCGTGAAAGAAATGAACAAATAAAGGAAATGTTCTGAACATTAACACAACTCTCTCACCATACACTTTTTTTTTCTATCACTTTATTTTTCATCTACCATGTCCTTGCCGGTCAACTTGTCCTGAAGCCTCTCTACATCCACCTCCCATCGTGCACTTCAACTCAGCTCTGTGACGTCGACTGACACGAATATATTACGCAGATAGACACAAATTACAGGAGTAACTCAGTGGGACAGGCAGCATCTCTGGAGAGAAGGAATGGGTGACGTTTTGGGTCGAGACCCTTCTTCAGACTGAAAGCCATGGTAGAGGGAAACTAGAGATATGGAAGGTTACAAAGAGCATGTGAGGTGTGAAAAGGTCAAAGCAGGCGATGATCAAGGAAATGTACAATGATTCATTGTTGGCTGAAGGGAAGGTGACAACGGGGCATACAAACAGTAAAATTAATCAGGACAGTGAAACTAGTAGGAGAACTGGGGTGGAAGAGGGACGGAGAGAGAGGGAAAGCAAGGGTTACTTGAAGTTAGATAAATCAATATTTATACCACTGGGTTGTAAGCTGCCCGAGCTAAATATGAGTTGCTGTTTCTCCAATTTGTGTATGGCCTCACTCTGACAGTGGAGGAGGCCCAGGACAGAAAGGTCAGTATAGGAATGGGAGGAGGAGATGAAGTGTTCAGCAACCAGACCAACTTGCCCACTCCGACCAACATGTCCCATCTACACGAGTCCCACGTGAATATAATACCGTGTTTAAGAAGGAACTGCAGATGCTGGAATATCGAAGGTAGACAAAAATGCTGGAGAAACTCAGCGGGTGCAGCAGCATCTATGGAACGAAGGAAATAGGCAACCTTTCGGGCCGACCTTCTTCAGTTTGAAGAAGGGTTTCGGCCCGAAACGTTGCCTATTTCCTTCGCTCCATAGATGCTGCTGCACCCGCTGAGTTTCTCCAGCATTTTTGTCTACCGTGAATATATTACCCTTGGTTCCATCATCCAAATTATGGAGTTAGGTGTGAATAGCTGAGGTCCCAACACGAATGCTTGGGGCTCCTGACCTAAAAATGAACCATTTGGCTTTTTCTGCCCAGTTAGCAATCATCACTCCATGACAGTATATTACCCCAATCACAGCTGCTGACATTTTGTTAAACATCATTTATTTTCTTATGGCTTACCTCGTGGCCATTGTTGAAATAATGCTTTGGAATCATCAAGGTTCAAGGTCATGGTGACGGGGAAAGAAGAGGATATGACTACTTGGGCAAATAGTAGCCAAGTCGCTGACTTTTTGACAGTCACACAGGATTTAAATATGATAATTAGCTGCACATAACCTGAAAAACCCTCACCTTTCTGACATTCTGTGGAGGTGGGTTGTGGTTCGGCAAATGTCAGGGTTCAGTTTCCATGGCAGAATATTTTGTTAAGAGTAAACAGTAGCCTGACAACACGGTGGCGCAGCGGTAGAGTTGTTGCCTTACAGCACCAGTGACCCGGGTTCGACCCTGACTACGGGTGCTGTCTGTACGGAGGTTGTACTTTCTCCTCGTGACCTGTGTGGATTTTCTCTGGATACTCCGGTTTCCTCCCACACTCCAAAGACGTACAGGTTTGTATGTTAATTGGCTTCGGTGAAGAGTGTAAATTGTCCCTAGTGTGTAGGATAGTGCTAGTGTACGGGGGGATCACTAGTGGGCCGAAGGGCCCGTTTCTCCTCTGTAGCTCGAAGCTAAACTAAAAGTAGCCAATGGAAAGTACAATCACTTTTCGTGTTGATCCTGATAGGGGCATCGGGCAGTATTCCGTAATGCATTGGAGCTTCAGCTGTGGCTCATGGTTCTGCCCCGGTTTCCTCTAGATCCACTCGAGAGCTTTGAGGGACTGCAGGCAGAGGAATGTGGCATTCTGAATGGATGTGAGAACGGGCGCTGCGTACGGGTGCAGGAGGGCTACACGTGCGACTGCTACGATGGCTACCAGCTGGACATAACCAGGCTGGAATGTGTTGGTAAGTTCAGCCGCAATAAGTAGAAAAGTAATTGCTTAATGTGTACGAAAACAGTGTGGCCACTGTCAGGATCAAAGCAGGATGATTGAAACATATTTTTCAAAATCCTCCTCTTTCCTGAAATTCTGACTCCATTCTTATGACCCACTGCAATAGCCTTCAATATTCCTATGTTCTTTTGTCTTTATTAAATTGACACCTAGCTACATTTTACCATCGTAAACAACTCATGACCACTTTGTGCGCTGCCCACCCCCCTCCCCCACAATAATTGTTCATTGTTGATCCAGAGAAGCCACTCTTGATAGTTGGCTGACCAAAATATAACAGCAGCATGTAGAACTGATCATGCACTTTAAGAAGGCAAAGCATAGGCACAGTTTGCTTTAGAAGCAGGCCTCTGCAGAAGTAACCATGCAACCATATGTTGTAAGACATTGGAGGTGTTTGGGCACCTTAGGTTTGAACAAAATGCTTTGCACATAACCACACAATGGGACACAGGGTAGAAATGTACACCTCTGTTGTGTACGTTCAACACATGGAAAGATCATTTTGCTGGTGCTAAACTTTAAGGGCCTGTCCCACTTACACAACCTTTTCGGCGACTGCCGGCACCCGTCATAGGTCGACGAAAATCTCCAACATGTTGAAAATTCAGCAGCGACCAGAAAGACGCTACGACTCTTTTGGTGACTAGGAGACCTCTCACGACCACACAAGCGACCCCTGGCGACATGTTGCGGGGTGTCACCAGGGGGCATGTTGCCAGGGGTCGCCTGTGTGGTCGTGAGAGGTCTCCTAGTCACCCAAAGAGTCGTAGCATCTTTCTGGTCGCCGCTGAATTTTCAACATGTTGAAAATGTTCGGCGACCTATGACCGGTGCCGGCCCTTTAGATGCACCTTGCTAATCCACGGTTGTCCAAACACTTTCACTGTTGTCTGGATGCCTCAAGTGAAAGGGCTAATTGTAAAACTGATTTGCCAGGCTCTGATAGCCTAGAAATAATTTTCTCCCAAATGTGTTTACCATTAAATTAACTATTTAAAACGTGAGTAACTTCCCGTGCTTCATTTTGTTTCTCTCACTTCAGATGTCAATGAATGTACTGAGCTGAATGACAAAATGTCATTGTGCCGGAATGCCAAGTGCATCAACACCGATGGATCCTATAAATGTGAGTGCCTGCCAGGTTACGCAGCCTCAGACCAGCCCAATTATTGCATCACCTCAGAGACAGAGAAAGAGTCTAAGCTGGAATAACCAGTGACGATCTTAGGCCACCACACCCCAGCCCCTTGCAATTCTTACACTTTGCTAACAAGCAAAGAATGAACACTCAATCACATTGCCTCCGCATCCCCACCCAACCCTTTCCAAACATAAAAGTGGAAAAGAACTGCCTGATATGAAGAGTCTGCCATCAGCGACTGAGGAAGGGGTGCCAAAAAAACATCGCATTTTCTCAAGATGGGAAAATAAGCCCAATTCTGTCAATGAACAGAAAGACCAAATGGATTCTTGTCACGTTTTTCTTTTGGGTAAGGAAAGGAAAAACTTCTCAGTAATTTACTAGTAAGGACATCCAAAGCGAGAAAACAAACTGTATCTACAGTCATTCACTCAAAATAGTATTTGTTATTAGCACACAGTTTACACTATGTATAACGGCGGTGAAAATATTTTGTAATACTGTTGTAGACGTATTTGATAAAGTGCAGTATGTGTTATACTGCTTTAACTTTCGAGTTTTATGACAAATGTAAATTCTTTGATAGCAAACTTATAGTCTTTTTGTATGTTTTTATAAAGAAAAGGTTGTGCTATTCTGTGTCTGGAACATTGGTCAGTGACAGTTTTTACCTTGTTATATGCCTGCCCTGTGGAGCAGGCATGTCATTGCTATAAGGTTTTTTTTTAAAAGTTTTGTACAACCATGGAGATGTGAAGTTCTTAGTTATGTTCTCCACACATTATATACTGTACTACAACCACATAGTTCAAACTTACCAGATCACAAAGCTGCTACAGGACAGCCGGAGGATACCTGATGTGCACATTTACACTGAAGATGCAAAATAACCAAATTATTGTATTGTAATTTGTAAATTGAAAAAAATACACAAGCAAATAGCTCTTGTATGATCATTTTAATGCATATTAAGTTGTATTCTAAACCTCTGTAAAACCTATGAAATAAATCACTTTATGTAAGTGTACAAATTGCCCACTCCTAAAGCAGTGAAAGTAAATGAATGTATACAGGACATTTGCATATTGAGATACTGAATACTGTAGTATGTTTAGATAGATTATGATTTGTTTTAGCCAGAGTCACACTTTCCAACTCATTCCCACTCTGATCCCAACTACATATACTGTTCCAAAAGGCCAAAGCAAATTCAAAGAAAATCATCCCATCTGTGACTAGATCTTCTGGACTTTAGCTGAGTTTAGCAGTTTTCCATAATTGGGAATTGAATTTGTTTTTCCTGTTTTCATAGTTTGTTTTTTTCTTTTTCTATTCATCAATTTATATTTTAACTCCTATCTACATCTCCTCTGGATCCATCTTTCATTTAGTATGTTCCTTTACCCATTTCATCATCCCTTTTAGAATCAGCAATTCATAAAGTACATAAATAAGTCCCTTCGGCCCACTGTCACCACATTGACTGTCAAGCACCCAATATACTAATCCTATTGTACACCAACTTTATTTGCCCATATTTTCATCAACTCCCCCTAAAATCTACCACTCACCCACACACCAGGGCCAATTTACAATGGCCAATTAACCTACTAATCTGCATGTCTTTAGGATGTGGGAGAAAACTGTAGCACTGGGAGAAAACCAGCGCGGTCACAAGGAGAACATGTAAACTAAAAATATGCAACAACGGAGGTCAGGATTGAACCCAGGTCGCTGGAGCTGTGGCAGCAATTTTACTTGCTGATTCACTGTGAAAACACATCTTTCCTGCATAACAGTGAGCAGAATTGTCATTTCATCTCTTCTGTTCTCCACTCTGTAACATTACTTCCCCCTTGTTCTCTCTCCTTTCTCTACATCTTAAACTTGTTTTATTTCTAACTTTTCCCAGTTCTATGGATGGCACAGTGGCATAGTGGTAGAGCTCCTGCATTACGGCACCAGAGGCCGAGGTTCGATCCTGACTATGGGTGCTGTCTGTAGGCATTTTGTACGTTCTCCCTGTGACCGTGTGGGTTTTCTCCAGGTGCTCTGGTTTCCTTCCAACTCCAAAGACATGCAGGTTTGTAGGTTAATTGGCTTCGGTAAAAATTGTAAAATGGCCCTAGTGTGAAGGATAGTGTTAGTGTATGTTGTGATCGCTAGTCGGCATGGACTCGGTGGGCCAAAGGGGCTGCTTCTGTGCTGCAGTCTAAAGTTCTGAGGAAGGCCATAGGCCTGAGTGGATAATTCTGAATCTTTCTCCACAGATGCTGTCTAACCTGCTGAGTATTACCAGCATTTTCTGTTTATCATCAGCTTTCAGCTGGCTCCAGATTCCATTTTCTTTCAATCCTCTCTGATGTAGATTGGTGCTGGAGGATGAGAGGATGTTAACTTTATGTCGCTGTTTAAAATTGTAGGAAGGAACAAACCAAGCCAGCTAGTTTAACTTTGGTGATAGGCAAATTATTGAAATCTTCTTTGAGGTACTATATAACCTGCGCTTTGAAGTACACAGATTAGTCAGAGACAGTCAGCGTGATGAGTTAGGGAAGGGCTATGCCCGACTAAATCAATTAAAATTTATGAAAAAGCGAAAAGTGGAGTCAATGGGGACAGGAATTTGAACTAGTCTGCATGGATCTTGGCAAGAGCTTGCATTGTGGGATGTTCAAAAGTAAAGGTGTGTTGGACCAAAAGGAAAGAAGTAAGTGTGATCCAAAACTGACTAGAGAGCAGAAGGCAATAAGTAATGGTTAATGGCAAAATTTGTGATTAGAAGACTACTAATAGTGGAGCTCCATGTTGCTCAGTACTCAGTCTTTTGTTTCTTGCATATATGTAAGGGACAAAGATATTTACAGATGATAATACCACCTGCCATATCATTGACTAGGTAGTATTCAATACACAATACACAAGGATTTAAAAGGTCTGGACAGTTGAACAGAGAAGTATGAGGTAATGCATTTGGATAGGTTCAACAAGAGGAGTCTTCAATAAATCGGGGAATATTAAGTGGGGAGGCAGAATGGAGAAGCCTTCAATTATATATCCACAATTCTTTAAATGTAGCCGGAAAAGTAGATTAAATAGTTAAAAAGACATACAGGATTATTTTGTAGAACACAAAGAACTGGAGTAACTCAGCGGGTTAGGTAACATCTCTGGAGAACATGGACAGGTGACATTTTGGGTCAGAACCCTTCTTCAGACTGATTGTAGTAGGGCGAGAAATCTGGAAGAATGATAGGAGCTGGACAAAGTCTACCAAATGATGGGAGAAAGCTGGAAAATGGTGGGGGCTGTACAAAGTCTGGCAAGTGTTAGAAATAAGGAACTGCAGATGCTGGTTTACATCAAGTGATACGTGGATACAGGTGAGGAGTGACATTGGCAAATGGGTGGACAAAGGCTAGAGATGAAAAGGAGATAAAAGGAAAAAAGGAAACAAAAGGTTGTCAGATAAAGAGAGAAGTAAAATGTAAAGCCAGAGGAAGGATATAGGTGGAAGGAGCCGAGAGGAGGGAGAAAAAGGAGTGGATAGTGAAATAGAAAGGTGCACACTGAGGTGGTGAGGAGGCCAAGGAAAGAGAGGGGGAAGAAAAAAAAGGAAGGGTTTGATATGAAAAATTGGAGAATTCAATGTAAGCTGTCCAACCTATTTGTCTCCATACAGGATTATATCCTTTAACACACTTAATATGTGAGCAGGAAGTTAAAGCCAGAATTGTACACAATGCGTATTTGGGCCATCATTTGACCATTGTGTACAACTATCATTACTACTATATAGGAATGATGTCATTGCACTGGAGAGGTGATTGGCAAAATTTTTGCCAGGACTGGAAAAGTTTACCCAGAGGAAAATTGGTAGGATTTGGGCTATTTTCTTTGGAACAGGGAAGGCTAAAGTGATGCCTAATTGACATGTATGAACTTGAAGGGCAGAGACAGAGCAAACAGGAAGGAGCTATTTCCCATTGTTGAGCAGCCAAAATCAGAAGGCTTGGGTTTAAATTAATTGGTAGAAGGATTAGAAAGGAGAGGATTTTTGTTTTCATCCACCAGGTCTGGAACTCGATGGCTGAAAACTCAGAACCCATCACCACACTTGAACACGACCAAATGTGAATGAGAAAAGCCATGACCTGCAGAGCTGTAGACTAAGGGTTTGAAGGATTTCGGCCCGAAACATTGCCTATTTCCTTCGCTCCATAGATGCTGCTGCACCCGTTGAGTTTCTCCAGCATTTTTGTGTACCTGAGCTGTAGACTAAGCTCTGAAAGGTGGGTAGTCTCTGACTAGCGAGAACATAAAGTATAAATGGGCTCCCTGTTGTCATCATTCTTGGAAAATTCGATAAATAAATTGACTCTATAAAAGACATTTGGACAGGTACATGAATAGGAAAGTTTTAGTGGGATATGGGACAAACACAGGCAAATGGGACTAGTTTAGATGAGACAACTTGATCGGTATAGACAAGATGAGTTGAAGAGCCTGTTTCTGTGCTGTGACAAATTTAGAATTGTTATCCTTGTGTTCACGAGCAAATGATTCTGTGGTTCTATCTAGTATGTAGGAGCGTAATTATACATTTTTAATATAACTGGGTCTCTCTGGATTTTTTGGTGGGGTACAGGGGTTCACATTTCATCATCATGCCTTCTCCCCTTCATGCAAACTAAAACCCAGTGATCCCAACCTGAACAGGCTGGTGGTAGACACAATATGCTGGAGTAACTCAGCGGGACAGGCAGCATCTCTGGAGAGATGCATTTTGTGTCTATCTTCGGTAAAAACCAGCATCTGCAGTTCGTTCCTTAACAGGTTGGTGAATTTGTTCTGATGCAGCAGAGATTCTTTATGGTTACTGGTTGTCTTTTCTGATCTAATGCAGTCCCTAATTTCCTACGCAAACGTTTTCTCCCCAAATTTTTAGCCTGTGAATGATTTGCACTCTTGTCAACAATGTAACTTAAGACTCCCGTTATAGTGATGGTCTCCTAGCAACCCAGATGTTCATTATGAAGGGTTTATTGACCTTTATAGAAATATGGTACCAAGAACATCTCAGTAAAGGGTGCCAAAGAACAGCTGCTTTTTAAAAATAATACACCGTGTCTTGTTTATACAGCCTGGGGCGTCTGGCAAGTGTGTTCTGGGGATCTGATAAAGCAGTAAATTCTATGGAGACAGCGTGCACAATGCAAAAAGTGCCACCTCCTTCGATCAAGTTGTCCAGGCATCAGCGTGGGGAAATAGTAGAATAACAGTTAATCAAACAGCCTAATACTGCAATACAAATGCAAGACCATGCATTTGTGCGTGTGATAGAGAGAAGGTACAAGAATACTCCCAAAAAATGACGGGAATAAATTATAGGGAAAGGTTATAAAAAGTCCTTCTCTGCAGACTAGAGAGAATGCTTCAGGGGTGCCTCCCTAGTGTACATATAATATTAGGTTGATTTATGTAATGAAAGACACAAGACATGACCAAAGTATGACAGAGAGATCAATTGCAAATTGAAGTTTGAGAAAATTAAATTTTAAACATATGTCAACTTGTTTACTCAATGGGTGACATGTTTGATTTAATTCATCTGCCTTGTCAAAGGAGCTAAATGGTGGCCCTATATGAAACCCAGTTGATTTGTGGAATGGGAGAAGTACAGAAATTGTGAATCATGTTGATCTTTTCTGTGCTTACTTTTTGCTACAATAGGTGACTAGAAATTAGTCAGAGACCAGCTCACTGTCCATTTCCAAGCAGTTACATAATTTAATGAGAAGGGGGGGGGGGGGGGGGGTTGACTAAAGGCTCTGATTAGACTCCCAACAATAAACTCAGTACAGACCCAGCTCAAAAACCTCCACGGATTGGAAAGTTTCAGAAATCTAGTCATCTGCAATTCCTAGAATAATTACAATATGCCTTGTCTCCAGCTTTTTTTATATGTTGTATCCCAGAATATTATCATTCAAATTAAATGTATTTAATTTACATTTGAAATATTTGATGTTTTGTGGATTTATTGTTAAAATAATATTTTGGCAAATGTATTTGATTTGTATCTTCCTTGTCTTCCCGTACCCTCCTCCCGCAACCTCTAGTTCCCTATCGCTTCAACCATTTTGGTTGCTCTCCTGTATGTCCTTTCTAATGCTGTTAGAGCTTCCTGTTCTGCTATCCAGCCCACCATCTTCAGGAGCTTGGTATCATTTGCAGTTTAAGCCGTCATGTCACCAGAAAAAGGTAATTTGGGATGATCCTCAAATCTGGGTGTTCTCAAAGTAATGCTGGCTCCAACCTGCTTTTTTTGTTACTTTTTTTTGCATATTTTTCATTCATTTGTTCTTTCTCTCTACATCACCGTCTATATCTCTCAATTCCCTTTCCCCTGACTCTGTCTGAAGAAGGGTCTCGACCTGAAATGTCACCTATTCCTTTTCTCCAGAGAAGCTGTCTGACCCGCTGAGTTACTCCAGCTTTTTGTATCTATCTTCGGTTTAAACCAGCATCTGCAGTTCCTTCCTGCACCTTCATGTCAATAATTGCTGTGACGAATGTATTCTTGGGTGAGAGATAAGGAAACCCAGCTGTGGTTTAACTGCACAAGAAACTCTTCCTTTTCTAATGCTTTATCAGCAAGTAACAGGCAATGCACTCATTTTGTCTTTAATTTTGGAAGCCTGAAAATAATGCTGAAGGTAGGAGCTAGTAGGCAGAGGAACTGTTCTTGGGTTAACTATTCAAAATTACAAAACTGCTTTTGTTTATTGGGAAGTTGCTGCAAAGAAAATGTAAGGTACTTTCCTCTTTCCTCATTCTTCACAAAAGCAGTAACTCATGCAATTTTCCTCTTTCCTCATTCTTCACAAAAGTACCCGCCACACCTCAATCAATGGTCACTGTGAGAAAGGAAAGGGGAGAATACACATCAAAAAACTACACTGGGAATGACCCGAGGACATGAAATGTGTTACATAAATGCTCTAGTGGTGGCAGGCTATACAATAAGTGGAATCAATGGACTGCTAAATTAGTAGAATACTGAGACTCTCTGGGGTATTTGAGAAAACAAATATTTATGGTATTGCCAGCAAAGGCAATACTTACTGCCAGCTGTGCAGGAAGGAGCTGCAGATGCTGGTTTACACCGAAGATAGACACAAAAAGCTGTAGTAACTCAGCGGGTCAGGCAGCATCTCTGGAGAAAAGGAATAGGTGACGTTTCGGCTCGAGATCCTTCTTCGGACTGAAAGCTGCCTGACCCGCTGAGTTACTCCAGTATTTTGTGTCTATTTACTGCCAGCTGTTGTTTGTTGTTGAGAAGGAAGTTTCCAGCAGTCTTCTTGAACCATTTTGTGAATGGTATGCACAGCATCTGTGTCGTGAGAGTAGTGGGGAGAGTGTGGGTACACCACATTTGTCCCACCTGCCTGCGTTTGGCCCATATCCTTCTAAACCTTTCATATCGATATACCTGTCCATATGTCTTTTAAGTGTTGTTATAGTACTTGCTCAACTACCTCATCTGGCAGCTCGTTCCATATATTCTTCACCCTCCATGTGAAAATGTTACCCCTCAGGCTCCTATTACTTTTTCCCCTATCATCTTAAACCCATGTCTGGTTCTTAATTCCCCTACCCTAGCTATTCCCCTCATGATCTTATGCACCTTTATAAGATTACCCCTCATCCTCCTGCTCTCCAAGGAAGATAATCCTAGCCTGCTCCTACCTCTCCCTATAGCTGGGCCTCTCTAGTCATGGCAACTTCCTTGTGAATCTTCTCTGCACTCTTTCCAAAGTAACAACATCTTTCCTATGGCAGGGTGACCAAGACGGAAAACACAATACACAAAATGTGGCCTCACCAATGTCTTGTACAACTGTAACGTAACATCCCAACTTCTATACTTGGTACCCTGACTGATGAAGGCCAATATACCAAAAGCCTTCTTGACTACTCTATCTACCTGTGACGCCACCTTTAAGGAACTATGTACCTGCACTCCTCGATCCCTCAGAATACTCTCCAGTAACCTGCCTACCATAGATGTTAGGCTCACCATTCTATAGTTTCCAGGCTCTGCATTGCAGCCCTTCTTAAATAGAGACACAACATTAGCCAGCCTCTAGTCTTCCGGCACCTCACCATGCCTAATGATGATTCATATATCTCAGACAGACACAAAAACTGGAGCAACTCAGCAGGACAGGCAGCATCTCTGGAGAGAAGGAATGGGTGACGTTTTGGATCGAGACCCTTCTTCATACGTATATCTCAGCTAGGTTCCAAGCAATTTCTTCTCTAGCTTTCCACAGTGTCCTCGAATATATCTGATAATGCCCAGGAGATACCTTAATTCACTTTAGGACGTTTAGCACCTCCTCAGCCGTAATACGGATGTCCTCAAGATTTCCATTATCTGTCAGCAGTTCCCCCGTCTACATGTCCTTCTCCATGGTGGAAACAGAGGAGAAATACTCAATGAGGACCTTGTCCATCTCCTGCATCTCCACACAGAGATGACTGCTTTGGTGTCTGAGGGGCCCTATTCTCTCTAATTATTCTCTTTCCCTTAATGTACAGAAAATCTCTTTGGATTTTCCTTGATCCCATTTTGATCTCCTGCTCCCATTTTGCCATTCTGGTTTCCTTCTCAAGTGTGGTCCTCAGTTTCCGAAACCCTTCCAGGGATACCCTTGATCCCAGCTGCCTATATCTGCCCCATGCCTATTTTTCCCTGACCAGTGCCTCAATTTCTCTCATTATCCAAGCTTCCTCACTCCCACACCCCTTTCCCTTCACTCTAACAGGAACATGCATGCCCTAATATCTTGTCATCACGCTTTTAAAAGCATCCCACTTTTCGGACATTCCTTTGCCGGCAAGAAACCTACTCCAATCAACTTTAGTAAGTTCCTGCCTAATACCATCAAAGTTGGTGTAATGGTTAGACTATGTCAGCTAAAATTAAGGTGTCAGCACCACATTTCAAACCCTGTTTAGGAAAACAAGTAGATGTTTTGGAAGTTTGTTTAAGAAGGAACTGCAGATGCTGGAAAATCGAAGGTAGACAAAAATGCTGGAGAAACTCAGCGGGTGAGGCAGCATTTATGGAGCGAAGGAAATAGGCAACGTTCATTGGGTCGAAACCCTTCTTCAGACTGATGTTTTGGAAGAATGTGGAGGCTAACTTGAAGGGACCAGTAAATCATTAGGCCACCCGCGAGGTCACTAAGATAAACATCGCCCTCCTGGAGACATCCGAGACTAGCTCGGTGTCTGATAGGACACATAACTCACGCCATTATGGTACCAAAGAAGATAGCTACTTTTGACACGTAATCACCTGTTGTTCTGAGAGATAAAGTCATTATATAAGTGCATGCTTCCACTGTTAGAGTAGAGCTTCACCTTCAGGGGAGGGGGGGGGGGGGGAGAGAGGGAGAGAGAGAGAGAGAGAGAGCTTCATCTTCAGAGAAAGGAATCTCACCCAGAGGGAGAGAGAGAGAGAGAGAGAGCTCAGACCATGGTGTGAACCAGTGACAGCCAGTGTGGACAGAAGTCTCAAATACACAGAGGGGCGTGAAACCTGTTATTTTGTGTTGTTATATTATTGATAATTTTGCTGTATTTTACTTGTATTTTGCTTTAATAAATAGTTATCTGTGCTCTTCAGGATGTGCTTTCTCCATTCATTGATCCAAATCCTTATATTTTGTTACGGTTGGCTTTGCCCCAGTTCAGAATTTTAACTTGTGGGCCTGCCCTGTGTTTATCCATAACTGTTTTAAAGCTGAAAGAACAGAAGACGCGGATCCCAAATGGCTCGACCATCAGTACTGAAGTCACTCATCCATCCCAAATTCCGATTAAGCGTTGCCCTTTCCCTTGTATGGCCCTCTACATATTGCGTGAGGAAACTTTCCTGAACACATTTGACAAATTCCACCCGTCTAAGTCCTTGGTACCATGACAGTCCCAGTTTACATTGGGAAAGTTAAAATCCCCTACTATGACAACTTTATTAATCTTGCAGCTGCCTGCAATCTCTTCTAATTTCTGTTGGCTGTTTGGGGACCTATGGAGCACTCCAAACAAGGTGATCATCCCCTTTTTATTTCTCAGCTTCAGCCATATAGCCTAGCTGAATGAAGTAATGTCATCTTGACTACTGTCGTGACATTCTTCTTGACCAATAACGCAACACCCCCTCCTCTTTTTCTCCACCTCTATCGCTCCTGTAGCACCTGCACCCTGGAACACTGAGCTGCCCGCCCACTCCCTCTCTTAGCCAGGATTCTGTAATGGCTACAACGACCCAGTCACATGTACCTATCCTCGCCCTGAGTTCATCTGCCTTGACAACCATACCTCTTGCATTAAAATGTATTCAAGAGATAGTTAGATATAGCTCTTGGGGTTAATGGAATCAAGGGACATGGGGAGAAAGCAGGAATGGGATACTGATTTTGGATGATCACCCATGATCATTTTCTGTGTTTCTATTTCCTAAAATAAATGCAATTCAATGCTTTAATTTTATAAGCTGCCCAATTAGCCAATTTTAATCATTCAACCAATCCAATGGCTGCCTTTGGAAATCAGTTTGCGTGTGGCCTCACACTTGCGATGAAGCAGAACCAAGACAGAAAGTTCGGTATGGGAATGAGATTGAGAATGGGAATGGGAAGGGGAGTTAATATGGTTAGTAATCAGAAAATCCAGCATGCCTTCGCAAACTGAGCGCAAGTGGTTGGCAAAGCAGTCGCCTGGTCTATGTTTGGTTTTGCCGAATTTACAGGAGGTCACATCGGGAGCACCAAATGCAGTCGAGGCCAGAGGTGATGAGATCAGTAATGGTGTGGGAGATGGTGGGCTGCTGTTTGTCTGTCATGGTTATGGAGCAAGGTTCTCCCGACATGGCGTCCTTTACATCAGTGTCACCAAGCGTAGATGAGGCCATCGTTTCGACAAACACTTGCGTTCGGTCTGCCGGGGCTTACTGGGTCTCCCGGTTGCTAACTATTTTAACAACCTTTTCCATTCCCATTCTCACACCGATCTTTCTATCCTGGGCCTCCTGCATTGTCGGAGTGAGGCCACATGGAAACTGGGGGAACCACACCTCGTATTCATATTACAACCCAATGGCATGAATATTACATTTTCCAATTTTAGGTAACTAACCTACAAAAAAACCCTCCTTTCCCCCCTCCCCCCCCCCCCCCCCGTGCCCCACCTGGATGCATATCTTTTTTTCCGTTTCCCTAAGCATATGCCAATCCAAAAACCCTCTCACCAGTATCTACCTATCACTTGCCAGACTTTGTCCTATCCCCACCTCCCTTCCAGCTTTCTCACCCCTGCTATAATCAGTTTGAAGAAGTATCCCGACCTGAAACATTGCCTATCCATGCTGCCTCATCCATCGAATTACTCCAGCACTATGTGTCTTTTGGTTGGAATGGGTCTCTGTTTGGCCTTCATTTGTCTCTTGGAAACTCTTATGAATTTTCACAGGTCATATCTAGATTTCCTGTACAGATCGGGGTTACCTGACTTGAATGTCTCAGACTTGGTCTTCAGGCAGAAGTGGATCTCACGGTTCACCTACAGTAACTCTCAGTTGACTTCCTTGGCACGCATTCCTCTGCTTAATGTCAAAGGTTAAATTCTGATGAAGTCTGTAATGGCAGCGACAAAATCATTTCGGTTTTACACCGAGTCCCCGAATATGGACCAGTCCACCACCGACTTCAAGCAGGCACATAGGAGTTCATCTGTTTGATCAGATTTGCATTGATTGACTTTCTGTACTGGATCCTTGGGCTTGTTTTGCTTGTAAGCAGAGAGAAGAAGCATGGCTTGGTGGTCAGATTTTCCAAAATGTGGTCGGAGGGTGAAAGGTCTTGAACCGAAACGTCACTCATTCCTTCTCTCCAGAGATGCTGCCTGTCCCGCTGAGTTCCTCCAGCATTTTGTGTCTATCTTCAGGGGAAGGATGAGTAGGTTGCAGTGGCATGATGGTTGCGTAGCAGCAAGGGTGATGTTGGCTCTTCTGTGACTCTTCTACCATAAAATGTGAACAGCTTTACTGAGTTGCATTGAGAGCCACACAGCTGCTGCTTCAGTGCTTTGTTTCTGAATGCAAACCACCCTGCTAGTGTTTCAGATACTAGTTTGATTTATTTCCCCATTCTTTGAGGAAAACCCTTTTGGTGTAGTAGACAACAGTGGATTAGCACACAAATGTAGGCGAGTC
The DNA here is from genome assembly GCA_038087875.1 of Malacoraja senta. Lineage (NCBI taxonomy): Eukaryota > Metazoa > Chordata > Chondrichthyes > Rajiformes > Rajidae > Malacoraja > Malacoraja senta. The sequence goes on along the minus strand of CM075978.1, from coordinate 116,300,912 downwards.
CCGTTTCCCAGCCAATTATCTGCTTAGTACCAACCTGCTATCAATGGGAGCTCGCTGTACACAAACACCAACACTTTGTGATGGTGTGAGGTCATGAAAGGTTAGGAAATAGAAACTCTTTCTCCTTCTTTGTCCTTTAATGTCCACCAACCTCACACAGCTCCTCCGTTGGTGGTAACTAGTGATCATTCCCCTGCCAGTTCTTTTAATAACTAAATTCCACGTTAACTTCCACGTTTGGTTGTGGTGGGACTTGCCATGTAATGCAAAGTGTTGGATTTCCCTTTGGAGTCAATTGTGACAACCATGCAGCACAGTGCAGCAAACTTTTATTTTAGGAGAAATTCCTCCCACCGATGCTTTTATGTTTTGCTTATTGAAGCTGGCAGGGACTGTATGTACTCACAGTAAACACTGTCTGAGGGACCTTGGGCCAGACAGTCATTCTCTGTCTGAAAGCTTTACTCTGGAGCTAAAATAACACAGTTGAGAAGTCCAAATACTTCAAGTCTCTTGTGTTAATAAAAGCTTTTCTTGTCTGTGTTTGTCTCCGTTTCTATCTGCCAAATGTGTGCACATGCACCAACCCCGTCCCTTCTCCCAGGCAATCCAACCACTCTAACTACTCACTGGAATGAAGCCAGCTCCTGCAGCTGACACACACACAAACCTGGATTAATGGGGCAAAATCAGCTTCAATCAACCTGAGCAAACTGCTTAACCTATGGTTTTCCAATTCTTTCTTCCTTTTGAATGGGACTATTGTATAGTCACACACTTTTGGCTGGTTATTATTTTTTCTCTAATCTGCTCGACTGTACACTAAGATAGTTTGTGATGTTAGACTGATAACTATGGCCTTTGATTTGCCTCCTCAGAAATGAGGAGATATTTCTTCACACAAAACGTAGTGACAGTTATACCCAAGGTTTGTGGAAAATCAGCTGTTAATTACACTCCAACAAGATCATCACATTGTGCAGGAAAGAACTGTAGATGCTGGAAGATAGACGCAAAATGCTGGAGTAACTCAGGCAGCATCTCTGGAGAGAAGGAATGGGTGACGTTTCGGGTCGAGGCGCACATTCCTAATTCCAAGAAGAATTAAACTATATCACAATTTTGGAGTAAAATGAATTTAGAGTGTTGGACAGGCGTGAACTGCCGAAAGGTACAGACTCGAAAAGTTCCCTCAGCAGATGCTTCCTGAGCCCCTGAATTCATCCAGCACTTTGTATGTTGATCAAGATTCCAACGTCTACAGTTTCTTGTGTCTCTGTGATCTTGAATAACAGAGAAGGCTTAGGAGATTAAGAGGGCTACATTCTTACGAGATTAAAATGCCCATACACTCAATCCTGGTTAAAGGAAACAGAAACTATATCAATGCTGCTGCCAGCCAGCAGAGCATCAGAGTCTACATTTACAGCAGTGTAGACAGTGCTTATCTAAGGCTTGTCCAACACCAATGTCAGGAGTAGCACACACTGGCTGCTGCAAAACCAACCAAGTTGGGAAAAGGGGAAGTACAACGGAATCTGGGGGTCCTTGTACATCAGTCTATGAAAGTAAGCATGTAGGTACAGCAGGCAGTGAAGAAAGCGAATGGCATGTTGGCCTTTATAACAAGAGGAATCAAATATAGGAGCAAAGAGGTCCTTCTGCAGTTGTACAGAGCCCTAGTGAGACCACACCTGGAGTATTGTGTGCAGTTTTGGTCCCCTAATTTGAGCAAGGACATTCTTGCTATTGAGGGAGTGCAGCGTAGGTTTACAAGGTTAATTATCGGGATGGCGGGACTGTCATATGCTGAGAGAATGGAGCAGCTGGGCTTGTACACTCTGGAGTTTAGAAGGATGAGAGAGGATCTCATTGAAACATATAAGATTGTTAAGGGTTTGGACACGTTAGAAGCAGGAAACATGTTCCCGATTTTGGGGGAGTCCAGAACCAGGGGCCACGGTTTCAGAATAAGGAGTAAGCCATTTAGAACGGAGACGAGGAAACACTTTTTCTCAAAGAGAGTGGTGAGTCTGTGGAATTCTCTGCCTCAGAGGGCGGTGGAGGCAGGTTCTCTGGATGCTTTCAAGAGAGAGCTAGATAGGGCTCTTAAAAATAGCGGAGTCAGGGGATATGGGGAGAAGGCAGGAACGGGGTACTGATTGGGGATGACCAGCCATTATCACATTGAATGGCGGTGCTGGCTCGAAGGGCCGAATGGCCTACTCCTGCACCTATTGTCTATTGTCTATTGACACTATTGTGACAATGAACAAAATGGAGATAATCAGCACGTCAGGCAGCATCCGTGGAGATAGAAACTGAGTTCATGTTCGGGTTAATATTCTTTCCTCATCGCTTTTGAAAGTTGCGGGATGCAGACAGACAACTGGAAGGATGAGGGAGATGGCCTGAATGGCCTTCCAGATCAATATTAATGTCAGGGATCCACTCCATAGCCCAGAGAAATCTATATCCCACTGAGGGCAATTCCTGGCGTTGCGATGGTCTGAGGAGGAGCAGCAGCATCTTTATAAGTTCGTGTTCATAAGTTAAAGGAGCAGAATTATGCCATTTGGGCCATCAAGTCTACTCCACCATTCAATCTATCTTTCCCTCTCAACCCCACTCTCCTGCTTTCTCCCCATAACTTTTGACACCCTTACTAATCAAGAATCTGTCAATCTCTGCTTTACAAATACCCAATGACATCCCCTCCAAAGCTGTCTGTGGCAGTGAATTCCACAGATTCCTAAACCCTCTGACTAAAGAAATTCCTCCTCATTTCCTTTCTAAAGGTACATCCTTTTCTTCACTATTCTCCAGGCCTTTCACTATTTGGTAAGTTTCAGTGAGGTCCACCCCCATCCTTCTAAACTCCAGCGAGTAGAGGCCAAGTGCCATCAAACACCATCATACATTAGCCCAATCATCCCTGGGGTCATTCTCATAAACCTCCTCTAGACACTCCAATCCCAGCTAAACTGCTCACAATACTCCAAATGCAGCCTGAACAGTGCCTTATAAAGCCTTGGCATTACATTCCTGTTTTTGTATTCTAGTCCTCTCGAAATAAATACGAACATTGCATTTGCCTTCGTTACTACCGATTCAACTTGCAAATTAACCTTTTATGAATCGTACACCAGCACTCCCAAGTCCTTTTGCACCTCTGATTTCTGAACCCTCTCCCCATTTAGAAAATAGTCTATGCCTTAATTTCTACTAGCAAAGACCATGCCTGCACCCCTTGCTACACTATATTCCATCTGCCACTTCTTTGCCCACTCTCCCAACCTGTCCAAGTCCTTCTGCAGAGTCCCTGCTTCCTCAACACTGCCTGCCCCTCCACCTATCCTTATATCATCTGCAAACTTGGCCACAAAGGCTTCAATTCCCTCATCCAAATCATTGATATACAACTGGAAGAGTAGCGGCCACTGACACCTGTGAAACACTATTAGTCACTGGCAGCCAACTTGATAAAGCCACTCTGCCTTTTGCCATTCAGCCAACTCTCTATCCATGCTAGTATCTTCCCTTCAATACCATTGGGCGGTCAGGGTGGTGCGGTGGTAGCGTTGCGGCCTTACAGCGCTTGCAGCGCCGGAGACCCGGGTTCAATCCCGACCACGGGTGCTGTCTGTATGGAGTTTGTACGTTCTCCCCGTGACCACATGGGTTTTCTCCAAGATCTTCAGTTTCCTCCCACACTCCAAAGACGTACCGGTATGTAGGTTAATTGACTGGGTGTATGTGTAAATTGTCGCTAGTGTGTGTAGGATAATGTGTGCAGAAATCGCTGGTCGGTGCGGACTCGGTGGGCCGAAGGGCCTGTTGCCGCACTGAATCTCTAAACTAAACTAAACTAAACCATGGGCTCATCTTCTTTAGCAGCCCCTCATGTGCGGCACCTTATCAAAGGCCTTCTGAAAATCAAGGTAAACAACATCCACTGTCTGTCCTTCGTCTATGCTGCTATTTACTTCCTCAGAGAATTGCAACAGATTTGTCAGGCAAGATCTCTCCTTCACAAAACCAGCATTCGTGAGCACCTTCTATCCAGAGATGCTGCCTGGCCCGCTGAGTTATTCCAGCATTCTGTGGCTGTCCTTTCAAAAAGTATTCAGTTCACATGTGTGCAAGAGCTGCTGATTTGGTTATTAATATTTCAGCACCATCAAGCTAGACATGCTTTTGTTATTCCTGTTGTGTCCATTCTGCTTGTGCAATGGTCCCCGCCTTTCTTGTATTCTCACTGTGTGGATGTATTCAGAAAATACCCAGACTAACTTACATGGACTTCACTTTGCAGGTGCCCACAAATGCTGTGCTATTGTGTTGATTTCCAAAGATAGTTCGGTTGGAAGCGCTGCGAGTCGGCTGCCCTGCCAGCAACGTGTCCGTTATTTTGACTTTTTTTGTTTTTTTTGGTTTGTCTAAGTGTTTGTTTTGGGTGTTTCTCAGTGCCTTGTGTGGGGATGGTGGGGGGGAAAAGGGGGGAAAAGGGGGAAACCGCTCTTCAGTCCCCTCCGGACAGAGAGGCGACTTTTTCCATGTCACTTCTCCGCCTCCTCTCTCGCGGCCTAACAGCTTGGATTGGAGCGGCCTTTCCCGGAGTCGGGCCCGAGAGCCTCACCAGTGGGCGCAGCATGGACTTTTCCATCGAGGAGCAGGCTAACCTTTGCCAGGGGTCGCCAGAGAGGAGTCCTCAAATCGCTGGCCTGGTGACTTTCACATTGTGGGGCTGTGGTCTGCGGAGCTTCTAGCTGCGGGCGTGGCATGGACTTGCCTGGGATCCCTTGTCGGGGATTGCCGGAGAAGAGCTCCGACCGCCGGCCTGCAGCCTATAACATCCTGAAGCCATGGTCTCAGGTAGGAAAGTGCCGATTCGGGCGCTCTAAGCTCTAAGAGTGTGTTCGACCGTCCCGATGTCCGAGTTTAGATCATCCCGACGAGAGGGCCTGTACATCGGGTTGTCCATAGCGGCAACTATGGAGGGTTTATGGCCCCGACCACGGATGAACAAAGGAGGAGGACTGGCTGAACTTTGTTGCCTTCCATCACAGTGAAGAATGCTGTGGTGGATGTTTGTGTTAAATTCTGTTGTGTATTGTGTGTGTTTTTTTTTAAAGTGTATCGCTGCTGGCAAATTCATTTGACTTTGACTTTGTAATGTAGTTCACTTCCAGCATCATAAAAAAGTGGCTACCTGCCTGGCATTTGGTGATACAGTGCATTCAGAAAGTATTCAGACCCCTTCACTTTTTCCACATTTTGTTATGTTACAGCCTTATTCTAAAATGGATTAAATTAATTTATTTTATCATCAATCTACACAGGATACCCCATAATATAAAAGTGAAAACAGGTATTTAGAAATTTTTGCAAATTAATTAAAAAAAAAACCCTGAAATATCACATTTACATCAGTATTCAGACCCTTTACACAGTACTTTGTTGAGGCACCTTTGGCAGCGATTATGGAAGCCTCAAGTCTTCTTGGGTATGACGCTACAAGCTTGCCACAACTGTATTTGGGTAATTTCTCCCATTCTTCTCTGCAGATCCTCTCAAGCTCTGTCAGGTTGGATGGGGAACGTCGATGCACAGCTATTTTCAGGTCCCTCCAGAGATGTTCGATCGGGTTCAAGTCCGGGTTCTCGCTGGGCCACTCAAGGACATTCAGACTTGTAATGAAGCCACTCCTGCGTTGTCTTGGCTGTGTGCTTAGGGTCGTTGTCCTGTTGGAAGGTGAACCTCTGCCCCAGTCTGAGGTCCAGAACGCTCTGGAGCAGGTTTTCATCAAGGATCTCTCTGTACTTTGCTCCGTTCATCTTTCCCTCGATCCTGACTAGTCTCCCAGTTCCTGCTGCTGAAAAACATCCCCACAGCATTATGCTGCCACCACCATGCTTCACCGTAGGTATGGTATTGGCCAGGTGATGAGCGGTGCCTGGTTTCCTCCAGACGTGACGCATGGCATTCAGGCCAAAGAGTTCAATCTTGGTCTCATCAGCCAGAGAATCTGGTTTCTCATGCCTTTTGGAAAACTCCAAGCGGGCTGTCATGTGCCTCTTACTGAGGAGTAGCTTCCGTCTGGCCACTCTACCATAAAGACCTGATTGGTGGAGTGCTGCAGATATAGTTGTCCTTCTGGAAGTTTCTCCCATCTCCACAGAGGAACTCTGGAGCTCTGTCAGAGTGACCATTGGGTTCTTGGTCACCTCCCTGACCAAGGCTCTTCTCCCCCGATTGTTCAGTTTGGACGGGCGGCCAGCTCTATGAAGAGTCCTGGTGGTTCCAAAAAATTTCCATTCAAGAATGACAGAGGTCACTGTGCTCTTCGGGATGTGCAATGCTGCAGAAATTGTTTTATACCGTTCCCCAGATCTGTGTCTCGACACAATCCTGTCTCGGAGATCTACGGGCAATTCCTTTGTCTTCATGGCTTGGTTTTTGCTCTGCTTTGCACTGTCAACTGTGGGACCTTATATAGACAGGTGCGTGCCTTTCCAAATCATATCCAATCAATTTAATTTACCACTGGTGGACTCCAATCAAGTTGTAGAAACATCTCATGGATAATCAATGGAAACAAGATGAACCTAAGCACAATTTTGAGTGTCATTACAAAGGGTCTGAATACTTATGTAGATATTTAAGTTATTTCTTTTTAATTACTTTGCAAAAATGTCTAAACACCTGTTTTCACTTCTTCATTCTGGAGTATTGTGTGTAGATTGATGATTAAAAAAAAGAATTTAATCAATTTTAAAATAAGGCTGTAACGTAACACAATGTGGAAAAGGTGAAGGGGTCTGAATACTTTCTGAATGCACTGTATCTATCTTGTACCTCACCGTAATCCACAGTCAACCTAATGATGAGCTAAGTACAATTGGAGAGCAGGGTCAGTCCGACTGCTTCATTCAGATGTTTCAATTAGGAGTCTGGGAAGATGATGAGAGATTTACCCACAGTCTCTCATAAATCAGTACAGTTACCAAATTAATCTGTGAATACACCACGCATTATTGACCCATTTCATGAAATCGCATGAGGTACAAGCAGTGGCATAGCTGATAAAGCTGCTTATCACAGTGCCAGAGACCTGCGTTCAATCCTGACCTCGGGTGGTCTGTGTGGAGTTTGCACGCTCTCCCTATGATCGTGTGGGTTTCCTCTGGGTGCTCCGATTTCCTCCCACATCCCAAAGAGGTGCATGGCTGTAGGTTGATTTTCCTCTGTAAAATGCCCTAATATGCAGGGAGGGGATGAGAAAGTGGGATAGCATAGAACATGTGTGAACGGGTGATCAATGATCGGCCTGCACTCACTGGGCCAAAGGGTCTGTTTCCATGCTGTATCTCTACACTAAATTCAATTAAAATAAAGTAAACTAAACTGAAGTAAACTAAGCAAAACAAACCTAGTTTATGCATAGATATAAGCACATCGCTTTCTCCCTGCTTATTAATCCCAAGTACTTTACAGCCATATCCCAGACTCAAAGCCTATTTCCTGCTTTGGCTTTTGTTGTTACTCCCTTGTTACACCATTTGTTTGGGGCAAGTTTGCCCTGGGGATACGTCTACTGGAACACCTCCATAGTAACAACTCCAATTTGCAAATGGTCAACTTGATATTGAATGTTGTGTACAGTTCTGGTTGCTCCAATACGGGAAGGATGTGGAGCATTTGATAAGGGTGTAGAAAAGGATTATCAGGATGCATCCTGGATTTGTGATTAAGTTATTCAGAGAGGTTGGACAAACTTGGATTGTTTTCTCTGGAGTATCATCGGCTGACGGGGGACCTAATAGAATTAAATTGCCATTCAATCATGGCTGATCTATCTCTCCCTCCTAACCCCATTAGAATCAGAAAGGATTAGTGTAAGTAGGCATTACGTTTGGCACAAACATGATGGGTCAAAAGGCCTATTCCTCTGCTGTACTGTTTGTTCTATGTTCTAAGTGTTGAATAAGAACTTAAAAAGTTGGAGCAGGAGTTGACTGTACTGCACCCTTAACCTGTTTCACAATACACTTTCCTGCCTGTTCCTGGTAACCCTTGTCATTCCCTTGGAACAAATGCCTATCTTGACCTCACATACATTTAAAAGTTCAACCCTCACAAGGGAAAGAGTATTCCAAACATTCATGACCCTCTGAGAGAAGGTATACATTCTCATTCAGATCATGAAAAGACAACGCCCTGTTGTGTGATTATTTTGCGTAATTCTAGATTCCTCTAGTTCTAGATTGCTTCAGGCCAAGCTGAATCTTAGAGGTATCTCTCAGAGTACAGCAAATTCACCTCCAAAACAGTGGACTGCGAGTACACAACCATCCTAGCGTGTTACGTCGCTATCCTTGCATCCTCGCGATCATCATATGATGCATCCTCGCTATCATCAACAATTCTCTGGCCACTGGCACTGTTCCAACCTGCTTCAAGCACGCGGTGGTCCAGCCCCTCCTGAAAAAACCTAACCTAGACCCCAGCTTGCCTAGCAACTACACACCTATTCCCAAACTGCCTTTCCTTTCAAGTCCTTGAAAAGGTAATTTTAAATCAACTAATGCCACCAAAATACCATCCTGCCGGTTCGTATGGGGCCAAATTCACATTATCGCCAAGGAAATTTTGATTAAAGTCATCCTAAGAAGCATGTTTATATGTAAAATAAACGACTTACATTTTGTTTTGTCCCCTACGTGAGATCCGTCTCGTTGTAGGCGTTGACAGCGTTAGAAGTAGCTTTTTATTTTACTCCAGGGATTAAATTGTCCCGCGATTTTAAAAAAACAACCTCCGAGAACGGAAGTCGGAACGATTTTCTGCATCAGCTAGCAGCCCGAGAAAATATATCTCGGACAGGCAGGAAAAAACTACATTTTAATCCCGCCCCCCCCCCCCTCAAAGGCGCCAAAGTCGCGCACACGGCTAGTGGCAGAACTGCAGCGCCGCTGAAGATAGGTATTGTAACATCGCTACTTACCCCCTTACTCAAACCTCACGTCAAAAACCTTGGCATGATATTTGAATCCATGTTGAAGTTTGACAAACAAGTCAATGCCGTGGTAAAAGCTAGCTTCTTCCAGCTTCGCACGATAGCTAAAATAAAACCATTCCTCCAATTTGACGACCTTGAAAAGATCATCCACTCATTTATCTCCTCCCGCCTTGATTACTGCAACTCCCTTTATACTGGCATCAGCCAATCATCCCTGTCCCGCCTGCAATTGGTCCAAAACGCCGCAGCGAGTCTTCTGACCGGCAACCGAAAAAGGAACCACATCACTCCGATTCTGGCCTTTCTCCACTGGCTCCCAGTGCGGTTCAGAATCAATTTCAAGCTCCTCCTTTATGTCTCCAAAGCCCTTAATCTGCTAACCCACCATACTACCTCCAGGTCCCTGAGGTCAGCCGACTTGGGGTTACTGACCATCCCGCGGTCCAGGCATAAGCTCAAGGCGACCGCGCTTTTGCGGTTGCAGCACCTAGACAATGGAACAGCATCCCTCTTCCCATCAGAACTGCCCCCTCCATCAACTATTTTAAGTCTAGACTTAAAACTTATTTCTACTCACAAGCATTTCTTGAGGTCCTCTGAGGGAGCGCAGTATGTATGTATCTATGTATGCATTGTTAGATCTATGTACCACTGTTTGTGTAGCACGTTAGTACCTGCACTGATGTAAAGCACTTTGGTCAATGAGAGTTGTTTTTAAATGTGCTATAGAAATAAAATTGACTTGACTTGACTTGTTATCTCGGTCAATGTTTCAACTCCTCATAAAGCTTAATGCCTTCCAAGGGAGCTTTTAATAAGGGACTATACCCTGTCCACGGGCACCCTGTGGGATTTGCGGGACTGCTGGGCACCACAGGGGGTTGAATGCATCCTCAATAAGGATTGTAACATAGTTGTATAGTATATTTAGGATATTTGTTTGTATTGTATTATGGTGGTAGGTTCTGGTTTGTTTTATTGCATAGTAAATATTATTTTTAATAATTAAATACATTTTTTGATTTTAAAAAAGGGAGCTTTTAATAGCACGTTTGTGAGACAAAAATCTCTTTGTTTTCCTGTTCTTTCAATAATTTTCACTCACGTGTCGTCGAATGATTTAACAAAATGACGCCCCCAGCACAGAGGTTTCGCTGCCACCAGGAGGCTTCAGTGAGCCATTTCTGAGCTGCCAAATTGTACCCTGGTTGGTGAGGAATGATCGTATGACAGTTTACAGAGATCTCTGTATTTCCATCTGCCTGCCTTTTGTTTAAATTCTTTAGCCTCATATACATTGAGCTCCATCTAATATCATTCCCCTCGTTCACTAAATGTTCTGCACTCTTCCGTAGTCCTGCATTGTCTAAAACATGTATACCATAGGATAAGGTAGTATATTTTTGTTGTATCATACGGTGCTTTCATTAATGGCTGGTATTCCTACCTGATCTCCGTGTTCACTGCTATTCAAGACTGCAGCATAAAACACAACTGACATTCCGGTGCAGTTCTGAGAGTGTAGTTCTGAGGGTGCAGTTCTGAAGGCACAATTCTGACAGTGCTGCACTGTCAGATGTTGCTGCATGCATGAAATGTCAAATTGACGTCCAATTTAGTTTGTGAAAGAGAGGAATAGAATCCCAAGGACACAACGTGCTGGGGTAACTCAGCCGGTCAGTCAGCATCTTTGGAGAACATGGATAGGTGACGTTTGGAGTCGAGACCCATCTTCAGACTGATTGTGTGTGGTGGGGGAGGATGAATAAAGAAAGCTGGGAGGGAGGAGAGGCAGGACAAAGCATGGCAGATATTAGGTGGACTCAGGCGAGGGGAGTTTTGATAGGCAGATGGTTGGCAGAAGATCCCAAAGCACTGAATGGAAGGAATGCAGGAGCCAACTTACAGCTCTCACTGAAACAGGTTCTCTGGATGCTGCCACCTCGTACTTTGTTGGGCTTTCTGTTTGCAGTGGAGCAGTAGAACATGGAACATAACACAGGAACAGACCCTGTAGCCTCGAATGTCTTTGCTCAACATGATGCCAAGACCAACTCACATCTGCCTGCACTGAATCTGTATTCCTGCATTCCCATGCGCCTATCCAAAAATTTCTTAAATGCCACTTTCGTATCTGCCTCCACCACAACCCCCAACAGTGCATTCCAGATACTCACCGCCCTCTGTGTAAAAAACCTGCCCAGCAGAGGTGTAGCTGTAATCCTCTAACAGTAACCCTATAATCCAGGCACCATTCTGGTAAACCTTCTCTGCACGCTCTCCAAAACCTCCACTTTTCCTGTAATGTGGCAACCAGAACTGTATGCAATACTTCAAATGTGGCCTGACTGGAGCTCTGTAGAGCTGCATCCCCTCTCCTTATCTCTTACCCTCATCTCTCAAGCAATCTATATACTTATAAAACTCTGATCTTGGATGTGGATGTATTTGTGTGTGAATTTGTGTGTGTATTTATTTGTGTGTCTGTGATTCACATCTCCTCAAAAACACGACGCGCTAACGGTGAAATCTTTACATATTCCGATAGAGATTTACCTCATGATCTCAATAATCTCCTCATCTGAAAATTTGATTCATTATTTCTTGAGTTTTTTATTAAAATAGTTCACAAATCTGAGATATTTTTTAAAGCTAACGAGCTGATGACGTCACAATAGCTCTGCTCCTCGCGGCCCGCTGCGCAGAGTTTTCAACGCGCGGCCTGCTGGGCACTGTTTTCTATGAGCTGCAAGTTACGTAACCCCCCCGACTCGCAGTCATTTTGTCGCCTGCTCGCAGTCGACTCGCACTCGGCCGGCCGTCCACAGCGCCCTGGCCCGCCCTCCA
>CM075978.1:116115135-116288843 GCA_038087875.1 Malacoraja senta | reverse complement strand
GCAGGCTAGATGCAGGAAGATTGTTCCCGATGTTGGGGAAGTCCAGGACAAGGGGTCACAGCTTAAGGATAAGGGGGAAATTCCTTAAGACCGAGATGAGAAAAAACTTTTTCACACAGAGAGTGGTGAATCTCTGGAACTCTCTGCCACAGAGGGTAGTTGAGGCCAGTTCATCGGCTATATTTAAGAGGGAGTTAGATGTGGCCCTTGTGGCTAAAGGGATCAGGGGGTATGGAGAGAAGGCAGGTACGGGATACTGAGTTGGATGATCAGCCATGATCATATTGAATGGCGGTGCAGGCTCGAAGGGCCGAATGGCCTACTCCTGCACCTATTTTCTATGTATCTATGTATCTATGTATAATCTTTCCCAACTTGACATACAATGTTTGCTCACACAAACTAAAGTTGCAGATTGAGGTGGTTCAAAGGTTTCAAAGATCTTTTATTGTCACATGTACCAATTAAGGTACAGTGATATGCAAATTACCATAGAGCCATACGAAAAAAAAAAGCAACAAAAAACACCAACTATGCAAAAGTTAACATAAACATCCACCACAGCGGATTCCCCGCATTCCTCACTGTGATGGAAGGCAAAAAGTCCAATCTTCTTTCTCTTTATTCTCCCGCGGTCGGGGCAGTCGGACCATCCTTCCGAGCGATGAAAATTCCCGCGTCGGGGCGGTCGAAACCCCGCGGCTTTGAGTTCCCGAAGTTGGTCTCTGACCAGAGACCGCGGGCTCCGTGATGTTAAGCCCGCAAGCACCCAGTTGACTCCTGGCAAAGCAATTGCGAGCTCCACAATGGTAAGTCCGCAGGCACCCGTGATGGAGCTCTCAAAATCGTTCTCCAGCAAAGGCTGCCAACTCCTCGATGTTAGGCCGCAGTGCGGACGGAGATACGATACGGAAAATAATTGCATCTCCATCGAGGGAAGAGATTGGAAAAAGTCCCCCCCACCCTCCACATAAAACAAGCTAAAGAACACTAAAAACATACATTTAACACGTACAATTAAAACACAAAGAAAGAAAAGATAAACAGACTGTTGGCGAGGCAACCATTGCTGATGCCACCTGGTGGTTGTATGAGGCTACTGAGGAACTGGGCGCTATGATTTTCACAGCACCATCACCTGGGGGTAGTGAACCGGGTGTGAACTGCTGTGCTTCCTGCAGTAGGGTAATATTTCAAGTGTACATCTTTGGCAGTGGGGAGCCTATGGATATCTGAGTGCTGTGACTTTGACTCTGACATCGGGGGGGCGGGGGGTGGGGAGTGCAGTGGAGAGATAGGTTTTTTTTTGCCTTCCATCACAGCGCTGTGATGGATGTGTGTGTAAATTGTGTTGTGTCTCGGGTCTTCTTCGTTTTGTAATGTATGGCTGCAGAAACGACATTTCGTTTGGACCTCAACGGGGTCCAAATGACAAATAAATTGTATTGTATTGTATTGTATTGTATTGTTGTGAAGAGAATTCATATAAATGCAAGTTCCCTCTTTTTTGCTAACAATCTATCCACATTCCTTTGACTGAGACTAGATCAATAAGTTGAAGGAAAAATAAGGAGAGAGAGATATGAGAGTGATTGGATTACTCTGCTGAGAGTTGGCATGAACTCAATGGGCCAAATGTCCTCCTTCTGTGCTTTAGTAAGTAAGGTCTGATTTTTCCAGGTAAAGAAGTGATTTTGAAAGAACCAGTGAGAAATTGCCACTGCTCAGTTTATTAGTGAATCTGTGTGAGCCAAGAATAATTTCCCAGGTTGCAGAGAGTGGTCTGTAGGCAAAGAACCCAAATAAAACATATCAGGTCTGTACATGAAGATGGACTTCCTATTGTTTCTATTGCCATCAAGCTCACACACAGAATAGCCATATGTCTTGATGTATGTTGGTAGGCTGGTCATCTACATCCTCAGAGTACAAGGTCTCCTAATGGCCTTTATCTGCGGCTGTTTCTCCACCCCGACAGAGATGAATGTCTTTATAAATAACGCAACCCAGCTTTTAGTGAGCAGCCTGGTTCCTGGTACATGTATGGGAGGAGGGGCTGGCCTACTGTAGAGCACAATACTCTCTGATGTTACAAACAGGGGCTGGCAATTGTAAATAATGGGGCGGTACCAGGGGAAAACAATCGGTTTAATCAGGGGGCATGTACAGTATTATTAGCCCAAGATAATAATTGTGATCTTGTTGAACAATGATCAGCATTGTAACTGCACATTTTACAAGTTTTCAGTCAGGAGGAGTAACTGGCGATTTCAAATTCTGTTTGAAAATCTTTGAGGAATTAATTTGTTTTTACTCATTGACACCAAATACAGTACATGTGAGATTGTCAGCTGCAGATTGTAAGCATCTCCACATATTGACTGATTGACAATGAATGTGGAAGAAGTGACTACAGTCAACAGTTGATACTTTGTTAAATATTTAGTGCTGGCAGAAAAACATCAGATTATTCCGTGGCTCTCCTTATTTTGGACCTTAAATGCTAAATTACAAGCAATGGCTGATTTGTTGATGGGCCAGGTTTCGGACGTAACAGTCAACCCAGTTGCACAACAATAATAGACACAAAATGCTGGAGTAACTCGGCGGGACAGGCAGCATCTCAGGAGAGAAGGAATAGGTGACGTTTCGGGTTGAGACCCTTCTTCAGATTGAGAGTCAGGGGAGAGGGAGTCTAGAGATATGGAAGGGTAAGTTGTGAAAACGCCAGATCAAAGCAGTTGATGATAAGTATTTTATTGATAACTGTCAATGATAAGATTTTGGAACCCAAACTTAATTGCCTAAGTGTATCAGGACAAGTACCAAGAATGTCTTTCCATGATAGGTACATATCTTCCAATTCTTTATTATAAACACAATGGGAAAACCAAACCTTAAATTGAAACTAACAATCAGGTGGATGGTATGTTGATTCTGTTTATTGTTACATGTATGAGCATGGGCTAATCATTCAGATGACCAGATGTCAGCAATCCTGCCAGGTTAAGTTATTATCATATTCTCTCATGATAATGGATTCTGTACCTTTTTTTATAATACAATAGAAAATGGATCATACAGATGGAATTAATCTGCTGATGTAATATTCAGATGTTATGGAGAAGGCTGGCTGATTTGCATGCTCTTCCTGAACTCCTAATCGGTGGGTAATCCGGCAGGCTTCCTAAAGGGAAAAAAAGTTGATTTACATTCTAGAGATTGATATGTGACTCACCAAAGTACTTTGATATCAAACTTGAAAAGTTTGTTCTTAATTTTTCCTTTCAATGTATAATAAGTCTACTCATAACTCTCATTGTATCCTGTGAATCTCATACAATGTAAAACTGGATTCCACAAATTTTAGGATTGAAATTTCGTGACCATACAAGAGTGTAGGCACTGGATATTTGATAGTGTTTATTTAGAATTAAACATAGTTTTTTCTGGATTCTTTATTGAGTATTTGATGTGGATTACTGAGTGTTGGTGTTTGATTCTTGTTATGGAGTGTAGGGTTCTGCTTGTTAATCATTATCTATTGGGCTTTCTTCATTGGTGGCAAAGGCAGGTGAATGAGATCCTCAGGCTAAATGCCACCCTTTACTGTCAAGTCAAGTGAGTTTATTGTCATGTGTCCCTGATAGGACAATGAAATTCTTGCTTTGCTTCAGCACACAGAACATAGTAGGCATTGACTACAAAACGGATCAGTGTGTCCATATACCATAATATAAATATATACACACATGAATAAATAAACTGATAAAGTGCAGATAACAGATAATGGGTTATTAATAATCAGAGTTTTGTCCGAGCCAAGTTTAATAGCCTGATGGCTGTGGGCAAGTAGCTAATCCTGAACCTGGTTGTTGCAGTCTTCAGGCTCCTGTACCTTCTACCTGAAGGTAGCAGGGAAATGAGTGTGTGGCCAGGATGGTGTGGGTCCTTGATGATACTGCCAGCCTTTTTGAGGCAGCGACTGCGATAAATCCCCTTGATGGAAGGGAGGTCAGTGCCGATGATGGACTGGGCAGTGTTTACTACTTTTTGTAGTCTTTTCCTCTCCAGGGCACTCAAGTTGCCGAACCAAGCCACGATGCAACTGGTCAGCATGCTCTCTACTGTGCACCTGTAGAAGTTAGAGAGAGTCCTCCTTGACAAACCGACTCTCCGTAATCTTCTCAGGAAGTAGAGGCGCTGATGAGCTTTCTTGATAATTGCATT
This sequence comes from Malacoraja senta, assembly GCA_038087875.1. Classification (NCBI taxonomy): domain Eukaryota; kingdom Metazoa; phylum Chordata; class Chondrichthyes; order Rajiformes; family Rajidae; genus Malacoraja; species Malacoraja senta. The sequence goes on along the minus strand of CM075978.1, from coordinate 116,284,613 downwards.
AGTGTTCTCGGACCAGGAAAGATCTTCAGAGATGTGCACTCCCAGGAATTTGAAGCTCTTGACCCTTTCAACCACCGACCCATTGATATAAACGGGACTGTGGGTCCCCATCCTACTCCTTCCAAAGTCCACAATCAGTTCCTTGGTTTTGCTGGTGTTGAGGGCCAGGTTATTGTTACTGCTAACTTACATTGGGTCTTGACTGAATATAGATAATTTCAAATCCTCAGCCTGATTTTCCGGCCATGGTCTTGTTCTCCTTGGTTTCTGTAGCCTAATTTAGCTTCAAATATTCTATATAATCTTCTATTCCTCTCATTTTGGTTATTTCTACATCATTCTATTCCTTCACAACAATATTAAAGGTGCAGAATTTAACCTCTTGCAACTTTACTCTGCTCACCTTCTCTAAAAATCTTCTGAAAATCCAATCGTTCACCTCCTTCAAAGCTGTTCCCCTGTAATATTTACACATTTAATAATTTCCATTAGATTTGCCAACTGGGTTTTTGAAAACAATGATTGTGAATATTATTTTAATATTTAGCATTGGCATTCAGATATTGGCTACATGGTGTTTGTTACAGTGTCTGTCTCCTATACTATATGTTGGTGAGCCTGGGGGAGGTGTTAGAAGATGCCTATTGTGCAAACTGGATATTTTATTTGTTGTGATAGACAAGAAAGTGCTGGGGTAACTCAACGGGTCAGGCAGCATCTCTGGTGAAAAGGAACAGGTGACGGTCTCGACCCAAAATGTCACCTATTCCTTTTTGCCAGAGATGCTGCCTGACCCACTGAGTTACTCCAGCACTTTGTGTCTATCTTCAGTATAAACCAGTGTAAATTTGATCCAGGTTCAATATATATTGTGTGTATATAATTTGGTATTTTGCAAGCTAAATTTGAGGAAATAAATAGCAGGATAAACAAAGGAGAGTCAGTGGATTTTGTTTTCCTGGATTTTCAGAAGGCCTCTGATATGGGGCTGCACGTGAGGCTGCTAAAAAAGACGAGGGCCCATGGTATCAGAGGGCAGATACTAGCATGGATAGCAGGTTGGTTGGATGGCAGAAGGCAAAGAGTGGCAATAAAGGGGGCTTTTTCTGGTTGGCTGCCACTGATTAGCAGTGTTCTGCAGGAGTCGCTGCTGGGGCCGCTACAATTCATGTTGTATGTCAATGATTTGGATGAGGGAATTGAAGGCTTTGTGGCCAAGATTGCAGATGATACGAAGATAAGCTAGAGGGGCAGGTAGTGTAGAGAAAGCAGGGACTCTGCAGAAGGACTTGGACAGGTTGGGAGAGTGAGCAAAGAAATGGCAGATGGAATACAGAGTAGCAAAGTGTGGAGTCATGCATTTTGGCAGTAGGAATAAAGGTGTAGATTATTTTCTAAACAGGTAGAGAATTCAGAAATTGGAGGTGCAAAGGGACTTGGGTGCTGGTACAGGATTTGTATTTGCAAGTCGAATCAGTAGTTAGAAAGGCAAATGCAAAGCTAGCATTTATTTTGAGAGGACTAGAATATAAAAACGGGGATGTAATGCTGAGGCTTGAAAAGGCATTGGTCAGACTACATTTGGAGTATTGTAAACAGTTCTGGGCCTCATATCTTAGGAAGGATGTGCTGGTGTTGGAGAGGGTTCAGGAGAGGTTTACGAGAATGATCCCCGGAATGATTGGGTTAACATATGATGAACATCTGACGGCACTGGGCCTCTTCTTGTTGGAGTATAGAAGGATGAGGTGGATCCTCATTGAAATGTACAGAATAGTGAAAAGCCTGGGTAGAGTGGATGTGGAGAGGATGTTTCCACTAGTGGGAGAATCTGGGACTAGAGGTCAAGGAGATGATGAGGAACATATTTAAAGTGTGGCGAATCTGTGGAATTCATTGCCACAGAAAGCTGTGGAGGCCAAGTCAATGAATATTTTTAAGGCGTAGATTGACAGATTCTTGATTAGTGCGGGTGTCAGGTGTTATGGGGAGAAGGCAGTAGAATGGGGTTGAGAAGGAAAGATAGAGATCAGCCATGATTGAATGGCGGAATACTCTTGATGGGTCAAATGACCTAATTTTGCTCCCATAACTTATGAACCTATGTCCAGATTGCTCGATCTCAGCTATCTGATACTGGCTATTGAATATGGTTGAAGAGCAGTAAAGCAACAGGAATCACAGAGGAGGTGTAGTGAGAAAAGTTCTCTCACTGACCTTTGTATGCTTGTTGCCGTTTGCTGAATGATTGATGTTTGGATATTTGGTGTTAGGTGAAAAAATGTTTTGGATACTGCACTGGATATTCAAGACTGGCTCTTGGATTTGTAAGACTGCCTACTTGAACCCATCTTAGATATTTAGTACCAAATGCTGGAGGTTGCAAAGATGAGATATTCACAATGTGTCGTCCAACATTTGCTGAGTATTACATATTTAAGGTCAAAACAGAGGCACTCAGCAGGTCAAGGAGCATCTAATTGAGAGAGAAACACAGTTAACATTGTGGGTCATTCACCCATCACCTAAATCATCTCCAGCATCTTGATGATTTGCTTTTGAATCAGGCATTTGATGTTAGTCATTGTTTGTTGGATGTTTTCTGCTCAGTGTGAAATTCTTCCTTCCTTTCAGCCAAAGGAACTCATATGCCACTATGCTCTGTACTTTTCCTCTTGTCTGTTATTAGCAATTGTTCTTATATTTGTTCAAACATTTTGTGTCTGTCTTCATGGAAGAAGCCATCGGAAATCTTCCTGTTTTGTGGAGAACAGCAGATCTAGAATAAATGAGAAGCTGAAAGTAATTACGAGTTTTTTATTTCTTGGAGCACAGGAGACTAAGGGGGATCTTATAGAGGTGTATAAAACCATGAGGGACATAAATAGGACAAATGCGCACAATCTTTTTTCCCGGGCTTGGGGAATCAAGAACAAGATGGAATGGATTGAAAGTGAGAGCAAAAAGATTTAGGAGGAACTTGAAGGGCAACTTTTTTACACAGAAGGAGGTGGGTACATGGAATGAGCTACAAGAAGAAGTAGTTGATGCAGGGCCAATAATAATATGTAAAAGGGATTTATGCAGGTACCGTATATTGATAGGAAAGGTTGAGAGGGATATGGGACAAACACAGGAAAATGAGACTAACTTAGATCTTTTGACGACTGCATTGGTGCTACCTCCTGCACCCACACACACTCACTGACTTCATCCATTTCACCACTAACTTCCATCCGGCACTCAAATACACCTGGACCATTTCCGACATTTCCCTACCATTTCTAGACCTCACTATCTCCATCGCAGGGGATAGACTACTGACCGACATCTACTATAAACCCATTGACTCCCATAGCTATCTGGACTACACTTCTTCCCACCTTGCTTCCTGTAAGGACTCCATCCCCTACTCCCAATTCCTCCATCTACGTCGCATCTGCACCCGGGATGAGGTGTTCCACACCAGGGCATCGGAGATGTCCTCATTCTTCAGGGAACGGGGTTTCCCCTCCTCTACTATAGATGAGGCTTTCACCAGGGTCTCTTCTATACCCCGTAACTCTGCTCTCACTCCCCAACCCCCACTCGTAACAAGGGCAGAGTCCCCCCTTGTCCTCACCTTCCACTCTACCAGTCGTCACATACAACAAATAATCCTCTGACATTTTCGCCACCTTAAACGGGATCCCACCACTGGCCACATCTTCCCATCTCTTCCCCTGTCTGCTTTCCGCAGAGACCGCTCCCTCTGTAACTCCCTGTTCAATTCGTCCCTTCCCACCCAAACCACCCCCTCTCCTGGCACTTTCCCTTGCAACCGCAGGAAATGCTACACTTGTCGCTTTACCTCCCTCCTTGACTCCATTCAAGGACCCAAGCAGTCTTTCCAGGTGCGGCAGAGATTGACCTGCACCTCCTCCAACCTCATCTATTGCATCCGTTGCTCTAGGTGTCAGCTGCTCTACATCGGTGAGACCAAGCGTAGGCTTAGCGATCACTTTGCCCAACACCTTCGTTCAGTTCGCAATAACCAACCTGATCTCCTGGTGGTTCAGCACTTCAACTCCCCCTCCCATTCCGAATCCGACATATCTGTCGTGGGCCTCCTCCATGGCCAGAGTGAGGCCCACCGTAAATTGGAGGAGCAGCACCTCATATTTCGCTTGGGCAGATTACACCCCAGCGGTATGAACATTGACCTCTAATTTCAGGTAGTCCTGGCTTTCTCCTCCTCTTCCCAGCTCTCCCTCAGCCTACTGTCTCCGCCTCTTCCTTTCTTCTTCCCGCCCTCCCCTCACCCTCACAATGGTCTGAAGAAGGGTCTCGACCCGAAACGTCGCCTATTTCCTTCGCTGCATAGATGCTGCCTCACCCGCTGAGTTTCTCCAGCATTTTTGTCTACCATAGATGGGCATCTTGGTCAGCACAGATGAGTTGTGCTGAAGGGTCATTTTCTGTGCTCTATGATTCTATGACACTAATTAGCATCAGTAAGAAAACCACACCAGAGAAATTAATGGGACTGAAGGTCAATAAATCCCCAGGGTTAGGTAAGCTGCATCCCAAGATTTTGATTGAGCAGGCTTTAGAGATAGTTGATATACTGGTTGTCATCTGCCAACATTCCATGGATTCTAAAATGTTGCTCACAAATTGTGTGATACCAAATGCAACCTCCCAATTTACGTCATGGAAAACTATAGCTCAGTTAGCTTGACATCTATAGCAGGCAACATTGTTAACTGAGTGATAACAAGGAACTGTGGAAATCTTAACAGGAACAGGCAGAGTCAACATGGACTTACGAAAGTGAAATCATGTTTCACAAATATGTTCACAAATTGTTTTCAAGGTTTTAACCAGACAATAGATAAGCATGGACCAGTGGTTGTGATATAAAATCAGACTTTCAGAAAGCCTTTTATAAGTCCACATGCAAGAGGTTATTAAAGAAAATTAGATGTAATTTGCGGCAATATAGTGCGATGATTGAGGATTGGTTACCATACAGCAAACAGAAATAATGAATAAACCAGTTATTTTGGGGATGTGGATCCCACAGAGTTTGGGCCATCAGCTATTCACAATATGTTAGATATAGCACTTAGGGTTAACGGAATCAAGGGATATGGGGAAGAAAGCAGGAACGAGGGACTGATTTTGGATGATCAACCATGATCATATTGAATGGCGGTGTTGGCTCGAAGGGCCGAATGGCCTACTCTATGTTTCTATCTTTCAATATATATGGCATATATAATCTATCCATATTAGCACATACAAGGCTATTGATAATATGGATTGTGAGACAGATGTAAAGAGGCTTCAGTGGGCTGTAGACAGATACATGGGTGGAACATGGTGTAGATGTAGAAAATGTGAGGTCATCCACATTGGCAGAGAAAAAATTGAAACTAGGAATATTTTTTAACAGTTGGAAACTGGAAGTGTCTTTGTGATCAGAACGATCTTTGGTCCATAGAACATAGAACATAGAGAAGTCAGCACAACAACAGCCGCTTTGTCCCACGAAGTCTGTGCCGAACATAATGCCAAGACCATCTCTCAACATGTACATAATCCATATCCCTCCATTCCCTGCATATCCAGTATGCCTATCAAAAAGCCTCCTAAATGCCTCTAATATGTCTGCCTCAACCATCAACCCTAGCAGCGCGTTTCCGGCACTCGTCACCCTCTCTGTGAAAAACATGCCCTGCACATCTACTTTAAACTTTGCCCCTCTGACCTTAAAGTTCTGCCCTCTAGTATTTTCCATGCTGGCAGAAAGGTTCTGACTGTCTATCCTATTTTAGTTTAGTTTCGACATACAGCACGGAAACAGGCCCTTTGGCCCACCAAGTCCACATTGACTTTCGATCACCCATACTTTAGTTCTATGTTATTCCAGTGTTGCATTCTACACACCGAGGTCAAGGAAAGAGCGTTCACGTCGCGGCCCTGTTTCCACCAATCTTTCCACCACCACGCACAAGAAGCACAAGAAGCGACAAGACAGACACCATTGTATGCAGATGCCGAGAAGTGTGTTCAGCTCTGGCTGAACAACTTGTAATCTTGCGAGTGGACTCGATAAGAAGAAGATTCTACACACGAGGGGCAATTTACAGAAGCCGATGAATCTATAAACCTGCATGTCTTTGGAATGTGGAAGGGAACCGGAGCTCCTGGAGAAAACCCATGCAGTCACTGGAGAATGTACAGACAGCACCCATAGTCAGGATCAAACCTGGGTCTCTGATGCTGTAAAGGGCCTGTCCCACTTACGCGACCTTTACAGGCGACTGCCGGCACACGTCATAGGTCGCCGAAATGTTCAACATGTTGAAAATTCAGCGGCGACCAGAAAGACGCTACGACTATTTGGAGACCTCTCACGACCATAGGCTGCGTGGTCGTGAGAGGTGTCCTATGGTCGTGAGAGGTCACCCGCAACATGTCGCCAGGGGTCGACTGTATGGTCGGGAGAGGTCTCCTATGGTCGTGAGAGGTCTCCAAAGAGTCGTAGCGTCTTTCTGGTCACCGCTGAATTTTCAACATGTTCAGAATGTTGGCGACCCATGACGGGTGCCGGCTGGTGCCTGTAAAGGTCGCGTAAGTGGGACAGGCCCTTAAGGCAGCAATTCTACTGCTGCGTCACTGTCTATGCTGACATAATTATATATACTTCTAACAGGTTTCTCTGCAACCTCTGGTGTTCCAGACTAAAAACAACCCTTCCCTGTAGCTAATACTCCCTATCATTCTGGTAGACCTCCTGGGCACACTTTTCAAAGCCTCCAGATTCTTCCTAGTTTGAGGTGACCAGAACTGCATGCAGCATTTCAAAGCCGGCCTTACAAGAGACCTGTAAAGCTGTATCATGACTTTCTGACTCAATGCCCCAAACTATTAAAGGAAGCATACCTTATGCCTTCTTTGCCACTCTATCGACTTGTGTTGCTTCTTTCAGGGAGTTATGGACTTCAACCTCAAGATCCCTCTGTACATCAATGCTGTTAAGGGTCATGCCATTAATTGTATTTCTTCCCGTTACATTTGACCTCCCAAAGTGCAACGCCACACACTTGCTTGGATTAAATTCCGTCAGCCATTTCACCATCCATTTCTGTAGCTGATCTGTATCCTGCTTTATACCTTGAGAGCCTTCCTCACAGTCTGCGACCACAGCAATCTTGATGTCATCTGCAAATTTACTAACCAACACACCCACATTTACGTCCAAGTTATTAATATATATATATATCAAAAACAGCAGACTTCCAAGCACTGAACGGAAGGAGAAAGTTTACAGCATACAAATATAGCAAGACCCTTAACAGCATTGATGTGCAGAGGGATCTTGGAGTCCTAATTCATAGCTCATTGAAGGTGGCAGCACAAGTAGATGCGGCGGTAAAGATAGCATATGGTTTGCTTGCCTTAATTGCTAGGCTGCATTTGGAGTAATGCGTGCAGTTATGGCCATCCCATTTAAGGAAAGATTGGGAGGCTTTGGTGAGGGTGCAGATGAGGTTTACCAGAATGCTGCCTGAATTAGAGAGTTTCAGCTACAGGGAGAGGTTGGCAATAGACAATAGACACTAGGCAATAGGTGCAGGAGTAGGCCATTTGACCCTTCGAGCCAACACTGCCATTTACTGTGATCATGGCTGATCATCCACAATCAGTACTTGGATTGTTTTCTCTGGAAGGTCAGAGATTGTGGGGAGACTTCATAGAGGTATCTAAAATTATGAGATGCATAGATAGGGTAGACAGTCAGAACCTTTTTCCCAGGGTAAAAATGTCCAACATTGGAGGTCATAGCTGAGGGGGGAAGTTTAATGGAGATGTGCATGGTATCATGTTTGTTACAAACAATGTGGGCCGAAGGGACTGTTTCTGTACTGTACTGTTCTATGTTCCATGTTCTTGGTCCCTGTGGGACTCCACTGGTCACAGACCTCCAGCATGAATATTGACCTTCCATCACAACCTAGGACCTACCATGGGGACTTTACCAAATGCATGTAAAATCCATGTAGAAAACATCCACCGCACTCCCCGAACCAATCACACGGTTCCCACCTCCTAAAAAAGTCAAGACCTTGCATGTACAAAGACATGCTGACTGTCCCTAATTAACCCATTCTCTTCCAAATGGGAGTAAATCCTATCCCAAAGAACCCACTCCAGTAGCTTCCCTATCACTGACATGAGCCTTGTACATGAAACATTGAATATTAGCAATCAGTTAGCAAAGCAAATGTAATATTGACCAAATTTACAGGAGGCAGTCAATATATTAAAATTAAAAAGGGCCCTGATGGGATGACATGCAATAATGTGTACACCAAAGATAGATACAAAATGCTGGAGTAACAAGTTCACAACTTCACAAGTTATAGGAGTAGAATTTGGCCATTCGGCCCATCGGGTTTACTCTGCCATTCAATCATGGCTGATCTCTGCCTCCTAATCCCATTTCCTGCCTTCTCCCCATAACGCTTGACACCCATTCTAATCAAGAATTTGTCTATCTCTGCTTTAAAAATATCCACTGACTTGGCCTCCACAGCCCTCTGTGGAAGAGTTCCACAGATTAACTACTCTCTGACTAAAGAAGTTCCTCCTCACCTCCTTTCTAAAAGAGTGCCCTTTAATTCTGAGGCTATGACCACTGGTCCTAGACTCTCCCACCAGTGGGACAGGCAGCATCTCTGGGTAGAAGGAATGGATGATGTTTCGGGTCGAGACCCTTCTTCAGATTTTCTACTCCCTTCAGTGTAAATCAGCATTTGCAGTTCCTTCCTGCACAATAATGTGTACAGGTCTGGTGTCCCTACCTAAGGAAGGATACATTTGGAATAAGGGAATGGCATGAATGTTCACTAACTTGATTCCTGTGGTTGTGAGTTTGTCATAATATGATAAATTAAGTAGGCTGGGCCTATTCTCTGACATTTAGAACAATGAAAGGAGATTACATTAACAGAGTGGATGTGAGGAAGATGTTTCACCTGGCTGGGCTCTTTAGAAACAGGTGAAAACACTCTCAAATTAGGATGTAAATACAAGGAACTGCAGATGATGGTTTTCAAAATAAGACACAAAGTGAAGTAACTCCACGGGTCAAGCAGCATCTCTGGAGTATATGAATAGGTGACGTTTTGGGTCAGGACACTTCTTCAGGGTCTACAAAAACTACAAAACCCTCCCCTTCTCCCTTCTTCTCCCAAACTCCCCCATTCCCCGATTCCCCGATTCCCCACCCGCACACCCCTGTGCCCCATCTGGACTCGCACCTATTTCTCCCCTCCCCTTCCACCTACATTCCTTCCTCTAGCTTCACAATTAGCAACTCTTCAATTCTTTTGGCTCATACCTACTGTTATTTCAACACTGGCCTTTGTCCACCATCTGCTTATGAAAAACCCCTCACCTGTACCAGCCTATTTGCCAAGCTTTGTCCTGCCCCTCCTCTCTTCCAGCTTCCCCCCCCACCGCCCCTTCAACAATCAGTCTAAAGAAGAATCCCGTCTTGAAACATCACCCATACATGTTCTCCACAGATGATTCCTGACCCATTGAGTTACTGCAGCACTTAGTCTGTTTTCTATCAAAATAAGGGATGGGCCATTCACGATAAAGATAGTAAGACATTTCTAACCATGAGTTATGAATCTTTGAAATTATTTATCTAGGAGAGTCATGGAATGAGATCTTGGTCCAAAGATCTCATTATGGGGGTGGGGGGGGGGGAACTTTGAAATCTTTCCCCTGCACGGGAGACCCGACCTTTTCTTTGTCGGGTCTCCGTTGTCGTTGGGGCTGGGCAACGTGGAGCGGCCTCCAGCAGGAACGACCTGGGGCTCCAGTTGTGGAGCTGCGGACTACTCACCGTCATGGGGCTGGCCGAGTCCGGAGCGGGTGGAGCTGTGGTGGAGACAATCGCTGCTGCGACCCGACCGCCGGAGATTCGGAGGCTACAACCGTGGGCCTGGCAGACGGCAACACTGGAGGCCCGCGGGTCCCCTGGTGGGAGACCGCTTTTCGGGGCTTCCGCAGCGGCGACTTCTCCCGCCCGAGTTGCGGGGTTGAAGAGCACCTGGAGCGGGGCTTTATCCCCCCGCGCGGCTTGGAATGGCCGCTGAACTTTGCGGGCGCGCGCCGGGGCTCTAACACCAAGACCCGGTGCGCGACCTTGCATCACCCGGCGTGGCTTTAATGGCCGCGGGATAATCACCATCGCCCGCCGGGGGCTTTGAATTTGACTCTGACATCGGGGGGGGGAGTGCAGTGGAGAGATACGTTTTTTTTGCCTTCCATCACAGCGTTGTGATGGATGTATGTGTAAATTGTGTTGTGTCTCGGGTCTTCTTCGTTTTGTATTGTATGGCTGCAGAAACGACATTTCGTTTGGACCTCAAGGGGTCCAAATGACAAATTTGTCCAAAAGACAAATAAATTGAATTGAAAAAAATGAATAGCTGACTCCTGAGTCTATTTGTTATGTTCTTGTGTTCTTATGTACTTCAAGCTCAGGCTGTGCAAAGGATTGTAGATCAGTTGCAAGGAGCGTGTTGGTCTGCATCTTGGAGGTATCAAGACCATGAGATTGTGGTGTGCAAGTGCCCTTTTCAAAGAAATCTTTGACAAGTATCTACCACGGTTCAACAAGTTACCCTTAGCTCTGCGTGACTGTGTAAGAGAGATGGATACAACAGGATGGGTAAAGCAGTGCTGTGGATGTAAAGACTCAATATTAATGAAGAACAGCACTCATTCCTGTGAAGATTGTGCATCAGATTAGACTTCATCACAGATGTCAATGCTGACATTTCACCGTGGTACTTATATTCTTTATTGACTTGTAAAACCTTTAATATGGTATAGAAATATAAACCCTTTTTATTGTCTTGACTGAGTTCTCTGCCTGCAGCATTGTGGTTGCAAAGTTAGCTTTTGCAGATTAGCAGCCATGAATGTAAAAATAACTTTTAGTTTGAAAGTTTAGTGTATTCTTGGAATAAGGAATGAAAACAGTTTGCTAAAAATTACTTGTGATGGATCTTACCACATGAGCTGAAAGATGGAGCCTGTACGATACACAACAATTATGATGAATAAACCTATGATTAAAATTGCACTTTCCTCCAAATATTTTTTAAAGGTTCTTGTGCTATTTCAGCTGGAGAGAGATTGGTGATTTGGCATAAGAGGAAAACGGTGCACTCCACCATAAAATGCAGCTCATTTTGTCATAACTTTCAAGGATGATACAAAGAACTGCAGATGCTGCTTCAGTAACAAAGACACAAAGTGTTGGAGTAAGTCAGCAGGTCAGGCAGCATCTCTGAAGAAGAGTCCCGACCCAAAACATCACCTATCCATGTTCTCCAGAGATGCTGCCTGATCCACTGAATTACTCCAGCACTTTGTGACCATTGTAGAAATATAAACCCTTTTTATTGTCTTGACTGAGTTCTCTGCCTGCAGCATTGTGGTTGCAAAGTTAGCTTTTGCAGATTAGCAGCCATGAATGTAAAAATAACTTTTAGATTATCTGTAAATTTGCCTATTGGCCTCTTCTGAGTCATTGTCATACAGCACTGAAATAGGCCCTTTGACCCACCTTGTCCATGCTGACCATCAAGTTCCCATCTATATTGATGGGCCGAATGGCCAAATTCTGCTCATATTACTTATGATCATATGATTATATTAATCCCATTTATTAATCCCATTTACAGCACAGGAACAGGCCCCCGGCCCACAATGTCGAATGACTAACACTTGTGCTTTTTATTCCTCCCAAGTACTGCTTCCTCATTGCTCCGTCAACATTTGCCACCGATAGAAAATAATACCAAAACCCAATTGTACAAATCACAAATGATCAATAGATCAAATAGCATCAGAAACATTCAAAAATATGATCACAATCTAATTCAGAAGCTCAGAAGCAGTTATATAATTCTTTTCCAGACCTTTTGACTTCTCTGCGGCAACTTACTTTGTTTACTTTGACTTACTCTGCGGTTACTCAGTCTGATGAAGGGTTTCGGCCCGAAACATTGCCTATTTCCTTCGCTCCATAGATGCTGCTGCACCCGCTGAGTTTCTCCAGCATTTTTGAGTACTTTGTTTGAATGATTGGCTAGATTGGCCCAAGGCACTTTGCAAGGTCATTATAAAACAAAGTTAGATACTATATGTAAGAGGTTCTTGCATTTATATTGCATCTTTCACTTCCTTTCCAAGATGTCCTAAAGAGCTTTCCATTTATTGAAGTTCATTTGTTGTGCAGTCACAGTTGATTTGAAAGGTTTAATAGGAAGGTCAACTTTATTGCAGTGAGGGTGGTACATATATGGAACGACCTGCCAGAGGACGTGGTCGAGGCAGGTAGAGTAACAACATTTAAAAGATATTTGGACAGATATATGGATAGAAAAGATTCTATGGATGTGGGTTGAAATGGCATCTTGGATGAGTTGGGCTGAAGGGCCTGTTTCTGTGCAGTATGACTCAATGATCTATGAATGTGTACGTGTGTATGCAAATGTGAGTGCACACGTATGTCTGAAACAGAGCAAAAAATGAGGGACAAAACATCAAGGGTGCAGAAATTGTTGATGCTTTTCAAAGGAGAAAGAATGCATTTTACATTTCCTTGGCGAGGAAACACAATTTTGTTAGAAGGTATTTATTTTTCACTTCAGTATAAGTTTATGGTACAAGCTGTAGAAGAGAAAGGGGCCAGATATGGAGGCTTCACTTGCACCCTGACCTGATTTCCATGTTTTTCTCTCTGTTGTTTAGTTTGGGATCATTGACCCATGAAATTCCATTTAATGGTAGAAGATTGATGCATGTTGAGGATCACATGCAAAAGAAATTTGCAAGAAGAACTGACTAATAGTCTTATTACAACTGTAGAAAAGCTTTCAACAGACCATACCTGAGGTCCAGTTTCTGTCTATTTATTTAAGGAAGCGTACCTTTGTCTTGGGGAATGTGCATGGATGATTCGTTGGACTGATTCTTCGGGTGTGGATTTCTTTTCAATGAGGAAATATAAAGTAAATTATGCCTGTAATTTCTGGCGTTTCGAAGATTGAGAGATGATCTGATTAAAACACATACGATTTTGAAGTTATCGCTCCAAATCTTTGGTGCCTTGTGAGGCTGCATCTGGAATATAGTGTACAAGTTTGGTGTCACTACCTGCAACAGAGAGTACAATAAAAATTCATCAATTTGATTCCAGGAATGGTGGGTTTGTCATATGAAAGAAAAGTAAGCATATTTAGGCGTATGATCTCATGAGTTCAGAAAACTCTGAAGTGATCTCATTGAAATGTGCAAAATTCTTAAGTGGCTTGAAAGTGTAATTGTATTTTCACTGGCCATTGTGTCTAGAACAAGGCTGACCAATACAGAGAGGAGAAGAAATGTCTTCACACAAGAGTTCTGTGAGTCTTTAAAATGTTGTTAGGGCTCTCCAGGATCAGTCATTCAGCGGATATAAGAGGGAAGTAGATAAACATTTAGATATTAAGGAAAAGAAGGGATACTGGGTTAGTGCAACAAAGTGACACTGAGATTACAGAATCGTACATAGAATATAGAACAGTACATCATGGGAACAGGCCCTCCAAATCTGAGGAAGGACATTATAGCCATAGAGGGAGTGCAGAGAAGGTTCACCAGACTGATTCCTGGGATGTCAGGATTTTCATATGAAGAAAGACTGGATAGACGACTTATACTCGCTAGAATTTAGGAGATTGAGAGGGGATCTTATAGAAACGTACAAAATTCTTATGGGGTTGGACAGGCTAGATGCAGGAAGATTGTTCCCGATGTTGGGGAAGTCCAGGACAAGGGGTCACAGCTTAAGGATAAGGGGGAAATCCTTTAAGACCGAGATGAGGAAAAACTTTTTCACACAGAGAGTGGTGAATCTCTGGAACTCTCTGCCACAGAGGGTAGTTGAGGCCAGTTCATTGGCTATATTTAAGAGGGAGTTAGATGTGGCCCTTGTGGCTAAAGGGATCAGGGGGTATGGAGAGAACGCAGGTACAGGATACTGAGTTGGATGATCAGCCATGATCATATTGAATGGCGGTGCAGGCTCGAAGGGCCGAATGGCCTACTCCTGCACCTATTTTCTATGTTTCTATGTTTCTATGTTTCAGCCCACAATGTTGAACATGATGCCAAATTAAACTAATCTCCTCTGTCTGCATGTGATACTTATCCCTCAATTCCTTACATATCCATGTACCTTTGTAAAAGCCATGTAAAGACCATTATCAGATCTGCATCCACCACCACTCCTGGCAGTGCATTGCAGGCACTAACCACTCAGTGTAAAAAAACTTTCCTCACACATCCCCTTTAAAGTTAGCGCTCTCACATTAAAGTTCTGTGCTCTAAATGCCTTTGACATTTCCACCCTGGGAAATTGGGTAAAAGATTGCCTATTGAACTTAGTTTAGTTTAGAGATACAGCGTGGAAACAGGCCCTTCGGCCCACCGAGTCTGCACCGACCAGCGATCCCCGCACATTAACACTATCCCACACACACTAGGGACAATTTACATTTATACCAAGCCAATTAACCTACAGACCTGTACGTCTTTGGAGTGTGGAAGGAAACCGAAGATCTCGGAGAAAACCCACGCAGGTCACGGGAGAACATACAAACTCTGTGCAGACAGCACCCGTAGTTGGGATCGAACTTGGGTCTCTGGCGTTGTAAGCACTGTAAGGCAGCAACTCTACCGCTGCGTCACCATGCCACCCTACTGTACTACTGTACCTATTTCTTCCTTTTGCTTCTTATATCACAACAACCACAGAACACCCACTCACCGTCACATTCTTGCCTGTTTTCATCAACATGTTTCTGTCTACAGTGATTACACTGCAAAAGAACAGTTTCAGTGTGCCTTGGGATAACCTGGGGTTATGAATGGCACTATATAAATGCACATTCCTTTTTTAATAATGGTTATTATCTTGATAATTTGTAGTTTAGTTTAGTTTAGTTTATTGTCACGTGTACCGAGGTACAATGAAAAGCTTTTGTTGTGTGCCTACCAGTCAGCGGAAAGACGAAGCATGTTCCAAGTCATTATACAAGTGGGTTACAGTAAGGCAAAGGTTCCCAACCTGGGGGTAAATTTCAACTACCCAGGGGGTAAATTTGTTGATTCTGGATTTGTACATATTTTTTTCTCATTGACTGACTGTGTTTGGTTCTGGTATACCAGTATCTGTTCATCATTTAGTTGTTCATAAATAAGTGAAATAACATTGTCATTTGCTACTAAAGTTGCCAGAGGTAAATGGGACGAAAAAGGTTGGGAACCCCTGCAATAAGGTCCTTATAAATCCTAGGGCAACGTAATATTGACAAGTTTAGCTGCAGAGTGATTAGAGTTTATGTGGGGTTGATTAGAGACCATTTTAGCTGACGGAATTTATTAATGTTAGCATCACAAATGTGATTGTAATATTGAGCAGTACTGAAGATTCATGCTGAGAAAGGCTGTAATGGACGTGACAAAAACAAATAAACCTGGAATTCAGGGCAGTTAGAGAAGGATGTATAGAATGTATATATGATCATATTGAATGGCGGTGCAGGCTCGAAGAGCCGAATGGCCTACTCCTGCACCTAATTTCTATGTTTCTAGAACATGCATTTAGATCTGAAATGGGAGAAATAGAGTAATACTACATGAGAGTGCTTCATTAAAAGACATTTCTGAAGAAATTATTCATGAGAAAATTTAATATTACGGTCTGCTAGTTGATGATCAAAATTGTTGTATAAATCTGCCAATTTTGATTTTGACTAATATTATATTTTATTGACCAATAGTACTTTTTTGGTTCTTGGATAAATTTAGTATATTCCACACACCCGTTGGAAATCTGATGCCAGTGCATTCTTCAAGCATTGCATCTTGTTGGGGTTGCTGGAATGGTGATTTTATCCTTGTTCACCAGTAAGTGAGAAAATGTATTGGATCTAGATTTGAAAACAGCAATTGATTGCTGTGAATGCTGTCTCCTACTCATGAGGACGCAGGTGTACATTGTTCAAGGAGTTATATTTCAAAGCTGCTCTTGGGCTTATTCAAGGTCAGACCTAAAGCTGTTTACTAAATTTCAGGCAAGTGCAGATTGCATAAGAGTTAGGGTTAGGCAAATGCATCTCCAAATATAGCTCCTTCTGTTCTTGCAAATGAATCACAAATCACTGATTTATACACGTGGCTTTGTACTCATCTGCTCAACTAAATCTTATTAAGTTCTTAATAAATGTTTGCAAGGCTCTGGAATTAATGGGTTTCTCCTGCCTTGTAGGTAAGATTAGAGCAAATGCCGAATGTGTTGTCAAACACAGAGAGCATTGTTTCTGCTAAGACTCACAGGATTTCCTCAACAAGGGGAAGTGAAAGATGTCGCCACTGGCCACCGAGAACTTGCACAGCAGCTAATCCAGGTGTTTACTGAGTTTGGGATGTTTAATCAAAGTCAACACTTCAGTTAGTCAAAGTATTCTGGAACTGGAAATATTTGCAATCTCTCACAGTTTGCCATTTACTCTTGCATAATAGACAATAGACAATAGACAATAGGTGCAGGAGTAGGTCACTAGGCCCTTCGAGCTAGCACCGCCATTCAATGTGATCATGGCTGATCATCCCCAATCAGTACCCCGTTCCTGCCTACTCACCATATCCCCTGACTCCGCTATCTTTAAGAGCCCTACCTCTCTCTTGAAAGTATAAGGGAGTCCAGTGACCTCCACATTTCAGTAGCTGCCTACATTTCACTCTCAGGGAAAGCAAAAGGCAGGGGGATTACCCAGCCTCCTGAGGTTTGCAGGCTTCCCCATTGTGCAGGGCGACATTGTCAACTTGTGAGCACTGCAAGTCAACACTGAGATGTACTGCAATGAACAAGGACTCAGCTCCATTGAACTTTGGCCAGGGATTAATAATACTCATAGTGCCATACAGAACAATCCAGGCAACAGCAATGTTTCTTTTATTGTGCAATGGTCCATTCTACATCAACCCAGGTAGAATTGAATAGGAATATGAGTCAATGATAAGGTTCCGCATGGTAGGCTGCTCTGGCAGGTTAGATCGCATGGGATCCAAGGAGAGATAGCTGACTAGATGGAAAATTGGCTTCATGGAAGGAAGCAGAGGGTGATGGCGGAAGGTTATTTCTCCAACTGGAGGCCTGTGACTAGTGGTGTGCCTCAGGGTTCGGTGCTAGGCCCATTGCTATTTGCCATCTATATCAGTAATTTGGAGGAGAAAATGCAAGGCATGGTTAGTAAGTTTGTAGTTGACACTAAAGTAGGTGATGTTGCAGGTAGTGAAGACGGTTGTCAAAAATTGCAGCAGGATCTTGATCGGTTGGGCAGGGGGGCTGAGGGATGTTGATGGAGTTTAATACAGAGAAGTATCAGGTGTTGTATTTTGGGAAGTCTAACCAGGGCAGGACCTACACAGTGAATGACAGGGCTCTGGGAAGTATTGTAGAGCAGAGGGATCTAGGACTGCAGATATATTGTTCCTTGAAAGTAGGCACCACAGGTTGATAGGGTGGTCATGAAGGCTTTCGACACTTTGGCCTTCATCAGTCAGAATATTGAGTATAGAAGTTGGGAAGTCATGTTGCAGTTGTAACTGACAGGACAATCACCCTGAATGTGCACCCTTTATATTAACGGCCAAACTACATCAGCTTTATTAGACTCGGGCAGCTACATTACTCAGGATCGTCTAGAACGGTTACACACAGGCCAACAGCTATCTGAGACTCTACCACTGACGTGTGCACATTGATGTATGGCAAGTTCCAGATGCCTGTAAATCTATTGCCAGCAAGTTCCTATTTAATACCATCAAAGTTGGCCTTGCCCCAATTCAGAATTTTTAGATCAGTCTGAAAAAGTGTCTCGACCATCCCTTCTCTCCAGAGATGCTGCCTATCTCGCTGTTACTCCAGCATTTTGTGTCTATCTTTGGTTTAAACCAGCATCTGCAGTTCCTTCCTACTCAACATTTTAACTTGCAGGCCTGCTCTGTCCTTATCCATAACTATCTTAAAACTAATAGAGCCATGGACACTGGTCCCAAAAGGCTCACCCATGAACACATCAGTCACTTTCCCTTCCCAATTTCCAAAGAGTAGATCAAGCTTTGCCTTCTCCTGTGTGGGGCCCTCTACATATTGCCCAAGGATATTCTCCTGAACACATTTGACAAATTCCACCCAATCTAAACCTTTTGCACTATGACATTCCCAGTCAACATTGGGAAAGTTAAAATCCTGGACTACGGCAACCTTATTATTCCTGAAGCAGCCTGCAATCTCCTGGCATATTTGCTCTACTAATTCCCATTGACTATTTGAGAGCCTGTAGTACACTCCCAACAAGGTGATCATTCTCTTTTCGTTTCTCAGCCCTACTCATATAGAAATATCACCTATTCCTTTTCTCCAGAGATGGCAGATGAGCTTCTAGCGAGCCCACCGCCATCCACACTTCAGTAGAAAGTAGTAAAAGCACACACACCAAAATCTTGATGGGCTGAATGGCCTAATTCTGCTCCTATCACTTATGAACATGAAAAAAGTGCAGAGAAGGTTTACAAGGAAGTTACCTAGGTTATATGGCCTAGGTTATAGCGAGAGTTAGGCAGGGTAGGACTTTATTCCTTGGAGTGCAGGAGGCTGAGGGGTTATATAGAGGTGTATAAAATCACGAGGGGAATAGATTGGGTGAATGTAGTTAAGGCAGGTACTTTAACAATATTTAAAAGACATTTAAACCATCTATGATGGATAAAATATATAATCAATGGGAAAGTTTAGGAATTAAAAGGATCGGGGACATGTATGAAATGGGAGATTTATTATCATTTCAACAATTACAATTAAAATTTAAACTGAAAAACACTCATTATTTTAAATATTTTCAGATTTGTAATTTTTTGAAGACATACATACAGGGATATCAAAAAATAACTCCTAATTTACTAGAAGAAGTAATGAATATAAAAGCTGATACACAAAAATTAATATCATATTTATATAATAGTATCTTAAATATAGATTTACCTGTGACCGAGGTAATTAGAGAAGAGTGGGAATGGGAATTATTGATAAAAATTACGAAGGCTACATGGGAAAAGTATTTGACATACATTCACAAGTGTTCGATTAACGCAAGACATAATCTAATCCAATTTAAAATTTTACATAGATTTTATTACTCAAAAACAAGATTAAATAAATTGTATCCAAATATATCGCCCATTTGCGATAAATGTTTAACCCAAGACGCAACTATAACACACTCTTTTGTTTCTTGTATAAAACTTCATGGATTTTGGAGTGATATTTTCGAAATATTTACAAAATTATTTAAGACAAAAATGGAACCCAATAATGAATTGATTATATTTGGGGTAATGGAAGACGGGAACAAATTGAGCTCATCTCAAAAGTCAATTTTTAATTATGGTTTAATAATAGCAAAAAAATTAATATTGAAATTTTGGAAAAATACACCAATACCAACGCTCAAAATGTGGATTGCAAGTATGTTGGATACCGCACATCTTGAGGAAATGCGATTCCTCCTAATAGATAAATTTGACCAATTCATAACGGGTTGGTCTCCATTTGTCGTCTTTTTGGAAACATATGGTGCAACACAGGTGTAAAAGCTAATCCGTGACTGGGGATGGTCAAGATTATAAATGATCTCCTTCTATTTTCTTTTCTTCTCTTTTCTTCTTTTCTTCTCTTTCTTCTATTTTCTATGTCTCAACTTTCTTTTTTCACTCTCTATTTATCTTTTTCACACACTATATATCTCACATTTTTCTATTTTTCATTATCTAACTTTTTTCTTTTTCTTCTTTATTACAAAAAAAAAAAAAAATAAGCTGTACATAAAAGGTATTATGAAAATATGATTGTATACAATTGTACTTACTTCTAATAAAATTAAAATATTAAAAACAAATTAAAAAAAAAAAAAAAAAGACATTTGGATAGGCACATGAATGGGAAAGGTTTAGAGGGATATGGGCCAAGCATGAGCAGGTGGGACTAAAGGACTTGTTTCTGTGTTACATTACTCTATGACCTAACCGTGTGAGGCATGCGCATAGAAATACACATGGTATCTGTCCCTCCAATTTACTCCAGCCTTTGGCTGGATTTCTGGAACGAGAGACAAAAATTTATACTTAAATGTTACCAAGCCAAAGTGAGAATTTATTTCATGAGGCTGTCAGTATTGCGCTTATTGACATTTACAAGGCTGAAATTAATAGATTTGTGAGCATTAAGGGAATTCAGGGCTCATGTGGATTGGTCAACAACAAAGTAGACTCAAAGGACCAGCTGCCTATTTCTGCTGGGATTCTATTTAGTCTGAAGAAGGATCCGACCAAAAACGTCACCTATCCATGTTGATTCGCTGAGTTACTCCAGCGCTTAGTGTCCTTTCTTTTGCCTGCTTCTGCCAAGAGATTAGTGTGCAAAATTAGAGCACATGGTATTGGGGGTAGGGTATTGACATGGATAGAGAACTGGTTAGCAGACAGGAATCAAAGTAGGAATTAACAGGTCCTTTTCAGAATGGCAGGCAGAGACCAGTGGGGTGCCGCAAGGCTCGGTGCTGGGACCCCAGTTATTTATAATATATATTAACGATTTAGACGAAGGAATTAAATGTAACATCTCTAAGTTTGTGGATGACACAAAGCTGGGTGGCAGTGTGAGCTGCGAGGAGGATGCTATGAGGCTGCAGGGTGACTTGGATAGGTTGGGTGAGTGGGCAGATGCATGGCAGATGCAGTATAATGTGGATAAATGTGAGGTTATTCACTTTGCTGGCAAGAACAAGAAAGCAGATTAGAATTAGAATGCCTTTATTGTCATTCAAACAAACAGAGGTTTGAACGAAATTTCGTTTCCTGCAGTCTTAACAATAAAATAAACATCACACACAATTAGTACAGTTTCACACAAACATCCATCACAGTGAATCTCCAAACACCTCCTCAGTGTGATGGAAGCAAAAGTCTTATCTCTTCCCTGTTCTGTTCTTCTCCTGCTGCGTCAAACTGCTGCGTCGAGGTGATTGAGGCTCCTGATGTTAAAGCCCCCGGCGAGCATTGGTAAGTCCCGCGGCCGATTAAGCTGCACCGGGCGATGAAAAGCCCTGCGACGGGCCGATTCAAACCCCGCGATTCGGGGCGGGCGAAGTTGCCGTTGCTGGAGCTCCCGTTTTTACCATCCACAGGGCCTGCGGCCGATGCCTCCGAAGCTCTGAAGTCGGGTCGCAGCCGCCGTGCCACCACAGCCTCCGAGTCAGCCAGCTCCATGATGGTAAGTATGTCCGCAGGCTCTACGACTGGAGTCCTCAGGTCGATTCCGGTTGGAGGCTGCCAGCTACACGATGTTAGGCCCCAGCGAAACGGAGACACGACAAGGAAAAGGTCGCGTCTCCGTTCAAAGGAAGAGATTAAAAAGTTTGCCCCACTCCCCCTCCACCCCCCCACATATACACAACATATACACAACTAAAAATAAACCAAAAACATACTCCTAACAAGACAAAAAAAAAGAAAAAAGACAGACGGACTGCAGGTGAGCCGCAGCCACAAGGCGCCGCCACCAAACTTGGTGTCAGATTAGGAAAGGGGAGGTGCAATGAGACCTGGGTCTCCTTATACATCAGTCACTGAAAGTAAGCATGCAGCTACAGCAGGCAGTGAAAAAAGTAAATGGCATCTTGGCCTTCATAGCGAGAGGATTTGAGTATGGGAGCAAGGAGGTCCTACTGCAGTTGTACAGGGCCCTGGTGACACCACACCTGGAGTATTGTGTGCAGTTTTGGTCTCTTAATTTGAGGAAGGACATTCTTGCTATAGAGGGGGTGCAGCATAGATTCACCAGATTAATTCCCGGGATGGCAGGACTGACATATGATGAAATCTACCACCAGAGGCGCCGAACGATTGGCAGCCCCGCCAACAATCTGTTTTTTCGTATTTTGTTTTATTTTCAGTGATTTTATAAGTTTGTGTAGATGTTCTCCGAGGTTTGGGGGAAACATTTTTTTTGTTTCTTACCTTGCTGGAGACGCGATGTTTCCGGGTCGCGTCTCCGTTCGCTTTGCGGCCTATAATCGGTGGAGCTGGAGGCCTCCTCGGACTGACCTTGGGCCCCACTGCGGGGCGCGGACTTAATATCGGAGCCGATCCCTTGCCTGAGATCGCAACAAAGGCAGACTTACCATCAAGAGCTCGCAGTCTCGGGAGAGTCTAGTCGTGAGCTCTGACGAACGCAGAGGCTCAACCAGCCACGACGCGGGGTTCGATCGCCTGGCGCGGGGAAGCTGACATCCCCCTGATGCAGGTGCTGGATCGCCCCGACGTGGAGGGCCCAAACACCGCCGGCTACGGGAGTGAAGATCATTCCATCAACTGAGGGCTCGAGGCCCCTGACCGCGGGAAAGCATAGAAGGGAAGCGATTGAACTTTTTTTTGCCTTCCATCACAGTGAGGAATGTGGAGTCTCTGTGGTGGATGCTGATGTCAAAATGTGTTTTGTGTGTTCTGTTGCTTTTTATTTGTATGATTGACTTGGCAAATGAAATTCCTCGTGTGTTGCAAAACATACTTGGCTAATAAAGTATTATTGTGATTGTGATTGAAATAATGGATCGACAGGACATATTCACTGGAATTTAGAAGGATGAGAGGGAATCTTATAGAAACATATAACATTCTTAAGGATTGGACTGGTTAGATGCAGGAAAATTGTTCCTGTTGTTGGGGGAGTGCAGAACCAGGGGTCACAGTTTAAGAATAAGGGGTAGGCCATTTAGGACTGAGATGAAGACAAACTTTTTCAGCCAGAGAGTTGTGAATCTGTGGAATTCTCTGCCACAGAAGGCAGTGGAGGCCAATTCACTGGATGTTTTGAAGAGAGTTAGATATAACTTAGGGCTAACTGAATCAAGGAATATGGGGGAGAAAGCAAGAACAGGATACTGATTCTGGATGATCAGCCATGATCATATGAATGGCGGTGCTGGCTCGAAGGGCTGAATGGCCTACTCATGCACCTATTTTCTATGTTTCTATGTTTTGCGTCTGTTTCAAGCCGAGCTGGCCTGTTTACTAACGTCCAAAATTGAATACGTTTTGCTGCCTATGCCTCTATGCATAAGGAATGCAGGAAGATGTTGGTCATTCATCTCCTCCAGTCTATTCCATCATTCAACTAAGCCAGTCAGTGAAAATACATATGGCTAGGGTCATAGGTGAACAATGTCCAAGTGGCTGGATGATGCTAAGTCAATTGTAGATTAGTAGAAAGTAATAGCTCCTAAAAGGTAAGAGGGTGGGTTGGTGAAATGCTGTAAAGGCACTGAGGAGGGTTTATATATGTGTATCTTTTTTAAAATTATGTACAGACCAAGGGAATTGGGCCTGCAAACTTTGTGTTGAAAAAACATCACAAATTGATAACCAGCATATAGGCGACACCAAGTTCCATTGATAAAAATGATTTTTACAGTTCTGTGGCCCTGGGAATCCCATACATCGAGAATGACTGAATCCTCAAACTGGAATCCATTTTTACTTTAATGAAGATGCTGAAGCAATTTTCCCTTCATTATCTCCTTCCATTGCTTTTAGTTGGAGGTGGCACAACTGACTAAGCAGAAAATCCCTCCATCAGTTGAGTGATTTGCCTCATCAGATAGTTCCACAACTATTGGACTGATTTACACTATCAGGGAAAGCACTGTTCTCAGCAAAGCACCAAAGGAAAAATAAAACCGTTATGCGTGTATGTATTGTTAGTCTTCACAGCTATGCACTTTATATTCGTATGCATGTATGTGTATAAGTGCATGTATGTGAGTTTGGCTGTGTGTATGAGCTTGTACGTAATGGTGCGCTTGCAAGTGCATTAGTATGGATATTTGTACATCTTTTATTCTATGTGTTTGCATGTATGTGTGTATATGCCCATGATATTCTGTATTGAAGCAGACTTTGAGTCTGTGCATTGGGAGCACACAGGAGCTCCAGGTAAACAACAGAAGTAGTGCACAACCTTACAGTCAGGCACCTCTTGCCCCACCTATGGAGAAGTCTGTGGTTCCTACATCGGCCACAGCAATCACCTCAGAAGCCACAGCACCAGAGTGGAAGCAAGTTATCCTTAAACCAAGTGACTATCTCACAAGAGAAGAATGTATGTGTCAGCATGTGTGTGTTTGTGTGTGTGTGTGTGAGTAAGCATGCTTGTATATTTGTAGAGTGCTTGTGAGTTTGTGCGTGTGAGCATGTATCTTTAGTTTAGTTTATTGTCACGTGTACTGAGGTACAGTGAAAAGCTTTTGTTGCGTGCTATCCAGTCAGCAGAAAGACAATACATGATTAGAATCGAGCCAAAGGATAGTCCGAGGGTCACCAATGAGGTAGATTGTAGTTCAGGACTGCTCTCTTTGTACATGTGTGTGCGTGTGTATAGGCATGTATGTTTGTGTGTAGAGGGGGTTGATACTGAAATGTAACGGCATTTAGTCTTGTGATGTTAGAAACAAGACATGAATTGCTGTGAGCCGCATTTACTATTTGTAGCTTATTGCTTCATGCATTCTAAGATTGTGGAGCTGGATAAATGCAGCATTGGTTATAATTAACGTTACAAGTTACCCACTACAGTAGTTCTTTCATTGGCCTTTTCATAATATACTCACATTTTAGGAACAACTTTTATACTGCTGTATATGCATCTTTTTGGGAAGGTGTTGGGCAGAGTAATGTTGAGTGGGCACGTGTTGGGGGAGGGTGGAAGAGGATTTATGGGGGCGGTGGATGTTGTGGGAAATAAACCTGTTGTTCAGACCATAGGCACGTCTCAGATATTTTTTTAGTGTGTAAGTTTATAAATAACTGTGGTGTCTGACTTATTTGCATGCAGCAGAAAGATTAATCATTGACAAGCCGCTAAGAAGCTCTTTGTTCTTTGAGAGAGATGCACTATTGTGGGAGAAATGTTAGCTACCAGGAACACACTATTTTCTCTCCCCCGACCCCTTATCTGTGTCTGTTTTTAATCGGTTTTGCTCACGGGATGTCAGTACGCCTGAGCCGGCATGTGTCTTTCTCCTTCAAACTATTTCAGGCATAAATGAAGTCTTTACTCATTCCGCTTACATAATTGACATGCCTAGATCATGACATCACATGATGCAGCAGCTTAGCAACGACCATAAGGAGTTTAAGGTCTATGGGTTTACGCAACATCAATATAACTGTGAGCTAGGAATATGTTTCTGCGCGGGGCAGTAGAGTGGAAAATGAAACGGTTCTTTACACCTGGTAAGTGTTTGTTTTTGAAGTAACATCGTGTCTTTTTGATCACACTGAACGTGTCAGTTTATGTCAGTTTATCTGAGTAAAGATTAGTGAATATGTTCAGGTTGGTAAAGATTTGTAAGTTAATATTAAATAAATAACCTTTTGTTTTATGTATCCGCTGTCGCTCTGCCCATATCACTCATGTCTCTGAGTCAGAAGCATGTGGGTTCACGTCTGAGTTCAGCCATTTGAGCACAACCCCCCCCTGCAGTGCTGGAGTTATTTTGCTCTACTGTGGGGACTGTCTTTGATCCACCAGTGTGGCATTAAAGGTGTGCTTCATATGTGTTTCAGATGGGATACAAATGTATGTCTTGTCTGTTGATGGTAAAAGATACCAGGGCTCATTTTCAACAAATAAGTGGGATTTGGTGACCTTGGGGTCCTGATTGAGATATTCATGCATCTCCTTATCTCACACTTTCTGCCTTTTCATCCCGGGCCTTTGCCCAACCATCTGCCACATCTGTATTTACCTATCACTTTTCAGACTGACTTTGGCCTACCCACACCTCTCTTCCAGCTTTCTCCACCCCCCTCCCCATTCTCCACCACAATCTGAAGAAGGAACCTGACCCAAAACGTCACTATTCATGCTCTCCAGGGATGCTGCCTGACCCGCTGAGTTACTCCAGTGATTTCTGTCTTTTTTGGTAAACCAGCATCTGCAGTTTCTTGTGCCTTCAGAAATATCTTATTGGGTTGAAAGGCACACCCCTTTTGTAATTGAACCTTTATCTCCCACATTAAACGCATAAGCTGCTCTGGTGAAGCCCGATTACCTTTGACAGAATTAGTGGAGAGGTGGAAGTGTCAGGCTTGTGGGGAGGTGGGAAGACACCCTGACTGCTGAGGGTGCATTAACCTGGCAATGTCAAGATGATAGTCAGGCTGAGGAGAGGAGGCTACGCAAAACACTGCAGAGGGAGAGACGAAAGAAGGAGATGTCAGGCAAGCTGATTCAGTGTGATGCTTGCAGTATGTGGGAGGTCAAGGACACTGCTGGTGCCTCTGGCTGCTACAAATGTGACAAGTGCATCCAGGTACAGCTCCTGAAGGACCATGTTGGGGAACTGGAGAAGCAAGTGGATGACCTCAGGTTTGTCCGAAAAACTGAGTCGTTCCTCGACAAGTCCTACAGTAATATTGTTACCCCTAAGGTACTGGAAGAGAGAAGGTGGGAGACAGTGAGAAAGGGAGGGAAGCATGGAATGCAAACGTCCCCGGGTGTTGTACCTCTTGTGAACAGGTTCGCCCATTTAGAAGCTGTCGGGACAGAAGATGTTTTAACACTGAGCGGCAGACTGGCTTGCGATGTGAATAGGGCTGTTGAGCCAAATCCAAAAAGGCCAAAGTCAGGCAACGCCATTGTAGTGGGAGACTCCATTGTGAGAGGTATGGACAGGGGTTTCTGCGGCAACAGACGGGATTCGAGGATGGTGTGCTGCCTTCCTGGTGCCAGGATCCAGGATGTCACGGACAGAATGCAGAAAATCCTCAAGGGCGAAGGTGAACAGCCGGAAGTGGTAGTGCATGTCGGCACAAACGATGTCGGAAAGAAGGGGATGAATATTCTGCTGCGTGACTTTAGAGAGCTCGGAAAAATGCTGAAAAGCAGGACCTCCAGGGTTGTTATCTCCGGTTTGCTTCCAGTTCCTCATGCTGGCGAGAGCAGGAACAGGGAGATACAAGACCTGAATGTGTGGCTGAGGAACTGGTGTACGGGGCAGGGATTTAGATTCTTAGATCACTGGGATCTGTTTTGGAGTAAAAGGGAACTGTACAAAAGGGACGGATTGCATCTTAATAGGTGGGGGACCAGCATTCTGGCAGGCAGGTTTGCCACTGCTACACGGGTGGTTTTAAACTGAATAAGGGGGGTGGGGTGTCGAATGGGATAGTTGAGGATGGAGTTAAAGGGAAAGGGTTTCTTAAATGTGTGAGCGTAGAGACAGAGGGGTGTAAAGTGAGCGTAGAAGCAATAGGTAGCAAGGTGAAAAGTAAAAGTGGCAGGCAGACAAATCCAGGGCAAAAATCAAAAAGGGCCACTTTTCAACATAATGGTATAAGGGGTAAGAGTGTTGTAAAAGCAAGCCTGAAGGCTTTGTGTCTCAATGCAAGGAGCATTCGTAATAAGGTGGATGAGTTGAATGTGCTGATAGCTATTAATGACTATGATATAGTTGGGATCACGGAGACATGGCTCCAGGGTAACCAAGGCTGGGAGCTGAACATCCAGGGATATTCAATATTCAGGAGGGATAGACAGAAAGGGAAAGGAGGTGGAGTAGCGTTGCTGGTTAGAGAGCAGATTAACGCAATAGAAAGGAAGGACATTAGCTTGGAGGATGTGGAATCGATATGGGTAGAGCTGCGAAACACTAAGGGGCAGAAAACGCTAGCGGGAG
Organism: Malacoraja senta; assembly: GCA_038087875.1. Lineage (NCBI taxonomy): Eukaryota > Metazoa > Chordata > Chondrichthyes > Rajiformes > Rajidae > Malacoraja > Malacoraja senta. Next base: position 116,256,690 of record CM075978.1, on the reverse strand, counting down.
TTGTGTACAGGCCACCTAACAGTAGTAGTGGTTGGGGATGGCATCAAACAGGAAATTAGAAATGCGTGCAACAAAGGTAAAACAGTTATAATGGGTGACTTCAATCTACATATAGATTGGGTGAATCAAATTGGCAGGGGTGCTGAGGAAGAGGATTTCTTGGAATGTATGCGGGATAGTTTTCTAAACCAACATGTAGAGGAACCAACGAGAGAGCAGGCTATTCTAGATTGGGTATTGAGTAATGAGGAAAGGTTAGTTAGCAGTCTTGTTGTGCGTGGCCCCTTGGGCAAGAGTGACCATAATATGGTTGTTCTTCATTAGGATGGAGAGTGACATTGTTAATTCAGAAACAAGGGTCCTGAACTTAAAGAAAGGTAACTTTGAAGGTATGAGAAGTGAATTGGCCAAGAGAGATTGGCAATTGATTCTTAATGGGTTGACGGTAGATATGCAATGGAAGGCATTTAAATACTGCATGGATGAATTACAACAATTGTTCATCCCAGTTTGGCAAAAAAATAAATCAGGGAAGGTAGTGCATCCATGGATAACAAGGGAAATCAGGGATAGTATCAAAACAAAAGATGAAGCGTACAAATTAGCCAGAAAAAGCAGCCTACCAGAGGACTGGGAGAAATTCAGAGTCCAGCAGAGGAGGACAAAGGGCTTAATTAGGAAAGGGAAAATAGATTATGAAAGAAAACTGGCAGGGAACATAAAAACTGACTGCAAAAGCTTTTATAGATATGTGGAGAAAAAGATTAGTTAAAACAAATGTAGGTCCCTTGCAGTCAGAAACAGATGAATTGATCATGGGGAACAAGGACATGGCAGACCATTTGAATAACTACTTTGGTTCTGTCTTCACTAAGGAAGACATAAATAATCTGCCGGAAATAGCAGGGGACCGGTGGTCAAATGAGATGGAGGAACTGAGTGAAATCCAGGTTAGCTGGGAAGTGGTGTTAGGTAAATTGAATGGATTAAAGGCCGATAAATCCCCAGGCCCAGATAGGCTGCATCCCAGAGTACTTAAGGAAGTAGCCCCAGAAATAGTGGATGCATTAGCGATAATTTTTCAAAACTCTTTAGATTCTGGAGTAGTTCCTGAGGATTGGAGGGTAGCTAATGTAACCCCACTTTTTAAAAAGGGAGGGAGAGAGAAAACGGGGAATTACAGACCAGTTAGTCTAACGTCGGCAGTGGGGAAACTGCTAGAATCAGTTATTAAAGATGGGATAACAGCACATTTGGAAAGTGGTGAAATCATTGGACAAAATCATGTCTGACGAATCTTATAGAATTTTTCGAGGATGTAACTAGTAGAGTGGATAAGGGAGAACCAGTGGATGTGTTATATCTGGACTTTCAGAAGGCTTTTGACAAGGTCCCACATAAGAGATTAGTATACAAACTTAAAGCACACGGTATTGGGGGTTCAGTATTGATGTGGATAGAGAACTGGCTGGCAGACAGGAAGCAAAGAGTAGGAGTAAACGGGTCCTTTTCACAATGGCAGGCAGTGACTAGTGGGGTACCGCAAGGCTCAGTGCTGGGACCCCAGCTATTTACGATATATATTAATGATTTGGATGAGGGAATTGAATGCAACATCTCCAAGTTTGCGGATGACACGAAGCTGGGGGGCAGTGTTAGCTGTGAGGAGGATGCTCGGAGGCTGCAAGGTGACTTGGATAGGCTGGGTGAGTGGGCAAATGCATGGCAGATGCAGTATAATGTGGATAAATGTGAGGTTATCCACTTTGGTGGCAAAAACAGGAAAGTAGACTATTATCTGAATGGTGGCCGATTAGGAAAAGGGGAGATGCAACGAGACCTGGGTGTCATGGTACACCAGTCATTAAAAGTAGGCATGCAGGTGCAGCAGGCAGTGAAGAAGGCGAATGGTATGTTAGCATTCATAGCAAAAGGATTTGAGTATAGGAGCAGGGAGGTGCTACTGCAGTTGTACAGGGTCTTGGTGAGACCACACCTGGAGTATTGCGTACAGTTTTGGTCTCCTAATCTGAGGAAAGACATTCTTGCCATAGAGGGAGTACAGAGAAGGTTCACCAGACTGATTCCTGGTATGTCAGGACTTTCATATGAAGAAAGACTGGATAGACTCGGTTTGTACTCGCTAGAATTTAGAAGATTGAGGGGGGATCTTATAGAAATGTACAAAATTCTTAAGGGGTTGGACAGGCTAGATGCAGGAAGATTGTTCCCGATGTTGGGGAAGTCCAGAACAAGGGGTCACAGTTTAAGGATAAGGGGGAAAACGTTTAGGACCGAGATGAGGAAAAACATTTTCACACAGAGAGTGGTGAATCTCTGGAATTCTCTGCCACAGAAGGTAGTTGAGGCCAGTTCATTGGCTATATTTAAGAGGGAGTTAGATGTGGCCCTTGTGGCTAAAGGGATCAGGGGGTATGGAGGGAAAGCAGGTACAGGATACTGAGTTGGATGATCAGCCATGATCATATCGAATGGCGGTGCAGGCTCGAAGGGCCGAATGCCCTACTCCTGCACCTATTTTCTATGTTTCTATGTTTCTATGTCATTTCACAACTGGAGTTTAAGCCAGGCAAGTGCAAGATTTTGCACTTTGAGAGGTTGAGTGTAAGGAGACAGTGGACAACCCTCAACCGCTTGAGGACAGGCATCGGACGCGATGGAGTAGCAATGAAGAGGTGGGGCCTCGTGGACAGCGCCTCCTGCAAGTGTGGGGACCCAACACAGACAGTGGAGCACATAGTCACCAGTTGTCCCAAACACCGGCCACCGAATGGTGAACGAGGTCTGATTGACCTGGACGATGACACGTTGGCCTGGCTCGCCTCAACGGAGCTGCAGGTCTAAAAGACACACGGCAGAAGAAGAAGTGTAAGGAGAGAGTGTACAGTTAATGGCAAGACCCGTAACAGCGTTGATGTGCAGATGGATGTTGAGAGTTTAAGTTTATAGCTCATTGAAGGTGGCAGCACTAATAGATTGGGTGATAAAGAAGGCGAATGGTATGCTAGCCTTCATTGCTAGGGGCATTGAGTATAAGAGTCAGGAAGTCAAGATGCAGCTCTATAAGACGTTGGTTAGCCGCATTTCTAGTATTGTGTGCAGTTCAGGATTATCAGAATGCTGCCTGGATGAGAGGGTTTCAGCTACAAGGAGAGGCTGGACAAAGAAAGTGGTGGGGTCTGGAATACATTGCCAGAGGTATTGGTGGAGGTAGGTATGAAAGTGGCATTTAAGAGGTTTTTAGTTAGGCACATGGACATGCAAGGAATAGAGGGATATGGTTCATGTACAGGCAGATGACATCAGTCTAACTTGGCATCATGTTTGTCACAAACAATGTGGAACGAAGGGCCCATTCCTGCACTGACCTGTTCTATTTTCTATGTTCTGTGAACTATAGTTTGTATGAGGTCAGGAAATGAAGCTGTGGTAACAAAAGGGATCCATTCATTGCTGGCCAAAACACGGTTTTATTGTTTTAAGTTTGCTCAACAGATGTAGAGGAACGCAAGCCCAGAGTCACGTAAGGCTCAAAGATGCTTTGTTTAGAAAGAACAAGGCATTCAAGAGTGGCACAGTGGCTAGGCTGGTAGAGCTGTTGCCCCACAGTGCCAGAAAACCAGGTTTGATCCTGACCTTGGGTACTGTGTGGAGTTTGCATGTTCTCCCAGTGTCCGTGTGGGTTTCCTCCAAGTGTTGCGTTTTTTTCCCCCATATACCAAACATGTGAATTGTGAATAGGTTAATTGGCCACTGTAAATTGACCTTGGTGTGTCGTGGGTGGATGAGAATGTGGCATAACGTGGAACTAGTGAGAACGGGTCAGCAAAGATGGATCGAAGGGTCTGTTCCAATGATGAAAAACTAAGAAGAGTTGGGCGTTAGGGCCTATTTCTATGCTGGATGACTATGACTCTATGACTGTGACTGTATGATTCTATGACCCCAATCAGTACCCCTATCCATGTATTTGTCTAATTCTTAAACATTGCGATAGTCCCTGCCTCAACTACCTCCTCTGGCAGCTCGTTCCATACACCCACCACCCTTTATGTAAATAGGTTACCCCTCAGATTCCTATTAAATCTTTTCCCCTTCACCTTAAACCTATGTCCTCTGGACCATCAGTCTGGCAAGAGACTGTGCGTCTTCCCAATTTATTCCTCTCATTATTTTGTACACCTCCATAAGATCACCCCTCATCCTCCTGCACTCCAAGGAATAGAGTCCCAGCCTACTCAGTCTCCCCTTATAGCTCAGACTCTCAACTCCTGGCAACATCCTCGTAAATCTTCTCTGTGCCATTTAAAGCTTGACAACATCTTTCCTATAACATGGTGCCCAGAACTGAACACAATACTCTAAATATGGCCTCACCAATGTCTTATATACTGTAACTGCCAACTTCTATACTCAGAGAAGTTACGGCTCCCATTTTCTGTTTGTGCAAATGCACTTGTAGTTCTGTAATCTAGAAAGCTGTGGACAAAACTTTTTTTTAAATTTGCAAAATAAACATTATTCAGAATATATGCAAAAACAAAAACTGTGCAAAAAACTTCATACATTCTCAGTGTCTTTACATTCGTGTCATAATCAGTGGTGTTGCACCTATCTTTAAAGAAAACACCCTTGACACTCATGTGCCCCCCTCGGGTGATATTCCTTCCTTTGTTTGAGGCGTGTCCCAGCCGGACTCTGTTCCTCAATCTCTGATAACAGAAGGATCCTAGACTGTGGTCCTCCCTCACGGAACTTTCACATTGGCAGCACTAAGCTTCAGTAGATCCCTCAGCATGTACTCCTGCAGTCTGGAATGGGCCAGACGGCAACATTCCCTGACAGACATCTCGCTGTGCTGGAAGACCATACGTTTTGGGCAGACTAGAGAGAGTCTTTCACAGAGTTGATGGTCTTCCAGCAGCACTTGATCTCAGTCTCCAAATGTGTCCCGGGGAAACGCCCATAAATCAGAGTCCTCTGTTATGGAGCAGTTGCAGGTGAATCATTACCAGGACCCTTGCATCCTTCTCTAAACCCTCTACACAAATCCACACTCTGCAAATGGATGGGCAACTGTCTCTTCTCAATACAGGCATCTTGAGGGCAGGTTGCATTGTAGGTAAGACAGTACACGGTCGATTTGACCGGGAAGGCCCCTTTCACTGCCAGCCAAGCCAGATCTTGGTTCTTGTTGGTGAGTTCTAGTGATGAGGCATTTCACCAGACAAACTTGGCAGTCTGCTCAGGGAACCACGCCACAGGATCCATCAAGTCTTTGTCCTGTGTTTGCAGGATGTTCCGTGCTGACCTATAGGGGAGAACCACTTTTTAAAAAGGTAGGAGGAGAGAAAATGGGGAATTACAGACCAGTTAGTCTAACATCGGTAGTGGGGAAAATGCTAGTCAGTTATTAAAGATGAGATAGCATCACATTTGGAAAGTGGTGAAATCATTGGACAAAGTAGGCATGGATTTATGAAAGGTAAATCATGTCTGACGAATCTTATAGAATTTTTCGAGGATGTAACTAGTAGAGTGGAGAACCAGTGGATGTGTTATATCTGGACTTTCAGAAGGCTTTCGACAAGGTCCCACATAAGAGATTAGTATGCAAACTTAAAGCACACGGTATTGGGGGTTCAGTATTGATGTGGATAGAGAACTGGCTGGCAGATAGGAAGCAAAGTGTAGGAGTAAACGGGTCCTTTTCAGAATGGCAGGCAGTAACTAGTGGGGTACCGCAAGGCTCAGTGCTGGGACCCCAGCTATTTACAATATAAATGATCTGGATGAGGGAATTGAATGCAACATCTCCAAGTTTGCGGATGACACGAAGCTGGGGGGCAGTGTTAGAGGTGAGGAGGACGCTAGGAGGCTGCAAGGTGACTTGGATAGGTTGGGTGAGTGGGCAAATCCATGGCAGATGCAGTATAATGTGGATAAATGTGAGGTTATCCACTTTGGTGGCAAAAACAGGAAAGTAGACTATTATCTGAATGGTGGCCGATTAGGAAAAGGGGAGATGCAACGAGATCTGGGTGTCATGGTACACCAGTCATTGAAAGTAGGCATGCAGGTGCAGCAGGCAGTGAAGAAAGCGAATGGTATGTTAGCATTCATAGCAAAAGGATTTGAGTATAAGAGCAGGGAGGTTCTACTGCAGTTGTACAGGGTCTTGGTGAGGCCACACCTGGAGTATTGCGTACAGTTTTGGTCACCAAATCTGAGGAAAGACATTCTTGCCATAGAGGGAGTACAGAGAAGGTTCACCAGACTGATTCCTGGGATGGCAGGACTTTCATATGAAGAAAGACTGGATAGACTCGGGTTGTACTCGCTAGAATTTAGAAGATTGAGGGGGGATCTTATAGAAACTTACAAGATTCTTAAGGGGTTGGACAGGCTAGAAGCAGGAAGATTGTTCCCGATGTTGGGGAAGTCCAGAACAAGGGGTCACAGTTTAAGGATAAGGGGGAAGTCTTTTAGGACCGAGATGAGAAAATCATTTTTCACACAGAGAGTGGTGAATCTGTGGAATTCTCTGCCACAGAAGGTAGTTGAGGCCAGTTCATTGGCTATATTTATGAGGGAGTTAGATGTGGCCCTTGTGGCTGAAGGGATCAGGGGGTATGGAGAGAAGGCAGGTACAGGATACTGAGTTGGATGATCCGCCATGATCATATTGAATAGCGAATACCGAATGGCCTACTCCTGCACCTATTATCTATGTTTCTATGTTTCTATGACCACAGCCCAATGGACATGTGGTCTAAGGTGTTGGTTTGGAAGAGATTTTTCACAAAGGATAGTTGGTGCGGCAATATCCAGTTGATTTGGTACAATCAGTGTGGCATTGGTGCTAGACCCATCCTTTCTAATGCTGGGAACAGGTAGTACTCAGTGGGTAATTACACTTGTAGCTCTCATGCTTCAGATCTATACCCAGTCTGATGCAGCCACACATTAAGGTGGTCATCAGGATGAGGGCAATGACGGGTATGCTTTTGCCCCCATTTGTGATTGTGGATGTGCATCGTGACTCATTGGTCCCCTTCCATCTTTGATTCCCAGATAAACTGGAAGATATACCAGGTGTTGGCCAGGGTCAGCGGAACGGGAATGAGCTACAGCTGCGCATTGTAGCCCGAGAGTACCTTGCACCTGATGACCATATTTTTTCTGATTATCATGAGGGAGCATATTTAACCTTGGCAATACATTCCAGCCAATTCTTGTTTGACCTTGGCTATACGCTCGGACCTACTTTTGTTGCGTACATCGGCCCTTCCAAACCAGATCCCCAGCACCTTCATGTAGTTCGACCTTATGGTGAAGGGGTCGGACTTCACTGGTTTTGACAATGGAGAAAATATTGGCCCAACCGATATTTTTACCTTTAGAAATTTAGAACTTGAAACAGTGAATTTAAATATTGTTTCAGCAAGCTGTCATTTTAAGCTTAGCATCCTTTCTTTCCTCAGTTGGTTATTGAGCTGTCCTGACAGAAGTCCTCACCTGAGTGCCAATGAGACCTATTTGCAAGTTGAGATGCTGCTCTGGAAAGCGCAAATGACCTTCACTCTTTGATACAAGGACGATGGGATCGATTAACATTGGAAAGGCTGCGACATTGAATGAACTGTTACATGCCATCATTGATACAATCGGTAAGTGTACTTAGGTAGAGATGTCCCTTGCCCATAACAGCTACGATGTGAATGGATTGTTGCTTACTATGAAGGTTTAATCTTGAAATGCAGTGTTCTGAAAAGTATGCCTTTGGCAAATGTCAATGACTCCCTTGCCCAGTCATGCACTGTTAAATCCTGTTGGTGGCTGCCTCAGAAAATTAATTGCCTGCTTTTCAAAGGTAACGTTTTCGTATTTGACAAGGTTCTGTATGGTAGGCTGCTCTGGAAGGTTAGATCCCATGGGATCCAGGGAGAGCTAGCCAACTGGATAGAGAATTGGCTTCAGGGAAAGAAGCAGAAGGTGATGGTAGTGGGTTTTTTCAGATTAGAGGCCTGTGACTAGTGGTTTGCCTCAGGGATCGATGCTGGCTCCATTGCTGTTTGTGATTTATATCAACGATTTGGGTGATAATGTAGAAGGCATGATTGGTTAGCTTGCAGATGTCACTTCAATGGGTATATGCATATAGTGAAGATGGTTATCGAAAATTACAGCAGGATCTTGATCAGTTTGGTTGAGGAATGGTTCATGGAGTTTACTGCAGATAAGTGGGAGGTGTTGCATTTTGGAAATCAAACTAGGGCTAGACCTTCACAGTGAATAGCAGGGCCCTGGCAAGTGTTGTAGAGCAGAGGGATCTAGGAGTGCAGCTACATGGTTCCTTGAAAGTGGAATCACAGGTAGGTAGAGTAGTCAAGAAGGCTTTTGGTACATTGGCTTTCATCAGTCATGGTTTAGACTATAGAAGTTGAGATGTTACATTACCAGACATTGGTGAGGCTACATTTTAATATTGTGTTCAGTTTTGGCCACCCTGCTACAGGAAGGATGTTGTTAAGCTGGAAAGAGTGCAGAGAAGACTTATGAGGATGTTGCCAGGACTTGAGGGCCTGAGTTACAGGGAGAGGTTGGTCAGGCTAGGACTTTAGTCCGTGAAGCACAGGAGGATGAGGGGTGATCTTCAATTCAATTCAATTCAATTCCTTTATTGTCATCTTGCAAGCAACAGTTGTGCAGTGCAAAACGAAAAGACGTTTCCCAGGGAATACCGGAGCATCGCACATGAAGTTTAAAACATTTCACACATAATAACACTAAAAACAATCCAGTCCCTGATGGAACAGTATAAGTTAAAATAGATACAAACAACGTTAAAATACAGTAAGACCAATCATAAACATGTCCGGGGTGGCTGATTTGAGTGGCCAGTGCCAGTTATTGAAGTGGCCAGTGCCAGTTATTATAGTGTCCGTGCCAAGCCGCAGAATCAGGTGACTGTGAGTACAGAGTGGCTGTTTAGCAGCCTCACAGCATATGGCAGGAAGCTGTTTAGCAGTCTTGTAGTCCGGGCTTTGATGCTGCGATATCTCTTGCCTGATGGCAGGAGATCCAGGTGTATGTGGAGGGGGTGCAGTTTGTCCTTAGCAATTTTGGGGGCTTTTTTCCGACAGCGGCTCAGGAACAGTTCTTGTACCGAGGGTAGGGAGATGCCAATGATCTTCTCTGCTCCCCTCACTACCCTCTGCAGAGCCTTCCTGTCCGAGCAGTTGCAGGTGGAGTACCACGTATTTAAACAGTACGTGAGTACAGACTCCACCGTACCCCTGTAGAAAGTCCTGAGGATGTTGGTGGGGAGTGAGGCCTGTTTTAGTTTCCTCAGAAAGTGCAGTCGCTGATGGGCCCTTTTGACGGTCCCAGTGGTGTTTCTGGACCAGGTGAGGCTGTCTGTAATTTGCACCCTGAGAAACTTTATGCTCTCCACTCTCTCCACTGTGGCGCCACTGATGTTAAGGGGTGCATGCTTTGGCTGCGCCCTCCTGAAGTCGACAACCATCTCCTGCTGCAAAATCACCCTTAAGTTGGTCATGCTCATGGCGCTGGTTTCAACGCAACGGGTCCAGACGTTGCAGAAACTGCGACTGGACAGGATGGTATCGTCTGGAAATAACATTACATTTTACATTTATGATTTAATTAAGCAGAGCAGACCAGGGGTGTCAGGGTTTAAGCTGATTTTTTCGGCATACCCCTCGGATTTATGACTGTGTGCAGTGTCGTACTTGCAATATTATATCAAGGTCACCAACAGCCTCAGAGGTTCGGAGTCAGCATTATTTATTAGCCACAAAAAGCCGCATATGAAAGTGTCGGTTCAGACCATTTCAAGGTGGCTGAAACAGGTTCTGGTTTCTGCAAGAGTAAACACTGACATTTTTAAATCTCACTCCACCAGGGCGGCATCAACGTCAGCGAGGGCAATGGACGTCCCTCTCGACCATATCCTCGCGGCTGCAGGATGGTCAAGTGAACTCACGTTTCAACGGTTCTATAACAAACCGCTTACCGAACCGGGGGTATTCGCCCATTCTGTTTTAAGTTCTGTTTAAATTCTGTTTCATAGCTTATCCCTGGGAGAGAGGGGTTGTTATTGTTTTTCTTTGTTAAATAAACCATTAACAAATTCAAATCAATGTCATGGTTCAAATGAATTGGTTATTATTCTCTCATCCTGAGTCAATTGCTGCAGTGAGACGCCTGGATTCGTAACTACGGCATGAAATCACAGAGCTTTGAAATCTTCACGGAATCACTCACGTGACTCCGAAGTAAAATAGTAAGATTAAACGAGAACCTACCAGTTTGAAGTTTGATCTTTATTTTATGAGGAGTTGCGATGGGTGATTCCCAACCCTCATATCACAAAGGTCATCTGGTAGTTCTAGGTTTCTAATCTTACTCTGTTACTTCAATTACTGTTATCTGTGATTTCACACCGCTGCTTTGAAGATTGACACGCATGCGGACTGGCGGGTTCTTCACGTAATCACATCGCAACTCCTCATAAAATAAAGATCAAACTTCAAACTGGTAAGCTTGTTTAATCTTACTATTACCATACAGCCATACAATAACAATAAAGAAGACAACACACGATAGAGTTCAACATAAAAACATCCCCACACAGCAGAATCAAAGTTTCCCACTGTGAGGGAAGGCACCAAAGTCAGTCATCTTCCTCTAATGTTCCCCAATGTTCACCCGTGGTCGGGGCCTCCCCGAGCCCTCCGCAGTCGCCGCTACGGGCGGCCCGATGTTCAGGCCCGCTCGCCGGGATGATGTAAGTCCGACGCGGGGCTGGGGGACATCCTCAGTGGCCTGGACATCGGAGTCGGCCACCTCCTACCGGAGTCCACGGCTCCCAAAGTCCGCAGGCCGCGCTGGGCAGAGATGCCCAGGTGTAATCGTTTACAAGAGCCCTGCAAAATTGCAGTACGGAATGTGTAGGAAGAAACTGCAGATGCTGGTTTAAACCAAAGATAGACACAAAATGCTGGAATAACTCAGTGGGACAGGCAGCATCTCTGGAGACAAGGAATGGGTGATTTTTTGAGTCGAGGCCCTTCTTCAGACTGGTTGCAGACAAGTTGCAGTACCGTGTTTTTACTCTGGTCCACAAATCCTTTTACAATAAAGGATGAGTTTCTATCTGTACAAGGACAGCAGCATCCCTCTGACCACCAATGTTTCCAATTGCTCACCATTAAAAAACAGCCTGGTAATCCAGTGGGGCTTTGTGCAAACACTTGGTATCAGAGGGAAGGTACTAGTATGGATGGAAGATTGGCTGAATGGCAGAAGGCAAAACGTAGGAATAAAGGGGGCTTTTCCTGGTTGGCTGCCAGTCGCTAGTGGTGTACCACAGGGGTAGGTGCTGGTTGGTGTTTAACATTGTATATTCATTATTTCAATGATGGAATTAATGGCTTTGTGGCCATGTTTGCGGATGATACGAAGATAGGTGGAGGGACAGGTAGTGTAGAGAAAGCATGGGCATCTGAAAAGGACTTGTACAGGTTGAGAGAGCAGGCAAAGAAGTGGCTCTGCACCTGTACTCGCTGGAGTTTAGAAGGATGAGGTGGGCTCTCATAGAAACATCAAATAGTGAAAGGCCTGGAGAGAATGGATGTGGAGAGGACCTTTCCACTAGTGGAGGAGTCTAGGATCAGAGGACATAGCCTCATAATAAAAGAACATTTAGAAAGGTGATGAGGAGGAATTTGTTTAGACAGAGGGTGGTGAATCTATGGAACTCATTGCCACAGAGGGCTGTGGAGACCGTCATTATGTATTTTTAAATCGGATATTGACAGGTTCTTAATTTGTAAGGGTGTCACGGGTTATGGGGTGAAGATAGAAGAATGGGTTTGAGAGGTAAAGGTAGATTAGCCATGATTGAATGGCGGAGGAGACTCCATAAGTCGAATTACCAAATTCTGCTCCAATGACTTGTGAACATGATCTTATGAATTTGTCCTCTGGTTCTTGTTACCCATACTCTGGGTAAATGATTCTGAGCATTCACCCTATTTATTCCCCTCATGATCTTATACACCTGTAAGATGGTGATTTTGGGCAAAGACAGGGCTGTGGCTGGAGCCCATTGGCGAAGCAGCGTGAGTACCACACTCACATCCCAGATATCAGACCTGGGCCTGGGGGGGTTGGAATTAAAAATATCCTTCATAAACTGGGAAATTAAAGGGTGAGATCCAACAGAATGTTGTTCCGACCTTAGCCATAAGTATGATGACAGGGCACTCCAGGCACTATTGATGGCACTATAACTCAACCCTTCATCAAAATATAGCATTGACAGAAATTCTAGCACATCTGAGATGCAAGCCGTGTGATATGTAATGTTCCCCTGTACGCAGAACACCTCCCATTTCCTGACATGAGAAATGTACTGTTTTTTGGTACTATCCCTCCAGGCCGCAGTGATCACATCCACGGTTCGATCGGATAGTACAAGCCCCAGGTATGGCCTCCTCAGAATCTGCAAATTAACAGATCAATACGGTCATATGATGGATGTTAATCCCCAGTTACAGGGTGCACCAGTAGGTCACTACGTTTCGGGACGGCCATAAAAGGCTGTGTTATTATGTCCAAAAGGAGAGGGAACCATGGTTGAGTAGGCCAGTCGGGTACCACCAACACTCCTGAGGCGGAGTCCTGCTTGATCTTGATCAAGCACCGACTGATGAGGCAGAATGGGGGAAATGCATATAAAAACATTCCTCCCCAGTGTAGCGAGAATGGACCTACTGCTACTGCCCCAAGTCTGGTTCCCATGAAACATACTTAGGTAACTGGTGGTTGAGTCTGGATGCAAACAAATCGATATCTGGCATCCCATACCTAACAACAATATCATTAAATACATCATGATTCAACATCCATTCTGTGTTGTCATTGAATATGGTGTCTGCCACCATATTGAATCTACCTGGTAGATAACTAGCTGAAACCCAAATGTTTCTTGTAATGCACCAGCGCCAAATAAGATTAGCCAATCTATCACAAGATTGCAACTTGATTCCACCCATGTGATTAACATACGCCACTGTCGAAGTGTTGTCAATCTGAAGCTGAACATGCAAGTGACGCTTAGTAGTACAATAAGCCTTAAGCCCATAAAATGCTCCCAATAACTTTAAATAGTTAATCCCATGTGATTGAAGAATAAATGCCTATTGCTTATTCCATCTGCCTCCACAGCTAGAGATGGTATCAGTAGCACCCCAACCTAGGGCACTAGCATCAGTCTGTAAGACAACTGAAGGTTCCTCAACCAGAATTTTGTTGGAGCAAGTTGAGATGTTCATAATCCACCAATGCACTTCAGCAATGGCTTCAGCTGGTAATTGCATGTGCCTGTCGAAATGACCTGCATGTATCCCAAGTGCCTGTACCTTTGCTCGCTGTAAATTTTGGTAGTGCAAAGGTCCATATTGTGCAGCTGGAAAGGCAGCCACTAATTTGCCAATCAAGCTGGTCACATGTCTAATTGAAGGTTGCTGCTCCACCATGAGCTTGTTACAACTTTCAATTAACTCTAATCTCTTGCCCCTGGGCAGAGTCACTGACATGTGAGTTGAATTAATAGTGAATCCCAAATAATCAATAACTCTAACTGGTGTCAATTTTGATTTAACTGGATGGATGAGAAACCCCAATCTCTCAAACATGAGTTTAACAACTGAAACAGATAATTCAGCTGCCTTCCGAGTCTTCCCTATGATTAAGATATCATCCAAATAAGCCATTACAATATGACCCTGAGCCCGGAGTATCGCCAGTACTGGTTTTAACAGTTTTGTGAATAATCTAGGGGCCGAGGTTAACCCATTAGGTAGTGCTTTAAATTGCCATAATTGCCTCATCCAGCTAAATTTCAAATATCTCCGATAATCTCTATGAACAGGCACTGAGTATTATGCATCCTTAAGATCTATACATGCCATATAACATCCTCTGGAAATCAGTTGTTTGGCAGTAACAAATGTTTCCATTTTGAAATGTTTAAACTGCACAAAAGGATTAAGGCTCGTCAAGTCAAGGATGATTCAACAACCCCCATCCTTCTTTGACCTAGGAAAAATATTAGACACGAATTGGTGAGGTTGATAAACCGCCTTCTCAATTACCCCTTTTTTATATAACTTTTCAATTTCAGCTTGAACCTCTAAATTCTCTTTTTGTGAGAAAATGAGTACCCGACTTGGTGTATGCTGTGTGGGTGGACGCAAATTGGGAAGGAATTCAATTCGAAACCCTTGTATGCTGTGCAGTATAAACAAATCTGATGTTATTCCATACCATTCCTTCAGAAACAAGTGTAACCTTCCCCCAACTTGTAGGTGATTGAACTTAATATGTTCTGACAAGAACCAGACCCACCTACCTCCATGGTTACCGGTGGAATTTTCTGTCCCCTATTTCTGGTGGGAAAAGACATGTTCGCCCGTGCCGCTGTTGGAGTGCGCCAGCTGCGCATATTTGCGAATGGCCGGCTTGGTCCTTGAAGGGACCCGGTTTCAGCAAACCGTTTGTAGGGATACTGCCGCCGAATTGATCTGCTGTTCATCGGTGCTTTGATCAGTCCGACCATTCTTGCCTCGTCGTCCAGCTCTTTGACCCTTTTTGCGAGGTCTTCACCAAACAGCAGATTGGGTGGCTGGACATTGCTGGGTTTACACAAAGCGGCGAACTTCGGGTTGATGGTAGGGCGGATGGCGCTTTTCCTCAGACAGTTTATCTCGAAATGCGCATTGCACATGAGTGCCAGAGCATCCAGCTGCACTTCAGACATGTGCCCTTCATCCACCGACCTGGCGAACGCTGTAATGCCCGAGGCGAGCAGCTTCAGCACCCTCTGAAGCCTCATTTCCTGAGCTCTTATTCCTACGCCTATATGACCCCAGATGGCGTGGTTCACCACCGGCACTTTGACAGAACACAATTAGCCGGGGTGTCGTACTTTTTGGCCGTTTCATCCATCGTAAGTTCTTGAAGCTGGTGTGACGCCAAGTAATTAATACTTGCGACCAACTCATCACCCAGCGGTTCTCCTGAGTCTGTTGCAACGGCAAACCTTGCTGCCAGGAATGGAACTCGTGCCCTTCATCCCTTGGGGTATGCTCCACAACTAAACCCACAGACTCGGCCTCAGAATACTGACCCCTCATGCTCTCCTCCTCCAAGAGGGAGACATTAAGCAGCCCTGACACAGGTGCCGCTGGCGCGGGCTCTGGAAGAGGCCGGCGCTGACACAACTCCTCCTGTTGGAGTGTATCTTGGTGGAGCGTCCTCTCCATTAGGAGCTCCATCCGGGACAACCGTCCAAATATGTTATCCCTTACCGGAGGGGAATCCCCCTGGCCCGACTCGTCCGAGTCCACTGGCCGTGCAGACTTTTTAATGGCTTTGCGCCCCAAAGGTGCAGCCACAGTGCTCTCAGACACCAAGTCTGCGGTCGCTGGTCGTACCGCTAGCGACTCGGTAGGTGAGCTAGGCGGCCGCCCACTACCCGCACTCCCGCGGGCTTCCAGAGCTACTTTCCCGGCGGCTCGCCTTGACTTCACCCTCGATGCTTTCTCCATACTTGAACTCGCTCCTGAAACAAGAATTACCAAGCGCAGAAAACGACCTCCGACTAAGTTTTAGACTTACCTGAGGGTTTTAAAAACTTACCGCTGAAGGAGCGCTGCTCCTCCCAGCCGGTCGCTGCGCCATGCGTCAGACGTAATGACACGCATGCGGACAGGCGGGTTCTTCACGGAATCACTCACGTGACTTCGAAGTAAAATCACATTTCACTGTGCCATCTGGCACATGTGACAAATAAATGTATCTTGTATCTTGTATCTTGTACCCGGAATACTGTGCACAGGTCTGACTCTCTACTTTTCAAAGAATATACTTGTGATTGAAAAAATGCATTGAAGGTTCAAAAGATTGATTCCTGGGATCTAAAAAATTGTACTATGAGGAGGGATTAGCTGACAGGGACATTACACTCTAGAATTCAGGTGATTTCTTGGAAACAGAGAAAATTATTTCAGGAGCAACAGACGATCTGTTGGAGGAATTCAGTGGGTGAAGTAGCATCTGTTGGAGGAAACAAAGGTCAACGTTTCGGGTTGAAATCCTGCATCCTGATGGTTTGCTCCAGTTTCCAGCATCTGCACAGTCTCTTGAGTCTACAAAATTCTTTCAGGACTTGACAGGGAAATCACAGAGGATTTTCTTCACTCCAAGCACAATTAAGATGGGAATTCTCAACCCAAGAAGGCAGAGGAGGCGCAGTCACTGAGCATCTTTTTAGATAATATGATAATCAAAAGAACAGAAATTATTGCAGGAAAATGGTCGTTAGGTAAAAGATCAGCTATCATCTATTCAGATAGTGGAATGGGCATAACAGGCCAAATGGCCTCACCTTGCTTCTGTTTCTATTTCTATTTCTTATGTTTAGTTTAGTTTAGTTTAGTTTAGAGATACAGCACGGAAACAGGCACTTCGGCCCACCGAGTCTGTGCCGACCAGCGATCCCTGCACACCAACTCACATTAGGGACAATTTACATTTATACCAAGCCAATTAACCTACGAACCTGTACGTCTTTGGAGTGTGGGAGGAAACCGAAGATCTCGGAGAAAACCCACACGGTCACGGGGAGAACGTACAAACTCCGTACAGGCAAGCACCTGTAGTCAGAATCAAACTACATGTAAGCGCTGTAAGGCAGCAACTCTACCGCTGCGCCACCGTGTCGCCCAAATTATGTTGTTGTGTTCTAAAGAGTCCTGACTGGTGGCTATAACTTGCCCTAATTAGGACATGGGCCAAAGCCAGCCTTGGGCCTCTATTGTCAAGGAGAAACTTTTGGCCCATTCTTTGATTTTCCATTGAGTCCATGTTAAATAACAATATCTGCTTCTTTTTACTTGAGCAAGACATTGAGTAGGAACTTAGTTTGAACAGAACAAATATTTAACTTCCTTTCCATTTCACTCCAAACATCTGGGAGTAGAGGCGTTTTAGCTACTGCAGATGAATTGTAGATGTTTTTTTCCCCAGGAATGTGAAAGGTCTGTGCTCCAGATGCCAGCAAAGTACAAACGGGAGAACTGAAATGTCTGCAACTCAGCACCATAAGGGAAACAATCTGTTAGCTGCTTACATTCACAAATGTGGCTGAATCTTGGGAGTATCATCAAAATTGTGTGGTTTGTTGCTGCTGACATTATGGGGAGCTGTTTGTGGGTTGTGATGTTACTAGTTTTAAAATAACTTTAACTAATGGGTTCTGAGCACATTGAGTCTAGACAGAGTGCAGTTGTGGATGATCACAAAGAATGCCTGTTTGTTTTTTTGCAGAGACAGAGAGAGACATCAGTACAAACTAGTGGAGAAAATGACCCCATTGTTTAATATAGCTAATGAGAACATGTTCCATTTGGATCATCTCTCGTCTATGTCCCCACAACAATCACCACAATGTTACAGACCAAAGTGTTTGGAGTTCAGAGAAAAACAGGCCCTTTGTCACACCGAGTCCGACACACTAGGGGGAAATTGCAAAAGCTTACAAACCTGCACATCTTTGGAATGTTGAGGAAACTGCAGCACCCAGTGAAAACCCACACAGTCACAGGGAAAATGTACAAATACCGCACAGACACGGGATCCAACCCAGCTGTCTGGTGCTGTGAGGCAGCAGCTCCACCGCTGCGCCATTGTGTCACCCTTAATTGTTCATTGCCATTCAATCCAACCCTCATTTCTATAGAGATTCCCTCACTCCCGAATAATCCCCTGCAAATGCATACATTCGTTTCTCTTTCACTGCTTATTTTTCATGTATTTATTTAAAACAAAATAATATTAAAAGCTGATTTTGCAATTATATACTAACTTTCACATGCACAGGATGGCGAAACAGCTTTATAAAACTAATGCGGTGCTCTTGAAATGCTATTGTACAGGGACCATATCTAAGCACAGCAGGATCCCACAGGCATGCATGCTTTGCTCCTTGTGGTATTGAGGATAGAATCACTATAGTCTTTACAATATCGCTGAATGTGGGAGCTTGCTGTGTATGAATTGGCCATCACATTTCTTACATTATTACAGCAACTTCTCTTCTCGAAAGCATGAATATATTTTGGACATCCTTGAGATTGTGGAAATTGCAATAGAATAACTCCAGTGCAGTAAGAAGCTTGTAAGAGGCAAAGTCCAACGCATACATTGTCCACATACCTCGATTGCATCCTATCCCCCCCAGTCAAATCCCTTCCCAACTATGTCCAAGATGCCTCACATGCCCTATGACATTTTAATGACTTTCGGTTCCAGACCCCCGTTACCTCATCTTTACTATGGATGTTCAGTCGCTCTACGAATGGTTGTCAAAAATTGCAGCAGGATCTTGATCGGTTGGCCAGGTGGGCTGAGGAATGGTTGATGGAATTTAATACAGAGAAATGTGAGATGTTACATTTTGGGAAGACTAACATGGGCCGGACCTACGCAGTGAATGTTAGGGCTCTGGGGAGCGTTGTAGAGCAGAAGGATCTAGGAGTGCAGGTTCATCGTTCGTTGAAAGTGGCACCACAGGTAGTTAAGGTGGTCAAAAAGGCTTTTGGCACATTGGTCTTCATCAGTCAGAATATTGAGTATTAAATATTGAGTCTGAAGAAGGGTCTTGACCTGAAACGTCACTCATGCCTTCACTCCAGAGATGCTGCCTGTCCCGCTGAGTTACTCCAACATTTTGTGTCTATCTTCAGTGTAAACCAGCATCTGCAGTTCTGCACATATTGAGTATAGAAGTTGGAAGTCATGTTGTAGTTCTGTAAGATGTTGGTGAGGCTGCATTTAAAGTATTGTATTCAGTTTTGGGCACCACATTATAGGAAAGATATTGTCAAACTAGAAAGGGTGCAGAGAAGATTTACGAGGATGTTGCCAGGACTCGAGGGTTGAGCAAGTTAGGACTCTATTTCTTGGAGTGCAGGAGGATAAGAGGTGATCTTATAGATGCATACAAAATTATGAGAGGAATAGATCGGATAAACGCACAGAGTCTCTTGCCCAGAGTAGGGGAATCAATAACCAGAGGACATAGATTTAAGGTGAGGGGGGAAAGATTTAATAGGAACCTGAGGGGTAACCTTTTAACACAGAGGGTGGTTGTAGATCAGTGCATGTTCCTTTAACTTAGTGACCTCACCACTACTAACCACTCCCCATTGTCTCTCGTATAATTGTAAGGTCCCCACCTCCAGCTCGCTCTCTAGCTCCAGTGATGACCACGGACAGCTATTGCATAGTGTGTGTTAGTGATTATAATAAACCATCAGTAAAAGACTCTGTGTAGGAACCAAGTCATTTTACATGGTGTCACAGCGGTAGACTCGCGTCTCCTGTTTATCGGTTTTTCTTTTTATTCTTTGCTTTCTCCCAGTTGTTCACGTCTCCCCCCCGTTTTCATTATGTCCAATTCCTGTCGTCGACCCGACATATTGGTCTTTGACACGGACATTGTGCACCGCTGGACTGTGTTCCAGCGCGACTTTGAACATTACACAGCCATCGCTCATCCTAATGCCACCCCTGCTGTGCAGGCTCACCTGCTGCTCAACCTCGCTGGCCCGGAGGCCATGGATCACTATGCTTCATTCGACTTCGCCCCTGGAGAAGACCGTCGGGACCCGGTATGTCTCTTGGCTAAATTCACTGTCCTCTGTGATATCCCTACCAATAACATTATTGAACTCTTTAAATTCTTCCAGAGGCGGCAGAATCCCGGCGAGCATATTGACGCTTTTATTGCCTCTTGGCGTAATATGGCTCGGCGCTGTCGCCTTGAAACAATCTCCACGGACGAATTGATCAGGGATGTCCTGGTCAATGGTCTCCTGAACGCTAAGCTGCGTGACGAGCTCGTTATGAAACCTGATTTGACACTAAAGGAGGCTATGCATGCCGCTCGTATGACCTCTGCTGTTAGCTCTGTGTCTCAACCGGTGTTCCAGGACTTGGTGGACTCATACTCCAGTTGGTTTGAGGTGGATCAGCTGCCTTCCATCACCTCTGCCGCCGTCATCGGGAAGCTTCGCCACCACTTTTGCACCTTCGGACCCCCGGTGACCCTCCAATCGGACAACGGCAGCCAGTTCTCCAGCGCCGAGTTCCGTGCCTTCGCTGCCCGTTGGAACTTTCGCCACATCACCAGCAGCCCTGAGTATCCGCAGAGCAACGGCCTAGCGGAACGCGCCGTCCGCAGTGCCAAGGAGCTGCTGGAACACTGCCGCCTTTCACATTCCGACTTCTACCTTGCCCTCCACAACCTCCGCAACATTTCCTGCGACCCCGCGCTCGGTTCACCTGCCCAACGCCTCATGTCCCGCACCACTAGACCACCTCTCCCTGTCTCGCAACAGTCCCTCAAACCCTCGGTCCAGAACCCTGCCGCTGTCACAGAGCGCATCATCGAGAAGAAAGCCATCCAGAAGCGCTCCTTTGACAAGTCGGCCCGGCCGCTTCCTTGCCTGTTCCCGGGCCAGGTGGTTCGGATGCAGTCCCCCTCCGGGCACTACAGGCTGGCCGTAGTGGTTGGTAATGCCGGCTCTCCCCGGTCATACCTCGTCGACTATGAGGTCGCTATCTACAGTCGGTCACGCCAGCACCTCCTGCTCGTCAACGAGCCTCCTCCGCCTCCCGCGGACCCGTTTCAGCCACCTATCCCTTCCATTCTGCCCGAGGCTCCGCCAGCCCCTGTCACTCCTCGCATGTCGCGGAAACTGCCCTCCCAGCTCTCTATGCCCCACGCTCACAAGCCTCTTTCCCCTGCCTTGCCTGCCAGCGTGCCCGTTTCGCCTCGCTGTTCTCCTCCGTCTCCGGTTCGTTCCCCGCCCGGCTCTCCCACCTCTTTCCCTGACTCTGTCCCTTCTGCTCCTGCGGTTGAGGGGGAATGCGGGTTGCGCACCCGCTCTGGCCGGTTGGTCAAGCCACCTGTCCGTTACGGGGAGCTCGCTTAGCTGTGTTATGACACAATTAACTGTTCCCAGCGCGGTTTGTAATCCTAGCGTATGAGCCGTGGTCGCTCTGTGTATTGCCATGTTTTTGTTTCCAAGAGGAGGGATGTAGATCAGTGCATGTTCCTTTAACTTAGTGACCTCACCACTACTAACCACTCCCCATTGTCTCTCCTATAATTGTAAGGTCCCCACCTCCAGCTCGCTCTCTAGCTCCAGTGATGACCACGGGCAGCTATTGCATAGTGTGTGTTAGTGATTATAATAAACCATCAGTAAAAGACTCTGTGTAGGAACCAAGTCAGTTTACAGTGGTGAGTATATGGAATGAGCTGCTGGAGGAGGTAGCTGAGGCAAGTAGCATTGCATAGTTTCAGACAAACTTGGATAGGTACATAGATAGCACAGGTTTAGAGGGATATGGGCCAAACACCGGCAGGTGGGGCTAGTGTAGATAGGACATGTTGGTCGGTGTGGGCAAGTTGGGCTGAAGGGCCTGTTTCCACACTATAACTCCATGACTCTACACCTCTATCCTCCACCAGGAAGGCCTTAAAGCCCATCATTTCTTCCTCGATCGCAGACCTAGCCAATTTCCCTCTACCAACACTTTCCTCTGCCTAGTGGAGCTGGTCCTCACCCATAAGAACTTTTCTTTCGACTTCTCCCACTTCCTCCAAATCAAAGTTGTAGACATGGGCACTCGCATTGGGCCCCCCGCTCTGCCTGCCTCTTTGTTGGGTATGTTGAACAATCCCTGTTCCAGGTGTCCACTGGCCCTATCCCCGACCTGTATCTCTGCTACATCAGGGCTACCACTTGCACCCACACAGTACTCATGGACTTTATGAATTTCTCCACTAACTTCCATCCTGCTCTCAAATTCACTTGGACCATCTCCGGCAAGTGGAGGGGGAAGGGAAGTCAGTCTACCCCACTGAAGGGATGAAGGGAGAGGAGTTGTACAGTTTAATAGCCACAGGGAAAAAGGATATTCTTTCAATTTTCCAGTTTTTCCAACACCTCATCCCTCCTCGTTTCCAGCCCTGCAAATCTACGAGATTTCCGCGCATTTGTATTCCTGCTCCTTGCACACACTGCATGTTAATCATTTGTTGGGAGCAACCACTCTTTGAGTTCTGGAATCCCCTCACTGTCATTATCCACTACCTCTCTTCTTGTAAGATGCACATATAAACGTTTTCTTTGGCCAAGCTTTTGATCACTTGCTCTAATACATCGCTTGAAAGCACTTTTTTTTTTTGGGTGGTGTTTGCAATATGTCAAAAGCACCTTTCTATCCATGGAATGCATAACAGAACGCCACAGGAGATCCTTTCTCCCTGTGGCTATCAAACTGTCCAACTGCTCCCCCTTCTGTCGTGGGGTAGACTGACTCCACTTCCCCCTCCACGCCACAGATGGTCCAAGTGAATTTGAGTGCAGGGTGAAAGTTAGTAGAGAAGTTAATAAAGTCCATGAGTACTGTATGGGTGCAAGAGGTAGCCCAGATGCAGTCATCAATGTAGCGGAGATACAGTTTGGGGATAGGGCTAGTGGTCCTATCACTTATGATCTTATGATATCTATTCACACATCCAATTGTTGTAGTTAAGTATTAGCCATGCAGTTTAATGCCAAACTTTGTGAATGAGGGAGGGATAGCATCAGCGAGTTGATTAGCGTGTTTACGGTAAGTATTGTGTGAATTTCAACTTTCAGTTAGAGGCTTGCATCCGATCATAAAGGAAGCACGGGCAGGCCACGAGGGTTAATATAGAGAAGTAATCGTGCATGAAAATGGTTTTGTATACAATGGGTCTTAGCCATTGATGAGGTCACTTCCAAGGACGTTACATTGCTGAATTGTGCCATTAAATGGCCGCTGTTAAAAAGCAGTTGCTTCCTGTATAAGCAAATACGAAATAACTGATCCTGACATAATCAGGTCAACGCACTTTCTGATTTTTTTTTTAGCCTCTCTCAGTGATGAACCCTCTCAGAGAAGAGTGTACATGCATGTGTGCATGCATGTATGTGTGTGCGTGTGTGTGAATGTATGTGTGTGCGTGTGAGTGTGTGAACGTGAGGAGGGTAGGGAAGATCGTGTTGGGGATGTGAATGTGGCTCAAGGGGTGATGCAGAATCTGGAGAATGTAAATAAACTGCTGGAAGTAGGTCAAAGGGCATCCGTGGAGGCAATGGGGAGGTTGACATTTTGCAGAGCACCCCTGCTCTCTCCACATCTGCCATCTTCAGCTCTTGGTTGCATGTCATTTAAACTTCCCTTCTTATTCCCAGACCAAGCTCCCGGTCCTTGGTCTTCTTTACTACCAGGATTAGACCAAACACAAACGAGAGGAACAATACTTCACATTCCACTCGGGTAGCTTACAGCCCAATGGTATGATGCTGGTAGTCCGTCATCAGCAGTTGTTTCTGGCACCACAAGATAACTGTGAATAATGAAGTGACATTCATGAATTTATTTAAGGGACCGTGGGTTCCTTAAACATAATGGCCAAACCTTCTGTATCCAGTCGTTTTTTTTTTACTGCTACTGTCACCATCCTGGAACCCCTGTCGGGTTTTCAGAACCAACTTCCATCTGATGGGACAGCACAGAGCCAACACCACATGTCACACGATAAGTACTGATGCAGTAATGATTCAGATATGAAGCTGCCCCTTTGCTCGAGTGTGGCACCAAGATCACAGCCTTGCAATGACTATCTCATTCCGGCAATGAAGTGTGTGACAGGATCATGCAATATTTCCCTTACGTCTGGGTCTGATATATATGCTCCAAGCAAACTACTTCTATTCCCTTTTAAATTAATTTTAAAGAGATGGTCGTTAGACTTTAATTCTTCACTTTATGTGTGAAAGAAGTATTCCTCTTTGCCAATAAGTTATATCTCAACATACAAAGAGAATAGAGTCATGGAGTCATAGATTTGTACCCTTCAGCCATCATGTCCATGCTTACCTTTTAGCTCCTCTACACCAATCCCATTTGCCCACACGTCCATTTCCTTCTATGCTTTGCCTATTTAAGTGTCTGTCTAAATGTTTATTAAATGTGATCACATCTGATTCTGGTGGCACATTTCAGATACCAATTTGTCATTCTGTAAACATTTAACACTTGCATTCCCTTTAAATATTCTACCTCTCACCTTAAAATTATGCCCTCTTGTTTTCCCTACCATGGGAAAAATAATTTGACCATCACTTATCTTTAACTTTCATGAACTCTTTTTATATCACCCCACAGCCTTCTTTGCTCTATAAGATCATGTGATAGGAGTCAAATTAGGCCATTCGCCCCATCGAGTCTACTCCGCCATTCAATCATGGCTGTGAGGGATCATCTCTCCTTCCTAACCCCATTCTCCTGCCTGCTCTCCATAACTTCTGACAACTGCGCTAATCAAGAATCTGTGTATCTCTGCCTTAAATATATCCACTGACTTTACCTCCACAGCCTTCTGTGGCAAATAATTCCACAGATTCACCACCCTCTGACTAAAGAAATTAGTCTCCAGATAAAACATATCCAGCCTATCCAATCTCCCACCATAACTAAAGTAATCTAATCCAAGCAACATCCAGGCCGAAGGGCCTGTTTCTGGTGCTCTGATGTTCTATATTCCATGTCCCATCATCTGGTTGAATGGAAGAGCAGGCCTGGGGTTTATTACTGCTTTATCTTCTGTTCATGTTCAGCATCACCGCTGAGGCTTCTGTGAGTATTAAAGACATTTAAAAGTAACAAATGGCTTGTTTTTTGTGGATTAGGTATCATTATTCCTAAAATTAAATAGAATCTAATATCATTAGATTACTGTTTGGAATTTAGTTGGATTTAAAAATATATAATTATCAGGATTTGGGGAACTGTTGGAAAGAGCAGCATTTATTACCATGCTAAACTGCCCTTGAATTAAATGGTTTACTGATCCATTTGGGCAGTAAGGGGTTAATCACATTGACCCTGGAGTGATATGTAGGTCGGGCATGACAAGGAAGGGAGATTCCATTCCCTAAAAGACATTCGTGAATTAGATGGGATTTTATGACAATCCATTTATTTTTCTCTCTCTACCATGGTGATGTTTAAATGGAGGCAGTTGGTCAAAATCCCATGATTGTAGGTGATGTAATTTATCTACTGTGCTCAATTATATAGCACGTAGGGTCTTGTAATACAGAGGCTTGGAGCAATGGGTTTAAATTTTGCCACAGGAAAATAGAGTCTGGAATTCAAATGTAGTTGTGACTGTGAAACTAGTGGGTTAATTTAAAACCCATGTTGCTCATTAACATTAATTGGGGAAGGTAATCAGCCCTCTTCACCTGGCTTGCTTCCTTTGGATTCTCCAGTTTCCTCCCGTGTGTCAAAGATGTACATTCCACAGACAAAAGTGTATCGGTTGGTAGGTTAAATTATATTGTGTATGTGAGTGGTGGAATCTGGAAAGAGAACGTGGGAGGAAAGAAAATGGTCGATTGCTGTAGGATTAGTGTAAATAGGAGGTTGATGGTCAGTGTGGACTTGATGGACCAAAGGGTCTATTTGTGTGCTGCAATTCTACATGCCTCTCTGACTCGATGACCTGCTCTCATACAAGCCTGAGGAACTGAGAGCGGTTCATGAAAATGTCCACTTTCTCAGGGCTATTAGCAATGGGCAATAAATATTGGTCTTGCAGTGGTGTCCATCTTAGAGTTATGAATGAAATACTCCAAAGGTAACAGTTTTTATTTGTGCGGACTTTATACCTCCATGTTCTAATAGTCAATCTGTGCCTGTTTTTCAGATAATGAAGGAGAGTTGAGTAACAGCCAAGTGCCAAGAATGGTTCTTCTCATGCATCGATGGTACCTCCCATCCACTGAATTGGCAGGAAAACTTATACTTATATATCCTTTCTAACTTTTTAAAAGTTACACCTCGGTTGTGATCATGTTGAAAAAAAAATGCTAGCGTCGCTCCAGTTTAATCCCTCACAAAATCACATCTGGTCAAATCTATACTATCCTGGATATGCACTTGCACAGCAGCAGTACAGACCCTAGGAAACCAGTACTGTTGTGAATGCAGATTGGATGTGAACCTTATGCGAAGGATGTCAGCAATAAGGAAAACAAATTATCTTTCTCTACCGGAGCCAAATGTGTTCAAGTTGTTTTTTTCATCTTGTCATCTGTGGAACTAATTGTTTGGTAGTGAGTTCAACCAGTGGCTGATACTCCAGCACGAGTTTCAGGCAAGCACCGGATCCTTAGTAGAGTCCAGGTAGACAAGGAAGCGTTTGTTGATGGCGTCGATCCGGCGTAGACTGAAGTAAAGTTGGGGTCCATTGCAGGTCTGGGTGAGTGAGGCCCGGAGCTGTGGGATAGAGCTAGGGATAGAGCGAGGGCCTGCTGGTGCCGGCGCATCGCAGCCAGTGTAGAACACAGGGCACGGAAGGAGAACCGTTGCAAAAAATGGTGGATCGACTGTCGGTACCTGTGGACAAGGAGGGATTTTGTCCTGCAAGTGTTGCAGTATTAATGAACAACAATCATGAAAATCATATAGGGATAAATTGATCAGAAGCAAATTTTCATTGGGGACTGTAGTGAGATACACAAAAGGTGTATCTGGGAGATTTGTAAATTGATGGGCTCTCATCTTGTTTAGTAGCCCTCACCTGTGGCCCTTTATCAAAGGGCCTCTGAAAATCCACCCGCTGTCAGGATTGAACCAGGGTCTCTGGTGCTGGGAGATAGCAGCTCTACTAGCTAGGCCACTGTGTAGACGAGGAGAAACTACTTCAGTTGGCTAGGATGTCCTGGACTCGGAGCCTCATTTGAAAGGAGCAACGTTGATCTTTCAGGCGTGAGGTTAAGAAACACTTCTACATGCAGTGGATATGGAAGTCCGAACTCTCTTCCACAAACGGCAGGTGACGCTGGGCCATTGTCTGTTTAAATTACACTTTTGTTATTCAAAATTATTAAGAGATGTGAGGCAAAGACAAAACATTGGATTCAGCTATGATGTCATTGAGTGTTGCCATAGATTCAAAGAGCTGAATATCCTACTCGTTTAACTCTTCACTAGTACTTTTCCAAATATATAAAGACATTTCTCTTGACTTTCCAACGTATCGTGAAGCATGTGGTGAGGATTGCAGTGACTTTCGCCTCAAAATCTGTTATTTAATGAGGTAAGAAATTGCACTAATCTTCTCCTCAATGAACAAAAATAAAGACAAATGAACCATGTGAATAGATTATTTAGTTTAGTTTAGAGATACAGTGTGGAAACAGGCCCATCAGCCCACCAAGTCCACATCGACCAACAATCACCCCGTACACTCGTTCTATCCTACACTACCGGGACAATTTACAGAAGCCAATTAACCTACATACCTGCACGTCTTTGGAATGTGGGAGGAAACCGGAGCATCCGGAGAAAACCCATGCAGTCACAGGGAGAACGTGCAAACTCCGCACAGACAGGGTTTTCAAGGTTTATTTATTGTCACACCCATAGTCAGGATCGAACCAGGGGCTCTGGTGCTGTAGGGCAGCGACTCTATTGCTGCGCCACTGTGCCGCCCATATGCCATATTGCCCATATACACTCGCCTCCTACAGGATCAAAGGCATTATGATCGGCCTGACCTGAGAGAATAAGGTATGAAGAGTTTTAATTTTTAGATACTTCAGGATTACAGTGAGGATAAATCCTTGTACTTGCAGTAGGATTCAAATATAGGCAGAATTAATATCTGTCGCTAGGCAATCTGCTATTAGATGTTTTCAGGGGCAAGGAGTATGCCGTCCTGTCATGAAATATACCATTCAGTAGGAGGATACCACACTACCTTCTGCTCAAAGTTAGAATGCTGGTTAATTGTTGCCAGCAATTGTAGCCAGCAACCTGGATTATTGATCCTCATTAGACCCTTTGTGCTGACTGCTATATCCAGATTTCTCATTTGATATGTTCATGATGAGATAAAATGGTGATCTTGCCAGCAATCTATGAACAAGTTAAAATTGAAGGGTAAATGATGATCATTTTGAAGCTGTAAATACCACATATTACAAAACTGGAACAGGAATATCAGAACAAAGCCTAACACTCACAACAAGCCAAAGAAACTTTCTCGACTATAGTATAATAACTGGGGAAAAACTAATATTAAAATTTTGGAAAGGCCATATAACCCCCACAATTAAAATGTGGATTATGGAAAGGTCTGAGACCCTACACTTGGAAAGAATTAGACTTGTCTTAATGGACAAACAAGAATGTTTTGTCAGAATATGGTCTCCATTCATTGATTATTTGAAGGGGTAGATTGGTTCAGCACGAGAACCTAACTGAAGCTCGAATTTACGATTAGATGAAAAGTAAAATTTTATAATCTACGAACCTATCTCTAATGATGTATTATTAGTAAATTATTCCATTCTTTTTTATTATGTCATTTGCTTTCTTTCTGGTTTTTTTCTTTCCTTCTTTTCTCACTTTCTATCTATATAAAAAAAAACTAGAAGCAGAACCAATCATAATTGATATTTATAATATACGACTGATACACATGAAATGTTTTTATTATGATATGTGCTTGCTTCTAATAATAATAATATTAAAAAATAAATAAATAAATTAAACAAACTGAAACATACCTCTTTTGTGACAAAGGAGATTGTGTTTGACTTCAAGAAGCGAAGTGGTACACATGCTCTGGTGTACATTGCGGGCGCTGAAATAGTAGATGTTCTAGGGAATAAATACCACCAGCAATTTGTCATGGATCAACCACATCGAAGCAATGCACAAGAAGGCCATCAACACATCTACTTTCTTAGAAGGCTTAGGAAGATCACTTCACGCTGTCTCGGCAAGGCCACCAGCATTATCAAGGACCAGTCTCACCCCAGTCACTCCCTCTTCTCCCCTCTCCCATCAGGCAAGAGGTGCAGAGGTTTGAAAACGCACACTTCCAGATTCAGGGACAGTTACTTTCCAGTTGTCAGCATACAACCGTAATGTCCTATCAACAGACAGAGAGCGGACCTGACCTCCCATCTATCTCATTGGAGACCTTCAAACTATCTTTAATCAGACTTTATTGGAGTTTATCCTGCACTAAATGTTATACCCTTTTTCCTGTATCTGTACACTGTGAACGGCTTGATTGTAATCATGTATAGACTTTTCATCGACTGGATGGCACACAACAAAAAACTTTTTATTGTCCCTCGGTACACATGACAATTATAAAGTAAACTGTACTAAACTAAGCTGAAACTAAACTTATATGTTTGATTTGTCTCTTGGAATGAACTTCCATCCTACTTACTCCAGCTTCTTTCCTGTAATCTTTTGTTATCTTCTTTAAATACATGTCCATATGTGTTTTGAGGCCTAATTCCATGTCTTCACATGGTGTTTTCCAAATCTTAACAACCCCTAGGTAATGATGTTTTGTCTTATTTCTTCATGCACTTTTTACAATTATTTTAGATCTGTGACCTGATTAATGCCATCCCAATGGAGAGAGGTTTTCCTCAGTTTGCCCTTTAGACATCCCAACATTTAAGGAGCTGATAGAAGCTTAACATTTTTATACAATACAAGTATAAGGATCTGATGGAAGTTTCAAACTTCTATTATTAAGCAGAAAAGTCCAAGTTTCTCCAGACTCTCCACAGATGTTCAGCATCCTTGTAATTGTCCTGGTAAATCTCCTCTGCACACATTCCAAAGTCTCAACTTCACTCCTAACATCTGAGGAAGTTGGGAAAAGATTGACCAGAAAATCCTTCATCAAATCCATCAGATAGCTGAAAGCAGCCCATATAATCCCACGTGTTAGAGGACATGTCATATGG
Source organism: Malacoraja senta (assembly GCA_038087875.1). Taxonomy (NCBI): domain Eukaryota; kingdom Metazoa; phylum Chordata; class Chondrichthyes; order Rajiformes; family Rajidae; genus Malacoraja; species Malacoraja senta. The sequence goes on along the minus strand of CM075978.1, from coordinate 116,226,679 downwards.
ATTTTGTGTAATGCAATCTCTTGTTAAACAGATCCTTTAACCTCCCTCTCTTTATGCATGTATGTATACAGGTACTGGATCTCTGAGTTCCCTGCTGAGTTTAACTTGGACCTGGGTTTGGTGCATCTGACAGAGCAGTTTCAGGAACTGGCTAGCCAGCTAGGCTATGAAGAACACAGTAAACTCCTCGACATCTCTAGCATGTAAGAGAACTCCTTTACTTTATGATCTGAGATATATATTAACAATCAGCTATGAATGGTGCCATGGATTTGTGATGGTGACCCGTGGCCTGTCTAATGGCATTGATGGGAGACACAGACCAGTGCCATGTGACTGATGGCACTGCCTGATGGCATGTCTTGTGTCATGAATTGACTAGTGTCACTGACTGGGAACACTGACTAATGGTTCTGACTAGTGCCATGGACTGGCTGGTAGTATTGATAAGTGCCACTGGTTGGTGTCAACAATGGACGTCTGAAACAGTTGCCACTAATTCCTGGCACTGATGACCAATATTAATGATAACGAATAATGACAGAAATGGGTGGTTTTGACTGACGATGCTGTTTGATGGCAATGACTGGCGGTAATATCAGATGGCACAAATGGGCTGTTGACTCAGCAATGAATGATAGTGCTGTGTTATGCCAATTATGGGTGGTATTAACGGATGACACTGGCTGTTGGTGTTGATACATGGCACTGAATGTTGGCGCTGACTGGCACTAACTGATGGCATTGCTTGATGGCCTGACTGATGGCACGGCCTCATGACAATGACTGATAGGTATGGCTGGTACATTCACTCTTCAATTTCTGATGGGGTTGGCACATTGCTGTTTGGATTAATGATGCTTACTGATACCACTGGCTTTGATGGGCAGCATTGACTGAAGATGTTGGAGATGCAGTAGGCTGGCAGCAATGTTCAGTGGTGTCAAGTGATGACTCTTTCTGCTGGCACAAACCCATGACACAGACTGATGCCACTGGCTATTGGCACTGGCTGGCGGCACTGATTAATGGCACTAATAGGTGTCACTGACAGGAAGGACACTTACTCATGGCACTATTTGATGCACTGCCTGGACTGCAATGTATGCTCAAATTGACACACAATCGTTATCTTGAGTTGCACTTCCAGTGCAGACATGTCAATGTATCCCTAAAAGACAGCAATGACCAAACTTCACAACAACTGCTTGATTTGCTGAAAAGGACTTGGAGGTTTTGGGAAACGCGTTGAAAATTATTGCCAAGGGAAATTGGAGTTATTCAAATAATTGATCACTATGTAATGACAGTTTTAATCACATGAAACAGCACGGGAAAGCTACGTTTCTTAAACTAACTAACCATTGACTCTGCCATTACTTTTGGATCAGTCCGTCGTACGACTGGATGAGACGTGTAACTCAGCGTAAGAAGGTGTCTAAGAAGAAGGGCAAAGCTTCTCTGTTGTTCGACCATTTGGAGCCACTCGAACTGGCAGAACACCTCACCTTTTTGGAATATAAATCCTTCCGCCGGATATCGGTCAGTGATTCCCTGTTTTGCAGAGTTGGATACACTGTGTGCGTTTGTCATGTTTTTCAAATTTCCCATTCACCGCCCCGAAACCACCATCACTTGTACCCACCCTTCACATCTTGGTCCATACACCTTGTTCACTGAGTGTGCCCATATTATTTCCAGAGCTCCCCTCAAGGCTTAAGTAATTAAAGGGACTGATCCCTTTCTCTGGAAATTTAGACCACATTATCCATTGTCAACTGGTGGTCAGGAGATCCCCAGTTCACCTCGAAGAGTTTCTCCAAAACGGCTCACACAACCCTCTGCTCTCACCCCATGAAATTGCAAACAACAGAGATGGATGGATATTCTATACCTCTGATAGGCACAAAATGCTGGAGTAACTCAGCAGGACAGGCAGCATATCTGGATAGAATAAATGGGTGACATTCAGACTGTGTCTAAAGAAGGGTCTTAACCTGAAACGTCACCCATTCCTTCTCTCCAGAGATGCTGCCTGTCACGCTGAGTTGCTCCAGCATTTTGGGTCTATCTTCGGTGTAAACCAGCATCTGCAGTTCCCTCCTACACATTCTATACCTCTGCCTGCTCTGGGATGGGCTGCTGAAAGATGATGATCAGGTTGGCAATGAATGGTAGGTCATGGGATTGTATCCACATAATACCTGAATAGTTATTGAATCATTGATGGTTGCGGAGGCAGGATGCTTCTCCTGGGAGTGGGGAGTTTAAAGGCTGATGGAGTCTGAGCTATTTCATTCATTTCAGAGCCGGTATTTATTTCCATGTCATGGGTCACTGTAGGGGTGGGGTGGGGCTGCCCAACAATATTCAGAAAAATTTATCAGCATTCAAAAACTTGTCAGCGTTCAAAAATTTATCAGTACTCAAATTTTTCACCATGTGATTCTGAAAAATCAAACATCAGTTTTGAGATAATGGAACTTCAGTCATTTCTTTAATGCAACTTTTAGAGCATAGAACAGAACAGCACTGCTACATGTGCCCATGATGTCCATGTCGAACGTGATGCTATATTGAATTAATCTCGTCTGCCTGCATGTGAGCTATATTGATGGCATGGTGGTGCAGCAGAGGAGTTGCTGCCTTACAGCGTCAGAGACCCAGGCACGATTCTGACTATAGCTGCTGTCTGTATGGCGTTTGTACGTTCTCCCCAAAACCACGTGGCTTTTCCCCAGGTGCTCCGGTTGCCTCCCACACTCCAAAGACTTACAGGTTTGTAGGTTAATTGGCTTTGGTAAAAATTGTAAAATGTTCCTAATGTGTAGGATAGGGTTAGTGCACGATTGATTTCATCTTCCCAAACTTTACATGTGCTTCCCTTTCCTTTTTAAACAAATTTACAATGACTCTCATCATCTAAGATTCCAATTTATTGTCCCCCTTGTCCCTCCTCCTCACTGAAACATGTCGATCTTGAATTTTTATCAGCTGTTAGAAACATAGAAAACAGGTGCAGGTGGAGGCCATTCGCCCCTTCGAGCCAGCACCGCCATTTATTGTGATCATGGCTGATCGCCCCAAATCAATAACCCGTGCCTGCCTTCTCCCCATATTCCTTGATTCCACAAGCCCCTAGAGCTCTATCTAACTCTCTCTTAAATCCATCCAGTGATTTGGCCTCCACTGCCCTCTGTGGCAGGGAATTCCACAAATTCACAACTCTCTGGGTGAAAAAGTTTTTTTTCACCTCAGTCTTAAATGGCCTCCCCTTTATTCTAAGACTGTGACCCCTGGTTCTGGACACGCCCAACATTGGGAACATTTTTCCTGCATCTAGCGTGTCCAGTCCTTTTATAATTTTATATGTTTCTATGTTCCCCCCTCATCCTTCTAAACTCCAGTGAATACAAGCCTAGTCTTTTCAATCTTTCCTCATATCACAGTCCCGCCATCTCAGAGATCAATCTCATGAACCTACGCTGCACTGCCTCAATCACAAGGATGTCCTTCCTCAAATTAGGAGACCAAAACTGTACACAATACTCCAGATGTGGTCTTACCAGTGGTTCTTTAAACTACTTCCATCCAATAACAACACCAATTTGCCTTACCCCAATTCAGTATTTTCCCCCAAAGTCCAGACATATCCTTACTCATAATTATCTTAAAACCTAAGGAGTTGTGATCACTGTTCCCAAAATGCTCTTCAATTGAAACGCCAGATACCTGGCCAGAATCATTTCCCAATAGAAGGTCTAGTATGGTCCCTATTCTACCCATGTACTGTTAATTTTAGTTTAGTTTAGTTTAGAAACAGGGTCCTCGGCCCACCGTTCATACCCTTTCATACTCGTTCTGTTATTCCTCATTCTCATCCGCTCACACTAGGGGCAATTTACAGAGGCCAGTTAACCTGCAAACCCACACATCTTTCAGATGTGAGAGGAAACCAGAGCACCCAGAGGATATCCTCGCAGTCACAGGGAGAACGTGCAAACTCTACAAAAATAGAACCTGGAGTCAGGGTCAAACTCAGGTCTCTGGCACTGTGAGGCAGCAGCTTTACCAGCTGCACCATTGTAATGCCCTTGCTGTTTCAAGAAAGCTTCTTGGATAAACCTAACAAATTCTGCCTCATCTAAGACCCTTGTATTAAGATATCCCAGTCAATATTGGGGAAGTTGAGGTTCCTCACTGTGACATCTCTGTTGCTATTACATCTTTCCATAATCTGTCAGCATATCAGTTCCTCTGACTAATGGGAGGTCTATTGTATAATCCCATCAGAGTGATTGCATCTTCCTTATTTTTGAGTCCTACCCATATTGACTCAGTGGTCACATCCTCCATCATATGCTCTCTGAGTGCAGCTGTAACATTCTCCTGGATTAGTAATGCAACTCCTCCACCCCTTTTACCTCCCCCTCCATCATGTCTGAAACATTGAAACCCTGCAATGTTGAATGCTCAGACCTAGTCTCTGTAACAGCCTTACTTATTATTGTTTCAGAGTGGCCCTCTAGGCTGTGGTAGGGAACCAGAGTATTCGGTGGGAACCAACATGGTCTCCCGGAGAACATTCAAATTCCACGCAATGCCACCCAAGTTCAGGTTCGAGCCTAGGTCACTGGAGCGTTGAGACAACAGAATTCTGTACTATGTCACCATCTCCATATCCACACGGTGCCCTTGTGGCCTCAAATGTTGCTGCAAGCAGCAAATTGGGAGGCAATGCAGATGTCTACTGCAGCCACTTTGACTGATCCCGAGGTGAGCATTTCCATGGAGAATGCAGTTTAAGCACAAAAGTACGATATTGGTGTTACTGAGGTACAGTGAGCTTTTCATTTGTGTGCTATCTAATTGAATTAGATTATACTAAACATGAGTACAATTAAGCCATACACAACAGATAGCACAAAGAGAAAAATACCAGAGGGTAGAACATAGTTTTAAGCATTGTCGTGTTGGAGTTAGAGGAGAGGTCCAGTGTCCACAATGAAGGTTGGTTGGAAGAAGGGGACTACCCCATAACGTATGGGAGGACCGTTCAGTACTCTGATAATGAAGGGGAAGAAGCTGTTCTTGAGTCCCATGCTATGAGCTTTCAAGCTTTTATATTTCTTCCCGATGGGAGGGAGTAGAAAAGGGAGCGACCGAGGTTAAACATGTCCTTGATTATGTTGGCTGCTTTCCCGAGGTAGTGTATAGTGTGGGTGGAGTCAATGGTGGATGATAGACTGGGCATAATCCACAATTCTCCGCAATGTCATGGATGAAGACCTTTCCATAAAGCCTGTTAGAAAATCTGTTCACTGGAGGTATCCAGATAGAATGTGGTGTCCCTGAACACTCAGTGAGCTGACTGTTTGCCTTCAGCTCGAGGTCATTGTCCCACTATGCGTGGTCGGTCGTTTATATGTGGATGCCTCCTCTTGTGCCACTAGATTGCTACCAATCGTGAATTCACAGAGCATTCACTGAATGAGGCATCTCAACAGCTGACCTCTGGAGAAAGGACTCTTGTTTGTGCAGCATACTTGAGGAACCTTGGAAGTGTTTGTGCAACCTGCAGTCACTTCTGATTCTGCCTCTAACCTGACTTCTGCATCAAGGATGGTATGGCATAGGTAAAGGCATCATTAGGTGTACACCTAAAGCTGGAATAGCCTTAGAAGCACTAATGTGAATAGCACATGGAAGGTCCTGGTACCTCTTCCAAAGGGCACTGGAGTGATGAACTGTGGGTTAAATCATTTGTGCAGGATGGTGCCAAATGGTCCACTTTCAAGGCAAGTGGGTGCATCAATATAACACATGAGCTTTTGCTCAACTCCATAATTTCTGCCATTTAGAGTATGACTATTTCATTCCAAAACATGGTTCAGAATAGACAGCAATTATCACAGATTAAAACACGAATCACCAAAGCAAAAAATAAAGCAAAGCCGAGCTTTAACGAATTTGCACGAGGAATTTATAACTTCTGACTTTTGATTAACTTTTGAAATGGATTTCCAGTTTACAGATTATCAGAGTTACGTCACACATCGCAGCTTAATGGATAACCCAACCCTTGAAAGATCCATCGCTCTCTTTAATGGCATTTCCCAGTGGCTCCAGTTGATGGTTCTTAGCAAGCAGACACCTGTGCAAAGGGCAGATGTCATCACCAAATTTATTAATGTGGCTCAGGTGAGTAATGGAATCACAAATGTTTTGGTTTTATTGGGGAGGTTGATTCCATAGTGTGCCTCACTCAGGTGACTCCTTGGTGTGTTCGTGTGGTACACAAGCCCAGACAGATCCGAGCAAGGCCTCTGTAACAATTCAAACCTTTAGTGTGACACAGGACTACAGAACAAGCAAGGCAGGGTGATTGTGTAAGAAGGAACTGCAGATGCTGGTTTAAACTGAAGATAGACACAAAAAGCTGGAGTAACTCAGCGGGACAGGCAGCATCTCTGGAGAGAAAGTATGGGTGACGTTTCGGGTCGAGACCCTTCTTCCGACTGGTTAGGGATAAGGGAAACGAGAGATATAGATGGTGATGTGGAGAGATAAAGAACAATGAATGAAAGATATGCAAAAAATAACGATGATAAAGGAAACCGGCCATTGGAAGCTGTTTGTGGGGTGAAAATGAGAAGCTAGTGCGACTTGAGTGGGGGAGGGATAGAGAGAGAGAGGGAATGCCGGGGCGACCTGAAGTGAGAGAAATCAATATTCATACCACTGGCAGGGTGATTATCTTGGAATTACGCTGACAGAGGGATAGCAAAAGACAAAGGACTGAATGACATTCAGTACCGTACATTTCTATACTGAGAGGGAAGATTTCCCTGCCTTTTGAAAGCTGTCACTTCTTATTTTTATACTAAAATAAATGTATTCAATTATTAACAATAATAATACACGAAACAAACAGTAAGAATACACCCACCACCAAATGCAAAAAATGACTAAATATTCTTAATACTAAATATTAAATAACTGTATTGCAATCCCGATCCAGGATAGTTAACATTCCCCCCCCCCCCCCCCCCCTCCTCGTGGTCCCCAGCAGTCCCGGAAATCCTCCATGGTGTCCATGGATACCGCATGTTCCTATTTACGGGACACCCTGGCACAGACGTAACAGTCAGCTCGGGCACCATCTTTTCTTTATTCGTTCAGGATGCAAAGTTTGCTGAAAATTCTAGCATTTCTTACCCATCCCTAACTGAAGTTTGAACTGCAAAAAACATTTTAGAGGACAGTTAGAAGTGAAGCTTCAGAGAGTCTAGTTAGGTTAAAATACACATCTCCTTTCCTGGAGTGCACTGTTCTGTTCCAAGGTCGTCATTATTTAAAGTTTGTTTAATGACATGAGATTAATTTCTCAGATGCTATAGAGTGAGTCACACACATGTCTCCGGTTGAGTATCCCAGATCCCAGTCATTGGACCAACTCCTTCTGTTCCTCCTCCTTCAAATGGGACAATCGAGTTTCAAAATTGATCATGAGAGTAAACTGTGAGAGACTCAAAATTCCCCGCATTTGAAAACTAATCGAATGTACAGATGCAGAGCCACTGGGCGCAGTGATCTTGATCCAAATACCTCTTTATTGGTGACACAAGGCATTGCAGATGCTGGAATCTTGTGCAGAATACAGAGTGCTGGATAACACAGCAGGCCAGGCAGCATCTCTGGGGATAGACACAAAATGCTGGTGTAACTCAGTGGGACAAGCAGCATCTCTGGAGGACAGGCGTAGGTAACATTTCAGGTCAGAACCCCTCGTCAGGCTAATTGTGGTAGGAGGAAAATGCTGGAAAAGTGGTACATGAGTACAATCATGCCATTACACAAGGTCAGTTTATTCCTGATGAGCCTGTTCGTGAAAGTTGTACATTTTGAATCCAGAGCACTTGGGAGCGAGAGATCAACAAGTGTAGGGATTAAGATTTGGGATGGATGTGGTAATGGATGATCTAGGGCTCACTGAGATCAGAAACCAGGCAAAATGAGAAGCTACGTGTATGTTGGGTTCGGTGAAGTGCATTAAAAAATGGAGGTAGAAGAAGGTGATTGATGAGCATGCGTTTTGAAAGCTGATCATGACTTTCAGCAGGATGATCAGGTTTCCAAACAATCCAAGTACAATGATATTCCTTTTTTCTGTTTGTTGCTTGGGGAAATGAACCTATTACTTTGTCAAATAATCTTTAGTAATGCACAAGGTGATTTTGCTAATTTCAAGTCATTTGATGTTCCTTTGGCAAATGTGTTTTGAATAATTTAAATCTTAGCTACCAAAGGATTTCAGAATCTTGTAGGGTAAAAAAAACTGTTGGAACTTGGGAGTAATTATAGCCTGAATATACTGGGTAAATGCTTCCTCCCAGTAGCTTTCAGAGAGCAATGTTGTTACTATTCACTCCCTAAGACACTCGTGACAATTACAGTTTGTTTTTCATGCTTTACATTTCCTCTTGTATTCAGTTAGTCCATTTTCTATTAAGGATAAAGTCCCTTTGGAAACTGGAGCCTACATCCTTACTCACATCTGAATACTGACACAATTGTTCAAGATAAACAAAGAGATCATGTCTGATCTGTGACCAACTCCATCGTCTCACCTTTTTGGGTCAAAATTCCTTCATATCTTTTGTTTATAAAACTAACAATTTCAGGTTATGCCTTGCATAAGAGATTCCCAAATTCCCACTATTATAATGCAGTAGTGTTTCCTGGATGTTCTGTGTTCCAGAACATAGAACAGTACAGCACAAGAATGGGCCCTTCGGCCCACAACGTTTGTGCCGAACATTATGCTTGATCTGCATGTACATGATCCCTATCCCTCTATTCCATGTATCTATCTAAACCTCTTACTCAATACTCCAAATATGGGCTAACCAAACTCCTATAGAGCTGCATCATGATTCTTATACTCAATGCCCCTAGCAATGAAGACAAGCATACCATAAGCCTTCTTTGCCACCCTATCTACATCACCTTCAGAGAGCTATGAACTTGGACTCCAAGATCCCTCTGTGCATCAATGCTGTTAAGGGTCTTGCCATTTACTGTATACTCTTCCCTAACAGTCAACCTTCCAAAGTGAAACACTTCACACTTGTTTGGATTAAACTCTACCTGCCATTTATCTGCCTATTTCTGCATTTGATTAATGTTCCGCCATATCTTTTGAAAGCTTTCCTCACTGTTTGCTACTCCTCCAATTTTGGTGTCATCAGCAAACTCACTCACCAACCCGTCTACATTTACGTCAAGGTCATTTCACTCTTCATAGAAAGCACTTTTGATCAGAATCGAACTTGAGTCACTGGAGTTGTGTGACTACCTGCTGTGCCAGATGGCCTGGATGTGTTCAGACCCTCCGGGACAACTATTACATTACATTTACAGACAGCCTGGAGCATTTTCAGACAACTGTCAAGTGGAGGGATGGAGGTGGAGTCCGAAAGGATAGTGGGCTGATTAAACAAAAAGCTACGGTCTTTACAGCTTCACAATTGTAACTGTAATATATCATAATTTAGTTTAGTTTATTGTTACGTGTACCGCGGTACAGTGAAAGACTTTTGTTGGATGCTAACCAGTTAGCAGAAAGCCAACACATGATCACAATCAATCTATTTACAGTGTATAGATACTTTTATAAGGGAATAATGTTTAATGCAAGGTAAAGCCAGCAAAGTCTGATCAAGGCTGTGGTCTGAAGAAGGGTCTCGACCCGAAGCGTCACTCATTCCTTCTCTCCAGAGATGCTGCATGACCCGCTGAGTTACTCCAGCAATTTGTGTCTACCTTAAAGTCTTATCAAGGATAGTCCGAGGGTCACCAAAATGGTAGATAGTAGTTCATTACTGCTCTTTGGTTGTGGTAGGATGATTCATTGCCTGATAACAGCTGGGAAGAAACTGTCCCTGAATGTGGTGGAGTGCATTTTCACACTTCTATACCTTTTGACTGATGGGAGGTGTCAATGGAAGGGAGGTTGGTTTGCGTGATGATCTGAGCTGCGTCCACAATTCGCTGCAATTTCTTGCGGTCTTGGATGGAGCTGTTGCCAAACCAAGCTGTGATGCATGCTGATAAAATGCTTTCTATGGTGCATTTACAAGTAGGAAATATATCTAGTTGGGATATTAATCATATTGTAGAAAAGAATGTTCCATTATCAGGGAATTTGTGACTCAGCTGTGGCGACAAATGGATGACTAATGTTATGGCTTCTTAACTGACCTCTACAAATGTGTCTGTCTCTCAGCACTCAATGAAATGTTCCTCTATTTATCTGAGTGTAGTTCTCTGTTATTTCCTCTGTTTTTTTTCTTATCGTTTGTGCTCTGTGTTGGTGCAGGAAACCGGTCACATGAAAGGAAATGGGCAAAAGTAACATAGGTGGGAATGAATCATGATTTGGATTAACAGTACGAAACTAAACATCCCAGGTGGGGAAGGGTATGGATGGAAGTTTTTTTAATGGCCTATAAACAACAGCCTCCTGAATTCACATAAAATTAATGCTGGACTGGGGAAAGTACATTTCTAAAGCTCCAGGTTAATGAATGCCACAAACAATGTGCAGCAAAACTTATTAACAATTTCATAAATAGCTATAATAACCAAAATAACATATTTGTAATTACACTGTTTGGAATGGCAGTTGTTTTGGATCACCAAGATCGTTCCCAATTATGTTAATGCCTTAGGACGGCACGGTGGCGCAGCGGTAGCGTTGCTGCCTTACATCACCAGAGACCCGGGTTCAATCCTGACTACAGGTGCTGTCTGTATGGAGTTTGTACGTTCTCCCCATTACCGCGTGGTTTATCCCCGGGTGCTCTGGTTTCCTCCCACATTCCAAAGACGCGCAGGTTTGTAGGTTAATTTGGCTTCGTAAAAATGATAATTTGTTCATAGTGTGTAGTATAGTGCTAGTGTGCAGAGATCGCTGGTCGGCACAGACTTGGTGGGCCTGTTAAGGACCTGTTTCCACACTGTATCTCTAAACTCTAAACTAAACTCCAAACTCTAAACTTAAATTGGTTTATTAACTGTCTGGGTGTAAATGGAAGGCAATTACCCTGTGCCATTAGTTCAGCACAAAACACCAAACTATTACCTTGACTCGAACCATAAATTGGAAGCATAATTTTACTGAAATAATTTAATTTTATGTAATGCTCATTATAACACTCCAAAGAGTAAATCTAAGATGAAAGTGTTTCTTTAATATCTACTGTGTAAAGTGCTCTCAACTGATTTGTGCTCTATCCAACATAAACAAAAAAGTGCCGAAAGCAAACAGAAGCTGATATGCAACAGAAACATAATAGTGGCTTTAAATCTATATTTATCAATGCTTGAAGATAGAGAGTAAGGCTAGAATTGTACCAGTCTATCATGTACAGTATTAACTGTGATATATCCTTGCTTGATATTATGGAAAGACACTGTATATTAGTAATCTTAGAGAAGATAAGAAATAGGGACAGGAGGAGGTCATTTGGCTCCCAAGCCTACTTAACCATTCAGAAAGATCATGACTGATCTTTTACTTCAAACATTGTTTTCCTGCCTTATCCTCGTATCTTTGAATACTTTTAATACCTAGATATCTATTAATTCTTGTTTTGAATGTAATGAATAATTGAGCTTCCACAGCCCTCCAAGCCTGAAAATGCAGAGGATTCATCACCTTTTCAGTGAAAAAATCTAGTCTTAAATGGCTTGCCCCTTATTTTGAGGCTATGACCCTCTAGTTCTAGACTACTCAACAAGGGGATCAAGAATTCCATGTTTCAATGAGGTCACCTTCCATTCTAATACAATCTGAGATGCGAGACCAAACTTACTCAGTCTATATATACCAACTCACCATCCCCACAAACAGTTCAGTAAATTATTGTGTCATTTCCTCTATACCAAGTATATTCCATTTTAGATAAAGAGACCTAAACTGTGGATAAGATGTGGCCTCACCAAGGGCCTAAATAATAGTAGTGAAACGACTTTTCTCTTTTACTCAAATCCTCTCACAATAATACAGGATGCAGTATTCAACTTCCTAACATCCCAACCCATCCTAACATCTTGCTGTAGCTGTACATTAGATTTCAGTAACTCCGTATTGCAAAGGAAAAGTCTCTTTGGCCCAACAGGTATGTGCCGACCATCGTGCCAATCTAAATTAATTCCATCTATCTGCACATGGTCTATATCGCACCAGTCCCAGCCTATTTATTGCCTTCTACTAGATTTAGCTGAGATAGTTTCCATATTACAAAAGGGACCACTCTTCAAAATGAAATTACTTCATTGGAACACCCTGAGATAGCACATGATCGAATTCTTTCAATGGAACTTTACGAATAACTTTCAGAAGAAAATAGCTTTCTACCTCACTTTTGATTACTTAAAAATATGATAAAGGATAAAAGTAGAACATTTAATGCAAAGATATAACATTGAAGTCCGATAAAGTTCGATTAGAGATAGTTCCAAGGTCTCCAATGAGATGGATGGGAGTTCAGGACCGCACTCCAGCTGATGAGAGGACCGATCAGTTGCCTGAAAGCAGCAGGGAAGAAACTGTCCCCGAATCAGGAAGCATGCATTATCAAACTTCTGTACCTCTAGCCTGATGGGAGAAGGATGAAGAGGGAGTGACCGCGGTGAGACTGGTCTGTGATTGGCCTTACCGAAGTCCTAAGGATGCAGACAGTGACTCCATCTGGATGTGTTGCTCTTCATGGGTTCCCCCTCAGGAAGGCCGATTGTACTTCTGCAACAGTAACCATGGGAACAGTAACCAACAGTAACCATCACTCAAGTCTCTCGGGAATGGATGTCATTTCCCTGTTGGCCTTTGGCTCAAAGCGAGCATGGAATGCATTAGGTTCACAGGGATGGACGCACTATTGCCAGTGATACTGCCTGTGGCAGCATGGTGGGGGAAATTAATCCATGCTGTCCCCACAGTGATTCTCTTTGGCCTCTCCTGCAACAGCCAAAAACGCAGCCACAGATCAGGATCTCTGTAAGATCTCTGTGGGCCCCTCCAAACCCATGGCACTGAACCCTCTCATTAACCCAACTACTTCTAATCCAATTGGCTTAGTCACTGACCTTGCACAACCAAGATCTAGTCCAGAAATCTATGGGCATTAGTGGGTTTATGGTAGATGTCAGTGAATCCTGGTGCCTTAAGGCCTGATTACCCAAATCTCTGAAGGCCCTAATTTCGACCCCACCCTCTTAACTTGGATTTAATCTCTGATGGTAAAGCACTGGACTTTTATGCCCCTCCCTCCACAAACCCTACCCTAGTCTCAGATGGGGCTTTTCATTCATGTACTAGCAGTCCAGACATTGCATCTTTGACTGTGATGTGGAGGTCATGTTACATTGTGACATCTTTCACAACTGGCCCTGTACTTACATCTATTGCAGAAGCTGTTGCAGCTCCAGAACTTCAACACGCTGATGGCCGTGGTAGGAGGTTTAAGTCATAGCGCCATATCACGCTTGAAGGAAACCTTCTCACATCTTGCACCCGAAGTTACAAAGGTAAGGTTACATCGATCCATAGAGTATAAGCAAAGATGGGTTACGAAACGTATGCTTCAGAGAGATACAAGGAACTGCAGATGCTGGTTTACAAAAAAAAAAAAAAAGGACTGGAGTAACTCAGGGGGATCAGGCAGCATCTCTGGAGGATATAGATAGGCAAAGTTTTGGGTCGGGACCCTTCTTTTGAAGAATGGCGGCATGGTAGCGCAGCGATATAATTGCTACCCTATAGCACTTGAAGCGTCAGAGAGGCAGGTTGACCCCAACTATGGATGCTGTCTATACGGAGTTTGTACGTTCTCCCCGAGGCCACGTGAGCTTTCTCCGAGATCTTCACTTTCCTCCCACACTCCAAAGACGTACAGGTTTGTAGGTTAATTGGCTTGGTATAAGTGTAAATTGTCCCATGTGTGTGTGTAGGATAGTGTTACTGTGAGTGGATCACTTGTCGGTGCGGACTCGGTGGGCTGAAGGGCCTGTTTCCGTGCTGTTTCACTAAACTAAACTAAACTAAACTGATTGCAATAATAGAAGAAAGCTGGAAAAAAGGAGGAAGAGGTAATCTGGGGGCGGGATAGTGAGATAAATGGGTGTGTACCCGCATGGGGCAAAGGGAAGGGACGAGGGGAAAAAAGATCTGTGTGGAAGGGGGGGGGTTACTTAAAATTGGTTAATCCAATGTTCATTCCTTTGGGTTCTAAGCTACTCAAGTGGAATATAAGATGCTCTTCCTTAGTATGGCCTCACCCTGGCAATGTTGGAGGAGCAGGATAAGAAAGTCAGTATGAAGATGTGAAGGGGAGTTAAAATGGTTAGCAGCCGAGATCTCCAGCAGGACTAGATGGATCGAGCGCAAGTGTTAAGCGAAAAGGTTGCTTAATCTACGCCTTTATCTCGGTGTTGTAATGGAGACGACATTGGGAGCACCTAATGCAGTAGATGAGGTTAGGAGAGGTGAATGTGAACCTCAGTATCACCTGGAAGTGCTGCTGGGGTCTCTGGAAGGATGTGAGGGAGGAGAAGGTATAGGGTGTTATATCTCTTGTGGTTTCAGTGGAAAGTATCTAGGAAGGGGGTGGCTTGGGTGGGATGCGAGAACTACAGCATGGAAACAGGCCCTTCGGCGTAACTTGCCCACACCGACCAACATGTCCCTTCTACACTAGTCCCACCTGCATGCGTTTGGCCCATATCCCTCTAATCTGGGCAAGAGACTCGGTGTTTACCCGATCTGTTCCTCTCATGATTTTGCACACCTCTACTAGATCACCCCTCACCCCGCTGAAAGAAATAGAGTCCTAGACTGCTCAACCTCTCCCTATAGTTCAGGGCCTCGAGTCCTGGCAACATCTTCGTAAATGTTCTCTGCACTCTTTTCAGCTTTGCAACATCTTTTCAATAACATAGTGACCAAAACTGAACATAATTCTCTAAATGTGGCCTCACCAATGTCTTATTTAACTGCAACATGACCTCCTGACTTCTGTACTCAATACTCTGACTGATGAAGGCCAATGAGTTGAAAGCCTTTTTGACCATTCTATCTAACTATGACGCCACTTTTAAGGAACTACTAGACCAAGTGGGAACCGTTGGGTCCCGTCCCCTCAACGGCGGTTGCGAGGGGCGGCCTGTGGCGTTACACACATACTAACCACCCCCCCCCCACACACACACACACACACACACACTCACGGACCACCCCCCTTGATATTATATGAATATTATTCATTCGCTCCTTTTGCCCCATCCCCTCCCTATCCACTTTTGCATAGCCCCCAACTCACAGGCGCATCTAGAGAGGGAGAGGGAGGGGGGGGGGGTAGAGAGAGAGGGGGGAAAACAGTAATATATTTCCAAATCTGGATGATACATGTCTTGCACTTAATGCCAATGTCACTAAGTCTTGCACTTGCACTTGCACTTAGTGCCAATGTCATCTATTTACTGCCTTGTTGTACCAGGTAATAAGATCACATGTTTTGTAGGTACCAGGGTGTCTGCAGGAGCACTGGAATATTTTTAAATCACACCAAGCTATTTAGAATAGAAAAGCTCTAATTTTCTTTAATGTCACTTTCTATGTTTAGGCTTTTACTTTAGATATATTTGACTTATTATCCCATTTATTGTTCTGTTTGTTTTGCCAGGTCTGGAATGAAATGACTGAGCTGGTCTCTTCCAATGGAAACTACTGCAGCTATCGAAAGGCCTTTGTTGACTGCGAGGGCTTTAAGATTCCAATTCTGGGTGTTCACTTAAAGGACCTGATTGCAGTTCAAGTGGCTTTTCCAGACTGGACAGACGATAATAAAGTGAACATTGTCAAAATGCAGCAACTGTATGTTACATTTAATGAACTGGTTTCACTTCAGGATGCAAATCCTCACTTAGAACCAAATATGGATTTAATACACCTGTTAACAGTAAGTTTGGTTCAGATGAGATTATATGTGTCTGTATGTGTGCCAACATATATGCTTATGTATATGTGTGTGTGTACAGTATATATGTTGGCCAAAAGTAAATGGGCCAAATGGCCTTCTAATCGATAATTATCTATAATTGTGTGTGTAGCTGGCTCTTAGGGTTAGCGGAATCAAGAGATATGGGGAGAAGGCAGGAACGAGGTACTGATTGTGGATGATCAGCCATGATCATATTGAATGGCAGTGCTGGCTCGAAGGGGTGAATGGCCTACTCCTACACCTATTTTCTATGTTCTATGTGTCTGTGTGTGATGCATGTATTTACGTATATCTGTACCATTTAGCACTGCAGTAAGCGCTTAATATGAAACAGTGAGTAAAAGACCTGCCATTTCTTCCGAATGATAAGCCTGTTTCATATAACATATCTGAGTTGTGGATTTGATTTAAGCTGGAATTTCAGCTCTACCCCATTGTGGACATTGGGCTTTGTCTATGAAACTGTTGTGCTACAATGCTGAGAACTATATTCTACACTCTGTAGATAGACACAAAGTGCTGGAGTAACTCAAACACAAATGTTACTGAGTGGATAGTAAACCTAAACCTGTTTACTAGGTCTAAACCTAAACATATTTTTTAAGAGTGTATAGAAGCTGGGGAATTTGACATTTATGTAACAACCTCAGCTGGGCAGAAATTGAGGACTGCAATGCAGTAAACCCTGGTAATAGCGGACCAAGGGGCAGGGGTGGGGGGGTGTTGTCTGTTATTTCCAATTGTTCACTATAACCGAGGGGGGTAAAGTTTAACCCAAGGCCAGGATGGAAGAAATGGGGCATTGGGAGGAGGCAGGGGGGTTTAAACAAGGAGAAATTCCCAGGCCCGTTCACAGGCCTGGGACAGGTCCGGTGCTCGTGATACCTGCTCACTCTCTTCACTCACACGGCTGGAAGTACATCATGTGGCGCCAGGTCTTTGGGTAACTGGTGGAAGTGAGGGGGGGGGTGGGGGGTGGGGTGCAACCGGGGCTTCATTCTGCTATAACTGAAATCCGCTGTATAGAGGTCTGTCATTCTGAGAGTTTATTGCACAGAGTCTATGGAATTCAACTTAGTGTTCCCTTGTGTTGCAGATTTATCACCATTTCTGGGCAATTTTACAGTGTGCTCCGCAATAAAACCTGCAAACCAGAGATGATAGTTATTAACGAAGATAGACATAAAAAGCTGGAGTAACTCAGCGGGTCAGACAGCATCTCTGGAGAAAAGGAATAAATGATGTTTCGGGTCGAGATATTACCTCCTTTACATTGGAGAGACCAAGCATAGACTTGGTAATGTTTTGTCGAACATTTGCCAGTCTGCCAAGACTGACTGGATTTCCGGATTGCTAAACGTTTTAATTTCCTTTCTCATTCCCATACTGACCTTTCTGTTTTGGGCCTACGACATTGCCAGAGTGAGGCCACACGAAAAAACTGGCGCAACAGCACTTCATATTCTGCTTGGATAAACCCCCCCTTCACATCTATCCACCTATCACTCACGAGCCTTTGTTGTGTTCCTACTTGCTCCCCCCACCGCAATCAGTCTGAAGAAAAGTCCCAACCCAAATGTCATCTATCCAGATTATCCAGAAATGCTGCTTGACCTGTTGAGCACTTTGTG
This sequence comes from Malacoraja senta, assembly GCA_038087875.1. NCBI lineage: Eukaryota > Metazoa > Chordata > Chondrichthyes > Rajiformes > Rajidae > Malacoraja > Malacoraja senta. The sequence continues at coordinate 116,208,984 of CM075978.1, read as the reverse complement.
TACTTTGTTGTAAACCAGCATCTGCAGTTCCTTGTATGAATATGATAAATATTGCATGCTTTAAATGAACTTTACGGACCCTATTAATTGTGTTTTGTGCAGCTGTCCCTGGATTTATATCATACGGAAGATGAAATCTATGAACTGTCATTACTCCGTGAACCTAGGAATCCAAAGTCGATGGTAGGTGGGGACTTCACTTTGCTATTGGTAACTTTCATGGGCATCATTGCCATTGAGCTGCATAAGTACACACATCCCAAAGTCCTCAGCAGATGAACTTCCCAGTTACATTGGGGATGTACCCACTGGTGATCCCTCCCAACTCCTGATCTCACCCCACAGTGTTTGTTGTGGACATGGCATTCAATGAAATTAGATTTACCATAAGCACCAGGGTGCAATGAAATACATTGTTCACATGCCGCTCAGAGTAAACATTATACATATAGTAATAGTCATAGAACCTTACAGCATGGAAACGGGCACTGGCCCACCTTGTCCATGCTGAATAAGTACGCATTCTGGGCTAGTACTATTTGCCTGCATTTGGCCCATAGCTCTCTGAACCCTTCCTATTCACATATCTGTCCAAATGTAATGATAAATACAATGAGTGCAAACAGCAGAATACAGCAAGATTGTGTTGCAAAACATGAGTAGTGGAAAAAATATTGAAGTACAATATTTTAATGAGCTAGGGTTAGAAGTTAACGAGCTAGGGTTAGAAGTAAAAGCATGGCAGCACCAACGGGAATGGGGTGTGAAAGGTGATTGAGTTGGATAGCAGTGGGGACGAAGCTGTTCTTAAGGCTGGATATTTGAATGGAAGGAATAAGAGGCTGCTGATGTTTGAATCGAGCAAAAATCCAATTGCTAGAGGAATCCAACGTGTCATCTGTGGAGAGAAATGTACAGATGACGTTTTGGGTTGGGACCCCTCTTCTGTTGCCTTATTAGGAGTTGAGTGGAAATGAAAGCACTGGGGATTGGAGTTGATGCACCGACTTGGATGGTTGGCATACAGGAAGCAAGGAGTTGGAAGAAACTCACTGAGCCTCATTGATTCGGTAAAATTGTAAATTGTCGGATTAGGAGAAAGGGAGGTGCAACGAGACCTGGGTGTGCTTGTACATCAGTCACTGAAAGTAAGCAGCAGGCAGTGAAGAAAGCCAATGGCATGTGGCCTTCATTGCGAGAGGATTTGAGTTTAGGAGAAAGCAGGTCCTACTGCAGTTGTACAGGGCCCTGGTGAGACCGCACCTGGAGTATTGTGCACAGTTTTGGTCTAATTTGAGGAAGGACATTATTGCTATTGAAGGAGTGCAGCGTAGGCTCACCAGGTTAAGAATAAGGGGTAGGCCATTTAGGACTGAGATGAGGAAAAACTTTTTCACCCAGAGGTTGTGAATCTGTGGAATTACAGTATCTGCCACAGAAGGCAGCGGAGGCCAATTCACCGGATGTTTTCAAGACAGTTAGATTTACCTCTTAGGGCTAAGGGAATCAAGAGATATGGGGGAAAAGCTGAAACGGGGTACTGATTTTGGATGATCAGCCATGATTATATTGATCGCTCGGCTCGAAGGGCCGAATAGCCTACTCCTGCACCATCTTCTATGTTTCTATGTCCCTAGTGTGTAGAATATTGCAACGCTGGTGATTGTTGGTCATCGCAGACTCGGTGGCCGAAGGGCCTGTTTCCGTATCTCTAATGTCTAAAGTAAAATCTAATAGACACAAAATGCTGGAGAGGTTTCAGGCCAGAACACGTCTTCAGACCAGTCTGAAGCAAGGTTCTAGCCCGAAACAACATCTAATATGTGTTTATTGTTGTTTTATGTATGACTGTTGCAATTTCGTTCAGACTTCGGTCTGAATGACAATAAAGGGCTATCTAATCTATCTAATCTAATCTATCCATGTTCTCCAGGGATGCTACCTGACATGCTGAGTTACTTCAGCATTTTGTGTGTGTCAGCTTGATTTCAATCCCTGCGAACACATTTCCTCCAATACTCTCTTAATTTATGCATCAGCCACCTTGTCAAATGCCTTTTGGACATCTAATTACTCTGAACAGCAGTGTGCAGCTACATTACTACCATTCCACAAAGCTTTGCCCATCAGTTCTCTGTACTATTGTGGTTAAAATAGCACAAAAATAGCAAGCAGCTTTCTGTAGAAAAGGCAGTGCGAGAATTCCCACACTGCATTGTCCATTTGATATTATCTGGTGGTATCACAGTGCAAAAGGGAAGGTAGGTAGGCAAACAAGAAATAATGGAAGGTGAGAAGAAGGTGAGAAAGTGGGACAAGAGGATTATGTGTAGCATTAACACTCATTTGGTCAAATGGCCAGTATTTGTGCTTATGTACTATGATATATAATGAGGCATTGTAATGTAACACATTGATGTAATGCACTAGAATGCATGGAATATTATGAGCTGCACTTGGATCTGTGTCTTCATAGCCCAGCACACCAACCACTCCAAACAAATCTGTGGCACTAGTGGACTGGGAACCTGGACTGACACCAAAACCAGATCCCACCATCATTAACAAGCATATCCGAAAGACAGTTGATGTAAGTACACATAAACCAAACCAATATACCTGTTCTTTGTACTGTGCTGTACATTTCTATCTAAAATTTCTGGTGCCTGATATGAAATGTAGCCAATGCTATGCAAGAGTAGTTTTCTTCTTGAAGTAAAATGATCGTGAAGCACTAGTAATTCTGCAAATGTTAAGAAGACTATTTCACAGGGCTGTTACTTCCACTCAGGATGGGCTTCTGAAGGTGTTGACATACATGAAGATATTGATGCATGGTTATGAGAACCTCTCTGGGAAATATATTCCTGTGTGAGTTAAATTAGTGAGTGTCAGCAAACTGAAGGCGGAGGGAAAGAACTGGGGTTGTTGGTGGAGAACAACAGAATAGCACAACTCTGAACATGATCCTAACAACAACAATCTTTATTTCTATAGTGCCCTTTCTGGATGGCCATTAAATGCAATTAGATGTCAAGCCACAGAAGGAGATTAGGACAGTTGACGGAAAGCTCAGTTTATGGTCTTAAAGAGGAAAGAGAAGGGAGGCAGCGACATTGAAGGACGGGTTTCCTCATATCTTAGCTAATTTGTAAACGTGATTTGTCTCCTCAATTCCAGGATATTGGACTGAATTATTAAAAAATTTAAATGTGGGAAGCTTTATTTTTGAAAGGGGATCCTTAATTCTAGATTATCCTTCAAGAGGACACATCATATCCACCTTTTCAAGACCCTCAGGACATCAGGACTGATTCTCTGGACATTAGCAAACATGGTGATGGCCAGATTAGGTATGGAAAATTTGGGCTCAGCTCAGGTTGGGTTTGAGTTGGATTTTATCTTTAAATCTGAGCAGATCCCTGCTTGGAAGAAGAAGACTGCGGTACAGAGGCAAAAATATTCAAAGAGGGAATTCTAGAAGTGTGCAGCAAAAGGACTAGGGTTACAGCTGGCATTGGTGACGCAGTTAAAATTGAGGATGCTTTTGGAGCCACATTCCAAATGAATGGATTATTAGGAAGGGTGAGGTCACAGGAGGATTGTGAAGAAGATGAAAATTAACTAGGAGCTCGCAAAGACTATCAATATAGGGACATGGTTTGATGCATCAGTAGTGGTGCTTGGATGATCTCAGGTTTACAGGGTAGAGTGAGGGAAGCAAACCAGGAGTCCTTTACAACAATGAAGGACCAATTTAGACGATATAGGAATAGAAATGATTGGGTTTTATTGATGGCACAGCACTCCCAATATTTGGAGGGTATCAAGCAAGACACAGTGTGGCCAAATCACGCCTTGTCTTGAACTAATTTCTAGCAACCAGATATAAAAGCCAAACTTTGCAAATATTGTAATGTCACACAGACAGAAAATACTGCAAATATTCATTTGGTCAGCGAGCATCTGTGGAGAGAGAAACAGTTAGGTTTACCTATGTATCAAATATGGAGAAGATGAAAAACTTCTTTAAGTATCAAAGAAGCATGCAGGGCTTCATGTGGTATCAGATTAGTTTCCCATTACAAATGGTTTGTGTAAACATTGAGAATGTAACAGGCTCCTGCATCCCACTATTTTGTTAAAATATTTGCCACTTTCTTTCCATGCCTCCCAATGGAATGTTAGTGAATAGGCAGACACTCCTCACAGCGGCCCCTTGAAGTGCTGTGGAGTGGAATTGGGAAAGAGACCATCTTACGTAATGTCAGATTTTTCCAATTCTGCAGTACAACTTTCTCTTCACTGCCTATTGTTTTCCCCTCAAGACCTCACAATGTGGGGAGCCCAAGGCGCGTGATTTTATAATTTAGTCTTGGACTCCTGTAGTGTCCTTGGGTGGAAATTTCATGGGAAATCCCAGGAGAATGTTGGCAGTGTTGTACCTTGACATGGAGCTGAGACCATATCTCACTGCAAAGGTTCTCTGATGCAACTCCAACATTTCACCACGCTCTGCACAGGACATTGAGTTTCTGAAAATTGGCCAACTTATCTTGCTTGCCCATGTCATTTCCATCAGGCAAGAAGCTGGTGCATTTTTGCTGTGGAATCTTTTTTGCTTTGTTTGTTCTGTCTCCAATGAAAGCTCATTAGAGTTTTTAGTCTGTATTTAGGAACTATGATCATGACCATGATGGTTACATCTCCCAAGAAGACTTTGAAAGCATAACTGCCAACTTCCCATTCTTGGACTCCTTCTGTGTTTTGGACAAAGACCAGTAAGTGCATAAAGAGGGCAAATAATTTGCCATACTCTTTTTGTTTGTTCCTTTAGATAAATTGCTCATAGTTACAATGTGAAAATCCATACAAGAGGACAACTTCCTGCAGTCATAATCACTTAAAAAAAATACTTGGCCTGCCCTCAGAGCTTCACCTTTATTACTTAAAAAGCATCTCTTGCCCAGAGTAGGATAATTGAGGACCAGAGGACATAGGTTCAAGGTGAAAGGGAAAAGATTTAATAGGAATCTGGGGGGTAACTTTTTCACACAAAGGACGGTGGGTGTATGGAACAAGTTGCTAGAGGTGGTTGAGGCTGGGTCTATTCCAACATTTAAGAAACAGTTAGACAGGTATATGGATAGAACAGGTTTGGAAGGATATGGACCAAGCGCAGGCAGGTGGCACTAGTGTAGCTGGGGTATGTTGGCCAGTGTGGGCAAGTTGGGCCGAAGGGCCTGTTTCCACACTGTATCACTCTATGACTATCTATCTAGATAAACACTTGAATCTTCGAAGCATAGGTAATGGTTCTAGTTTGGATAAATGGGATTAGTATAGACAGAAGTTCATATGCACCTCATCGAACCTCATCTAATATATTCAGTGCATTCCATGTGACTTTCTTTACATCAGCGAGGCCTCGTAGACAAGCCTACCGTTTTGCTGATCATGTGTGCTCGGTCCGCCTAGGCCTGCTGGATCTCCCAGTTACTAACTATTTTAATTCTGCTCCCATTCCCATACTGACCTTACTTTCCTGGGCTTCCTCCATTGCCAGAGTGAGGTCACACGCAAACTGGAGGAAGCAGTTACGCTTGGATATCTAACAACTCAACGGTACAAATATTGAATGTTCCAATTTTAGGTAACGCCCCATATTTTTTTTGTCTTCTTCTTTCCACCAGCCATCCCCTCTCTTACCTGATCCTGATGCACTCACACTCTCTCACTATCTCAACTCCCTTCCCCTCCCCCTGTCCCCTTTCATCTATATCCCTCCCTCAGGCTTTACATTTCACTCCTCTTTCAACTTCTCTTCTCATCAATACCCTTTGTCTCCTGGCCTCCTTTTTGTCTCTAGCCTTTTCCCCCTCATTTGCCACTCAGAGACCCCCACTTACCTGTATCCACCTATCACTTGCCAGGCTTTGCTCTTCCCCTATCTATTTTCAGTATTCTCTCCCCTGCTACGATTAGTCTGAAGAAAGGCCCGACCTAAAACATTGCCTATCCATGTCCTCCTGAGATGCTGCCTGACCCACTGAGTTACCTGTGGAGGAAAGAACTGCAGATGCTGTTTTAAATCGAAGGTAGATGCAAAATGCTGAATAACTCAGTGGGACAGACAGCATCTCTGGAGAGAAGGAATGGGTGATGTTTCGGGTCGAGACGTTTCGGGTCGAGACCCTTCTTCGAACTGAAGAACTTTGTGTTTTATTTGGTTTTGCAGTGGTAGATTAGTATAGTAATGGTCAGCTTGGACATAATGGGCTGAAGGTCCTGTTTCTGTGCTGTATGACTGAATGACACTATAACTCTAACTGCTGACTATTGGACTCAGAACCAACACTCGTTTGGAAAAGGTTTCTCACTTAATATCAAACGCGCAGACACTTTTGGTTGCAAAGTAGAAGGCAGAGGAGGAAAATTCACCTTTGTTCAGCAATACCTGTTAGATTAATGACCAATGAATGTACTCGCATAGTCTCCCTCTGTGAACAATACCATCAAATGTCTGTAGCTGGTAGCACATACTCCTGCAAATACACTGGCCGGATACGGATTTAGAATCTTCAGTCTTTGTTTTTGCAATGGTTCAACTTGATTGTTTTTTTTCTCCATAGAATTTACGATTTATTTGCTTATTCTCATGTTATTTGATAGAAAAATAGAATAGAAAAAAAAAGACCTCCTGAACCTATAACACTTAGGTGGGTGGTATTGTAGTTAACGAAGATTACAGCATGATTTTGAGCAAAATGCTGGAGAAACTCAGCGGGTGCAGCAGCATCTATGGAGCGAAGGAAATAGGCAATGTTTCAGGCTGAAACCCTTCTTCAGACCAGTCTGAAGAAGGGTTTTGGCCTGAAATGTTGCCTATTTCCTTCGCTCCATAGATGCTGCTGCACCCGCTGAGTTTCTCCAGCATTTTTGTCTACCTTTGATTTTCCAGCCTCTGCAGTTCCTTCTTAAACAAATGATTTTGACCAGTTGGGCAAGTGGGCTGAGGAATGGTTAATGGCGTTTAATGCAGATAAGTGCATGGTGTTGCATTTCGGGAAGTCAAACTAGGGCAGGACCTTCACCGTGAATGACAAGGCTCAGGGGAATGTTGTAGAGCACAGGGATATCCTTGAAATTTGCATCACAGGTGGATGGCGGTTAACAAGGCTTTCAGTACACTGGTCTCTTCAGTCAGGGCATTGAGTATAGAAGTTGGGATGTTATGTTACAGTTGTACAAGATATTGGTGAAGCCACATTTGAAATATTGTGTTCAGTTATGGTCACCCTGATATGGGAAAGATGTTTATAGAGTCATAGAATCTTAAATAGGCCCTTCGGCCCAACTTGCCCACACGGCCAACATGTCCGATCTACACTAGTCCCATCTACCTGAGTTTGCCCCATAACCCTCTAAACCTGTCCTATCCATGTACCGGTCTAAATATTTCTTAAACATTGCGATAGTACCTGCCTCTACTCCCTCCACTGGCAGCTTGTTCCATACAAAGGGGAAAGTATACAATAAATGGCAAGACCCGTAACAGTATTGATGTGCAGAGGGATCCAGGAGTCCATGTTCTTAGCTCATTGAAGGTAGCAGCACAATTAAACAGCATGGTAAAGAAAGACGTATGGTATGGTTGCTTTCATTGCTTGGGACATTGAATCAGGAAGTCATGATGCAACTCTATAGGTCTTTGTTCAAGCCACATTTGGAGTATTGTGTGCAGTTCTGGTCCTCCCAATACAGGAAAGATGTGTAAGCTTTGGAGAGGGTGCAGAGGAGGTTTCCAGATTGCTGCATGGATCAGAGGGTTTCAGCTACAAGGAGAGATTAGATAGACTTGGATTGTTTTCTCTGGAATGTCGGAGATTAAGGGGAGACTTGATAGAAGTATATACAATTATCAGAGGCATAAATAGGGCAGACAATCAGAACCTTTTTCTTAGGGTGGAAATGTGCAACTCTACAGGGCATACAGTAGCTATAAGGTGAGAGGGGGGGAGTTTAATGGGGCAGGTTTTTTACACAGAGAGTAGTGGAGGCTGGAACGCATTGCCAGGGGTGGTGGTGGAGTGTACGATAGTGGCATTTAAGAGACATTTAGATCGGCTCATCAATGTGCAGGGAATAGAGGGATTATGGATCATGTACAGGCATCTGAGATCAGTTTAACTTGGTATCATGTTCAGCACAAAGATTGTGGGCCGAAGGGCTCATTCCTGTGCTGTACTGTTCTATGTTCTATAATGTCATCACATAGCAGGACAGGTGGTGTTTGTGGAAACAAACTGAAATGGTAACTTTGTTTCTATTTCCGCACATGCTGCCTGACCTGCGGAGTGTTTCTATTTTTTTTCTGTTTTTATCCCTGATTAGAATCCCTGTTGCATTCTTGTGCACCAACGTCTTGTGGGTTTTTGTACATGGAAACCATATTGCTTCATCTCTCACCTTTTTGATTAATCCTTCTCAAATCCAAAGGCCTCCCTCTTATTGGCAATGAACGCCGCCTCCCATAGTAATTCCTGCACCCCACGGCTATGTTGTAATACAACCTTCCATTCCCAAATTCATGCTGTTTACAAATTTGGATATGTGGATTTCTGGTTGAAGTCATTAGAAGAGTAAAACTGATGGTTCAGTTCAGATCCCTGAGGCAACATTGCCTTTTACATCCCATCAATCAAATAAACACTCCTTTATTCCTATTCTTTGCACTCCACCTTCCAAACCATCCCATGATCACAGTGCTTTGCCGAACATTTTCCTTTTTGCTCATACTCTTATTCAAATTGTTAACTAATGCCTTCTGGAGGTCTGTACAGAATCTGCCCAGAGATTGACCATGATGGTAATCTCAGCTATATGAGTTATACATGATCTGCCCTTTCTGATTCATGACCACCTGATACATGCTCATGCACTGAACCTCTGACAAAGTTCAGTAATGGCCCCAAATTTGATGGAGTCGTTACCTAAACATTTATTTCCTCTTCACTTAAATAACAGAATGATACTTATAATTTTCCATTTGTTGCCACGGTTCCAGTGAGCTTTGTAATATTATGATTCATACATCTGCAATTTCTTCACTGCTCCTCCTCAGGCTTGTAAATACCCTGGGACATTCAATCTCAGAGAGAACAACTGTGTGCTATTTCTGTTACCAGCATGATACACATGTGATGCATCATTCCTATCGCTTGTAAACAAATATAATTTTTCCAATGGAACCAGTGCCCCATTAAGCTTGAGCTGAATTTTCATTTTTCCTCTACTCTTGGGATTATTAAGGGGCCAGTTTAAGCAGCTACAAGAGGCAGGAAACAAAATACTTTATTCCTAGATCTCACTCCTGGGTTGAATAACATGGCTCTGAAGACCTGCTGGATAGGGCTAAGGGCAGACGAGCAATAGTGAAAGGGGACTCCAAAGTCGGATGTAGACAGGCAAATCTGTGGCCGCAAGTGAGACTTCTGGAAGCTGTGTTGCCTCTTAGTGCCAAGGTCCAGGAAGTCTCAAGTGGGCACAAGGCAATCTAAGATGGGAGGGTGAGTAGCCAAAGGTCATGGTCCATATTGGTATCAATGACAAGCAAGATACCTGTGAGGTCCTATAAAGAGAATCTAGGGAGTTATGTGGTAGGTTGAAAAACATGGCCTCCAGATTTGTAATCTCAGGTTTACTACCCATGCCACATGCTGGTGAGTCAAGAAATACAAAGATTGTACAGTTCATAAATTATAGTTAGTGATAGTCTTGGCAACATGTTCAGCATAGACGTTGTAGGAGAAAGGGCCTGTTTGTGTGCTGCACTGTTCTATGTTCTATGTTTTAAATTTTTAATGTGGTTGCAGAGCTGATTCAGGAGGGAATGTTTCAGTTACATATGGATTATTGGGCTCTTTTCCAGGATAGATGAGATCTGTAGAACAACGATGACTTTCACCTGAACTGAACTAATTTTCTTGCAGGGTGGTGGGGGGGGGGGTTGCTAATGCTACACAGGCAGTTTTAAACTATAATGGCAGGCGGGTAGGAACCAGTGGAGCAGGTCAGCATCTGGAGAAACTGATGGGATGCTAGAGTTATGACTAGTAAATCTCAAAGGAAGGACAGAAAGGGAGCAGTTATTGAACATGGTGAGACTGCTGAGCTGGTGTATTTATTTCTGTGCAAGGAGTGTTGTGAGTAAGGTGGATGACCTTAGAGTCTTAATCAGTGCATAGAACTATGATATTGTGATCATTATTGAGACACGGTTATGAGATGACAGGCACTATGGAGAAAGGGTAGAAAAGGTGGAGGAGTTGCATTACTAATCAGGGAAAATGTCAGGACCGCACTCATAGAGGACATACAGAGGAGTTCAACTCCTTGGCCAAATGGTTAGAGCTTCAAATAAGAAATGTGCAATCACTCCAATGGAATTATATTATAGGTTTCCCAATAGCCAATAATTGAGGAATGGATCTGTAGGTAGATTATAGATAGCTGTAAAAGCAACAGGGTTGTCATAGCGGGCCATTTTAACTTCTCCAATATTGACTGGGACTTACTCAGTGCAAGGGGCTCAGATGGGGTAGAATTTGCTGGGTGTATCCAAGAGAGGTTTCTTGAAATGGTAACAGGATAGTCCAACCAGAGGAGGGACCAAACTGGACCTTGTGTTGGGAAATTTGCCTGGTCCAGTGCCTGGCACAATATTTTGTGAATAATGATCACAATTCCTCATGTTTTAAGATAGTTATGCTTGAACTTTGAAGGAAAATACTAAATTGGGGAAGGGCAAATTACAACATTATTAGGCAGGAGCGAGGGCTAATTTGGGAACAGCTGTTATTTGGGAACAGCTGTTGGGAACTTGGGAACTTGGGAACTTGGGAACTTGGGAACAGCTGTTATTTAGGTAAGTCCACATTTAACGCATGAGAGTTGTTTGGAGTCCGGCTGATCAGAGTTCAGGACTGGCTTGTCCCAGTAAGGAGGAGGGACAAGGTTGGAAAGATAAGGGAATCTTGGAGGTCAAGAAATGTTTGAAATTTCTTCATAAAGAAAAATGAAACAAATGTAAGATTTAGAAAATCAGTGGAATACAAAGAAAGTATGAAAAAACTCAAACAGGAAATTAGGAGGGCCAGAAGGAGGGCCAATCATTGGCAAATCAGATTGAAGAGAATCCAAAGGCATTTTATACATAAATAAATAACACAAGGGTAAGCAGGAGAGGGTTGAAGAGAAGACTCCAGACACCTTGAAGGAGGGTACTGAAGGCTGCATTTGGAGTATTGCAATTCTGGTCACCCCATTACAGGAAGGATGAGGAGGCTTTGGAAGGTGCAGAGGAGGTTTACCAGAGTGATGCCTGGATTAGGGCGTATGAGCTACAGGATGAGATTGGATAGACTTGGATTGTTTTCTCTGAAAAGCTGGAGGTTACAGGCAGACCTGATAGAATTATATAAAATCATAAGAAGCATAGATAGGTTAGATACTTTTAGGTTAGAAGCATAGATAGGTTAGACATGGCTTAAATGGCCTCCCCTTTATTCTAAGACTGTGGCCCCTGGTTCAGGACTCGCCCAACATTGGGAAAAAAAATTCCTGCATCTAGCTTGTCCAGTCCTTTTATAATTTTTTATGTTTCAATAAGATGCCCTCTCATCCTTCTTAACTCCAGTGAATACAAGCCTAGTCTTTTCAATCTTTTCTCATATGACAGTCCCGCCATCCCAGGGATCAATCTCGTGAACCTACGCTGCACTGCCTCAATCACAAGGATGTCCTTACTCAAATTAGGAGACCAAAACTGTACACAATACTCCAGAGGTCTTACCAGAGCCCTATACAACTGCAGAAGAACCTCTTTACTCCTATACTGAAATCCTCTTGTTATGAAGGCCAACATTCCATTAGCTTTCTTCACTGCCTGCTGTACCTGCACGCCAACTTTCAGTGACTGGTGTACAAAGACACCCAGGTCACGCTGCACCTCCCCTTTACCTAACCTAACCTCATTGAGATAATAATCTGCCCCCTTGTTTTTGCCGCCAAAGTGGATAACCTCACATTTATCTATATTATACGGCATCTGCCAGCCTGCAACCTCCTAACATCCTCTTCACAGTTCACTCTGCCACCCAGCTTTGTGTCATCCGCAAACTTGCTAGTGTCGGTCCTAATTCCCTCTTCCAAATCATTAATATATATGGTAAACAGTTGCGGCCCCAACACCGAGCCTTGCGGCACTCCACTCGCCACTGCCTGCCATTATGAAAAGGACCCGTTCACTCCTACTCTTTGTTTCCTGTCTGCCAACCAATTTTCTATCCACGTCAACACCCTCCCCCCAATACCATGTGCTCTAATTTTAGTCATGAGTCTCCCGTGCGAGACCTTATCAAAGGCTTTCTGAAAGTCTAGATACACTACATCCACTGGCTCCCCTTCATCCATTTTACTTGTCACATCTTCAAAAAATTCCAGAAGATTAGTCAAGCATGATTTCCCTTTCATAAATCCGTTGACTTGGACTAATCCTTTTACTGCTATCCAAATGCCCCATTATTACCTCTTTAATAATTGACTCCAGCATCTTTCCCACCACCGAAGTTAGGCTAATTGGTCTGTAATTCCCCGTTTTCTCTCTCGCTCCTTTCTTGAAAAGTGGGATAACATTAGCTATCCTCCAATCCACAGGAACTGATCCTGAATCTATTGAACATTGGAAAATGATCACCAATGCGTCCACTATTTCTAGAGCCACCTCCCTGAGAACCCTGGGATGCAGACCATCCAGCCCAGGGGATTTATCATCCTTCAGTCCCATTAGCTTACCCAATACTATTTCTCGCCTAATGAAAATTTCTTTCAGTTCCTCTACCCCCTTAGATCCTCTGTCCTCCAGTACATCTGGGAGATTGTTTGTGTCTTCCTTAGTGAAGACAGATCTGAAGTACCTGTTCAACTCTTCTGCCATTTCCTTGTTACCCATAATAATTTCACCCGTGTCTGCCTTCAAGGGACCCACATTTGACTTTGCTACTCTTCTTCCCTCAACATATCTAAAGAAGCTTTTACTGTCCTGCTTTATATTCCTGGCTTCCCCTCGTACTTCATCTTTTCAGCCCGTATTGCCCGTTTTGTTTCCTTCTGTTGTCCAATGAAAGTTTCCCAATCCTCTGGCTTCCGGCTACTCTTTGCTGTGTTATACATCTTTTCTTTTAGTTTTATTCTATCCCTAACTTCTCTTGTCAGCCACGGTTGCCTCCTACTCCCCTTAGAATCTTTCTTCCTTTTTGGAATGAAATGATCCTGCGTCTTCTGGATTATGCCCAGAAATTCCTGCCATTGCTGTTCCACCGTCATTCCTGCTAGGATCCCTTTCCAGTCTACTTTGGCCAGCTCCTCTCTCATGCCTTCATAGTCCCCTTTGTTCAACTGCATCACTGCCACTTCTGATTTAACCTTCTCCTTCTCAAATTGCAGATTAAAACTAATCATATTATGATCACTATCTCCAAGCGGTTCCTTTACCTCAAGTTCTCTTATCAAATCTGGTTCATTAGACAACACTAATTCCAGAATTGCCTTTTCTCTGGTTGGCTCCATTACAAGCTGCTCTAAGAATCTATCTCGGAGGCACTCTACAAACTCTCTTTCTTGGGGTCCTGAACCAACCTGATTTTCCCAGTCTACCTGCATATTGAAATCTCCCATCATCACAGTGGCATTACCTTTGTTACATGCCAGTTTGAACTCCTGCTGCAACTTACACCCTACATCAGGGCTACTATTTGGGGGTCTGTAGATAACACCAATTAGTGTCTTCTTGCCTTTACAATTCCTCAACTCAATCCACAGTGACTCTATCTCGTCAGTCCCTATGTCTTCCTTCGCAAGGGACTGAATTCCATGCCTCACCAACAGAGCTACCCCCCCTCCTCTGCCCACCTGCCTGTCCTTTCTATAGGATGTATAACCCTGAATATTAAGTTCCCAGGCCCGATCCTCCTGTAGCCACGTCTCAGTAATCCCCACAATGTCATATCTACCAACCTCTAACTGAGCCTCAAGCTCATCTACTTTACTTTTCTTATACTTCGCGCATTCATATACAATACTTTTAATTCCTTACGCATCTCACCTTTCACATCGATCCCTATTACACTTGGCCAGGTGTGCAGGGCAGGTTTTTTACACAGAGGGTGGTCAGCACCTGGAATGCGCTGTCGGGGGTGGTGGTTGAGGCAAATTTGATAGTAACATTTGAGAGACTTTTGGATACGCATATAGTATGCAGGGAATGGAGGGATATGGATTATGCGCAGGTATATAAGAGATGATCTTGGTATCATGTTTAGCACAGACATTGTACTGTACTGTACTAAGTTCTAAGTAGGTGAGATACTAAAGGTGTACATGACATTGGTATTCTTCAAGGAGTATGACGGAGGAAAGTGGGATCATTGTAGGGTGTGCCCATATGCTAGAGCATTTTGAGATCAAGAAGGAGTTGGTGTTGGATATCTTGAAGAACATTAAGGTTCTTGAAGAACCTGTTCCTACTGGTTTTTTTTTTAAATTGCTGTTTTTTTCTCCCTTTTTCCTTCCACCCACAATATTTAATATGTAAAAGAATATGTGATTCTGTTCCATTCTGTTTGTAGTTTGTTTGTCTGCTTGTTTGTATTTTGCACAAAGTCCGCGAGCATTGCCACTTTTCATTTCACTGCACATCTCATAGAAACATAGAAAATAGGTGCAGGAAGAGGCCATTCGGCCCTTCGAGCCAGCACCGCCATTCATTGTGATCATGGCTGATCGTCTCCTATCAATAACCCGTGCCTGCCTTCTCCCCATATCCATTGACTCCACTAGACCCTAGAACTCTATCTAACTCTCATCTCATATGTGTATGTGACGAATAAACTTGACTTGACTTGACTTGACTGTGCCTGATGGGAATGATCCTGGGTTATTGAGAGAGGAAAGAGAGGAAATTGCTGGAGCCTTGATGAAGATGTTTGTATCATCGCTGGCAACAAAGGACTGGAAGATCTTGTTCATTTGTTTAAGAAGGGAAATAGGGATAATCCAGGAAATTACGGGCCGGTGAACCTCACATCAGTGGTAGAGAAGCTATTGGAAACGATTCTTAGGGATCAGATTTACTCACACTTACAGAAAAACATAAACCAGTAGAGAACAGGAAAGGCCCTGCCTGTGCCGTACACAATGCCAAGACAGGAAAATAGACACAAAATGCTGGAGGAACTCAGTGGGACAGGCAGCATCTCTGGAGAGAAGGAATGGGTGACGTTTCAGGTTGAGTCCCTTCTTCAGACTGAAGAAGGAACTCGACCCGAAACGTCGCCCATTCTTTCTCTCCAGAAATGCTGCCTGTCCCGCTGAGTTCCTCCAGCATTTTGCATCTAACCGGTTAAAATCAGCATCTGTAGTTCCTTCCTACACAATGCCAAGACAATTCCTTGTCTGCCTGCACATACTTCATTGCCCGCCAATCCCTGTACATTCTTGCGCCTATCCAAAAGTCGCTTAAATGCCACTATTGTATCTGGCTTCATCTCTACCCATGACAGTGCGTTCCAGGCAACCACCACCCTCGGTAGAAAAAAACTTGCCCGGCACGACTCCTTTAAAATGTGCCCCTCTCATCTTAAAGATATGCTCTCCAGTTGTGATATTCCCATATTGGGGGGAAAGGTTCTGCCTGTCTACCCTATCTATGCCTCTTATAATTTTATCATCCTCGATCAGGTCTCCTCCAACAAACTGCATTCCAGAGGAAACATTCCAAGTCTATCCAACCTTTCCTTGTAGCTAAGACCCTCCAGGCATCAATCTGGTAAATCTCCTCAGCACCCTTTCTAAAGCCTCCTCATTCTTCCTGTATTTGGGCACCAGAATTGCATGCTGTATTCCAATTGTGATCAAACCAAAGACCACAGCATGAAATTCATTGCCACAGGCGGCTGTGGAGGCCAAGTCAGTGGATATTTTTAAGGTGAAGATTGACATATTCTTGATTAGTAAGGGTATCAGGGGTCAGTGGGAGAAGGCAGGAGAGTGGGGTTGAGAGGGAAAGATAGATCAGCCATGAATGAATGGTGGCAGAGTGGACGATGGGCTAAATGTCCTAATTCTGCTCCTGGAACATGAATTTAGACTTCTTGACTCTAATACTCAATGCCGTTACCAATGAAGACAAGCATTACATATGCCTTCTCTACCGCTGTCTACTTATGTTGCAACTTTTAGGGACATGGGATTGGACCCCAAGATCCCTCTGTACATCAATGCTGTTAAGGGTCTTGCCATTAATCCTAAATTTTCACCTTACTTTCTACCTCCCAGAGTGCAACACCCCACACTTACTCCAATTAAACTCCATCTGCCATTTATCAGCCCATTTCTGTAGCTGATCTATATCCCACTGTATACTTTGACAAACTTCCTAACAGTCTGCAACTTCAGCAAACTTGCTGTCATCTTCAAACCTACTCACCAACCCATCTACATTTACATCTTAGCCATTTATACATATCATGAACAACAAAGGTCCCAGCACACATCCCTGCAGAACTCTGCTGGCCACAGTCCTCCAGCCTGAATATCAGCCTTTCCTCACAACACTCTGTCTTCTATCAGTAAGCCGGTTATGTATCCACCTGAGCTAGTCCCTGTGGATAACATCCACCACTCTACCCTGATCAATAATCTTTGCCTCCTCCACAAAAAGCACGATTAAGTTAGTAAGACGACCTGCTGCATACAAAGCAATGTTGACTCTCGCTAATTAACCTATTCTCTTCCAAATGGGAGTAAATCCTATCCTGAATAGCTTCCCTACCATTGATGTAAGGCTACCTGGATTGTCTCTACTTCCCATTTAGAACAAAGTGACAATATCAGCAACTCTCTTGTCTTCTGGGATCTCGCCTGTGCCAAGAGAAGATGCGGAAATCTTCATCAAGGGTCCTGTAATCTCCTCTTTTGCCTTTCTCAATAACCCGGTATAGATCCCATCAGGCTTTATCCACCTTATGCTCTTCAAGAGCCCAGCACCTCCTCTTTCTTAATATCAAACTGCACTCACCTATTAGTATCCTCCATACTTGGAAGATAATGGGCTAATTAGAGATATTCAGCCTGGCTCTATGTGAGACAAATCATATCTTACACATTTGATTGAGAATTTGAGAAGGTGACAAAGTTGATTGATGAAGGAAGGGCAGTTTATGTTTTTTACATGGGGTTAACAAGGAAGGGCCTTCATGTTAGGCTGATGAGAAGATGAAGGTGCATGTGGTCCATGGTGGCATGGTAATTTAAAACTGGCTTACCCATAGAAGACAGAGAGTAGTAGTGGAATCTTATTGTTCAGCAATAAATAGTGAGAGACTTTCAGTGGAGGTTGTTTTAAATAATCAGGAATGATTTGTTTTTAAGTTTTCAAGATATTAAGAGAACATGACAGGGTAAATACAGAGAAACCATTTTCATTGGATGGGAAGGCATAAGATGATAATTAGGGACAGACCTTCCAGAATGAAATTCATCATCGGGTCATGTATCACAGAAACAGCCCTTTGGCCTAACTTGCCTGTGCTGACCAAGATGCCTCACCTAAGCTAGCCCGAGTTACTTGAGTTTGATCAAGATCTCTCCCTACCTTTCCCATCTATATACCCGTCCAAAGGTCTTTCAGATGTGCCTTAATTATTTCCTCTGGCAGCTCGTTCCATATACCCACCATCATCTGTGTGAAAAAGTTGCCTCTTGGGTTCCTATTAAATCTCTCTTCTCTCACCTTTAGTCCATTAGTTCTTTATCGTGGAGAAACGATTGTGTGCATTCACCTTATCTTTTCCCCTTATGCTTTTAAACACCTCTATAAGATCACCCCGCAGCCTCTTGCACTTCAAGGTATAATGTTCTGGCCTGCCCAACCTTGCCCTGTAGCTCATGCCCTCAAGCCTTGGCAACAGTGCCATAAACCTTCTCTGCACTCTTTTCAGCTTAATGGCATCATAATCTCCCAACTTCTAGATTTAATTCCCTGACTGATGAAGCCCAGCATGCCAAAAGCCTACAAGATAACTTTCAGGAAATTATGCACTTTTACCCCTTGGTCTCTCTGCTATACAACACCTCCAAGAGGCCTACTGTGTGTGGGTGTATGTTTTTGACTTTGCAAAATGCAACGTATCCATATTAAACTCCATCAACCATTCCTCAGCCCACCTGTCCACTGATCAAGATCCTGCTGCAATGTTTGATAGCCATCTTCACTATCTACATTATCATCCACTTTTGTGTCATCTGCAAAATTGCTAACTTTGTACATTTTGATCCAAACCATTGATACTGATGATGAACAGCCATGGGTCCAGCATCAATCCAAAAGGCACACCATTAGTCTCAGGCCTCCAGTCAAAAAACAACTTTCAGCCAGTTCTCCCTGAATCCCAAGTGATCTAACATTCCAGAATATTGTACCGTGCGGAACCTTATCAAAGGCCTTGCTGAAGCCCATATGGATTATGTCTATGGCCTTGTGTTCATTAATCTTCTTGGTTGTTTATTAAAAAAAAACTCAATCAAATTTGTGAGACACCATCTCCAACACACAAAGCCATGCTGACTGTCCCTAATCATCCCATCTTTCCAAATGCATATATGGATGCACGCTTCCCTGAAGAAGGTAATGAGACTTCAGAACTCTCTTTCATTAGTGGAAATTGTTACCAGGCCAATCTTTCATTTCATATCCATGTCTGATTTCATTTTTTGATTAATAAAGTGTTAGATAATGTATGGGAGAAACAAGGATATGGAGTCAAGTATGATCTTGCCAAAAGGCAAAACTATGCTGGGGGTGGCAGGAATGTTTCCTCCTATTCCTCCATTCACTTGCTCCTTTGGTTTGGAATAAGTTGGTGATACCATGTTGCATCAAGTTAATTATAAAATATAGCATCTATACAAGAAATAAATGTGTTTGCTCCCCCTTATGTTTGCCAGGGATGGGCGGATCAGTAAAGATGAAATGATGGCCTATTTTCTGAGGGCAAAATCACAGCTCCAGTGCAAAATGGGACCAGGCTTTATTCACAATTTTCAAGAGATGACATATCTCAAGCCAACATTCTGTGAGCATTGTGCGGGATTTGTAAGTACATCCACTAAATATATTAGTTTTGCATTAACTGCCCCTGGGCAATGTTTTTTTCCACTCTGTTTCAGACCGATGCCTTCTTTTGGAAATGTAATCCACATAAAAGCTTTGCATGGGAGAGTGTAGAGAAATCCCAGGCCAGCAATATTCAAATACCTGTCAGCAGGTGCCTGACACTGGAGAAACCCAGGAAATCCAGGGAAACCAGGACACCATGTGTATGGAAACTTATTTGCTAGATAGGTCTACTTCCCTCTCCTCCCTCATATCTTGAGCTTGTGCAACACCTCAACAATATTCTTCTTTGATCCATGGCTTATGCACAGTTACTGGAGGTAATATTTAAAGGCCTGCTCAAGTATCAGCTAGACTAGCCTCACGTTTGAAGCAATGTATCCTGGACAGACGAAAAGGGTAAATAACACTAATAATGCATTTCAAAAACATAAAATTCCACATGTTTATAGAAGTATTGATTTGGATAATGAGCATCATTAATCTAGAGATTTTGTACTAGATCTAGGAATATCCCCATCCTCAGCATAAGGTTATTCTATCAATGAGAATTATATTGGAGAGCATTACAAAAGGCGGTAGTGAACATGTTACTGGAATAATCTCTAATTATTAACTGCCCAGCTATCATCTTCTGATCTTTAATAATTAAGAACTAAATGGATATCCTAAAACCTAGTATTGAATTACTGAACACAAAGCTAACATCTGCTGGTGCAGCTTTAAATGGGGCTGCAGAGGCTGTGTGGGAGATGCCTGATGGTGTTGGGTGTGCAATTGAGAAGTGACTGTTTTTCATGTCAGTCCTCCTGTCCCCACCAAATTGATACAGGAATTCTATAAAGTGACAGTCATTAGTGCATATGTCTCATCGTATCTGAACATCTCTTCACTGATCCTCCGCATGTCTCTGAATCATGTGGCTCTGAATTATTGGGTAAGTGACGTGAGCAGTGATAAACTAATTGAATGAGTGATATGAGCAGACAAGAATTAAGCAGTCCATGTTGGAGGGTACGGACACAAGAAAATGGCAGCAGGGAGTAGCTACTGGGCCCCTCAAAGCTGCCCCACCATTCTATATCATAGCTGATGTCCACCTTAGGTATAGCTAAAGATTTGGCCTCCGGCACACTTTTAGTGATTATCTACCCTCTGAGGGATTTCCATGCACCTGTCACATATGTCTTGCCCTATCCTTCATCTCCACCATTTTTGAAAAGCTGCCATCAATAATCTTTTGCGGTGGACATTGTGTCATATTAAGTCCACATCCTGTCACATTACCAAGCCGTGTGGCAGAGGTGACCTGTCTCTGCAGGTTCCTGACTCTGTGCTCCCTGTTAATTCAAGCTGGGTGCTTTCAACCACAGCTGTTCATTCACAGCACCTGCACTTTTCACGGCACGGCAACCACACCACTTTTCCTTTTGCTTCGTCCCAGCTTCACGCCCCCTCATTTTAAGCTTCGCTCCACCATCAGAGAGAAGTAAACAATAATCGTGTTTAATGTAAACACCTGCAATGAGACAGATTAGTAGCTAGAGTGTTAATCATGACCCTGCCACGTTATCCCATCCCTCCCAACTGATGTGGACCGTTTGCCAGGATGAATTGTCATTGATTTCTTTTACGCCATTGATCATTTTCAGTTTAAGTTTGCTCCATTCTAAGAGAGGTTGGGGGGAGAAGTGCAGAAGACCACATTAGGCCTGAAATAATGATTCCCATCTACAAGTGGCAGGAAGGGTGTTGTGTGCAGCTCCATCCTGTTTGTGCTGCGACAGGCCATGGGTCCTTCCTCTTTCATTATTTCACCTTCCTTCCAGTTTCCTTACCAAGTCATTAACATTCCTTTGCTCTCTTTGCAGCTCTGGGGTATAATCAAACAAGGACACAAGTGTAAAGGTAAGTAAGAACTCACTCTTTCTTGTGTTAGTACTGGCAGAGGGAGCTTTAGGGATGTGCAGCTGAGGGATCTAGGGCCTTGTAAAGCAGAGCCCCGCAACCCTAGTGACATCTTTGGTCTGCTAAGACAGGGCAAAGGGGCCAGTTTATTTCTGCAGCAGCCACATTCATTTGTTAACTTTCTTCTCTCTGTGGGGGATAAAGGCGTCATGCTGATAACCTGTTGCATGAGACAAATTATGAAATTGTTAAGGTAGACACAAAATGCTGGAGAAACTCAGTGGGTGAGGCAGCATCTATGGAGAGAAGGAATTGGTGACATTTCGGGTCGAGACCCTTCTTCAGACTAATGTCAGGGGAGGGGGAAGGACAAAGAAAGAATTTAGACGTAGACAGTGGGACTAGTGGGAGAACTGGGAAGGGGGAGGGAATAGAGAGAGAGAGAGAGCAAGGGCTACCTGAAGTTAGAGAAGTCAATGTTCATACCGCTGGGGTGTAAAAGCAGCACAGGGGATGTGTTAAACACCTTCACATCATCTTTGGCAGTATCTCAGGATCGAGGATAACTTGCTTATACCACAGTTCTTTGAGTTGTGAAGTAGTTGATGAGGTTGATGTGGAAACTGCAGAGAGGGCAGGACTTGCTTGATGGGACAGGTTTGGTATGAACCATGGGAGATACTGCCCTCCCCCTGCTGTTTACACTGGGCTTCCATATGCACCTGAAGAAGGGACCCTCGTGTTCTCAGTACCTTCCCAAATGCTTTCCATTTAGAGGTTGATTGCCAAGGTGGAAATGAAGCAAGTTTTTAAAAGATGGCATTGAGAATATTCCTGAATAGTTTTCAATGTTCTCCTGGCAACCTGGTGCCATAAGAGAGCTTGCGGTAGACCCAGTGTCAGGCAGGTGTACGTTGTGGATCAGCCAAAGTATAATTTGAGGAAAGGTTATAATGAGAGCTTGGTCATGTTGGGATGGGAGAGGATACTGGCATTGCTTTATTTACCCTTCCAATGAGTTGCTGCTCAAGGCGCTTTGAACTGGGTTTGAGCTTGACCTTCACTTCTTTCTGTAAAGAGTTTTGATGTTCTCCCTGTGACTACATGAATTTCCTCCACTTTCCTCCATACCCTAAAGATGTGTTGGTTGATAGATTCATTGGCTTTGTCAATTACGCACGGTGGAGGTGGAATTTTAGTTTAGAGATACAGTGCAGAAACAGGCCCTTCGGCCCACCGAGTCCGCACTGACCAGCGGTCCCTCAACATTAACATTATCCTACACACACACTAGGGACTATTTGTACTTATACCAAGCCAATTTATCTACATACCTGTACATCTTTGGAGCGTGGGAGGAAAACGAAGATCTTGGAGAAAACCCACGCGGTCACAGGGAGAACGTACAAACTCTATACAGACAGCACGCGTAGTCGGGACCGAACCTGGATCTCTGGCGCTGCAAGTGCTGTAAGCAAGCACCTCTACCACTGTGCCACCGTGCGAGAAAAATGTTTAATAGGAACCTGAGTGGCAACTGTTTCACTTAGAGGGTGGTGTGGCACCCTCTAAGTGGCGGCGCTGTCGTACAGCAGCGGCTCGCCTGCAGTCCGTCTGTTTTTACTTTTTTTGTTGTTTTCTTTTGTCCTGTTTCAGTTAAATTTTAGTTTATTGGGTTGTGTATGTGTGGGTGGGGGGGTGGGGTGAAACATGACTTTTGTCTCTTCCTTCGGGGGAATGCGACTTTTTCTTGTCGTGTCCCCCTTCTCTGCCTCCGTCTGCGCTGAGGCCAAAATGGCGGAGCTGCCGGCCTCCAACTCCAACTGCGAGCGACCGACCGACCTCGAGGCTCCGGAGGCAGAGCCAAGACTTACCAGCGCGGGGCTGGCCTGCTTCGGGGCTGCGGTGGCGTTCCGGCGGTGGCGACCGAGGACACTGGTGGCGACCTGAATCCGGAGGCTCGGCCGCAGCTGGCCCAGTGGACGACATCTTCGGGAGCGCGAGGCTGGCCGGCTTCGGAGCTGCGGTGGCGTTCCGGCGGTGGCGACCTGAATCCGGAGGCATCATGTTGCCACACAGTTCGTCGACATCGTCGGGAGCGCGCAGGTCACAGGAGGGTGACCTGTTTTTCTGGGGCTCCCGCAACTACAGCTGCGTCCGCTGGACTGGAGGGCGGCAGCTTCGGCAGCTTCGACCACCCCGGGCCGCGGAGTTTGAGCCGGCCCGTCGCGGAGCACGGATTCGGCCGCTGGACTGGCTTACCGCCGCCCGGCGGGGCCACAGCATCAGAAGCCTGGATCGCCTCAGCGCAGAGGGAGAATAAAGCGGGAAGAGACAGAGACTTTAAGACTTTTGCCTCCATCACAGTGAGGAGGTGCCTGGTGAACTCACTGTGGTGGATGTTAATTTGTGTTTATTGTGTGTTTTGTCATTTATTATTATATGTATGACTGCAGGCAACGAAATTTCGTTCAGACCGAAAGGTCTGAATGACAAATAAAGGAATCTCTCTAATCTCTAATCTCTAATCTCTAATCTCTCTAAGTGTGTATACAACTGTTTCACTTGGAGGGTGGTGTGAACAAGTTTCCAAATGTAATAGTCAGACAGGTACAATAATGACATTTAATAGACATTGAACAGGTACATGGTGGGAAATGTTCAGAGGGATATGGGCCAAACATAGGTAAATGGGATTATCTTAGATGGGGCAACTTAGTTAGCACAGACGAGTTGGACTGAAAGACCTGTTTCTGTGCTGCATGACACTGAGTGTAAAGAATGTTGCATTGGTGGGAGACTTTTAATTATGCTTGATACTGTGAAGTTGGGTAGCAATGGTGGATTATGGTGGACATTATCGGTTATATCTGTTATATCAACTTTTTAGTGCTCAGAGGTGCTGACACTCACGTTGTCTCACTTTTACTTCCTTGTTTAACAGATTGTGGTGTCAACTGCCATAAGCAATGCAAAGACCTGCTGGTGTTAGCATGTCGGAAACTGCGAAAGAGTACCTCTCTGGAGAGTTCTTCACCATCTTCACAGAGCCACGGCTCCCTGCCCAACAGTCCGGCAATCCTCTCCTGTGCAAACGGTAGGCACAACTGATGTGATCCATGGAACATTGTTGACTTGGGAATGCACACGTGTTTTATTCCCTTTTCTCTTCGTCTCCCCAGTGGAAAATACACCTTCACTTTGTGAAATGATGCAGTTATTAAGTGTGGCTTTTGGCAACATGAGAATGTGCATTCAT
The DNA here is from genome assembly GCA_038087875.1 of Malacoraja senta. Lineage (NCBI taxonomy): Eukaryota > Metazoa > Chordata > Chondrichthyes > Rajiformes > Rajidae > Malacoraja > Malacoraja senta. The sequence continues at coordinate 116,184,583 of CM075978.1, read as the reverse complement.
CTGCCTGTTATTAAAAAGTGTTTGAATTAATTACTGGTACCACTGATATAAGAGAGAGTCATAATCATGTTAGCATTAAGTCACTAATGTCAATCACTCTGATTAATGGATGAGCATTTTTAGGTGATATGCATAGTTCAATGGCAGTGAACGCGCCTTTTCACTCAGAAGGTTATCGATTCATGTCCCATTCCTGAGATTTGATCATAAACAACCGGGCTGATACTCCAGATATTCTAAATAGGGAGAGGATTCAGAAATCGAAGGTGCAAAGAGAGTTGGGAGTGCTGGTGCAGGATTTCCACAGGGTTGATTTGCAGGTTGATTCAGTAATAAGGAAGGCAAATACAATGCTAGCATTCGAGGGGACGAGATTAAAAAAACTAGTATTTAATGTTGACGCTTTATCAGGCAATTGTGAGGCCACATTTTGAATATTGTGAGCAGTTTTGGGGCCCCATATCTGAGGAAGGATGCATTGCCGCTGGAGAGGGTCCAGAGGAGGTTTACAAGGATGATCCCAGGGATGATTGGGTTAACGTATGAGGAGAGTTTGAAGGCTCTGAGCCTGTAGTCGCTGGAGTTTAGAAGCATGATGGGGGATCTCATTGAAACTTACAGGATAATGAAAACCTCTGAATAGAGTGGAGATGGAAAGGATGTTTCCAGTAATGGGAGAGTCTAGAACTAGAAGGCGCAGCCTTGGAATACAAGAACATACCTTCAAAATTGAGATGAGGAAGTATTTCTTTGGCCAGAGGATGTTGAATCTGTGGAATTCATTGCCATGGTCAACTGTGCAGGCCAAGACATTAGGTATTGGGACATTAAGTCGGAGATTGATCGTTTCTTGATTAGGAAGGGCATCTTGATTCGGGAGGGAAGTAGTAAGAATCCAAAGAATAACAGGCCGGTATGCCTCATGTTAGGGGTAGGGAAACTATTGGAGAGGATTCTTTGGGATAGGATTTATTCCCATTTGGAGGATAATGGGTTAATTAGGGACAGTTGGCATGGCTTTATATATGGCAGGTCGTTTCTCACCAACTTGATGTGAGTTTTGTGAAAAGGTGACCAAGGTGATTAAAGAGGTGGATGTTGTCTACATGCATTTAGTAAGACATTTGATAAAGTCGTCCATGGTAGGCTGATCCAGAAGATTAAGATATACGGCTTAACAGTGACTTGGTTTTAATGGATTTGAAACTGTTTACAGATAGAAGACAGAAGAGTGTGCTGGAAGGACAATATTCAGGCTGGAAGTCAGAGATCAGTGGAGTTCCTCAGGGATCTACGTTGGGACCTCTGCTGTTTGTGATACACATAAATAATTTGGATGTAAACATAGATGGGTTCGTTAGTAAGCTTGCAGATAATACCAAGATTGCCATGGTCATGGGCTGTGAGGAACAATGCTAACAGGTCAGCTGCTAAAATAGGCAGAGAAATGGCAGATGGAGTTTAATACAAGCATGTGTGAAGTGTTGCACTTTTGGAGGTCAAATGTAAGGGGAAGATATACAATTAATGGCATGACCTTTAACAACATTGTTTTACGGAGGGATCTTGGGGTTTAAGTCCATAACTTGCTGAAAGTGGCAACACAAGTAGATAGAGTGGTAAAGGAGGCATATGATATGCTTGCTTTCATAGTTCGGGGCACTGAGTATAAGTCAGGAGGTCATGATGCAGCTTTATAGGACTTTCATTAGACCGCATTTGGAGAAGGGTGTAAACATATTTGGAGTATTGCGTGCAGTTCTGATTGCCCCATTACAGGAAGGATTTGGAGGCAATGGAAAGGGTACAGGAGAGGTTTACCAGAAAGATGCCTGGATATGGGGAATTAGCTACAGGCAAAGGTTGGACAGGCTTGGATTGGTTTCTCTGGTAAACGCTGGAGGTTGTGGGGAGACCTTATGGAATAGGGTAGATAGTTAGAATATTTTCCTCAGGATGGAAACAATCAAATACTAGATGACATAGTTTTAAGGTGAGAGGCGCAAATTATAAAGCAGATGTACGTGGCAAGCGTTTTACATAAAGGGTGGTGAATGCCTGGAACGCTCTGCCGAGGGTGGTGGCTGATGCTGATATGTTAGTGGCATTTGAGAGACTCTTGGATAGGTACATGGATATGCAGGGAATGGAGGGATGTGGATTGGGAGCAGGTAGATAAGTGACGGTCTTGGCATCATGTTCACAGATATTGTGGGCCAAAGGGCCATCCTTGCGCTGCACTGGTCTATGTTCTGTGCTCTAAATCAGCACTTCCTACCATCGCATTATCTGTGTGCACCGTTTAACCAGTGGTTTTCCTTCACCTTGGTGGGTCCTCAACTCCAGGTTCATTATTGTCACAGGATTAATACAGCTTGGGATGAACTTAATTTTAAGCACCAATTTAGACGAGGAATAATCCACAATGAACATTTATTTCCTATGGCGTCATCTAACTGTATAACAGCTTGATTGGAGGGGTTCCAATATCCATCCCAGGAAGCAATCATTAAAATTCAAGGAAATTAGATCATTTCAATTTTTGGGGATGATATTTGCAGTAATATGATTTTCTATAGGCAGATTAATTGTGAAAATGATGCAGGGGGGTGGGGGGGCTATCAAGGCATATCCTCCGCAAGGCAGGCTTTCGGCAACCTGTTCCTACTCCACAAATCATTCCTTGTGAATCATTACTTTCTTCTCATTCATTGACATGGTATTACTGTTATCTCGACAAAGGCCCCCTGCAGTAAAACAACGTGCTTTTACTTCAATCACATCAATTCATTTGAAATGTCTTGCTGTTTTGAAACATAATGTGATGTTTGCCTCATGGTTACACAGCTCTTTTGTAGTCAGGAATGACTTGTTTCTGAAAGGCTGGGTTGCATTCTCAAATCAGTGCTCTTGAACTACATGAAGTTTAATATGGCAGCCCATCTGTCCAGGGTAGCACCAACAAACAGCACTGTTTGTCCAAATCAGTCTGTTTTAAGTAAATAATGTTCACTGGAAGAAGCTGTGGTACTTCAATATTTCTTGGAGTCTTCAACCAGAACTGGAAGAAATTCACACTCTCAATGAAACACATTTTCTGCAATAGACAAAATACCTGGGTTGTATGATAAAATACATAGTAGTCTTTGAATCCACTTGGAGCTCTCTGGGCTTAGATGGAGTGGAGAGAAAATGTTTTAGTCTAGTGATATTCTAGGACCAGAGGACACAGCTTTAGAATAAAAGGGCGTACCTTTAGAATGAAGATGAGCAGGAATTTCTTTATCCAGAGGTTGGTGAATTTGTGGAAGTTATTGCTACAGATGGCGGTGGGGGCCAAGTCATTGGGTATTTTTAAAAGCAGAGATTGATAGGTTCTTGATTAGTGATGACGTCAAAGGTTACAGGATGCAGGCAGGAGAATGGGGTTGAGAGGAAAGAATAGATTAATCATAATTGAATGGTGGAGCAGACTTGATGGACCGAATTACCTAATTCTGCTCCTATGACATGGATTTGACTTGGTGACTTGGGTAATTACCGGAAAGTATTGGAGTTCTGAGGCCCTTTGATTAAAAACTCCAGCTAACTGAATGGAGAAAGGCCTGCCTCCCTGAGCCAACAGTGGCCACCCAATATCAGTATCCTGTGCGGGTCCAGCCTTGCAGACGGAATGACTGGTCAGATAACGCAAAAGTCCCCGGAGACCTATGGATGGCATTGTGCTACTGCTTCACACCTCCGGAGGCCTGGATTGAATCCTGATCTCTGGTGCATGTTCACCATGACTGCTTCATCTGTGTACTTGTTTCAACTCGCGTAGACATGCAGTTAATTGGGTTATTGTAGATTACCCCTGGTGCAGGTGAGTGGAGGAGGCAGGGGAACTGATGGGCTTATGAAAGAGAATAGATCACAGCAAAATAAGTAGGTGGGAGGATTGAGATTGCTCTTACATATGAAATATGGGAAAAGACCACTAGCTGAACCAAATTGATACTATTAATATTATTTGCAAAATGGAGAAATATAGTTAATGGCAGGTCCCTTAACAGCAATGAAGTACAAACAGATTTTGAGGTCTAAGTCCATAGTTTGCTGAAAGTAGCAATAAAAGTAGATAAGAGTGGTAAAGAAGGCATATGGTATATTTGCCTTAATCGGTCTGGGGGTACAGTATAAGTCTCACAAAGTCATGTTTATCTATCTTCTATTTATTACTAAAACTCTCATCTTGTTTGGATGTCTGTCTGTCTGCGTGCGTGTAATCTCAAGGAACTACGCCAAAACGGTACAGAATAGGGCAAAAATGTTTGCACCACCTTACTCGCCATTGACCTGTGGTTGTTTGTATCAAGTTTTGTTCAGGTTGATGTTGTATTTCACAAGCTATCACATTTTTAAATTTACTAAATCCACTTTGATATTCACTTCAACACTTCAGTGCTGCCAGTTGCAGCTATGATGTCACAATGGGATCTCACAGTCCTCCACCCAACATTTGCAACAATGTTGCCATCATAGAACACTTAGTCATGGTCCTGGCAGCAAGTGGTTGAACAGGAGGGGGAGGGGCCAGGGGAAATGGAATTGGAAGTGCTGGGGAAGGCAGGAGAAGTGCAATTGGATTTTTTGTTAAAGTCCAGTACTGGGGGAGGCAGGGGAGTGGTGGAATCTTACATTGGGGAACGGGTTGCATTGGGGGACCAGGCCTCCTGTCGAGGCTGTGGGTGAGTGGTGGAATATTGCATTGGGGGAACGGGTGAGTGGTGGAAACGGGTTGCGTTGGGAGAACGGGTGAGTGGTTGATTATTGCGTTGGGAGAACGGGGCCCAACGGGTCCCACTTGGTCTAGTAGCTTTACAAAACTTTGGTTCAGCCACATTGGGATTATTGTGTGCCGTTATGGTCACTCCATTAGAGGATGTGGTGGATTTGGAGAGGGTGGAGAAGAGATTTACCAGGTTTGGAGGATATTAACTGTAAGGAGAGGATGGACAAGCTTGGATTGTTTTCATTAGAAAATCAGAGGCTCAGGCAGATCTGATAGATGTTTATAAAATGATGAGAGGCCTGGATAGGGCGGACAGGCAGAAGCTTTGTCCTGGATTTGGAAATGTCAAAGACTTGAGGGGATAGCTCTGTGAGATGGGGGTAGTCTGAAGATGTGCAATACAAATGCCTTTACATTGACAGTGGTGGGTACCAAACGTGCTGCTTGGGGCGGTGGTGGAAGAAGATACAACAGTGTAATTTAAGAAGCTTTTAGACAGACATAAGGCAACACAGTGGCACAGCTGGTAGAACTGCTGCTTCACAGTGTCAGACACCTGGGTTGGATCCTGACATTGATGCTGTCTGTGTGGAGTTTGCACGTCTCTCTGTGACCCACGTAGGTTCCACTGGGTGCGCCAGTTTTCTCCCACTTAATCGTTTTTTATTTTGACCTATTATCTTCCAGGTTAGGATTAATAAATGTGTTTGCTTTTCCTGGTTTCCAATATTTTGAATCCGGTTCTATGCTATCTTAATCTTAAATTCTTCAGCTTGTTTTTGATGAGTTTCTTCTCACAATTTAAAACATGCTCTCCTTTGCAGCTGAAGATGGAGTGATGTTCAACTTCCCCCAGAGCACCAGTAACCATGCCATTGACGGCAGGACGATCACATTAATGACTGGCTCGGCCCAGAAGATTTCAGTACGTTTACAGAGGGCCACAGCCAGCCAAGCCACACAGACGGAGCCCCTGTGGCAGGAGAGCGGATGGGCTGGAGGCGACTCAGGATCACACACCTTCCCAAAAATGAAGTCGAAAGGCGGGAAGAGTAGGGGCTTTGCCAAGTGGGAAAATGAGAAGCCCAGCAGATGTGCCAAGACAGAAGAGGAATGCGAACCACTGCAGAATGGAACAGAGATAGAAGAAGAGGAGCAATGAAGGTACCTTCCTCAAGGTAAAAACCAAGTATGCACAATGCATCAGCAAATAATAGGGCAATAACAAGCGATTATTAGTATCAATAGGTTATTTAATCATTAATTCACCTATATTTTGTCTATTTTTCATTCTTCATCCTGCACAAATTGCTCAAATCATTTTTGGCCAAGGGTCATCAAAGTGATGAAGCTCTGGTCATAGAGCATGGGAAGCAGCCCTTCAGACCAACTCTCCCAGAGAGAGCAAGATACCCCGTCTACACTCGTCCCACCTGCCCCCATTTTAAACATTTCCTATCCATGTAGCTGTCCATTGCCTTTTAAATGTTGTTATAATACCTGCCTCAACTATCTCCTCTGGCAGCTGGTTCCATATGCACGCCACCCTCTGCGTAAAAAAGTTGCCCCCTCAGGTTCCCATTAAATCTTCACCTCTCACCTTAAACCGTACAGCTTGTGTAAAATCTGTGGTTCCTTCACTTAATAATCACAATCTTCTGGACCTCAAATGTCTGCACCACCAATATCCCAACTGTTATACTTCACAAGTATAGCACATAACAAGTGCACAACTAATTGAATATGAAGTCTGACCATGGAAGGCAACATTCAGAACTGAAAAGGTTTTGAACTTTTAACAGTAATAAAGAGTGAATGCAGGTGGAAACTCTTCAACGGGAAGCCACAAGCAACTGTTTCTTTCCTGTACTGTTCTAAGTTCTCTATGCACCCAGCTATAAAGGGTATGTGACCAACAAGGTCTCCCAAGAAAATATCACCAATCCAGTGTTTGTTTTCGAATGGGATTCCCATTTTTAGGACATTGATACCGAGAAAATGATTCTAGTGTAAAACCAAAAAGCTAAGGCATGGACCATACAACTTCTTCTGAAGTAATTCAGCCAGAACAACAATATGGATTACTTTATTCAAGAGGATGCTATACGATATTCTACATGCAAGGCCAGGCTATTTAAAGATGACAAGGTAGTCCAATAAAATTCCTTGTCCCTTCCTCTTCTCATGACAAATGTGGATGTTATGGGACATTGCATTCCCTGCTCCCAGCATTTCCAAGGTGCGCAATTTAGAAAATACAACATGTGTGTCAGTCACATCACACTGTCCTGAACATAGTGTGATTATAAATTGTCAGAACATTTCACACTGTATATGACTTTATTTTCCAGTGCTTCGGCACGGACCTGAAGGGCCGAGATGGCCTGTTTCCGTGCTGTTATGGTTATATGGTTATATATATATGGTTCTATTGGTATCACTTCCAGTTTAGTTTAGTGACATGTGTACCAAGGTACAATGAAAAGCTTTTGTCAGCAGAAAGACAATACATGATTACAATCGATCCATTTAGTGTATAGATCATAGTTAAAGTAAGAAATGTTGCTGTAGGAATAGAGATTTAAGAGTGTGGAGTGATTGTAATACGAGTTTGTAGATCTCCTTCTGTGGCTAGCACGCAAATAGTCGCCCGAGTTGGGCACCTTCTTGTAAATTCTGGTAATGTTGGGACTGGTGGAATGGCCTTTCCTGTGATCCTCCTTTGCTGCCCCACCCGTGGACAAAGTGACATACCCAAAGAGAGTGTTCTACCCTCAAAATGGCTTCTCACTAGAAAGTTTGCTCAGTGCATCCGGGCAGAAAGAGGCCGACTGAGCTGTTGATTAAAATCAGACAGTCTGTCTGAGGGAAAACAATGGGCCAAGAGCCCAAAACAAGAAACACATCACAGAGAAATTAATCAATGTCACTATCTACTCAATACAATTTTCTGGCGTGGACAGCACCTGTCACCACCCCAGGTCAGGAGCTGCTACATGCTTTTGTGCAAGGGAGCTAATCCTTCTCACCAGCTTGTTCTTGCTGACTTGTCAAAGACAATGCAATACAATATGTAGCTCATCAGAGGAGTGTTCATGTTGAAGAAACAGACCTTTTAAAAAATATTTCAGGCCACATATCTCAATGGTTCCAAGTCATGAAGGAGAAAACCTGGTGCAGAATAAGGCATTAGTCAATACACGCTTGGGCAGCTTACAGCCCAGTGAATTTTGATTTCTCTAACTTCAAGTAACCCTTGCATTCCCTCTCTCTCTATTCCCCCCCCCCACCCACCCAAGTTGCACCAGCTTCTCGTTTTCACCCAACAGCTAACAATGGCCTGTTTCCTTTATCATCATTACTTTTTTGCATATCTTTCATTCATTGTTCTTTATCTCTCTACATCATTGCCTATGTCTCCCATTTCCCTTTCCAGTGACTTTCAGTCAGAAGAAGGGTCTCGACCCAAAATGTCACCCATTCCTTCTCTCCAGAGATGCTGCCAGTCCTGCTGAGTTACTCCAGCTTTTTGTGTCTATCTTCAGTCAATAATACACTGCAGGCCTAACTAGAGTAGGATGCCACCTACTGCATCAATGTGGCATTGTTTCTATTAAATAATCATGCCATTCTGTACTCTCGGAAAGAATGCAACTTGTGACAAATTTAGACTTTTGTCGTCTACATAGAACTGGATTGAAATCATGAACACTTGAAGATAGCAGATGTGTGTATTACACTAATCTAGGCTCCATTAAAACTCAGATCCCCAAATGAACAGCCTTACTTAACCACAGTGATATTTGATTTTCATCAAACTGGATCTTTTTTATATACATTCCCGGTTAGTTTTACCTTTTGATCCAGCAGCTTAGATTCTCAAGCAAAATTATTTCCAAGCAAGTTCAGTTGCTACAAATTAATGGATACCAACCTATTGAGTAATCTTATGCTATCCGAAAAGGTCTCACTGAACTGGATGTCCATTCAAACTTTTTGTTAAATGTTTTATGGTTAGGGCATCAACAGTTTATTTGCTTCCAATGGAAAAAAATACTTGTTTCTTTCATCTCAACACATTTAGAAATTATCCATGAAGTTCACTCCATAAATAAAACTAATGGCAGCATGAATGCCTGCAATACCAACTGATGCAGGAGCATGGTTGATATGCCACATATAATTGCAGAATAAGTGATTAGAAAGTAACTTGTTCAAGTTGATTGGGGTAGTGATTAAAAGCGTGATAGTGAGAATTCAGGGCATACACGTTCTTGTTAAATTGAAGAGCAAGGCATAAGGAAGCCTGGATGATGAGAAGGGCACTGGAGGAAGTTGGAGAAGATTTGCAGGAGCCCCAGCTGATGGTGAATCTGTGGAATTCATTGCCACAGACAGCTGTGTAGGCCAAGACATTGGGTAACTTTAAGTCAGAGATTGATAGTTTCTTGATTAGGAAGGGCATCTTGATTCCGGAGGGAAGTAGTAAGAATCCAGAGAATTATAGGCCAGTGAGCCTCATGTCAGAGGTAGGGAAACTATTGGAGAGCATTCTTTGGAATAGGATTTAATCCAATTTGGAAGCGTTTACTCCCATCAGGAACAGTTAGCATGGCTTTATTCAAGGCAGTTCATGTCTCACCAACTTAATGCGAGTTTTGTGAAAAGGTGATTAATGAGGGTAGGGCGGTGGATGGTGTCTGCATGCATTTTAGTAAGGCATTTGATAGTCGCCCATGGTAGACTGATCCAGAAGATTAAGATATATGGTTTAATAGTGACTTGGTTTTATGGATTTGGAACTGTTTACAGATAGAAGACAGAAGAGTGTGCTGGAAGGACAATATTCAGGCTGGAAGTCAGAGACCAGTGGAGTTCCTCAGGGATCTACATTGGGATCTCTGCAGTTTGTAATACACATAAATAATTTGGATGTAAACATAGATGGGTTTGTTAGTAAGCTTGCAGATAATACCAAGATTGCCATGGTCATGGGTTGTGAGGAACACAATACAATGATAACAGGTCAGCTGCAGAAATAGGCAGAGAAATGGCAGATGGAGTTTAATCCAAGCATGTGTGAAGTGTTGCACCTTTGGAGGTTAAATGCAAGTCAAATATACAATTAATGGCATGACCCTTACCAGCAGTTTTATTGAGGGATCTTTGGGTCTGTCCATAATTCGCTGAAAGTGGCAACACAAGTAGATAAAAGAGTTAAAGAAGGCATATGGTCTGCTTGCTTTCATAGTTTGGGGCACGGAGTATAGGAGTCAGTATGTCATAATGCAGCTTTAGGACTTTCATTGGGCCGCAAGTGTGAAACAGGTAGATAGGTGGTAAAGGCAGCTTTTGGTACATTTGTGTTCATCAGTCAAAGTATTGAATATAAAAGTACAGAGTCTTTTACTCAGAGTAATGGAATCAAGAACCAGAGGACTAGGTTTAAGATGAGAGGGGAAATGTTTCACTGATGGTGGGGGGATTTGGAATGAGTTGCCAGAGGAGATAGTCGAGGCAGGTACTGTAACAGCATTTACAATCCACTTGGACAGGTACATTAATAGGAAAGGTTTAGAGCAATAGGGCCAAATGTGGGCAAAAGGGATTTGCCTAGATGGGACATCTTGATTGGCATGGATGTTAGGCTGAAGGGCCTGTTTCTGTGCTGTATGACTATGATTTTCTGAAGTCAATGATCACGAATCATAGTTTAATTTAGGTTCGAGATACAGCATAGAAACCGTCCCTTTGGTCACCAAGTTCATGCTAACCATTAATCACCCGTTCACACTAGTTCCAAGTTATCCCACTTTCACATTCACTCTCCACAAATTAGGGGCAAGTTACAGAGGAGCAGACAACCTACATCCTGCACATCTTTGGGATGTGGGAGAAAATCAGAGCACCCAGAAGAAACCCATGTGGTCACAGGGAGAACATGCAAAGTCTACACGCACTGCACCTGAGGTCGGGATTGAACCGAGGTCTCTGGCGCTATGAGGCAGCAGATGCAAAAGAGGAAGAGAAATTGAAAGGAATAGAATCCTTACAAGAGACCCGGTGGGAAGTACAGTCGAGGTAGCTGTGAGAGTCAGGATATAAACTATGGATAGTTTATATTCTGAGACGGGAGATTGGATGGTGGGTGTGTTCAAAGGGACTTGGGTGTGCTTGTACGCAAGTCATTTAAAACCAACATGTAGGCTTAACCAGCAATTTGAAAAGCAAACAGTACTAACCATTATTGTAATAGGACTTGGATAGATAAGGAAGGAAGGCTTCTGGTCATTCTATAGGACAACTGGAATATTATGCACACTTTTGATCATCTTATTCAAAAAAAGATTTACTCATGGTCAAAGCAGCACAAAGTAGCTTCAATAGACTGATTCCAGGAATGGCAGGTTTGTCATGTTAAGAACTGTTGAGTTGTCCACTGTCAGGTCAATCATGATCTTGATGAATGATAGAGGATTAAAGGTGCAGACAGCCTATTCCTGCTTCCACATTTTTTCCATTGGGTCTGACCGTGTTCCTATTTCTTTTGTTTTTAATGATCACTTTATGAACACCTACCACTAGAAAATGTTGTTGGAATAAACTATGAGAGAAAATCTTTGAGAATTTTATAGCATTTGGACACCCACAAAGATGGAACATCACTTTTAAAACTGGAAATCAAACTCAATTCTAGTTGCTTAATTTTTAATATTACTCTTTAGTTTCCGTAAATATTCTTACATTGAATCTTGTTATGTAGAGGGCCATATATTAGTATAAATGTGGACATTAAAAGACAGAGAGGTGATCTAATTCAAAAATAAGATTCTGTAGGGGCTTGCCAAAGTACATGCTGCATGATGTTCTCACACAAACCGATCTAAATTCAGAACCCAATGCCACTGCATTAGGAGTTGCCCGCTTAAGACTGAGAAGACAAGTATTTTGTTGGTGAATCTTTGGTGTAAAGCCAAACAAATACCAGAAATAGTTAGGAGGTCAGGCAATGCTTGTCGGGAAGAGGACAAAATTAAGGTTATAGGTCAAAGTTCTTTCGTTGGTGCTGGTGCAAAGGAAAATCATCAGGGTTGTCAGCGGAATTTTGTTTATTTCAAATTTTCAACATCAGCAGTATTTTGCTTTTAGATTTTCTCCCAAGTGATCATGACTCAATGCATATATTAGGTTAAGATACAAATTTGGATTACAGTAGAATGCATGAAGAGCCACATGGTCTTCTGCTGTTCTTACATTTCTTAAGTGTAATGTTTTGTAAACATGTATGGAGTTTTATGATTGCCAGAATGTAATTGGAAACTGAGCCATGAACACAGTGACAGTTAAGTCATTTCAACTTTGCTGATTATCCATCATATTCTTTACATTTCAGCAATTCTGTAATCAGATCGACAGACGAATGGGTAGAGAGATTTATGTGGATGTTGCCAGGACTAGAGGGTCTGAGCTATAGGGAGAGGTTGAGTAGGCTAGGACTATGCCTTGGAGCGCAGGAGGCTGATCTTATAGATGTGTTTAAAATGCTCTGTAGAAGCACAGTCTCTTGTCCAGAGTAGGTGAATCGAAGACGATAGGACATTGGTTTAAGGTGAAGGGGAAAAGATTTAATAGGAATCTGAGGGATAACTTTTTTCTTACAAAGGGTGGTGAGGGTATGGAACAAGCTGCCAGAGGAGGTAGTTGAGACAGGGACTATCCCAACGTTTAAGAAACAGATGGACAGGAACATGAATAGGACAGGTTTGGAAGGATATGGATCCTAATGTGGGCAGATGGGACTAGTGTAGCTGGGACATGTTGGCTGGTGTGGGAAAGTTGGGCCGAAAGGCCTGTTTCCATGCTGTATCACTCCATGATTCTATCACTAATTGTCTTCAGGTAGTATAGTCACCCTATTGAATCATTGCATTGTGATGCAGTAACACATTGCAAGGTTTTGACAGTGAAAGAGTAAGGGCAATATAACTCCATGGCTTGCAAACTGGAGGTCGTGAAAAATCCTGAAGATCATTTAGCGGGTCAGGGAGAGTCTATGAAGACAGCAGTGATAATATTTCAGTCAGTTCTTGTGCAGAATCGATGACCCAACACATTAATTCTATTTCTTTCTTTCTAACTAGCAAAAAAAACAACCCACTTAGGATGAGGGAACTTACCTTTACCAATTGTCATTCCTCACCCACCGCAAAAGATTGTGAATACCATTTAATATTTCAAGTGGTCTTGTCACAGCTTGGGAATTTCCCCTGGTAGTCAATTATTTCCTAACTTATTCCAAAAGCATTCTGGTTACTGATTGGACTAATTCTCCACAGAACATTGGTTTCTTGACTACTGAATGTGATTGCACAGCCGAGTATTTCTCCTGTAAAAAGTCAACTTAGCACAGTTATGTTGTAAGAATACAAAGCTACCACTCCTTGAAAAAAGCTTTTATTGCCCAGAAATCAAACTAAAACAATTCCCTGAAAACATGGCAACAACAGACATTGGAAATAACACCTGTACTTGATGGTAATTGGAAACTTGCAAAACTTTTAAATAACAAATTCTTCACTCCATTACTTTTAACTTTACACCTTCACAAATGGCAGGGCTCTGGGGAACAGAGCAGAGGGATCATGGGAGTGCAAGCACATTATTCTTTGGAAGTGGTGTCACAGGTAGAGTGGTCAGGAACTGACTGATAGAGGCACATTGGCCTGCATCACTCAGGGTATGGAGTTCAGAAGTTGGAATATTTTGTTACCATTGTACAAAACATTGGTGAGGCCACATTTGGGGTATTATGTTCAGTTTTGGTCACCCTGCTATAAGAAATTTGTTAAGCTGGAAAGGCTGCAGAGATTTACGAGGATGTTGCAGAAGTTGAGGGGCTGTGTTATAGGGAGAAATTGGGCAGGCTAGGGCTTTATTCATTGGAGCGCAGGAGATTGAGGCGTGATCTTATGGAGGTGGATAAGATCATGAGGGGGATAGGGTAGATGCACAGAGCATTTTACCCAGAGAAGGGGAATCAAGAGCCAGAAGACATAGGTTTAAGGTAAGACAAAAGATTTAATAGAAACCAGAGTGGCAACTTTTCACAGATGGTGGTGGGTATATGGAGCGAGCTGCTAGAGTTAGTACTATAACAACATATAAAAGGCATTTGGGCAGGTACATGTATAGGAAATGTTTAAAGGGTTAAGAGGTCAAACACAAGCAGGTGATACTAGAGTAGATGAGGCATCTTGGTTGGCATGGGCAGGTTGGGCCGAAGGGCCTGTTTTCATGTGCTATGACTCAATTTACAACTCTAAAATCCAGCAACCAGAACACTGGACCGGATAAAGCAACACCCGATTGTGGGGTTTAAAGTTTCCTTAGAAATACTGTGCACTAACATGTGCATCTAACTTGATTACCATCCCAGAGATAAAACTGCAAGATGACAAATTTGACTTTTTTTGTGATTATTGAAACAAACAGATACTGATGCAAGAATTGTAATCAAGAGATTACAATCCTTACTTTATTATTTAGAGTTTAGTTTACTGCCACGTGTACCGAGATACAGTGAAACGCTTTTGTTGTGTGCTAACCAATCCTAGTGACATGGTGAGATCTTGCCCGAGGGTGCCCTCTGCTGGTTGCTCCAGCATTTGCAAGGCTGGCAGAAGAGTGGCTAAATAATTTCCAGAACTTTTTCCTCACTTGCACCACCTTCCACAGAGGTGAGAGCTAGTGGTGTCCAGGTCCAATCCCAAAAAGTATTTGCCACCCATCTGTTGCATTTTTAAGGGATCCAGGTTGCTTGTTTACATGACTCGAAGAATCATTAGTTAGACTAATATTTATTTCTGTAAATTTCTCCACACAAATGATACCAGGTACTCCTCCGCAATTGACGCAATGGTGATGCACGAGTTTGAATTCAATTTTGAATTTTTGGAGAGGGGATGTAAAAGGCTAAGCGAACTGCTGGAAGCTCGTCTAAATACAGCATTGTCAAACTGTATGCAATATCATTATATTTTGTTAATCAACAGATGAAACCTCCATCATTCTTGTCTTAGAATGACCTTTGGTGAAACATCAAGGACAATGAATACAGTAACAGTTTCAATTCACCCAATAAGAAAATCTCTATTTTACTGCCAATATGTGCATAAGACTAATGTATCTACAATCAGATGTAAATTATCCAGTGAAAACTGCTGATGCTAATATTATTCCATTCTTCTTGAAGATTTGAAAATAGACCATATTTCTAGTTGGCATAGACCATGATAAAAAAAAACTGGACAATGTAGAACCAGGCTGCTGTTTATCTCATACATATGAAGATCCAAATACTCAAGTCACTGGAATAAGTTATTCAACGCAGGAGGAGGATCCAATTGTGCGAGTTTAAGCAGCGGAGATGAAAAACGTTAAAAGGCATCAAACCTATGGGAGTTTGAAGATTACATCATTCACGTAAGGAACACATTTCTGGTTGCGGTTTTTATGATTCGACACAGAAGAAGAGAACTTTTCTGCAGAGGAAACAATATATCAATATTACTTCCTCCATATTTAAAATTACATCAATGTGGTTGTATAAGTTAATAATGAAACATTTGTGTTTGAAGCATCAGTATGATTGTAATTATGTGCTTCATAATTGCAGGTGTTAAAGGGAAACACTAAGAAAACACATTAACTGCTGGCTGATGTTCGTAGGTTGATCATTTAACATCTGTAACCATTATCACCAGGCAACAACTTTCCATCTCCCTTCCATTAACCGAGCATTGTCAAATCAATTTGCCGAGCATCAGCAAGTAAAAAGTCTTACTTCATTCAAATGTAAGACTACATTAAGGCGATTGAAATTGGATAAGATCTGATGTACATACAGATCTATCCATTGGAGTTTCCCTTTAATCAAGCATTTTCAAAATCTATAAAATTCCATTAATGATTTAAGTTTTGTTTTGTTGTTTTTCATACTTTACAGATTCTTAACAATTTGCCCTTAATTGCAAAATTCTTTACTTTAGTAGATGTCCAAAACCCAAACAGTATTAGCTGCAGCTTTATTTCTGCTCTGAACCACTGCATCCTCAATCCAACTGCAGCTGAATGTATGTCCTAAGTGAAGTTTATTTGTCTAGGCTTTGAAAGTAGCCCACTATCTAAGTATTTTAATGCAATAAAGATGGCGAATTATAATGTGCAGTGGATAAAATGTTGGCATCTTTAGAAGATATGCTATTTATTAGTCCTTTTGACTTTTATTACATGCACTTATTACAGATAAGCTGTATCTGAAAATTTAGCAACAACCCATTTTGTCATCATACTCGCACAACCCCAAAATACAGCCAATTAATTGTTTTCCCAAGGAGAGCTCCAGCAGTTTAAAGTAATTTATCCCGTAATCCACTACTGTCAAAATAATTGTGTTGGACAATATGAACCTGTTGCTTCATAAATTGTTTATTTCTTAAATGTAATCCTCATCCAAAGAGATGCGAGATAATTTGTTGGTGGGATTAGTTGTTGGCTGGTGTGTCCTTTTGATACCTTAGCTTAAATTCAAGCCCTATGTTCATAAGTTCTAGGAGCAGAATCAGGCCATTTGGCCCATCAAGTCTACTCTGCCATTCAATCATGGCTGATGACAGAATAATGCATTCACTTTGCCAAATTGCAGGGCTCATTGAAATAGAAATATCAGTTGGCTTGGTCCAGCACTTTAATCAGCATCTAACAATGTTATGTCTGAGCACGAAGTTACTGATAGTTTGTCACAGTGTTTTATGACCCGAGCACCGATTCACCCACGAAGCACAGAAAAGGCTTATTTTGCAATCTATTGTCATTTTATGATCCTCCCAAAAAAGTGGACAGAAGCGGAACTGGGAACTTTAATTTAGCTGAACTTACATCACCTTAAAGTTTTTCATAGCACTCTATTCAATTTCACATTTCTTGCAATCAAAGAAAGCCTCATGTATTTTTGTCACTGACAAAAGGCAGAGATCATTTGGAATTAGCTTTTGACTTTTGGAGCAGAACCCAACAATAAAATGTTTCAAATAAATTTACAACAATTTCAACAATATATACTAGAATTCATGATAACTGACTGCTATAAACTAAATATGTGACAAGCTAAATCCAGGAATGTCATTAGCTGGGCACAGATTTGCAGGGTAAATGCATTTGAATGGCAGTTACAAAAGTTTTTAGATAGACTGGAGTAACTCAGCGAATCAGGCAGCATCTCTGGAGAAAAGGAATAGGTGACATTTCGGGTCGAGACCAGCATCTGCAGATCCTTCCTACACATCGAAAGCTTTTACTTGGGCTCATTGCAATATGTTCATGGTTCCAGAAAACAGATTTTAGCCAAACTATTATATAATATGTCTTTCATTGAAGGGAGGGGAGAGAAGATGTTGATGACCTCGAACCATTGCGTTTATATTGAACACGTCTACTTCCTTAGAAGACTGGAAAATCCAATGGCTTTTACAAATGTCTACATATACACCGTAACAAGTTTTCTATTGTGATCCATCACAGTCTGGTATAGCAACTGCTCTGCTTAAGGTTGCAAGGAATTTCAGAGAATTGTGGACGCAGCCCAGTCAGACATTTATTCACATGTGGTATGATTTGCCCGGCTGCACAAAAACAAATTTTCTCTGTACAGACAGCAATAAACCAATACCAAATTCCTCATTGCTTAATAAAATCGATCATTCCCACATTATCATAAACATCCACACCATGGGTCAAAGACTATCCATCAAGACTGGGAAACCTAGCAAGCTCTCACTTTTAATTGATCTGGGCTTTATTTAAATTTCCCCATTCCCAGAGGCTTTTTACCCTTTGAGAATAAGATCAGCTCAAAGAACAGATTAACTCCATTTAGTTCTCTGCACTATCAAATAGTCACTTGAAGTTCATACTTTTATAAGGCTACAGGTTAACAGCCATTCTATAACATGGTTGGTTGTACAAATCCAAATTGCAATACTAAAACACAAAACACAACCCATGGCTATTATAACACACATTTTCTGTCAACACATTATATCAATTAACCCGCTGCCCAATAAACTTAGTTCCATGTTTAAAAAACTTGGAAGATATACACAAGAGTTGCAAGAGGCAGATGGAGGAGGAAAAATATTGAAAGTACTACATTTTAAACAAATATTTGAAACTGGGATGAAATATTCTTGTGATATTTATTTCTATTAACCCTTTTGGAATTAGAATGCAATGACAATTAATCACAATTTAAAATTTGCTATCAAATAATTTTCTAGACATTTATTCTAGCATAAAATCTCCATGGAATCAAATGTGAAGTTGGATAAGTGATTGGTAAGTATCACGATCCAACCCAGCTGGATGGTGCTCTGCTACTCGGCACCCAATTTCAGTATTCGGTTGGTCAAATTTGTGGATATTGTTGTAAGCTGATTGGAAAAATTAAAAAAGACTACTTTTGAACAAAACTATAGGATACTCTATCATGATCAAACCTCTTGAAAGTACTTTTAAGTCAGAATAATTTTACCTTTCCACAAAAAGGTATTTTCTATCTAAGCAGGTGGGCAGGCATAGCCCCAAGCATTTTGCATTTCAATAACCAGCCAGGGTTTGATCTTAAATGATTGTATAAAGTCCTGTTTACAAACAAATCTGGATACAACACATTATTGGAAGCTTTATCAATTAAGGCGTATATCTCATATGCTCTCATTTTATTCAGTTATCAGTTCTAATATATTTCATTTAAGGAAAACATTCTGTGTCATTGCCATTTGCAATAATGCCACTGTTGTCCTCCTTTGGTGACATGCAGAAGATGGCTATATGGACATTGTCTGCCTAATCCCATACCCAAGTAACCATTCTTAATACAAGTTCAACTAACTAGTAATATCAGAAATGCAGGGTGACAATCTTGGCTGATTCATATTGTTCCCAGCCCAAAAATGTTAAGATCAATTGCAGAACCCCTGCAAGCCACTATGATCACATCAATTAACAGCATGACAAAATGGAGAAATGAAGCATTTCTGAAGCATGCAAATCAGTTGTTCTGGGGTAGCAAAAGGATATTTCTTCCTACACTTGAATAAAGTATGCAGATACAGCTGTTCAATAACAAAAGAAAGGTTTTATTCAGTTGTCTGTACCACTGTATTAAATTAAATCTACATTAGTTTCCACAGCATTTGAGGAGGAATTACATTGCATCAGCCAAGCACAATTTCCCTCGCCAGAGTCTATTCCTCAAAATACAGGTCATCCAAATAGAAGATTCAAGATAATCTTTCCATTTAAATGCAGATTAGACCTTTAACTTCTTAAAACATACAAGTACAATATATATTGTAATTTCAGTATCCTTTGAAGCTTGCAATTTCCACCACTTCTTGGACAAAGTAGGAAAATTCTGGAAATGGCATGAAATAAAATGCCATTTCCTTTTCAACAAAAAACTTTGTATACAAAGGGGAACAAATTATGATTTTAATGATTGCTGAACACTTTGTAGTCTGGTTTTCTTCTGGTGCCTACAAGCAAGTCTGTGGGACATTAAACAACTGCTTGAAGAGCAAATTATATAATCAATCCTTAAAGATACAAGATCTCTTCCCAATTAGCCCACAACAACAAACTGGGAGCAAATTAAAAGTGCGTCTTGTCTATAACAGCAGCTCTTAAGTTGATAAAGGACTGTTGCTGTGTAATTGTAAGAGTGAACTCCAGTCAGTATGCAATGAGTGGTAAATTGCAAAAAGCTATTTTGCTGTGCAAAATTACATATGTACACGAAATGATAATTTGAAAATCTAATCCACGTAATCATAATCGACACATAATGCTCATAGCACTGGCTAAAACAGAACACGTGTTTCTGTTTGACAACATTTAGAGCAGTGACTACAAAGGTTGTGATTCAAGAGTCAAAATAAAAAGTAACAAACACTTTTGCTCAAATTAAAGAGATTATCACTGAAATCACAACACACAAGTGTGCATGTAGGATAACGTTTCAAATTTCCTTTTATTTCCAGCATTTTGACCAGGGATTAATATCCTCAGAAACGGACTCAACTTTAATAAAGTACGGATGGAGCCGCCCATGGGAACAAATCACTGAGCTTTATGATCAGCCACGCTTGGTCAACATTCTCCCCCGTCTGTACAATTATAGGCATTGTGCATCATAATTTAAGGCTGCATTATTCAAACCCAACAATTAGCCCTTTCTGTGGTAAATATCTTCTGCCGTTTTCAAATCACACGTATTTGCAAATAGGATGATAAACAGGAAACCTCTGATAAACATAAATCAGAAATAAGCAAAGAACCATGGATGACACCCAATCACAATTTCTCAATTAATTATTTGGCAAAACTACACTCGTAACATACATATTTAAAACAAAAATGTTGATGGAGAAATCACTTTTGACTCAAAAGGATTTCCCTCATCACCTGTAACCTGAGTTAAAAAACTCAACAATTCCAAACAGTAAAACAACATACAGATACTTTATTGCTCACCTCTCATGCAGCTTCACCCAATCACTCACTCTGCTTGTCGAGTTTACATGTATTTACAATTACCAGCCAGCAAGAACAACCGAGTGGCTTCACATCTAGAATACAAGGGAATCGCAAGCTCTGCAAATGCTTCTGCTGAAAATGTCAGCCAATGGAAAGGGGAATGCGGGTTTAATTTGGGCTCAAATACTCAGTATGTAGTGCACTTTCAATAAAATAAGAGTTCTAATTGCGCCAGTGGCATCTACACATGCAGAAAAGAAAAACGTACAATTTTTTTTGCTGCGCTTCAAGTACAATTTCATGTTGTAAACCTTTTTTTTTAGAAGTGAAGGGGGGGCGGGGGTGCAGGTGTAAGAGGCAGGAAGAGAAAGGTTTAGAATCACAAGCTTTCACTTCTGCTGGAAGAAAGGCTTTTCTGCTTTGTGTTTGTTTGGATAACACATCTGCAACACTGCCGATACAATATAATGTATTTAATTTTAGTGGCATTCCAGAGTTGGTAACTGGTGTTTGGGAGAATCTGTGCCGCTTACAAGATGAAGCCAGTAGTAAAGACTATCATGTTATTAACTAGAATACTGCCTACCTTGATAAAAACCAGATGCATTATATTGTTGGCCTCCTTGCTGGAAATATTGCTCAAACTGTCCTCCCTGGTTGTAGCTTTGTCCACCTCTGCTGACCCAACCACCAACTTGACCCCCACGCGCTCCACGACCCCCTCGGGCACGACCTCCTCGTCCTGCAACTCGTCCTCCACCCTGATCTTGGCCACCATCTTGATATCTGCTGTCTTGATGTCCTTGGTAACCACCTCCTTGATAGCTACCCCCTTGATAGTTGCTACCACCTGCATGGTAGTTACCCCCTTGATAGCTACCACCACCTCTGTAGCCACCATGCCCACCTTGGTAGCTAGAATCTTGATGACCACCACTTCCATCTGACCATCCACCTTGAACTTTTCCTCTGCCTCCTCCACGTCCTCCTTGTTCTGTCCTATCATAGCCACCTCGGCCCCCACCTCTCCCGCTTTGATCATATCCGCCTCTTCCGCCTCCTCCGTAGGATCCTTGATCATATCCGCCTCTTCCACCTCCTCCATAGGACCCTTGGTCATATCCACCTCTTCCGTGGGACCCTTGGTCATATCCACCTCTTCCGTGGGACCCTTGGTCATATCCACCTCTTCCGTGGGACCCTTGATCATATCCACCTCTTCCATGGGACCCTTGGTCATATCCACCTCTTCCACCTCCTCGTCCACCACTAGATTGGATGTTATCGGGTCTCTTCTGCCATGGTGGCATCTCAGGCGGAGGGGCCTCAATCTCATTTGGCCTGCCACCTCTGTCTGGCACTCTTCCCATAAGCACCTAATAAGTTAAGAAACCAAGGAACAGAGTAACAGACATTAGTTACATAAAAGGACACAAAATACTGGAATAACTCAGCAGGTCAGGCAGCATTTCTGGAGAATATGGATAGGTGACGTTTGGATCGAGATCCTTCATCGAACATTTGTTACATAACTGACATTGACAAAATACCTACTAAATGATGTAGGTCATGTAGGTCAATCCCAGCACAGAAAATAAAACCCAAGTAACAAGATTATTTAGGCGATACAGGACACTAACAGGCATAACGTTTCTACGACACACCTTTGAAGGACTAGCTATCTAGTTTCACTCTCCATAAACCTGCACATTTTAATCTTAGTCCTGTACCTTTTTGATAGCCATTATTGAATTTTATTGCACCAACCGTACAGGCTATGCATTGCAGATCATACGAACCCTTGCATTTTTTTTCCTCCTACTTTTCACCTATACCTGTAAATATGTCTCCTTGTTGCTGACACTTCAGACACTGGAAACGGTGTTGCCTTATTGACACAAACAAAACTCATCACAACAATAATTACCACTGCTCCAAGGATAGTAGCTTCAGTCCCTCCAAATAGCTGAGGTCATAAGTGATAGGAGCAGAATTAGGCCATTCAGCCCATCAAGTTTTCTCCACCATTCAATCATGGCTGATCTATCTCTCCATCCTAACCCCTGTACTAATCAAGAATCTGTCTATCTTTGCCTTAAAAATATCCACTCAGGGCCTCAACAGCCTTCTGTGACACCCCACCCGCTAGTTAATTCCTCCTCATCTCCTTCCAAAAGGAACGTTAATTCTGAGAATCCTAATTCCTAATTCTGAGACTATGACCTCTAGTCCTAGACTCTCCCACTAGTGGAAACATCCTCTCCACATCCACTCTATCCAAGCCTTTCACTATTCGGTACGTTTCAATGAGGTCCCCCCTCATTCTTCCAAACTCCTGCAAATACAGGCCCAGTGCCGTCAAACCCTCATCCTTTGTTAACATTCCTGGGATGATTCTTGTAAACATCCTCTGGACCCTCTCCAGGGCCAGCACATCCTTCCTCATATATGGTGCCCACAATTGCTGACAATACTCTAAATGCGGCTTGACAAGTACCATAGAACCTAAGCATTACATCCCTGTTTTTGTATTCTAACCCTCTTGAAATAATTGCTAGCATTGCGTTTGCCTTCTTTACTAGTGATTCAACTTATCATCTCTAACTTATTCTTGTAAGTTTCCTCTGTTCATGACATCTATCATGAGGTTTGCGTTTTATGCCTCAAATAATTAAGTCAGGTATCCCATGTTATATAAGTGTGCCACTTACGCCCTCAGAATACCTCATTTCCTCCCAGCCCCTGTCCCCTCTGTAAAATTGCCCCTTTTATGTTGTCCCCCTCTTATCAAACAAAATGAATCATTGTCCTTCTCTGTACCATCTACATCATATGTATCTGCTTATTTCTGTCTATCCATATCCTCGGAGAACACAATCCAACTGTGCTTCCTAAATTTTAAATCTGCTCACTAGCACTCTCTGATTTCTGACACTGACAATTTTGTATTCATTGAATCACTTTTCATTCTACAGCTTTCAATTTTTTTCTCACAAATCTGTAATACTATGCATGTTTAAAGTCAATGGGCACATTAAATAAATAACAAAAATTATCATGCAAACACTCAACAGTATCAGTGAAAAAAAGAAATGAATATTGTTTCAGGTCAAGGGGAGGGACTCAAATAGAGAAAGATGGTAGAAAATGTGGGAGGCAGGAGGCAGAGAAGGGAAGCTCTCGGACCCAAAATGTAGGGGAGAAAGAAGAAAAAGATAATAAACAGAGAATAAGTGGTGGTGGGTTTCTTAAATGTGTATATTTTAATGCTAGGAGCATTGTAAGAAAGGTGGATGAGCTTAGAGTCTGGATTGACACCTGGAAGTATGATGTAGTGGCGATCAGTGAAACATGGTTGCAGGAGGGCTGTGATTGGAAACTAAATATTCCAGGATTTCGTTGCTTCAGGGGTGATAGAATTGGAGGGCAAGAGGTGGGGGTGTTGCATTGCTTGTCAAGGAAGATATTACAGCAGTGCTTTGGCAGGATAGATTAGAGGGCTCGTCTAGGGAGGCTATTTGGGTGGAGCTGAGAAATGGGAAAGGTGTAGCAACACTTATAGGGGTGTATTATAGACCGCCAAATGGGGAGCGAGAATTGGAAGAGCAAATATGTAAGGAGATAGCAGATATTAGTAGTAAGCACAAGGTAGTGATTGTGGGAGATTTCAATTTTCCACACGTAGACTGGGAAACACATTCTGTAAAAGGGCTGGATGGTTTGGAGTTTGTAAAATATGTGCAGGATATTTTTTTGCAGCAATACATAGAGGTGCCTACTAGAGAAGGGGCAGTGCTGGACCTCCTGTTACGAAATGAGACCGGGCAGGTGGCGGAGGTAAGCGTTGGGGAGCACTTCGGGTCCAGTGATCACAATACCATTAGTTTCAATATAATTATGGAGAGGGTCAGAACTGGACCTAGGGTTGAGATTTTTGATTGGAGAAAGGCTAACTTTGAGGAGATGCAAAATGATTTAAAAGGAGTGAATTGGGACATGTTGTTATATGGGAAGGATGTAGAAGAGAAATGGAGGACATTTAAAGGTGAAATTTTAAGAGTACAGAATCTTTATGTACCTGTTCGGTTGAAAGGAAATAGTAAAAATTGGAAAGAGCCATGGTTTTCAAGGGAAATTGGACACTTGGTTCGGAAAAAGAGAGAGATCTACAATAATTATAGGCAGCATGGAGTAAATGAGGTGCTTGAGGAGTATAAAGAATGTAAAAAGAATATTAAGAAAGAAATTAGAAAAGCTAAAAGAAGATATGAGGTTGCTTTGGCAAGTAAGGTGAAAGTAAATCCAAAGGGTTTCTACAGCTATATTAATAGCAAAAGGATAACAAGGAATATAATTGGTCCATTAGAGAGTCAGAGTGGACAGCTATCTGCAGAGCCAAAAGAGATGGGGGAAGATACTGAACAATTTCTTTTCTTCGGTATTCACCAAGGAGAAGGATATGGAATTATGTGAGGTAAGGGAAACAAGCAGAGTAGCAATGGAAACTATGAGATTCAAAGAAGAGGAGGTGCGGACACTTTTGAAAAATATGAAAACGGATAAGTCTCCAGGTCCTGACAGGATATTCCCGAGGACATTGAGGGAAGTTAGTGTAGAAATAGCAGGGGCTATGACAGAAATATTTCAAATGTCATTAGAAACGGGAATAGTGCCGGAGGATTGGCATACTGTGCATGTTGTTCCGTTATTTAAAAAGGGTTCTAAGAGTAAACCTAGCAATTATAGACCTGTTAGTTTGACGTCAGTGGTGGGCAAATTAATGGAAAGGATACTTAAAGATAATATATATAAGCATCTGGATAAGCAGGGTCTGATTAGGAACAGTCAACATGGATTTGTGCCTGGAAGGTCATGTTTGACTAATCTTCTAGAATTTTTCGAAGAGGTTACTAGGGAAATTGATGAGGGTAAAGCAGTGGATGTTGTCTATATGGACTTCAGTAAGGCCTTTGACAAGGTTCCTCATGGAAGGTTGGTTAAGAAGATTCAATTGTTGGGTATTAATGGTGGAGTAGCAAGATGGATTCAACAGTGGCTGAATGGGAGATGCCAGAGAGTAATGGTGGATGGCTGTTTGTCAGGTTGGAGGCCGGTGACTAGTGGGGTGCCTCAGGGGTCTGTGTTGGGTCCACTGTTGTTTGTCTTGTACATCAATGATCTGGATGATGGTGTGGAAAATTGGATTAGTAAGTATGCAGATGATACTAAGATAGGTGGTGTGGTGGATAATGAAGTAGATTTTCAAAGTCTACAGAGAGATTTAGGCCATTTGGAAGAGTGGGCTGAAAGATGGCAGATGGAGTTTAATGCTGATAAATGTGAGGTACTACATCTCGGCAGGACAAATCAAAATAGGACGTACATGGTAAATGGTAGAGAATTGAGGAATGCAGTTGAACAGAGGGATCTAGGAATAACTGTGCATAGTTCCCTGAAGGTGGAATCTCATGTAGATAGGGTGGTAAAGAAAGCTTTTGGGGTGCTGGCCTTTATAAATCAGAGCATTGAATATAGAAGTTGGGATGTAATGTTAAAATTGTACAAGGCATTGGTGAGGCCAATTCTGGAGTATGGAGTACAATTTTGGTCGCCTAATTATAGGAAGGATGTCAACAAAATAGAGAGAGTACAGAGGAGATTTACTAGAATGTTGCCTGGGTTTCAGCAACTAAGTTACAGAGAAAGGTTGAACAAGTTAGGTCTTTATTCTTTGGAGCGCAGAAGGTTAAGAGGGGACTTGATAGAGGTCTTTTAAATTATGAGCGGGTTAGACAGAGTTGACGTGGATAAGCTTTTTCCATTGAGAGTAGGGAAGATTCAAACAAGGGGACATGACTTGAGAATTAAGGGACAGAAGTTTAGGGGTAACATTAGGGGGAACTTCTTTACTCAGAGAGTGGTAGCTGTGTGGAATGAGCTTCCAGTGGAAGTGGTGGAGGCTGGTTCGATTTTATCCTTTAAAAATAGATTGGATGGGTATATGGACGGGAAAGGAATGGAGGGTTATGGTCTGAGTGCAGGTAGAGTGCAGACTAGGGGGAAGTATTTATTATTTTTTCAAATAAATTAAAAAAAAAAAAAAAAAAATGTTCGGCACAGACTTGAAGGGCCGAGATGGCCTGTTTCCGTGCTGTAATGGTTATATGGTCAATGACCTTTTATCAGAATCTTTCATCCATTCTGAATATGTCCACTCTCCACAGATGCCATCTGACCTGCAGCATTTGCCCAATACAGGTTGAACACCAATTTTCCAGCAACTGATGGTCTCCCCCCCCACCCCTCATTTTAACAACCTAATAGCGGACGGAGCTGCCAACCCATCCCCTGCTCCCACTGTCTCCCCAGCCTTTTAGAACCCTTACTTCTGACCCCACTCCTGATCCGCAAGGTGCACCAGCGAGCCCTTCTTTACCGACTAAAAGGACAAAAAGTGCCGGAGAAATTCAGTGGGTCAGGATCTCTGAAGAACACGGATACATGACATCGGGACCCTTTCCCAGACTGATTCAGTTGGTCGAGTTACTCCAGCACTTTGTGCGGCGCTGTTGCTGATCTGCACCTGCGAGCCCTTCTTCACCGGTTCACACGGCTGTGGACAGCGCTTTCTTCAGTGTGCCCCCACTGACAGAACGTGCTTGGTCAACATGGGGTTCCCTCACCACTCACCAGCTGTGGCATCCAAGGTGGAGAATGTCAGCGACTCCGGAGGAGGGGAGGAGAGTGGGAAGAGGAAGGAGGGGGCGGCGGCCCAAAGAAAGCACTGTCCCCATGGGCTACAATGTGAGCCGCTACAATAGCTGTGTCACTGGAATGTGTGAAGAGTGAAGAAGGGCTTGCTGGTGCACCTTGCGAGTCGGAGTGGGGTCAGAAGCTGGACAACGGTGGGGGTCAGGGATGTATCCACAGGTCATTCCATTCACATTCAATTTACATTTTATATTAATTTTATATACGTTTCTGGCACACCATGGTGCTTTAGATACCATCTAAAGGGGTGTCAATAGGGGGCCAGGGATATACTGTCATTTCATTATCATGTGACCTCTGTTGGTCCAGCAAAACGGATAAACCAGAAAGGTTCGAGAAACAAGGGTGTTGGAAAATCAGTGCTCAACCTGCATTTTGTTTTACGTTAGCTTAATACAATTTGCAATTTTGTTTTTGCTTTTCGATCAGATGTACTATTTACATTAAACCCACCTCCTCAAATAATTAAACCAATCAAACTCAGAAATGTGCTGGCATGCATTTATTAAACTTAAATTTGATAATAATTACATTGAAATTTCAATGTGACTAAAATAAACTGCTGCAATAATTATTTGGTGTGTTCTAACAGTTGCTTGAAAATTACTTGTGAATATATTATTATAATTGTGTGAATTGCACATTTGGTGGCTGCATTTGTCTTTTGAACAATGTTGGGCCTGTGGCATCATTTACAGTCATAGTCATACAGCGCAGAAACAGGCGCTTCGGCCCAACTTGCCCACACCGAACAACATGCTCCATCTACACTTGTCCCACCTGCCTGCATTTGGCCCATATTCCTCTGAGCCGGTCCTGTCCATGTACCTGTCTAAATGGTTCTTAAACATAGAATTATTACCTGCCTCAACTATCACCTCTGGCAGCTTCTTCCATACACCTACCACCCTTTGTGTGAAAACGTTACCCCTCGCATTCCTATTAAATCTTTCCCCCCCCCCCCCTCACCTTGAACTTATGTCCTCTGGTTCTCGTTTCCCCTACTCTGGGCAAGAGACTGTGTGCATCTACCCAATCCTCCTGTGCTCTAAGAAATAGTCCCAGCCTACTCAACCTTTCCCTATAGCTCAGACCCTCAAATCCTGGCAACATCCTCGTAAATCTTCTCTGCACGCTTTCCATCTTGACAACATCTTTCCTATAACATGGTGCCCAGAACTGAACACAACACTCTAAATGCAGTCTCTTGTATAACTGCAACATGCCCTCCCAACTTCTATACTCAATACTCTAATTGATGAAGGCCAAATGTCCCAGCCTTTTTGACTACCCTTATCTACCTGTGATGCCACTTTCAACAAGCTATGTACCTTCACTCCTAAATTTGATATTCCTAGAAATATGATTACATTCAGATTAATTTCTTACAAAGAAGATACATATAACTTTGAACAGTATGGCGTGGAAACAGACCTTTCAACACACAATGTCCGTGTCAATCATGATGCCGTTAAACTAATCTTCTCTGCCTGCACATGATCCATATCCTTCCATTTCTGGCATATCCATGTGTGTATTTAAAAGCTTCTTAAATGCTGCCGTCATATCTGCCTCCATCACAACCTCTGGCAACACCTACCAGGCACCGTTACTCTATGTAAAGAAAATTTGCCCTTGCATCTCTTTTAAACTTTGCCCCTCTCACCTGCAAGCTATGCCCTCCAGTCTTTGACATTTCCACCTTGTGAAAAACGTTTTTACTGTCTACCCCATCTATATTTCATAAATTTATATACTTCTATCAGGTCTCCCTCAACTCTGATGCTCCAGAGAAAACAATACAAATTAGTCCGAGCCCTTCTCCCCTGTAATCCTGTGTTGTCATTTTCAGGGAGCTATGGGTTTGGACCCCATGATCCCTCTTGGTCCACAACACATTAACGATGTCAAGGGTCTTGCCATAAACTACATACTTTCCCCTTATTTTCAACCTCCCAAACACCTCTTGCTCAGATTAAACTCCATCTGCTCTTCTCTGACCATTTCAGTATACCCCGCTGTATACTTTGGCAGCTTTCCTCACTATATGCAACTCACCAATTTTGGTGTTGTTTAAAAACTTATTGACCAATTCAATATAGTTCAGTAATATTTCTAAAGAGCAAAGAATCCTCAGGAGGCTGGACAAAACCCACATAACCACAAAGAGAAACCAGAAATGCCTGGTTATTCACGTCGCTGCTGTTGTCGGATAGGAGTGGAATCTGAATGATTCGCTTGCATAAGTGACAAGAGGTTTTTACTAGTTCGTACGAATATAAAACTCAACAAGCAGCTCAGATAATTTCAGTACAGGGTTAAAACCTAAACCTAGTTCAAATTGAAAGTAATACCTATAATTACACAATTAACAATTCAATGACTTTGAACAGATAAATTGGATTTGTTACAATGAATGATACTCTGCTACATTGCTCAACAAGACTCCAACATTTTCAACACTAGCATAGCCTTAAATAAGTTCACCTTGTTGACAGCACATGCAGTCTTCTCTCGAATGACGCCACTGCTGGTTCGCATAATCTTGGACAGATCCTCTCGAGCAGCCAGTAGGTGTGCAACAGAAATGGTGCATTTTGAACTCAGAGTTGCACGCCTGGGCTGGTAGACTTTAGTCAATTTTTCAACCTGGCTCTGTGGAAAGTAGAACATGCAAGAATCACATCTGTATTGAATGTAAAAATACTGGATCACAATTCTAAAAGTCACATAAATAAATTCAGATCCTCGCTACTTGTTTGACTGGCTACCGGTTTCTTAGCATGGCTGACCTTTGACTCTTATCCATTCCTAAACTTTCTGTCCTATGGGGACATTTAGCACCTAGCATGCTTGTGCACAACATTGAGAGATATAATAAAATTAACTAATTCCAAGAATAAGTTGAAAACCACAAGCTTAAATAAATCTATTAAAAATATTTTGATAAAATGTATCATTAATTGTTTTTTAACTGCACTGATTGCAAAGTTATTACTCTAAAATGATTTAAAAGAGTGGGTTATCTATCCTCAAAGGCAAATCTTCCCAAAGCACGGAAATTACCTCAGATGCTGCCTCTCAGTTAAGTGAGCTGAATATGAATCTGTTTCCTGTGAGTACACAGTTTTAATTCTGAGGAACTATCTTTTCAGACTGGCGAGCTTTCCAATTGCAGATACCGTAGTATTAAACTCTGCTTTTTTTTTAAAAATGAGGGTCTACCTAGCTCACATCTTACGTGCACCACACTGAGCTAACCCTGCTGCTACACTAATTTTATGCTTCAGTTAATCCACAATAACACGGTGAATAGGCCAGATAATAAAAAGGAAAGCCCAATCCATCGGCCACTTGGTGGCCATCAGATAGCCTTGATCTGATTTCTAAATGTCACCTGGATTTGATCTAGAGCACATTCTGTAGTTCCACGCTGCTGTTTTGAGATCCAGAATGCACTGCAGAGAGAAAGGCCAGCTAGTTGTCAGAATAATCCATCCTAATGATCCTACTATTATCTTACAAAATGGATGCAACTGGCATTAGTGCAAGCATCCAGGGTACATCAAAAGGATGTAAAAACTCCTCTAGTGGATAATTTTCCTGTTTTATATCCATTATTGATATGCAAAACTAATAACTGTGAAATTAATCATCCTATGAGAGTCATGTCACAGCATTAAAACATTCCTTTTGCCACAAATTATTCATGGTGACAAGATGTCAATCCATTTGACGACTTTAGCCCATATCATCTAAATCTATATGCATCACCCACTGTGTAAAATTAATTCCCCCTCACTTTTCACTTTAAATATTTTCCTCTCACCTTAATTCTATATCATCTAGTTTTAGACTCCCCTATCCTGGGGAAAAGACTGACCATTCATCTTATCTATGCCCCTCATGATTTTATATATCTCTAAGGTCATTCCTTATAACTCAAGCCCTGCAGTGCTAGTAATAGAACATGGAACAGTTTAGCATAGGAACGAACCCATTGGCCCACATTTTTTTTACCGAACATGATGCCAAGTTAAAACATCTCATCTGCCTGTACATGATCCGTATCCCTCTATTCCTTGCACTCCATGTGACTATCTAAAAGCCTCTTAAACGTCATTATCGTACCTGCCTCCTAGCATTTCGTTCCAGGCCCCCAGGCACTCTGCGTAAAAAAAAACTTGCCACGCACATCTCCATTAAACTTTCACCCTCTCACCTTTTAGATATGCCCTCTAATGTTATAGACATTTCCGCCCTGGGAAAAAGGTTCCAATGGTCTACCCTATCTATGCCTCTCATAATTTTATATACCTCTATCATGTCTCGTCCTCAACCTCTGACGTTCCAGTGAAAACAATCCAAGTTATCCAACCTCTATGAAACCCTCTAATCCAGGCAGCATTCTGTTAAGCCTCCTCTGCACCCTCTCTAAAGTCTCCACACCCTTCCTGTAATGGGGAGCCCAGACCTTCACCCAATATTCCAAATACGGTCTAACAAAAATGTAATGCGTAACATGACAACCAACTTTCGTACTCAATGCCCTGACTGATGAAGGCCAGTGTGTCAAATGTTGCCTTCGTCATACAGCATGGAAACATGCCCTTCGGTCCAACTTGCCCATGCCGACCAACATACCCCATATACACTAGTCCAACCTGCCTGTGTTTGGCCCATATACTTCTAAAACTATGCTAACCATGTACCTGTCCAAATGTCATTTAAACGTTGCGATGATACCTGCCTCAACTACCTCCTCTGGCAGCTTGTTCCATTTCGCCATACCCATTGTGTAAAATAGTTGCCCCTCACC
This sequence comes from Malacoraja senta, assembly GCA_038087875.1. Lineage (NCBI taxonomy): Eukaryota > Metazoa > Chordata > Chondrichthyes > Rajiformes > Rajidae > Malacoraja > Malacoraja senta. The sequence continues at coordinate 116,152,625 of CM075978.1, read as the reverse complement.
TTCCTATTAAATCTTCCCCCCCCCCTCACCTTAAGCCTTGGTGCTTTTGTTCTTGATCTTGATTTGTTTGGATAACATGCAAGAAACCTTTTCACTGTATTTTGGTACATGTGACCATAATAATCAATAATTTGGTTCTGGATCTTGACGTCTTCACCACCCTGTCTACTGTTTTTTGCCACCTTCAGGGATCTGTGTACTTGTACCCCACGGTTTCTCTACAACACTCTCCAGGGCTAGTCCATTTACTGTGCAAGTCCTGTCCTGGTTTACTTACCAAAATGCAACAACTTGAACATGTACCAGTTAAATTCCATTCCATGGTCCACTTTCCCAGTTGTTCTAGATCTTGCCAATATTTAGACTACCAATTTTGTCGTCATCTTCAAACTTACTAACAATGCCAATTATATCAACTACATCAACTGAATAACAGTGGACCCAGCACAGATATCTGCAGCACACCACTGGTCACAGGCCTTCAATCTGAAAAACAACCCTCCATCACCACCCTCAGTCTCCTAGCCAATTTTGAATCTTGGGAAATTATTTTGTTTACAAGCAGTAATGTGACTTAGAATAGAGAAAAATCACTCTCTTGTGGTTTCAAGCTTTTGTATCTTTTGTGCAGTGCTTACTTGTAAAAGATGTAAAAGCTTGAAAGCACGCACCACTAGAATTAAGACAACTTCTTTCCTGCTGTTATTAGATTTTGAATGGATCTCATAAGCCAAGGATACAGTCGCAAACTCCAATCTATCTCATTGCGGCCTTTGCATTGTTCTGTTTTATCTGCACTGTCTGTAGCCGTAACACTACATTCTGCACTGTTTCCTTCCTCTTTTTCAGATTCAGATTCAGATTCAACTTTATTGTCATTGTGCAGTGTACAGTACAGAGACAACGAAATGCAGTTCCCATTGTACTTATATATGGTTTGACCGTATATGATAAAATGCAAGAAAACCTTTTCACTGTATCTTGGTACACATGACCATAATAACCAATACCAATATACCTTAGCTCTGTCAGACCACCCAAAAGACTGAATGGTTACATCCATACGTTTCAGTAACATCTTTCGTCGTATTTCATATTCCTTTACGAGGGTTTGATTGATGGCTTCTAATTTTTCCTGTCAATTAACAGAAAGCAAATTATTTCTTTTGAAATACCACTATAATAATATTAACAAAAAGTCTTTGCACCAGCCCAAATACAATCAATATTGTCTACATCACTAAGGTTTTCAAATTAGCCACCAACTGGAAGGAATATCAATTTGGCTAGACTGCTATAGGTTCTCGAAGTTTTCAATAATCTTCCTCAATCGTGGTACTTGGAATATGCAGAACATCTATCCGAGATCCGACTAGAACTGAAAGTAAGTTTAATAATTCCCCCTTTTGCAAAGCCATACCATGAGAATTTCTAACCAGTTAATAAGGTTAATGATTGGAACTTTAATATTATGCTCAAATATCTTGGGGGGTTCTAAAACCAGGATTCTGGAGCAGTACTAAGACTGCAATTTCTTTGCAAGTTTAACGACTGCTATTGTTCAATGTACTGAAGATTTGGATAATTATCAATTTAAAACTTGAGGGCTGCACAACTACGCTGCTAATAGAACTGATGCCTCACAGTGCCAGCAACCCAGGTTTTATCCCAATTTCAGGGCTGTATGTGAGGATTTTGCACGTTCTCCCTATGACTTCATGGGTTTCCTGTGAATATGCCAGTTTCTCCCACATCCCAAAGACGTGCCAGTTTGTAGGTAAATTTGCTCCTGTAAATTGTCCCAAGTGTGTAGGGAGTGGATGAGAAAGGGGTCAAGGTATAACTCATGTAAACCGGCAATCAATGATCGGCATGAACTCGATGGGCCTATCTCCATGATGTATCTTCCATTCAATATTTCATTCAAATTGAAAATGCCCACACTTCATTACACTAATTTACATCATAAACAGTGAATGGATAAAATACTCACCCAATGAAGTGGGCCAAGTGCTTTTTTCACCAGAGGTTTACCTACATGATTAGGAGGTACCTTTGACACAGATTCCTTTAGCTGAAATAAGAACATTATTTTTGAAATGTAAATCTCACTGTATAAAAAGACAAATGAAGACAAATTGTAAGCTACAGTGCCCTCCATAAAGTTTGGGACAAAGACCCATCATTTATTTATTCACGTCTGTACTCGACAATTTGAGATTTGTAATAGAAAAAAAATAACATGTGGTTAAAGTGCACATTGCCAGATTTTAATAAAGGCCATTTTTATACATTTTGGTTTCACCATGTAGAAATTACAGCTATGTCTATACATAATACCCCCATTTCAGGGCACCATAATATTGCAGTGTAGCCTTTGTATTTCTGTTCATGAAGTCTTCTGCGGACAGTGATCATTGACAAATCCACACCTGACTCCTGAAGAGTGTTTCTGATCTGTCGGACAGGTGTTTGGGGATTTTTCTTTATTATAGAGAGAATTCTTCTGTCATCAGCCGTGAAGGTCTTCCTTGACCTGCCAGTCCCTTTGCGATTAGTAAGCTCACCAGTGCTCTCTTTCTTCTTAATGATGTTCCAAATAGTTGATTTTGGTAAGCCTAAGGTTTGGCTGATGTCTCTAACAGTTTTATTCTTGTTTCTCAGTCTCATAATGGCTTCTTTGACTTTCCTTGGAACAGCTTTGGTCCTCATGTTGATAAACAGCAATAAATGTTTACAAAGGTGATAGAAAGACCAGGTGCTGAGAGCTCTCTTATACCTGCATTAAGGAGGCATTTAAACACACCTGAGCAATTACAAACACCTGTGAAGCCATGTGTCCCAAACATTATTGTGGCCTGAAATGGGGGGACTATGTATAAGCACAGCTGTAATTTCTACATGATGAAACCAAAATGTATAAAAATGGCCTTAATTAAAATCTGACAATGTGCACTTTAACCACACGTGATTTTTTCTATTACAAATCTCAAATTGTGGAGTACGGAGGCAAATAAATAAATGATGGGTCTTTGTCCCAAACATTATGGAGGGCACTGTGGTTGCTTGAAAGTGGCACCACAGGTAGATAGAGTGGTCAAAAAGGCTTTTGCCACATTGGCCATCAGAGTTTTGAGCATAGAAGTCAGGAGGTCATGTTACCGTTATATAAGACGTTGGTGAGGCCGAATTTATAGTGTTCAGTTCTGAGCACAATGTTATAGGAAAGCTGTTGTCAAGCTGGAAAGGGTACAGAGTGGATTTACGAGGATGTTGCTGGGACTGGAGAGCCTGAGCTCTTGGGAGAGATTGAGCATGCCAGGGTCTTATTCATCCAACTCATTTACAAAGATTACAATAGTTGAGCCACAGCATTGAACCTGTGGCACCCCACTGGTTACAAATTGCCAATCCGACAATGATCCATGTATCATGATTTTCTGTGAGTTAGTCATTTCCCTATCCATACCAATATATGGCCCTCAAACATGTATGGTCTAATCCAATGCAGCTTCACATAATAAAATGCTATCTGGAAATCCAAATACAACATATCCGCTGATTCTATGTTATCCAATATGTTTGCTGCTCCCTCATGGAAATCTTTGCCTGAGAGGTTATATCACCTCTATTCTGAGAACTGTTGAGGCATTCATTTTGAGTCTGAATACAATTTTGTCCCATCAGCTCTTCAAACAAAAATACAGCTTTGAGGTGCATCATTTCACAATTTAGATTGCTTTTTCGTGTTTAGCTTTATGCACCAGTTCTTACAATGCCCTCCATAATGTTTGGGGCAAAGACCCATCATTTATTTATTTGCCTCTGTACTCCACAATTTGAGATTTGTAATAGAAAAAAATCACATGTGGTTAAAATGCACATGGCCAGGTTACAGGTTGCCAAGAAGTACTTAAAAGAAAAACCACAGTTCTGGAAAAACCTCTTGAGGGCAGATGAGACAAAGATTAACTTATATCAGAGTGATCGCAAGAGCAAAGTATGGAGGAGAGAAGAAACTGCCCAAGTTCAAGTTCAAATTTATTTGTCACATGCACCATAAGGTGCAGTGAAATGTAAGATCCAAAGCATACCACCTCATCTGTGAAACACGGTGGTGGGGGTGTTATGGCCTGGGCATGTATGGCTGCTGAAGGTACTGGCTCACTTATCTTCATTGATGATACAACTGTTGATGGTAGTAGCATAATGAATTCTGAAGTGTATGGACATATCCTATCTGATCAAGTTAAAACAAATGCCTCTAAACTCATAGGCCGGCGGTTCATTCTACAGCAAGACAATGTGATCCCAAACATATTGCTAAAGCAACAAAGGAGTTTTTCAAAGCTAAAAAATGGTAAATTCTTGAGTGGCCAAGTCAATCACCCGATTTGAACCCAATTGAGCATGCCTTTTATATGCTGAAGAGAAAACTGAAGGGGAAACAAGCATAAGCTAAAACACCCAGCAACTGGTAATGTCCATGAATCGCAGACTTCAAGCAGTCATTGCATGCAAAGGATATGCAACAAACTACTAAACATGACCACTTTCATTTCCGTGACATTGCTGTGTCCCAAACATTATGGTGCCCTGAAATGGGGGGGATTATGTATAAACACTGCTGTAATTTCTACATGGTGAAACCAAAATGTATAAAAATGGCCTTTATTAAAATCTGACAATGTGCAATTTAACCACATGTGATTTTTTAAAATTACAAATCTCAAATTGTGGAGTACAGAGGCAAATAAATAAATGATGGGTCTTTGTCCCAAACATTATGGAGGGCATTGTGTGTACCTACATTCCTAGATCCCTCTGCTCTACAACACTCCACAGAGCCCTACCGTTCACTGTGTAGGTCTGGCCCATGTTAGTCTTCCCAAAATGCAACACCTCACATTTCCCTCTATTAAATTCCACCTACCATTACTTAACTCAACTGCCTAACTGATCAAGATACTACTGCAATTTTTGACAACCATCTTCACTACCTACAATACCACCTATTTTAGTGTCATCTGCAAACTTGCTAATGATGCCATGTACATTCTCATCCAAATTATTGATATAGATGACAAACAGCAATGGACCCAACACCAAACCCTGAGGCACACCACTAGTCACATGCCTCCAGTTTAAAAAGCAATCTTCCACCATTACTCTCTGTTTCCTTCCATGAAGCCAATTTTCCATCCATCCGGCTATCTCTCCTTGGTTCCTATAGGATCTAATCTTCCAGAGCTGCCAACCATGCGGAACCTTGTTGAATGCCTTGCTGAAATCCATATATACAATGTCTCCAGCTCTGCCTTCATAAACCTCTTTGGTCACATCATCAAAAACCTCGATCGGATTCGTGAGCCACGAACCACCCCTCATCCTCCTACGCGCCAAGGAATAAAGCCCTAGCCTGCTCAACCTCTCCCTATAGCTCAGGCCCTCCAGTCCTGGCAACATCCTCGTAAATCTTCTCTGTACCCTTTCCTGCTTGACAACATCTTTCCCATAACACAGTGCCCAGAACTGAACACAATACTCTAAATTCGGCCTCACCAATGTCTTATATAACCGCAACATGTCCTCCCAACTTCTGTAGTCAATACTCTGTCAGATGAAGGCCAATGTGCCAAAAGCCTTCTTGACCACCCTATCTACTTGTGTCATCACTTTCAAAGAACTATCTACCTGCACTATTAGATTCCTCTGCCCTACAACACTCCCCAGAGCCCTACCATTCACTAATTTCTGAAGTGGAACTGCCATCAATGTGTTTTTTAAACGTTATTTTACTTGAATGGTCCTACTGAAAAAATGGTGCGGACAAAGACAATTCTATTGTATGTACCTTTTTCTCAATCCCACTGAAGAACTGGAACATGGTGATGTTATCTGGGGGTTTGGACATACCCAGAGTAATGCAAATGGTTTTCAGCTCCATAAAGGAATGACTTGTCTTATCTGGTTCCTTTTTGGGTGGGTTGTTCACACCAAGCATCCGAGAAGATTCAAGCTCAGAGATCAGATAAGCTAAGTAAAAAAGTGAAGGGATACACAAATATGAAATTATTTGAGTTTTATCTAACCCAATGTCAGCCTTTCATGAAGTGACTGTTTATTGCTCAAGTACAATTTATGAGTACCAACAGAATTCCTTTCAGTCAATATATCATCAAACTATATAATTTGGATAAAAGACACCATCCCCTTCCAGTCTAATTCGTGCCTAATTAACATCCATATGGGTGCACATCTTGACTTCGGCAAGCTTTATTTCAACCCTGTTAGTCAAAGATAATAAGGTTGGGTATAGTTAGGGTTACCAACAATACTATATAATAAAGGTCTTCATGGTCAAGAGAGGTTGTGCTAAATATTACACAAATTGCTAATGCCAGCAAGATTACGGAACCTTTGTTAAAGAAGGATATTAATGGTTTGGTCAGCAAAAAGGTGGGATATGCCATGTATAGGCAGCTGGAATCTATCAAGAATCCTAAAAGAGAATCCTAAAAGATAATCCCAAGAGAGAATCCTAAAAGATTATATGTATATTAAGAACAAAGTAAATAAGGAGAGTCTACTGCCATTAAAGGGCCTGTCTCACTGTGGCGACCTAATTTGCGAGTTTAGAAGAGTTTGCGCTCGACTCAAACTCGCAGCATGGTCGACATGTGGTCCTTGGAGGTTACTGGAACTCTCCTTCATGCTCGAGGGAAGTTCCCGCATACTCGCGGCCTCAGTTTGGTCGAGGAAAAACTTTCCGCGAGTAAAATGTGGTTAGCATGGTTCTTTTGAACTCGTAGTGCAGTGGAGTGGGGTCGCTAGGCAGTCGAGGTACCCGTAGGCAATCTCCTTTGCTGACTGGGCATTTTATTTGGCTCATTGGAGTTTTCAGAACCAAGGAAAACCAACCGGTAATGTTAAATGGCCGCTAAACTTAATTAAAAGTTGTCTGGCTTCTTAAAAGCGTCTCCACTCCTTCTCCCCCCCCTTCTCTTCTCCCCCCTCTCTAAAGGACTGTGCCTGCCGTCTTTTACCTTCCTGTTCATCGCGGCTGCGAATTTCAGACAGCGCTCCCCCGCTTTCCCTGGCCCCTGCCTTTTTTGTGTGTGCGTGTGTGTGTGTGTGTTGTTTGACGGTCGATCCAGCTCGCGGTTTCATCGCCGACGGTCGATCCAGCTCGAGGTTTTTCAGGCGAGTGCCCTCGAGCTTGAAGGTCGAAGACAATCGCTGAAAAGTCACGTTAGTGGGACAGGCCCTTTAGGATCAGTTGGGTAAATTACGTGGAACCACATGGAAAGGGTGTGTATTCTTAAGTTTCATTTCATTCTTAAATGAATACTTTTATCTGTATTTACCAGAGTGGAAATGTCAAAGACTGGCTGAGATTTACGAGTCGTTGTTAAATACCGGCGAGGTGCCGGAAGACTGGAGGGTGGCAAATATTGTGCCTCTATTCAAGAAGGGCTGCAGGGAAAAGGCTGTACACCGGCCAGTGATCTTAACATCAGTGGTCGGAAAGTCACTAGAGAATATTCTGAGGGATAGGATATCCACACATTTAATGGACAAGGGCTGATTAGGGATAGTCAGCATGGTTTTTTACGTGGGAGGTTATGTCTGACAAATATGATTGATTCTAAAATAGTTATTTGAATTCAAGAACTCTGGATTGCTCATTCTGTACTATAACCAACATGCACATGTATAAAAACACAAAATTCTGAAGAGAATACATCTCTAAATACATTAGCAGAGCTAAACATTACAACTATGTTTAATTTTAACATACAAATTCTCCTGTAACTTACTTAGCAATAAAAGGCAATTATTTTTGTTGAAAAGACGCGTGGTGACATCTCCTGTAGTTAGAACTGTATAGGGACAATGCATTTCAGCTAGTAAACCACTCATTTCCAGCTGAAATTCTTCAGCTTCCGTGGGACCTATAAAGTAAAAAAAAAGTCACAGATCCTAGAATCCAAACCCACATTACATAGTATTACAGCTATTTCAACCTTTTTATCCGTCATAAGATGCAGACATCATTAACACTAATTAGAGTGTCATGGTTGTAAAGTTATACTTTGGGTCCAGAGATAATTATTCCTTTGGTTTTAAGATAGTTTTGGAAAAGTACAGAACTGGTCCACAAGTTGAAATTCCAAATTTTGGCAAGGAAAATGTTGATGGTATTCGACAGGAGCTTGCAAAAGTTGATTGGAGTAGGCCGTTAATGGTCAAGGTAAATTTCAGCAAGTGGGGTCCTTTTAAATGTGAGATAGCGGGAGTTCAAAGTCTGCATGTTCCTGTTGTGAGTGAAGGGCAAGGCTGGCAGGAATACAGAAACCTGGATGACAAGAGATCTTGAGGCTCTGGTCAGAAAAAAGGGCGCATGGGTCAGGTACAAGCAGCTAGGATCAAGTGAATTCCTTGGGTATAGTGAACGCAGGAGTATATTTATGAAAGAAACCCGGAGGGCAAAAAGGAGGCATGAATAAGGCAGCATTAGCAAAGAGGATTAAGGGGAATCCAAAGAGATTTTATAGTGTATTAAGGGGAAAAAAGTAACTTGGAAAAAAATAGGGCCCTTAAATACCAAAGTGGACATCTATGTGTGGAGCCGCAGGAGACGGGAGAGATCCTCGATGAATATAGAACATAGAACAGTACAGGAACAGGCCCTTCAGCCTACAATGTTTGTGTCGAACATGATGCCTGCTTAAACTGATCTCATCAGTTTATCAGTGGATGAGAACGTACAAGGCAGATGACCATAAAGTGATGGTATTGTAGATAGCAAAGATGGTTATCAAAGGCTACATCCAGATCTTGATCAGTTAGGCATGTGAGCACAGGAAAGGTTAATAGCAAATGCAGATAAATGGGAGGCATTGCAATTCTGGAAGTCTAACCAGTACAGGACCTTCACAGTAAATGGCAGGATTCCGGGGAGTGTTGCAGAGCAGAGGGATCTATGAGTGTATATAGTTTCTTGAAAGTGGCGTCACATGTGGATAAGGTGGTTAAGATGCCTTTCGGCACATTGGCCTTCATCAGTGAGCAAATAGAGTATAAAAGTTGGGGTGTTATGTTACAGCTGTACACGGTGCTGGTGAGGCAACATTTGATGTATTGTGTTCAGCTTTGGTCATCCTACTACAGGAAAGATGTTGTTAAGGTGGAAAGAGTGCAGAGATGACTTATGAGGATGTTGCCAAGAATTGAGGGCCTGAGCTATAGGAAGAGGTTAGACAGGCTAGGATTGTATTCTTTGGAGTGTAGGAGGGAGAGGTAATCTTATAGAGGTGTATAAGATCATGAGAGGAATAAACAAGGTGGATGCACAGATTCTTTTACCCAGAGTAGGAGAATCAAGAACCAGAGGTTTATAGGTTTAAGGTGAGAGAGGGGAAAAAATTAATAGGAATCTGAGGGTCAACTTTTTCATAGAGGATAGTGAATATATGGAATGAGCCTCCAGAGGAGGTAGTTGAGGCAGAAACTACAACAACATTTAAAAGATATTTGGACAGGTACATGGATAAGAAGATTTTAGAGGGATATGGGCCAAATGTAAGCAAGAGGGACTGGTGTAGATAGGGCACCTTGGTCGATAAGGGCAAGCTAAGAACAAGGTACTGTTTCCCTGCTGTATGACTACGACTCATATGCCTCAATTCCCTGCACTTCTATGTGCCTATCGAAAAGCCTATCGAAATACCACTGACGTATCTGCTTCCACCACCACCTCTGGCAATAAATTCCAGGGCCCCACCACTCTCTCTGCAAAGCACTTGCCCCACATATCTATTAAACTTTCCCCCCTCTCACCTTAAGGCTATGCCATCTAATGTTAGACATTTCCACCCTTGTGGAAAAAAAAAAGGAGCCTGACTGTGTACCCCATGACTCTCATAATTTTACAATACTTCTATCAAGTCTCCGTTCAACTTCCGACATTCCAGAGAAAACATCCAAGTCTATCCAACCTCTCCCTGTAGCTGATATCTTCTAATCCAGGCAGCATTCAAGTAAACCTCCTCTGCACCCTTTCCAAAGCCTCCACATCTTCCCTGTAATGGCGCGACCAGAACTGGTCTGAAGAAGGGTCTCGATCCGAAATGTCACTTATTCCTTCTCTCCAGAGATGCTGTCTGACCCGCTGAGTTATTCCAGCTTTTGGTGTCTTTTTTGTGATATAGCAAGATATACTTTACTGCGGAAATGGGTGGAGCAATGTCAGATGGAGTTTAACCTGAGCAAGTGAGATGAGAAGGAATTTCTTTAGTCAAGGGGCGATGAATCTGTGAAATTCATTCCCAGACAGCTGTGGAGGCCAATGTTATTAAGTATTTTAATGCAAAGATTGACATGTTCTTGATTAGCAAGTGTGTCAAAGGTTGCGGGAAGAAGGCAGGAGAATGAATTTGAGAGGGAAAGATAGGTCAGTCATGATTGAATGGCAGAGTAGACTCGACGGCCGAAAGGCCTATTTCTGCTTTTATTACTTCTGAACTTATTATGAACTTATGAAGATTGGTAGGTTACTTAGCTGCTATATATTCCCCTTCATAAGTAAGCGATTGACTTGGGGGGGGGGGGGGGGGGGGGGGGGGGGGGGAGAGGAAGAGGTGGAGACGTGGGTTGTAGAATATGGGAACAGAGAAAATAAAAATAAATTGGTGTACCAAAGGACCAGTTTCCATGCTGTATGACCTAATGCTGATGTGTAATGATACAGGGTTACACTTTAAATGTTGAATGTACAATCAACCAGTTTGCTGTGATTTTAGTGGTTTGAACCAAGACAGAGTAATTCAGAATGATAATTAAATAAAGGCATAAGTCAACAATAAGTTATATCACAGTCTCTTCAAGTTGTCAGATTACATATGCATCACCTACCAGCAGATTAATGCAATATTAACACCAAATTATTTTCCTATATTGTTATTTAATTTGCAAACTGAATTACAGTCATTGTTACTTGGGTGATACCACTTGCAATTATTTAATGAAAAAGTACTTACTAGCAGTTGCATTGACATTTTCGATCAGTTTATAGAAAGCTTTCAGTTCCATTACAAGCCAGGCACATAGTTTTGTATATTCTGGAGAAGCTGCTCCGTCAGCTGCTGCCAAGTCCAGAGCCCCATGGTCCAGTAGCGGACCCTTGTATCTGCAAAATGAGTATAGAACTGTAAACAATCCAGAAGGTTTTTTTTTAAAGTCTCTTTTGTTAATGCATTTCCATATACAAAATTATTTCAAAACTCTACACTGTCAGAATTTAATAAAGCAGCATTTGCAGATACCAATACAATTTGTGGAAATGTATCAATGGAAATGTTTTGACTAAATATTAACCCCACTGAAACAATGTATTCATTTACTTCACTGTAACTAAAAAATATATATTTTCAGAAGCCCTTTGATGAGGTGCTGCATACAATGCGCTAAATAAGATGAGACCCCACTGTATTAGAAGGAAGATACAAGCATGCGTAGAAGATTGGCTGAATAGCTGCAGGCAGAGTGCGAATAAAGGGGGCTTTTTCTGTTTGGCTGCTGGTGACTGGTGGTGTTCCACAGGGGTCAGTGTTGTGTCCGCTACTCTTCATATTGTATTATATTAATGTTTTGGATGATTGAATTGATGGCTTTGTGGCCAAGTTTGCAGATGATACAAAGATAGGTGGAGGGGCTAGAAGTGTAGAGGGAGCAGGAAGTCTGCAGAAGGACTTGGACAGGTTGGGAGAGTGGGCAAAGAAGTGGCAGATGGAATACAGCGTAGCAAAATGTGTGGTCATGTACTTTGGTAGTGGAAACAAAGGCATAAACTATTTTCGAAATGGGGAGAGAAATCACAAATTGGAGGGGCAATAGGACTTGGGAGTGCTGGTGCAGGATTCCCAAAAAGTTAATTTTCAGGTAGTAAGGAAGGCAAATGCAACATTACCATTCATTTCGAGGACTAGAATATAAAAGCAGGGGTATAATGCCCCTGTCCCACTTAGGAAACCTGAACGGAAACCTCTGGTGACCTTGCGCCCCACCCAAGGTTTCCGTGAGGTTCCTGGAGGTTCCCGGAGGTTTTGGTCACTCTCCCTAATGGTCGAAAGTGGTTTCCGCGTAGTCGAGGCTTCTTCTATGTTCCTGCGATTATTTCAACAAAATCAAAACCGGCCTCGACTAAAAATAGGTTGCCGTTTGGTCGAAGCCAGTGGAGTGGGGTCGCTATTTACTTACAGGCAGTCGAAGGCAATCTCCTTCGCTGACCGGCCATTTTGATTGGCACATTGGAGTTTTCAGCAAAGATCCTATAGGATCTTTGGTTTTCAGGACCTAGAAGATCCGCCGGAAGGTAAAATGCCCGCTAACTTTATTAAACTTCTTAAAACTGTCTCCACTCCTTCTCTCCCCCCCCCCTTCTCTCCCCTTCTCTCCCTCCCGCGCTCTCTAAAGGACTTACCGTGCTCTGTGGCAGCCGTTTACCTTCCTCTTCATCGCGCAGACAGCGCTCCTCCGCTGTCGATGTGTTTGTGTGTGCGTGTGTGTATGTGTGCGGTAGCAAAGATCCTGTAGGATCTTTGGTCAGCAGATGCAGCTCACGCTTCGGTCAAGGCTTTCCAGGCGAGTGACCAAAACCTCTGGCGACTCATGGAAACCTTGGGTGGGGCGCAAGGTCACCAGAGGTTTCCGTTCAGGTTTCCTAAGTGGGACAGGGGCATAATGCTGAGGATAGATACAAAAAGCTGAAGTAACTCAGCATCTCTGGAGAGAAAGAATGGGTGACATTTCGGTCAAGACCCTTCTTCAGACTAATGCTGATGATTTACAAGGCGCTGTGCAAGGCGGCCGGACCGCATTTGGAGTATTGTGAAGAGGAATGTGCTGGCGTTGGAGAGGGTCCCGAGGAGTTTTACGAGAATGATACCGGGGATGATAGAGTTAACATATGATGAGTATTTGACGTCTCTAGGCCCGTACTCACTGTAGTTCAAAACGATGAGGGGGCGGATCTCATTGAAACAATGAATAGTGAAAGGCCTGGTTAGAGTGGATGTGGAGAGGATGTTTCCACTAGTGGGAGAGTCTAGGACCAAAGGGCATTGCCTCAGAATAAAAGGACATACCTTTAGAAAGGAGATAAGGAAGGATTTTTTTAGCCAGACGGTTATGAACCTGTGGAATTCATTGCCAAAGACGGCTGTGGAGGCCAAGTCATTGGGTATTTTTAAAGCAGAGATTGACAGGTTCTTAATTAGCAGGTGTGTTACGTGGAGAAGGCAGGAGAATGGGGTTGAGAGGGATAGATTGAATAGAATAGACTTGATAGACCGAACAGGGCTCGAAATTAACGGTTGCCCGGGTGCCAATGGCGACCTAAAGTCCCGCTGGGCAACCTAAAAGCTGTGCCATTTTGCCAGGCACCCGGGACACCTATCGTTCAACTCTAAGCGGGCCCCCCTCTCTATCTCTCTCTCTGTCACTCTCCGTCTGCCATCCGTATCCGTGTCCGGGCCGCCGGTTCTCCGCTCTCTGCTCTCCGCCCACTCCTCATCCGATGGCACGGCCGGCCACCTTGCACATGCGCACTGCCACGACCTGCACATCCTCCCCCTGTACATGCGCACAACCACGGCCAGCGCATCATTGGCCGTGGTTGTGTGCATGTGCCGCCCTGCACATGCGCACTGCCACGGCAACTAGTTGGCGCCGGGCACTTTCTCCCTCCCTTTGGACTGTGGGAGATCTGGCTGCCATTGCTGTCCAGTCGCCGCCTCGCTGCGACAGCTGAAACCAATGCAGAATCACTCCCTTGAGCTGGAGTAACTCCCTGGAGTAACTCTTGCTTCTTGGTTTCCTGGTCCTCCAAAAATATTCCAAATGGAATTTAAACTGGAGTGGACCCTCCACCACCAAACTCCAAACTCTGAAAAATAAGAGCCTATTGCACTTTATCTGTTTATTTATTGTGTATATATATGGTCTATGGTATATAGACACACTGAACTTTTATCTCCTGTTCTGTATTATGTTTACATATTCTGTTGTGCTGCAGCAAGCAAGAATTTCATTGTCCTATCTGGGACACATGACAATAAAACTCTCTTGACTCTTGACTTGGACTTAAGCAAAAAAGGGTTCTTGGGAAAAAAGAGCTACCTTAAATTTAGTTGCGTCTGGTTGGGTAACTATGGTAGGGTGAAGACTATTCCATGCTTTAATTGTGCGGGGGAACTCCATGGAGCAGCCAGCATCTCTGGATAGAAGAAATTGGGTGACGTTTCGGGTAGAGACCCTTCTTTAGATTTCCTCTGGTTTTAGTGTTTTTGGTTTAATTTAAAGATACAGCGAGGAAACAGGCCCTTCGGCCCACCGGGTCCACTCCGACCACCCGTACACTAATTCTATCCCATGCATTAGCGACGTAAGTCAAGAGTATTTTATTCTCTCACGTCCCAGTTAGAACAATGTGGAATTCCCTGCCACAGAGGGCAGTGGAGGCCAAATCACTGGATGGATTTAATAAAGAGTTAGATAGAGCTCTAGGGGCTAGTGGAATCAAGAGATATGGGGAGAAGGCAGGCACGGGTTATTGATTGGGGACGATCAGCCATGATCACAATGAATGGCGGTGCTGGCTTGAAGGGCCGAAGGGCCGAATGGCCTCCTCCTGCACCTATTTTCTATGTTTCTATGAAATCCTTACTTGCAGCAGCACAACATATGTAAACATAGTACCCTGTAAACAATGTTATAAACGAGAAAACAACAGTGTGTTTTTATATGTGAATATATAACTATATAAATATATATATATATGTGTGTGTGTGTGTGTGTGTGTGTGTGTGTGTGTGTGTGTGTGTGTGTATATATATATATATATATATATATATATATATATATATATATATATATATATATATATATATATATATATATATATATATATATATATATATATAAATATATGCCTTGGGTTGGGTCTGAAAAAGGTCCCTGCACACCTTAGGAATGTGGAAGGAAACAAGAGCACCCGGAGAAAACCCATGCGATCAAAGGGAAAAGGAGCAGACTCCGTACAGACAGCACCCATATTCAGTATCAATTCCGGGACTCTGGCACTTTTAGGCAGCAACTTTATGGCCAATGTACTGCCCCGTAGTCTGTACTGCCCCGTAACTGAATTAAAACATATAGTAGCTGTAAAGGGGGACATAGCGTCACTTAGAGATTTAAGACTGAAAATGGATAGTTTCTTTTCTTATTAGTAACCAAAGTTATCAACGTATAATTTTGTGTGCGTTGGAAAACAAAATATAGTGGCACAGCTGGTGGACTTGCTGCCTCACACGGCAGAGATCTGTGTTCGATCCTGTCCTTGGGCACTGTCTGTGTTGAATTTGCACATTCTCCCTGCAAGCCTGTTGGTTTCCTCCCACATCCCAAAGACGCATTGGCTTTGTAGGTTAACTTGTCTCTGTAAAATTGCCCCTAATGTGTAGGGAGTGGATGAGGAGAGTGGGATAAGAGAACTTGTGTAAATGGGTAGACAAAATGCTGGAGAAACTCAGCGGGTGAGGCAGCATCTATGGAGCGAAGGAAATAGGCGACGTTTTGGGTCGAGACCCTTCTTCAGACTGATGTGAGGGTGGGGGGGGGGATGTGGGAAGAAAATAAGAGGCAGAGACAGTGGGCTGAGGGAGAGCTGGGAAGAAGAGAAGAAAGCTGGGACTACCAGAAATTGGAGAAGTCAATGTTCACAACGCTGGGGTGTAAACTGCCCAAGCGAAATATGAGATGCTGCTCCGCCAATTTACGGTGGGCCTCACTCTGGTCATAGAGGAGGCCCAGGACAGAAAGGTCAGATTCGGAATGGGAGGGGGAGTTGAAGTGCTGAGCAACCGGGAGATCAGGTTGGTTATTGCGAACCGAGCGGAGGTGTTGGGTGAAGCGATCGCCAAGCCTACGCTTGGTCTCACCGATGTAGAGCAGCTGACACCTAGAGCAGTGGATGCAATAGATGAGGTTGGAGGTGCAGGTGAACCTCTGCCGCACCTGGAAAGACTGCTTCGATCCTTGAATGGAGTCAAGGGGGGAGGTAAAGTGACAAGTGTAGCGTTTCCTGCGGTTGCAAGGGAAAGTGCCAGTAGAGGGGATGGTTTGGGTGGGAAGGGACGAATTGACCAGGGACTTACGAAGGGAGCGGTCTCTGCAGAAAGCCGACAGGGGAGGAGATGGGAAGATGTGGCCAGTGGTGGGATCCCGTTGGTAGACAAAAAAGCAGGAAAAATCAGCGGGTGAGGCAGCATCTATGGAGCGAAGGAATAGGCGACGTTTCGGATTGAGACCCTTCTTCAGACTGATGTCGGGGGGGGCGGGAAAAAGAAAGGAAGAGGTGGAGACAGTAGGCTGTGGGAGAGCTGGGAATGGGAGGGGAAGGAGGGAGAAAGCAAGGACTACCTGAAATTGGAGAAGCCAATGTTCATACCGCTGGGGTGTAAACTACCCAAGCGAAATATGAGGTGCTGTTCCTCCAATTTGCGGTGGGCCTCACTCTGGCCATGGAGGAGGCCAAGGACAGAAAGGTCGGATTTGGAATGGGAGGGGGTGTTGAAGTGCTGAGCCACCAGGAGATCAGGTTGGTTATTGCGAACTGAGTGGAGGTGTTGTGCGAAGCGATCGCCAAGCCTGCGCTTGGTCTCACCGAGGTTGATCATACACTGAATAATCCAACCACATTTTTGTTTGGAAGTGGAAAGAAATAATAGAAATTGCATTCATTGCAACGTGTAAAAAGAGTTGAGATACTGTATATACTGCATTATATATTTGCTGCATGCCATTGTGATATATATCATATCTTGATTGGTGAATATGTTTAGTTTGTGACTTTATTTGAAGCAGAAATAATATGTGAATGCTTAATTGAACATAATTCCGACTGGTAACTACACACTTCGTCCGAGCACATTATCGCACGCGTCATGCAAGCCGTCTTAAATGACCACCTAAACTGTCATTTGGCAACCTAAAAAGCTGCCTAGGTTACCCGGCTGGAAACAGAGAAAAAAAGTTAAGTGAGAGCCCTGTCGAATGGAGCATGATCAAAAATAAAATTGACTAAAAATTTGACAGGTCTTTCCTTCCTAAATACTGATTTGTTTTACTAAAATTTTGTCTTTGTAGATGAGAATACACACTTTCTTCCAAATAAATAATTTGCTTAATGATTACAATCGAGCTCAAGTTAAGCTTGGCTGGATCTTCTCATTCATGACTTTGAAATGGTAATGAAACAAAATATCATAGCAGGCAACATACTGGTGAATCTCCTCTGTAGCCTTACTAAAGCAACCACATACTTTTTCTGCTGACCCGAATTACGCACTGTATTCAAGCTATGGCCTAACTAATGTACCATAAACTCCCTGCTCTTACCTTCAATGCCCCAGCAAATGAAGACTAGTGTCTCGATGCTTTCTTGACCATCTTATCAACTTATGCTACTGATACTTGGATACATCTATTATGGTCACTCTGCTCCTCAGTAAGTCATACAGTCATAAGGCAAGGAAACAGACCTCCAACCTTATTGTTTTCCAGCCCCACACAGCCCGGTTTCACCTTCTCCCCAAAATCCACAAACACAACTGCCCTGGCAGAACCATTGTTTCTGCCTGCTCCTGTCCCACGGAAATGATTTCCACGTACCTCGACTACATCCTATCCCCCCGGTCCAATCTGTCCCGACCTATATCCAAGATACCTCACATGCTCGGCGACTCTTTAATGACCTGCTTTTCGAGCGCCCACTCCGTCATCTTTACTATGGATGTTCTGTCACTCTGCACCTCCATCCCCCACCAGGAAGGCCTTAAAGCCCTCCGTTTCTTCCTCGACTGCAGAACCATCCAATTTCCCTCTACCACTCTACTCCACCTAGCGGAGCTGGTCCTCAGCCTCAACAACTTCTCCTTTGACTCCTCCCACTTCCTCCAAGCCGCAGCTATGGGCACCCGCATGGGCCCCAGCTATGCCTGCCTCTTTGTAGGATACGTTGAACAATCCTGTTCAAGGCGTACACTGGCCCTATCCCCGAACTCTATCACGTTTACATTGATGACTGAATCGGTGCTACCTCCTGCACCCAAACAGAACTCATGAACCATCAACTTCACCACTAATTTTCATCCTGCACTCAAATTTACTTCGACCATCTCCAACACCTCCCTCCCCTTTCTTGATCTCACAGTCACCATCACAGGAAATAGACTATTGACTGACGTCTATTACAAATCCACTGACTCCCACAACTATCTCGACACTTCTTCCCACCCTGCTTCCTGCAAAGACTATCTCATACTCCCAATTTCTCCGTCTACGCCGCATCTGCACCCAAGACGAGGTGTTCCATACTCGGACATCCGAGAAGTCCTCATTCTTTAGGGAACAGGGGTTCCCCTCTCCCATCATAGATGGTGCCCTCACTCGTGTCTCCTCGGTATTCTGCGGGTCCATCCTTGCTCCCCTTCCCCTGGTCCAAACAGAGTCCCTAGTACTTACCTCCCACCCCATCAGCCGTCGCATACAACACATAATCCTCCAAAATTTCCGCCACCTCCAATGAGATCCCACCACTAGCCACATTTTCCCATCCCTTTCCACCTTCTGCAGAGACCGTTCCCTCCGCAACTCCCTGGTTAATTCATCCCTTCCCACCCAAACCACCCCCTCCCCAGGTACCTTAACCTGCAACCGCAGAAGTTGCAACACCTGTCGCTATACCTCCTTCCTCCAGGGACCCCAACAGCCCTTTCAGGTTAGGTTAGGCAGAGATTCATGTGCACCTCCTCCAACCTCGTCTACTGTATCCGTTGTTTGAGATGTGGACTCTTATACATTGGCAAGGCCAAACATAGAAAAATAGAAAATAGGTGCAGGTGAAGGCCATTCGGCCCTTCGAGCCAGCACCACCATTCAATATGATCATGGCTGATCATCCAAAATCAGTACCCCATTCTGGCGTTTTCCCCATAGCCCGGCCGGAGGGAGAAGCGACGCCCATGTCGGGGCTGCCCGGCCTGGGGGAGGTTCGGCGCCCATGTCGGGGAGGCCCAGCCCGAGGCTGAAGACGGCACGGTACTCACGTGAGAGTGGCTGGGACGGTGTTCTGGCGGTGGTGGCCTGAGTCCGGGGTTCGGCCACGGGCCAGCGGCTGCGTCTGCAGGACTGGTGGGCGGCAGCTTCGACCACACCGGGCCGCGGTGTTTGAGCCGCGGGAAACATCGCCCGGGGGGTATCGCCTCAGCGCAGAGGGAGAGGAGGAGGGAAGAGACTGCAGACCTAAGATCTTTGCCTCCATCACAGTGAGGAGATGTTGGGTGAACTCACTGTGGTGGATGTTAATATGTGTTTATTGTTGTTTTATGTATGACTGTTGCAATTTCGTTCAGACTTCGGTCTGAATGACAATAAAGGGCTATCTAATCTAATTCCCTTAGCCCTAAGAGCTAAATCTACCTCTCTCTTGAAAACATCCAGTGAATTGGCCTCCACTGCCTTCTGCGGCATAGAATTCCACATTCACAACTCTCTGGCCGAATAGTTTTTTCATCATCTCAGTCCTAAATGGCCTACCCCTTATTCTTAAACTGTGACCCCTGGTTCTGGACTCCCCCAACGCAGACTGGGCGATCGTTTCGCGGAACACCTTCGCTCAGGCCGCCTGAACCTACCTGATCTCCTGGTTGCTAGACACTTTAATTCTCCTTCCCATACTGACCTTTCAGTCCTCGGTCTCCTCCATTGTTAAGTGAGGCTAAACACAAATTGGAGGAACAGCATCTCATATTTTGCTTGGGCAGTTTACAGCCCAATGGTATGAGTATTGATTTCTCTAACTTCAAGTAACCCCGGCATTCCCTCTCTATCTATCCCTCCTCCACCCAAGTCACACCAGCTTCTCGTTTTCACCCAACAGCTGACAAAGGCCTGTTTCCTTTATCATCATCACTTTTTTTGCATATCTTTTATTCATTGTTCTTTATCTCTCTACATCATCATCTATATTTCTCATTTCACTTTCCCGTGACTTTCAGGCTGAAGAAGTGCCTCAACCTGAAACGTCACCCATTCTTTCTCTCCAGAGATGCTGCCTGTCCCGCTGAGTTACTCCAGCTTTTTGTGTCTATGTTCGGTTTAAACCAGCATCTGCAATTCCTTCCTACTCTTTTGCACTCGTTTGACCCATAACCCTCTCAACCTTTTCTACCCAAGTGTTTGTTATATGCTGTTATCGTACCTGCCCCGACTACCTCCTCTGCCAGCTAGTTCAATATACCTACCACCCACTGAGTGAAACGGTTGCCCATCAGGTTCCTATTAAATCTCACCTGTCACCTTAAATCTATGTCGTCTGGTTTTTGATTTCCCTACTCTGAATAAAAGACTGTGCATTCACCGTATCTATTCGCCTCATGATTTTATACACCTCTGTAAGATCACTCCCTCAGCCTCCTGCTTAGTTTAGTTTAAAGATCCAGCATGGACACAGGCCTTTTGGCCCACCGTGTCCATGCCGGCCATCGATCGCTCGTTCACTAGTTATCCCACTACATACTAAGGAAAATTAACAGAAACTAATTAACTTACAAACCCAAAACGTCTTTGGGATGTGGAAGGAAACTAGAGCACCCGGGGGAAACTCACTCAGTAACAGCGAGAACGTGCAAGCTCCAGACAGACCGCACCTGTAGTCAGGATCAAACCCAGGTCTCGGGCACTGTGAGGCAGCAGCTCTACCAGTGCACCACCATGCTCTGTGCCATGGTGCCATCCTGTTCAACCAATCCTCAAGTACAACTAATCAATAAACCAAATTTATTGTGCCTCCCAAAATGCATCGCCTCACTGTTGTCAGGATTAAAATTTAATTTGCCATGACTTTGTCCATTTTACCGGTTTGTACTGTAGCCAAGGACTACCCCCCTCATTATCAACACTATACCAATGTTCACGTCATCTGCAAAAACTTAAAGGCCTGTCTCACGAGTCTGCGGTCATTGGCGGCGAAACGGGAAGAATCTGCCGCCATAGACCGCGCACTCGTAAGAACGCACAATTCCGGGGCCGTGCGGCGGTGTTCCCAACACCGCACGGTGCTAAAATAAAACCTAATGTTGAAAAATATTTTCCTACCGCACAGCCTCCACCAGTGATGCACGAGTGCGGCACGGCCGCCCGCATGGCCGCCACCAGTGTGGCTCGAGCGCCGTGCGTCAAACTTGCACCGCCACAGCCTCCGCCAGTGAGGCACGTGTGCGGCACGGCCGCAGGCACAGCCACCGCTACAGCTCCGCGATCAGGACGGCCGCCGCCACAGCCGCCGCTAGTGAGTCACGTGCGGCGGGCCGACGTCATCGCAGTCGGCCCGCCCTTTTTTTTACTTACCGCAAGCACGTGGGACCAGCCGTATTTGAATCACTCGGCCCCCGCGCAGCGCTCCCGTGGATAGGCTCGGCGCTCTCGCCGTTGCTGTGTGGTCCACTCTACAGGCGAAGCCGCGCTTCACCGCCGATGACCGCAAACACGTAAGACAGAGCCTTTACTGTTCCAGAATGTTAACGTATATAACAAAAGCAAAAGTCCCCGCACAGATCCCTGCATACACCATAGATCACAGGCTAATCGTCAAAAAAAGCCTCAACTATCACCAAACCAATTTTGGATCAAATTTGCCCAGGATTCCATGGGGTCTTACCTTTTGAAGCAATATCTCACATGGTACCTTGAAGGCCTTACTGAAAGATAAGTGGATTACATCAACTGTACCAACCTCATAGCACAGTACAGTACAGGAACAGGCCCTTTGGTCCACATGTCCATGCCAAACATGGTGCCAGATTAAACTAATCTCCTCTGACTGCACATGATCCATATCCCTCCATTCCCATCATATCCATATGCTTATCTAAAAGGTACACAAAAATGCTGGAGAAACTCAGCGGGTGCAGCAGCATCTATGGAGCGAAGGAAATAGGTAACGTTTCGGGCCGAAACCCTTCTTCTTTATCTAAAAGCCTCTTAAATGCCAATATCATGCCTGCCTTCACCACCACACCTGGCAGAGTGTTCCAGGCACTCTCTCTGTGTTACAAAACGTGGCCTGCACATCCCATTGAAACTTTGCGCCTCACACCTTAAAGCCCTCTGGTCTTTGACATTTCCACCCAGAGAAAAAAGGTTGATTGTCTGCCTTATTTATGCCTTTCATAATTATATATACTTCCATCAGATCACCCCTTAGCCTCCGATCCTCCAGAGAAAATAATCCAAGTTTGTCCAACCTCTCCTTATAGCTATCACCTTCTAATCCAGGCAGCATTCTGACAAACATCTGCACACTTTCTAAAGCATCCACATCCGTCCAGTAATCAGGGGACCAGAATTGCACACAGGAATGTGGCCGAACCAAAGTCTCCAAAGCTGCAATATGACTTTCTGACCCTTACACTCAATGTCCCGACCAATAAAGGTAAGCATACCATTTGACTACTTTACCAGTCTATCAACTTGTGTTGGCACTTTTAGGAAACTACTATGGACCTGAGCCCCAAGATTCCTTTATACACCAATACTGTTAAGGGTCTTGGCATTAACTGTATATTTTCCCTTATATTCAACCACCCAAAATCCAATAGCTCACACTTGCTCAGATTAAACTCCCATCTGCAATATCTCCACAAACAATAGAGCCCTCAGCAAACATCCCTGCAGAACTCCACTGATGACAACGTCCAGCTAGCATTATACCCTTCCATCACAATCCTGTCTTCCGAGTAAGCTAGTTCTGAATCCATACGACCTAATCACGATGGATATGTCACAAAGTGCTCGAGTAACTCAGCGGATCAGGCAGCACCCTGGAGAACACGGATAGGTGGTATTTCGGGTCAGGACCCTTCTTCTGAAGACGAGCCCAGACCGAAACATCACCTATCCATGTTTTCCTGGGATGCTGCCTGACCCGCTGAGTTACTCCAGCACTTTGAGTCCTTTTTTATAAACCAGCATCTGCAGTTCCTTGCTTACATGATCACCGTGTATCCCACTCATTGAGACAATTACTTACATCGTCAAAAATCTCAATCACATAGAACCACCCTTTTTGTCCACGGAGAAAATTCTTCTTTAAACCGGTTTATCCAAATTCAGATTAATCTTGTTTCCGAGAGTTTTGTTTCTCCAATAACTTCCTGACCACCGTAGCATTCACGAGTCTAAAGTTACCTGGCTTATTCCTACTGCTTTTCTCTCTTCTCAAATGCTGCCAGACTTGATATTTTCAGTAGTTTCTATGTTTACCAACAATTTCAGATTGACAATGTTTCTGAATTGAGGTGTCAGAATGAGCTCCGTGATAATACGCAGACAACATTGACAAGGATATTATTATACTTCCCAAACATTTCTTAGAAAGATACTTTCTTGAATTATTGTAGGCAACTTACCAGAATTTTCACTCATGGCAATGAAGAACAGCAAAATATTTCCCTATTAGGTGGGCATGTAATTGCTGTGCATTGTGTATGTGGTTACTTTGTCCTGTCTGGTATTGATCTTCTTGAGTGCTGCTGGAACTGCAGACGTGGAGGATATTCCATCTCATTCCTGACTTGCATCTTGTGGATGACAGTAGGATTGGGGTGGGAAGAGGAGAAATCTATGGAGAGTTGCCCACTGAAGAAACTCACCTTTTGTTATAGTAAGTTTGTGGCTGGTCTACTTAGATTTCCAATCAATGAGTCAACAATGATCATGCAATAAATTAAATGATGGTAATGCCATTGAATGTCAAGAGAAAGCAGTACAATATCCAAAGTGTAGGATATAGGAAGTCAGAGTGCAGAGGACAATATTGGAGAAATATAGAGATATCATAGAATAAGGTCATAATATGTTGCTCTCCCACATTCTACCAAAACCAATATAACTCAGCAAGCACAAAGACAATGGGCAAACAAATCAGTATACAGGTAGGTTAGATCAGTAGCAATTTAGTCATATAGTGATACAGTGTGGAAACAGGCACTTCGGCCCAACTCGCCCACATCAGCCAACAATGTCCCAGCTACACTAGTCCCACTTGCTTGCGCTTGGCCCATGTCTCTCCAAACCAGTCCTGTCCATGTACCTGTCTAACCGTCTTTAAACGATGGGATAGTCCCAACCTGAACTACCTCCTCTGGCAGCTTGTTCATTACACCCACCACCCTTTGTGTTAAAAAGATACCCCTCGGATTCCTATTAAATCTTTTCCCCTTCACATTGAACCTATATCCTTTGGTCCTTGATTCCCCTACTCTGGGCAAAAGACTCTGCATCTACCCGATCTATTCCTCTCATGATTTTGTATACCTCTATAAGATCTCCCCTCATCCTTGTGCGCTCCATGGAATAGAGGAAAGATTTTGTAGGAATCTGAGGGGTAACATTTTACACAAAGCGTGTGGTGGATGTATGGACCGAGCTGTTGCCAGGACCAGAGGGTGTGAGCAATAGGGAGAGGTTGAGTAGGCTGGGTCTCTATTCCATGGAGCACACGAGGATGAGGGAAGATCTTATAGATTTATACAAAATCATGAGAGGAACAGATCGGGTAGATGCAAAGTCTTTTGCCCAGAGTAGGGGAATCGAGGACCAAAGGACATAGGTTCAATGTGAAATCTTTCCTCTTTCACCTTAAACCTATGCCCTACTTCCCCTACTCTGGGCAAGACACCCTGCATCTACCTGATTTATTCCACTCATGATTTTATACACCTCTTTCAGATCACCCCTCATCCTCCTGCGCTCCAGGGAATAGAGAACCAGCCTGCTCAATCTCTCGCTATAGCTCAGACCCTCGAGTTCTGGCAACATCCTGGTAAATCTTCTCTGCAAATAGACACAAAATGTTGGAGTAACTCAGCGGGACAGGCAACATCTCTGGAGAGAAGGAATGGGTGAGATTTCAGGTCGAGACCCTTCTTCAGACTGAGAGTCAGGGCAGAGGGAGTCTAGAGATATGGAAGGGTAACGACAGATCAAAGCAGACGATGATAAGGAAATATAGAATGGTTGTTAGCTGAGAAGGTGACAAGGAGGCATACAATCAGTAAAATTAATCAGAAGGACAGTGAAACTAATCGGAGAACTAGAGTGGGAGAGGGACAGAGAGAGAGGGAAAGCAAGGGTTACTTGAAGTTAGAGAATTCAATATTCATACCGCTGGGCTGCCCAAGCGAAATATGAGGTGCTGTTCCTAGTTTACTCTGACAGTGGAGGAGGCCCAGGATAGAAATGTCTCTATGGGAATGGGAGTTAAAGTGTTTAGTAATTGAGAAATCACGTAGGCCTAGGTGGACAGTGCGGAGGTGTTCAGCGAAACGATCGCGAGCCTGCGCTTGGGGCTGCCGAGAACAGAGGGACCAACATGACTCTAATGACTACTTTTGTAACTGTCAGCGCCAGAAACATGGCGACTCTTTGTGTATTATATGCAAAAGCAAAGACTTTCTGACTCTTACACTCAATGTCCCGACCAATAAAGGTAAGCTGTATCTTAGGTACATGTGACAATTGAGTATCATTGAATCAAAGGAGGTGAAAAGGAATAGGTTTACTGGGGGGATGGTTGGAGAAATGGATAGGCTAGGGTGGAGAATGGAAACAAGAAGTAGATATTTCTTGAAACTGGAGAATTCAATGTTTATTCCTTTGGGTTGTTAGCTAACCAAGTGGAATATGAGGTGCCACTTCTCTAGTTTGCTTGTGGCCTTCCTCTGGCAATGAAGGATACAGAGCACAGAAAGGTCAGTATGGGACTGGAAAGAAGGATTCCCTTCAGAACTAAGTGGACAGAGTGCAAGTTCATAACATTTACTTCGAGAAATTTTGGTTCAATAGTTAACTGAAAATGATCATTTCAAATCCAAATCAGATCATTGGCTTCTTGACTTAGGACATCAAATGTTATTAATATGATGATCATGTATTTATACTAGGTGAAGCCAGAAAAGATGTTGCTACTAATGTTTCCAAGCGATTTAGTAAATGTTTAGCAACCACTATGTTTGTCATTTAAGACATAACCTTAAATAGGTCAAATCACCAGCCCTGCCACAAGGCAGTAACCGCGACAGAGTTGCATCAAGTGTTCAATGCCGCCGAACAATGAGCCACAAACAATTAGGCAAAAATAGCAGAGTAAAGTAAAACTCGCCGGCCTTTCTGAGCGGCTGGTTATCAATGAAACCTGCAGGATCAGCAAGGGGCGGAGGGTGACCAAGCAGCCGCAGGGCCTGCTGATGGCCGACAGCTCGCAGGCGCAGCCAGCCCGGGCCTGCTGTCAGGTGAGCCCCGAGGCCTTGCGGCGGCGACTGGGGGATGTTGGCCGGAGTCCAGGCTGCCATTGGCGGCAGCCGCCCTGTGTCGCCCACCTGGGGCCCGGCCCGGCCTAGCCTGGCAGAAGCCTCCGGAAGAGGCGAGGCGCCTGCCTACCCCCCGTCCCCCGTCCCCCGTCCCCGTCCGTACCCCAGGTCCTCCAGCGAGTCGAGGACATCGTTCTCCATGGTGCGGCCGGTGCCGCTGCCGGTTGCCGGTACGGGACTGCCCCCGTCCTCCTCGGCGCCGGCGCCGCCGCCGTCCGCCGCCTTCTGCTTGGTTGGCATGTCCGGGGCCTCGCACCGAGCGGCCCGTGCGACCGCCTGACGGTCCCCACATATAAACCCGCGTATTATTTATATATATATACATATACATATTTTAAAATCCTTTAAAAATAACAATAACTATAAATTAATAGCTCAGACATGGGTTCGCAAATCATTATTAAATAAAGCCTGATACAGGCAGCAGCCTGCACCCAAGGACCCTGGTGTGAGAGGCTCCTGGACCGTTATCCCCATGGCGACCGATCAAACTCCAGCACACTCTGCAAAGAAGTGGAATTATCTGTGTGACATGAATGCGGTCACTTGTAAAGAAGCACCCCACGGGATTTGTAAAGAATTTGGCCTGTATTTGTATGGCTTCAGTTTTTGGGAAACCCCCACCTGAGGAACTAAAATTCTGATTTTACTCCAAGCTCCAGAGAAACGCTGAACCCTGTGGATGCTCGTTGCACAGCTGGAAGATATGAAGCGCTGCAGAGAGTGACTGCACTCATCCAGAGCCCACACGGTGGAAGGAAATTACTCTGCCTGAATGCACGCTGTGACACAAGGCTGATCATTTTCAAGTTCTGCTCTTACTCCCCCCTGCCTCCAACGTGGTCCCATCACTAGCCACATTTCCCCACCGCCACCCTTTTCCGCCTTCCGTAGAGACTGCTCCCTCTGCAACTTCTTGATTCACTCATCCCTTTCCGCCCAAACCACTCCTTCCCCAGGTCATTTCCCCTGCAACCGCAGGAGATGAGGATAGAGGAGATGTATGTGAACCTCTGTTTCACCTGGACGGACTGCTGGGGTCCTTGGATGGAGGCAAGGAAGGAGGTATACACCTAACTAACCCCCCTCCCACTCTGACCCCCTTTCTTTCTCCCCCAACCCACTACTTCTCTTCCCCCTTCCCTGTGACCCATCTGGACTCCCACCAATTTCTCCACATCCAACCCCCACCCGCTACTTTCCTTCCTCCAATTCTTCAAACCTGTCATACACCTTCTGTTCTTATCTCTGGTCTTTGTTCCAAATATCTGCCTATCAACCCCCCCCATGTCGACCTATTATGACCTGCCTCTCCCCTTTTCCAGTTTTCCTCCCCCCCCCCTATTGGTCTGAAGAAGGGTCTCCACCCGAAACATCACCTACCCATGTTGTCCAGAGCTGCTGCCTGACTTACTGAGTTGCTCCAGCACATTGTGCCCTTTTGTGTTTTAACCAGCATCTGCAGTTCTTTATTTCTGCTCTTTTCAAAATTTACTTGTAACCATGTGCGCTTTCTCTGGGTTCCGGTTTCTTTGTGCAGTCTGTAGGTTAATTTGCCTCTGTAAATTGCCTCTAATGTGAAGGGAGTGGATGCGAGAGTGGAATAACATAGGTGACAAAGAGTAGGAATAAACGGGTCCCTGTCAGAATGGCAGGCAGTGGCAAGTGGAGTGCCGCAAGGCTCGGTGCTGGGGCCGCAACTATTTACAATATATATTAATGATTTAGATGATGTGATTAAAAGTAACACTAGCAAATTTGCAGATGACACAAAGCTGGGTGGCAGTGTGAACTGTGAAGAGGATGCTTGGAGGTTGCAGGGTGACTTGAACAGGTTGAGTGAGTGGGCAGATGCATGGCAGATGTAGTATAATGTAGATAAATGTGAGGTTATCCACTTTTGCGGCAAGAACAAGGAGGCAGATTATTATCTCAATGGTGTCAGATTAGGAAAAAGGAAAGTGCAATGAGACCTGGGTGTCCTTGTATACCAGTCACTGAAAGTAAACATGCAGGTTGAGCAGGCAGTGAAGAAAGCTAATGGCATTTTGGCCTTCATAACTAGAGGATTTGAGTATAGGTCTTTCTATAGTTGTACAGGGCCCTGGTGAAAGAGCTAATAGTCAAATCTAATAGTCAAATCTAAAATGGAGTCGTTCTTCTACAAAAGCATGGACTAGTAGAACAAAAGAATGGCTCGGTGCAAAGTCTGAATGTCTGTAAATTATATGGAACACAATATGGAGGACGGGTTGTCTTTTCAATAAAGACATTAAGATGGCAGCCTGCAGTATTAACATGTGCTTCATTGAAGGCCATAAAGAAGCCAAGATTGAAAAAAATAGCTGACGCTCCAGAGATAAGTAATAACTTGTTATTGGATGAGCTTGATTTGGACCCATTTTCCCTATATTCTGAAAGGCTGCAGAATCTTTCAGTCATGCCTAATTCAGACTTGGTAGGAGTGTTTTATTGATAAGAAAAATGTATAATTGTGCTAACTCTTTGTTCTGTGAGTGGGAGCCCGAGAAGCACTGAGCAACGTTTGTGCTCATTGTAGATCTTTTGCCACCCTTCTGACGAATCAATTAAAGATTGCTACGGTTTACCTTTAACAGTTTTTGTTGCTATCTGCTTCTTAAGATACAAACTTTGTCACTGGTGAGACCACATCTGGAGTATTGTGTGCAGTTTTGGTCTCCCAAATTGAGAAAGGATATCCTTGCTATTTGGGCAGTGCAGCGTAGGTTCACGAGGTTAATCCCTGGGATGGCGGGACAGTCATATGAGGAAAGATAGGAAAGACTGGGCTTGTATTCACTGGAATTTAGAAGGATGAGAGGGAATCTTATAGAAAGGTATAAAATTACAAAAGGACTGGACAAGCTAGATGCAAGAAAAAATGTCCCAATGTTGGAGGAGTCCAGAACCAGGGGCTACAGTCTAAGAATAAAGGGGAGACCATTTAAAATTGAGATGAGAAAAATCTTTTTCACCCAGAGAGTTGTGAATTTGTGGAATTCTCTGCCACAGAAGGCAGTAGAGGCCAATTCACTGGATTAATTTAAAAGAGAGTTAGAAAGAGCTCTTGGGGCTAACTGAATCAAGGGATATGGGGAGAAGGCAGGCACGGGTTACTGATTGTGGATTATCAGCCATGATCACAATGAATGGCGGTGCAGGCTTGAAGGACCAAATGTCCTCCTTCTGGACCTATTTTCTATGTTTCTAACTAGTATGAATGGGTAATCATTGATCGACATGGACTCTGTGGGTCAAAGGCTCTGTTTCCATGCTGTATCCAAAATAAACTAAATATAAGTTGGTAATATTTTAAACCATTATTCCAACTAGAAAGCGTTTGAAAGTAAATGACTATTGTTAATATTCTCTAAATCATTTTTTTGCCTTGCAGGCCTTTGCCAGAGGAGCCAGTGAGAAGGGAGTTCTTAACTCTGCAGGCTACAAGGTGCTGAACTCAATGCATCAGTATCTGGAAGAGGTTAACAGCAATCATACTGGCAGGGAAAATCACAAAAATGAGGTGAGTACTAGTCCAATCTTCAACTATATTTAGTAAGGCAAGGTATGGGTTGGGGAAGGGAGGAATGTGGGGAAGGCATTGCAAGAAAGATTCAACTGGGGGTTTGAAATTTAAAATGAAATTTAAAATGAGTTAAATATTTCCAGAAAAAATAAAAATTGGATACTGCATCAATTAACTAATTGTAAAAGTACACAATAAATGAAAATATGCTGGAAATCTGAAACATAAGCAGAAAATGCTGGAAACACTGAGCAACATAGGCAGAGAACAATTAACATTCATATCGAATGGTGCAACAGGGTTAAGGGCTTATTGGCATACTTCTGCTCCTGCCCTTTCCCTGATTCTCTTGCCACCTACCTGTACATGATGGAGCAATTTTCTGCACCCAATTGACCTGTCCACCAGCATCTCTTACATGAGGGAGGAAAACACAGCAACTGGGAAAACCAAATGCAATTACAGAGAGAATGTACAAACTCCACGTAATGAACACTTCACGTCCTTGTTAAGACTAATTGATTCTATCCATCTGCAAGGAAATATTTGATAAATTGGGAGACGAGCACTTCCCTTTCTTGTATTTTGTTATGAGTTGGAAAGCACACTAATTTGGATAATAAAAGTAGGTGAATTATTACATGCACCTGACTTTAAACAAAGCAAGAGAAGACACAGTAGAGACAGTCACCTTCATTTTCCAGTCATCTTCACTACAGGGGACCAGCATAAGTTTGGATATTTGGAGGCAAAGTTTGAAAAAATAAGGGATAGGCAGCATAACTACAAATAAGATGAAAGGTTCAGATTGTCAACCCTGTCTGTGCTTTTCACAAGTTTAGATACTTTTATCAGATCTCTCCTCTCCCCTCAACCTTCGATGTTCCAGAGGAAACAATCCAAGTCAGTCCAACTTCTCCTTCTGACCTAATACCCTTTAATCCAGATAGCATTCTGGTAACAACACAGTGCTGCAATAATTCAGCGGGTCAGGCTCATCTCTGGAGGACAAGGATAGGTGACATTCCAGATTTGGACATTTCTTCATGCTGACTGTAGTGGGGGAGGGAAAGATGGAAAGGAGGTAGGGGTGGAACAATGTCTAGCAAGTGACAGCTGGATACAGGTGAGGGGTGGGGGCGGTGTTCGACTGGCTGGTGGACAAAGACTAGAGCTGAAAAGGAGACAGAAGTGTGAAAAAAGTGGACTAAAGGAGACAAAAAGAAGATGAGATGACAGGGTATTGATAAGGAGAGAAGAGGTTTGAAAGAGGAGTGAAATGTAAACCCAGAGAGAGGGATATAGGCAAAGGTGGATGGGATATTGGGAGAATGGAAGCAACCGAGATCAAGGGAACGTGGTGGGGGAAAAGGAGATAAAGAACGGGATGGGTTGCTGCCTAAACTTAGAAAATTAAATGTTCATACTGTTAAGCTGTCAGCTACCCAAGCGTAATATTAGGTGCTGTTCCTCCAGTGTGCATGTGGCCTCACCCTGGCAATGGAGGAGACCCAGGACAGAAAGTTCAGTATGGGAATGGGAGGGGGTGTTAAAATGGTTAGCAACCGGGAGATCCAGCAGCCCTAGGCGGACCAAGCACGTGTTTGTTGAAATCGACAATAGACAATAGGTGCAGGAGTAGGCCCTTCGAGCCAGCACTGCCATGCAATGTGATCATGGCTGATCATCCACAATCAGTACCCCATTCCTGCCTTCTCCCCATATCCCCTGACTCCGCTATCTTTAAGAGCTCTATCTAGCTCTCTCTTGAAAGCATCCAGAGAACCGGCCTTCACCGCCTTCTGAGGCAGAGAATTCCACAGACTCACAACTCTCTGTGTGAAAACGTTTTTCCTCATCTCCGTTCTAAATGGCTTACCCATTATTCTTAAACTGAAACCCCTGGTTCTGGACTCCTCCAACATCGGGAACATTTCCTGCCTCTAGCGTGTCCAAACCGTGAATAATCTTAAATGGTCACCTAATCAGTACCGAAGTAAAGGAGGCCACATTGGGAGCACCCAATGCATTAGATGAGATTTAAGGAGGTGTGTGTGAACTGGGAACCTCTGTCTTACCTGGAAGGGCTGCTGTGTCCATGGATGGAGGTGCGGGAGGAGGTGTAGGGGCAGGTGTTACATCTCCTGCAATTTAATATTATTAAAATACCTGATTTTAGGTAGCAACCCTCTCACAAAGTGCTGGAGTAACTCAGCCGGTTAGGCAGCATCTCTGGAGAAAAAGGATGGGTAATGTTTTGGGTCGGGACCCTTCTTCAGACTGAAAGTAAGGGATGGGTGGGAGGTAATGAACTGGAGGCAAAAAATGACTTGGACAAATCAGGCCCAGCCACAAATGCCCTTGGACAGGGCGTTGCCTGGTAGATCCATTGCTGGCTAGGGAAGGTATGATCTCAAGAGCAACAATGTAGAAAACTGTGGAATTGGTAAAATGACTCGGGAGGAGGAAAGGGGCAAGGAAGGAGAGGGGAGGGGAGGGGAGGGGAGTAAGAGGTGAAGTTACTTAAAATCATACAATTTAATGTTTATATTGCTGGGTTGTCACCCTACCCAAGCGAAATATTGTTCCTCCAATTTGCATGTGGCTTCAATCTAGCAATGGAGGAGGCCCTGTTCAGAAAGGTCAGTATGGGTATGGGAAAGGGAATTGAAATAGTTAGCAACTGAGAAGATCCTATAGGCCTGGGGGGATTGAGCGTAAGTGTTCAGCGAAACAATCGCTGAGTCTACGTTTGGTTTCGCCTATGTACAGGAGCCCACATCGGAACACTGGATGCAGTAGATGAGGTTAGAGGAGGTACATGTCAACCTCTGTCTAACCTGAAAGTCAAGGGAGGAGGTGTAAGGACAGCTGTTGCATCAATTCCAAGATAATTTCTCTGATGACTTAAGTGGGGCAGGAGCAGGCAGTTACATTGGGTATGCCAAGGCAGTTGTATTAGTGGATTTAAGGAAGAAGATAGTAACGGGCAGCACGGGTTGATTTGAGTTTATTGTCACGTGTACCAAGGTACAGTGTAAGGAAGCTTTTGTTGCATGCTAACCAGTCAGTGGAAAGACAATACATGATTACATTCGAGTCATCTACAGTGTACAAATACATGATAAAAGGAATAACCTTACGCTTAATAAAAGATAAGGTCCAGTATAGTCCGATCAAAAATGGTCCAAGGGTCTCCAATGAGATAGAGAGAAACTCAGGACTTCTCACTGGTTGTTGGTAGGATGGTTCAATTCCCTAATTACAGCTGGGAAGAAACTGTCCCTGAATCGGACGTGTGCATTTTCACACTTCTATACGTCTTGCCTGATGGGAGAGGGAGAAGAAGGTTGGAGGCTGAGCAGGGGAACTCACTGGAAGTGATGAGATTGCTAACAGTCTGGGAGATAGTGGCCTGGTGTTCATCCATGGGTCAAGGAGTAGGTATGAAGAAGTGTCTGGGAGCCGACACTTGGCCTCAGCATAGTAAAGACCAGCCTGCCAGAGTATAACAGCACCTCCCTCATCAATAGGTCAGTCCCATTTCAATGCTGTTTCTCCATAAGGAAAAGTTATTTTTGGAAAATTACTTTTTATCAAGGGCTACTTCATTTTCACTTTGATGGTCTTGATTGTTTCGGTGTTTAGTTTAGAGATACAGCGTGGAAACAGGTCTTTCAGCCCACCGAGTCCGCAGTGACCAGCGATCCCCATGCGCTAGCACTATCCTACATACTAGGGATAATTTACAATATTTACCGAAGCCAATTAACCTACCAACTTAAACGTCTTTGGTATGTGGGAGGAAACCGGAGCACCCGGAGAAAAGCCGCGTGGTCAGGGGGAAAACGTACAAACTGTACAGAAAGCACCCTTAGTCAGGATCAAACCTGAGTCTCTGGCGCTGTACGGCATCAACGATACCGCTGACCCACTGTGCTCGTATATACCACTCTAAGGAGCATTAAATTCTAGATCACGACTACTCATTGTGTAGAGGTTTTTACACGTATTTCTTGTATCATTTAGCCAAAATGTCTTTGTGCTTGAATCATCTGTTTCTCTCTATCTAAACTGATCATGGTCTTATACCTCCATGAAATCTCCCAACCCTCCTTGCTCCAAGGAGAACAATCTCATCTTCTCCATTCTAATCTTAAGGCTGAATTTTTTTTTTCTGCACCCTTTCTCGGACTTTTACAGCCTTCCAGTTGGGATATAACCAGTATTTTATATATGTTTAATATAAATTCTCCCTGTTCTCTGTCTCTATTTATAAATCCTACGATTCCATACACATTACTAATTACTGTCTTACCATGTCCTGCCACTTTCAAATATTTATGTACGAATCTAGTTACTCTCTCCAATTAAATGTTGGTAGAATCAACAGCAAAATACCCAGGTGGATGTAACCTTGCCTCCAATATGTGGCCCATCTATTTAGTCTGATGAAGGGTCTTGACCCGAAACATCACCTATTCATTTTCTCCAGAGATGCTGCATGACCCGCTGAGTTGCACCAACATTTTGTGTCTCTCTTTGGTATGAGCGTTGATTTCTCTAATTTCAATTCCCACTTCCTCCCCCCCCTCTCTTCCCTCCTCCCCCACCCTAGTCGTCCTACTAGTTCCATTGTTCGCATCTTTGTATTCCAGTCATTAGCACATCTTCCCCAGCCAACAATGAGCCATTATGGACTCCACCATTCCTAAGGTCATCTATTGCCGCCCTGTTTTATTCTGGCCTTCTCTATTTTTCAGTTTGAAGAAGGGTCCTGACCCGTAACATCACCCATCCTTTTTTGCCCAGAAATGCTGCCTGGCCCGCTGAGTTACTCCAGCATTTTGTGTTTATCTTCGCTATAAACCAGCATCTACGGTTCCTTCCTACGCAAGATAGATAGCAAGGCGGACTTCTGTAAGTGTAGACACCTGTTCATGAACATTTTTTGTTTCATTTAGATATTCTATTTAACTTCTAAAGGGCATAAAAAAAAAAAGAAGCTGAATGAAAGAGTCAGGAAGACATCATGTAGCTCTATAGGACTTTGGTTAGGCTGCATTTGGAGTATTGCATGCAGTTCTGGTCGCTCCATTACAGGAAAGATGTGGAGGGTTTGGAGAGGATGCAGAGGACGTTTACCAGAATGCTGCCTGGATTGGAGAGTTTCAGTTATAGGGAGAGGTTGGATAGACTTGGATTGTTTTCTCTGGAACATCGGACGATCAGGGGAGACGATAAAGAATATCAAGTTATGAGCAGCATAGCCAGTCAGGACTTTTTTGCCAGGGTGAATATTCCCAACACTAGAGGGCATTGGTATAAGGTGAAAGGGGAAAGTTTAATGGATACTAGACCAAGTGCTGACCCGTTGGGTCCCGTTCCCCAACGCAATATTCCACCACTCACCCATGGCCTCCAACTGCGCAGACACGGCATCGTTTTTAAAGTTTAAAATGGCAATATATCTATCTATCTATACATAACTAAAACTCTGATCTTGTGCTCTTCCGGTTTTGCGTTTTTTTCTATTTGCGCAATAACGGTACACGATAACGTTATGATCTTTCGCCACCTTACTCACCATTCTCATGTGCTTCAAGGGCAACAAGTTTTGTTCTGATCGATGGTATATTTTAAAATTTATTAAGGTTTAAAAATGTTTAAAAACGCGCATGCGCTGATTGGTCTCCTCTCTTGTCAGTCACCGCCACGCAGATTGGTCTCCTCTCCCGTCATTCGTCGGGACAGCAACACCCCTTCCTGCACCATCGCTACACTGATTAGCTGGGTTCGCTGTCAGTTACTGGTAGAGCCTGCCTCGCCCGGCGAGGAGAATATAAAGCTGAAGGAGCGGAGTTAGCATCACTAACGCTCCGCAAGCTGGAGAGCGTCTGCGTCTGCGTGCGCCTCTGTGGTGCCGAGTGGGCGAGCAGCCGAGCACACTTCACGGCCTCCGTGTTGCCCAGTCGTGGGCGTCGTCGACCGGTTCGTCCGACCGGGGCTTCTACCCGCGAGGCCCCAGCCGGGGTTCTACGTGGCGATCCAGGAAGCATTGAGACCGTGGTGGTGAGGCCTCGTGACGATGGGGCTGTGGCGGCAGGGGGGCCTCGCGCCGGCGGTGGGGCCTTGCGGCGGCGGTGGGGCCTTGCCGAATTTCAAAATCCGCAGAGAAATCTATCTCTTCCTCTTTTCAGTTTTTTCCTGTCTCATGTCTGGTGGGGGAGGAGGGGGGGGAATAGAGGGAGAGGAGTGGGGGTGGTATGGAGTGGGGAATAAAGGGAGAGGAGGGCAGTGGGGGAGGTGAGGAGGGATAGGGGGAGGTGAGGAGTGGGTGAGGAGTGGGATAGAGGGATAGGAGGGGGGTAGGGAGGGGCGAGGAGTTATGGAGGGAGGGAGTGACGGGGTAGAGGAATGGAGAGGGAGAGAGAGAGGTGAGGGAGGGATTGCGGGAGGGAAGGAGGAGAGGGGAAAGATTCTGGGGAGATGAGGAGGAAGAGTGGGGGAATTGAGGGAGATTATGGGGTAGGGAGGGAGAGGGGGCATAGTTGGGGGATAGGGGGAGGTGAGGGTGAGGGAGAGTGGGGGAGGACGGGGAATAGAAGGAGGAGAGGGAGGGGGAAGTGGGGGACATAGGGAGTGGGGAATAGAGGGAGAGGAGGACAGTGGGGGATGTCAGGAGGGATAGTGGTGGGGATAGGGGAGGTGAGGAGTGAGGGATAGAGGGATAGGAGGGGAGTATGGAGGGGAGAGGAGTTATGAAGAGAGAGAAGGAGGTAGGGGTAAGGAGATGTGAGGGAGGGATTGGGGAGGGGAGGAGAGGGGAAAGATGGGGGTTGAAGAGGAGGGGGAGGGAGTGCTGGGGATAAGGGGAAATGGGCCGCGCCTGCGCAGTTGGGGGCTATGCGTGAATGGTGGAATATTGTTTTGGGGGAACGGGTTGCGTTGGGAGAATAGGTGAGTGGTGGAATATTACGTTGGGGGAGCAGACCCAGACCCCTATCCTCCTTAGCCTAGTAACTTGTAAAATATAAGATCTATGTGAATGCATCCCACTCTCCCTTCTTCAGTCCCTATTCCCCTCCTCCATTATCCTCCCTCTCCCCACCAACAACCCACCCCTGCTTCTTCCATCACCTGCTCCCTCCCCTCCTCTCTCTTCCCCCCCTCTTCCATTACATCACCATCCCTCTTCCTACCCCTATCCTCCTCCATTCCCCCTCATCCCCAGTGCTCCCTCCCCTTGTCTTCACCCTCCCTCTTCTTCACCCTTCTCCTCCCCTCCCCCATTCCCTCACCTCTCCCTCTCCTTTCCCCTAGCCGCAGTCACTCCCTCCCTCCATAACCCCTCTCCCGTCCCTACAACAGCTCCTGGACCCCGCACTGGATCGAACCCCAGCCCAGGGCCAAGAGCCGTGCTCAGGGCCCAGTCCGTGTCTGTGTCCGCT
>CM075978.1:116075381-116114935 GCA_038087875.1 Malacoraja senta | reverse complement strand
CATCTACGATGATGGCATACGGGAGTCCTTCGAACAGCTGTTCCATGGTTCTTTGAAAAACCTCGCTGGCCGAGTTGATGTTGAATGGCATCCTAAGAAATTTGAATCTGCCAAATGATGTTGCAAACGTGGTGAGGTCTGATGACTCGTCATCGAATGGTATCTGCCAAAACAAGCTTTTTGCGTCAAGCACAGAAAATACTGTTGCGCGCCCGATTTGTGCAGCGACGTTCTCGACAGTTCTCATCGGATAGTGCGGGCGCTTGATGGCAGTGTTCAAGTCTTTTGGATTAATGCACACGCGGAGCTCGTTTTTGCCTTTCTTATAAGTGACAACCATGGTGGAGACCCAGTCTGTGTTCGCTGATTTCGGCTTGTACACCCATGGAGACCATGTTTTTTAGCTCAGTCTCGATTCTGTCTCGCATGGCATGTGGTACACGGTGGGGGGCACGGACGGCTGGGTCGATGGTGGGGTCAATGGCGATCTTATAAGTCACAGGCAGCTTGCCTAGCTTGCCATCAAATAGATCAGGGTATCTTTTTATCGGGTCCTGAGATATTAGTAACTTGTGAACGGAGCGGTCGAAGGAGACTAGCCCTAGGTCTTGGCACACATTGATGCCCAGTAGAGTCACAGAGTCAGATTTTAAGATATAGAAAGTCAGATTTCTTGTGGTGTTTTTCAGCACACATTTAAAAGTAGTTCTTCCAAGAGGATACAAGACCTCTCCCCCCATAAGCATGTAAGGTAGAGCTGTCTCTAGTCAAGGTCTCATTATTTTTAATCTTGTTGTAGACATTCACAGACATTACATTCACACGGGCACCAGTATCCAGCTTGGCCTTCACAGGCTTGTTGTTAATAGACATTGATACAGAGGGATCCAAAATCTTACCAGCTGTGTGAAGGAGTGTATGCACAGTGGACTCCACATATGTGCTAATTGGATCGTCCTCGTGGGCAGAGTCGAGCTGGTCCTGTGAGTCTTGAAATGTTTGGTCTTGTTGCAACAGGTGCAGATTAGACGCTGAGCTGGAGGTTCTGTTCCCACGGGACCTGCAGACAACGGCGAAGTGATTCATCTTTTTGCAGTAGTTACAAGGCTTGCCGTTTGCTGGACAAAATGCTCGTCCCTTGTTGTGGAAATAATTACAATTCGGGCATCTTTGCGGAGGCTCATTGGTAAATCCCCAGTTAGCCGGTTGCGGTGGTTCATTCATAAATCTTCTGTTAGCTGTCGGTGTGGCTCGTTTGTTGAAACCCGTCAGGTTTATGGTCTTCTGAGTGTCAAACTGGTCACTAAGTTGAGCCACAATCTCAGACGTTCGGCAGGCATGCACGGCTTGTTCAAGGGTTAAGTCAGCATTCCGCAGCAACTCAGTCTTTAGCTTTTGATCAGTCATGTCACTGACAAGCTTGTCCCTGATTAATTTGTTTGACATGACCCCGAATCGGCATCGCTGAGCCATATATTTCAAGTCACAAATAAATCTTTCCACAGGCTCGTCAGGAAGCTGGTGTCTAGCGAATAATTTTGCTCTTTCTAAGATTCGGTTTGAGGGTAGGTCGCATAGTTCTCGGAATTTACGCAGTAAAACATTGGGGTCACGCACAGTCTCAGCAGCTACAACTACCTGATCGTTAGCATCGAGAACGGCTGGCGCGTAGTCAAAGGTCTGCGCTCTCATCAGAGCCTCCGGTCCTGCCAGGTTTAGTAGAAGAGAAGCCTTGACAACATCTGGCTCATTACGATGGACAATGTTGATATAGTGTTCGTAGTCGATTTCAAATAGCCTCCATCGTTCCCTGATGTCAGAATCGAAGATGAGCTGCGCTGGCTTTCGGCACGAGTGAACTATGGTGATACAAATGAAATTGATAACAGAAATAAAACCCGATATACGGACGCAGTGGGCTACTTCACGCTGACTGACACCATGTAAATGATTATGTTACACAGGTCTGGAGTTTAAAGCCATCTTTAATTGTAACACATAGTATAGCGGTACAGCAGGTTGTTAGTTGCTAATTCATGATCACCGCTTCCAAGACTACTTAATGTAGGAAGTGGGTGTTAATATAAAGCATGCAGTAAGGTGGGGTTAGTGATGCTACTCTACTATGATTGATTCACATGCAATAACCAATCTACACATACCATTTCAAGCAGGGTTCAAGGCCACCAAATTGAAGTGCAGTTCATACCACTTCAAGCAGGGTGCAAGGCCACCAAATTCAAGTGCAGTTTCATACCACTTCAAGCAGGGTTCAAGGTCACCAAATTCAAATGCAGTTTCATACCATTTCATGCAGGGTGCAAGGCCACAACATTCAAATGCAGTTTCATACAATTTCAAGCATGGTGAAACCACCGTAAAACCACACAAAACACCACATAAACACCACACACAGTTCAGTAGACATTCAGTGTGTTCAGTTGATTCACAGCTCAGAGTCGTGACCTCTCCCTCCCCCATCTTGCAGAGACTGAGCCTCAACCACACTTCCGGGTTTTATAATCCCTCTCACCGGAAGGGGCGGGCCTTCATGGCGTGATTGACATGAGAGAGATTCTCAATATTCTTTAAACACTAATAACACTTTTATTTTTATTTGATGGGAAGAATCCTCTGCCACCTGATGAGCGGAGGGGGACTGAGTAAGATGGCCAAAAATCATAGCCGTAAGTGGTAGCGTTTTATCTAAAATCAATATACCGTGCAAACAGGAAGATGTCAAGTTTACCCATTTGCTGTGCTTTTATTTCAAACCAACCACCACCAACAACCATTTGCTGTGCTTTTATTTCAAACCAACCACCACCAACAACCATTTGCTGTGCTTTTCTTTCAAACCAACCACCACCAACAACCATTTGCTGTGCTTTTATTTCAAACCAACCATCACCAACCACCATTTGCTGTGCTTTGATTTCAAACCAACCACCACCAACCACCATTTGCTGTGCTTTATTTCAAACCAACCACATTTTCAAACCACATTAAGGGCACTCAAGGTCACTAAAACCACACTCACAGTTTAGTAGACATGTGTTCAGTGTTATTCACAGCTCAGACTGAGAGACGTGACCCTCTCGCTCCCCCATCTTGCAGAGACTGAATGAGGCACTCAACACTTCCAGGTTTTATAGTCCCTCCGGAAGGGGCGTTGCCTTCAGGAGAGAGAATATCAACATTTTTTAAACACTAATAACTCCTTTATTTTTTATCGATGGGAGAAATCCTCTTATCCTGCACAACGGAGGAGGACTCTGGGTAAGATGTCCAAAAATCACAGCCGTAAGTGGCAGCGTTTTTTCTAAAATCAATATACAGAACAACAGGAAGTGGTCAAGTAGTATAGATTTAAAGGAGTTAAGTATTAAAAAGCATGCATGTGAAGGACTTTGGAATAGGACTAAATGGCTCGCTTTTCTGGGTCACAGTCAATGGTCTGTTTAGCTTTTCGTGCTGCAGCAGTCTGTGACAACAAGATCAATATTTACAGGAAATCTGCCCAATTTCATATCTGGAATGTTGTTTAAATCATGTCATTACAACAGTTTTGAGGAAATTATTATTAATTTTTCCTGAAGGTTTTAGTAAATTTCCACTGTGATTTGCAGAGATATTTGATATAATTAAAACTGTTTTATTTTTTATAAAGAAAAAAGAATCTCATGTAAAATTAGGGAGTGGCATAATGGCTGAAATTTAATTTGAAAGCTCAGAGGGTTTCATAAACTGTCTGAATGTTTTATGGCCATCTGCTGAATGTGAGGTTTCAATTACTGCCTCAACACGACTATCTATATTCTTCATATTATGCATTAATTAAATGAAGATGGGACCAAGGATCATTAAAATTAGATTTAGAATGTGAAAGGCTATTGTAATGTCTTCAGTACAGATGAACAGTGTCACCCTATTAGTGGAAGGTTATAAGACTGAGAAATAATGATAATTAAAGTCCCATTG
This sequence comes from Malacoraja senta, assembly GCA_038087875.1. Classification (NCBI taxonomy): domain Eukaryota; kingdom Metazoa; phylum Chordata; class Chondrichthyes; order Rajiformes; family Rajidae; genus Malacoraja; species Malacoraja senta. Next base: position 116,110,954 of record CM075978.1, on the reverse strand, counting down.
CAGAGACTCGAGTACAAAAATGTAGTCTGATGAACTAGCCCAGGTCTGAGTCTGTATTTGAGTGGCCACGTGTCAGATAAGACATTAAACAGAGACATTGTCTATTCTGTTAGGTGGATGTAAAAGATCGTTAACATTATAGCTGCCAGAGGAAGTAGTTGAGGCAAGTACAATAACTACATTTAAACAACATTTGGGCAGGTATATCGATGGAAAGATTTGGAGGGATGTGCCAAAAATGGGCAAATGAGATTAGCTTATATGGGGCATCTTGGTTGGCATGGATGCATTGGGCAAGGGGGCCTGTTTCAGTGCTGTTTGGATCTATGATTCTCTATTGAAGAAGAGCAGGAAAGTTAAGGGGCTGTCCCACTTGGGCGACCTAATCCGTGAGTTCAGAAGAGTGTCTTCGACCTTCAAGCCCGAGGGCACTCGTCTGGAAAGCCTCGAGCTGGATCGACCTTCCATGTTGAAACCGCGAGCTGGATCGACCGACCGCACACACACACACACACATACAAACACATGGCGGGGGCCAGGGAAAGCGGGGAGCGCTGTCTGCGTGATGCAAAGGAAGGTAAACGGCTGCCACAGTGTATGGTAAAACCCCTGTCTCACGGTGCAAGCTGACCCACGAGGTACCCCGAGCTTAAAACAAATTTAACTTGCGGTAATCACGTACGATTAATGTAGCGGGAACGTCGGAACTCGTGGACGCAACTTAGCGACTCGTGGCGCTAACGGCAGGTACCCGTGAAACTTGTTAACTCTTGGAAAAATTCAAACATGTTTAAAGTTTTCCACGAGTAAAATGTACTCTTGAGGTTAAAAATTGAAACATTTAAACACGTTGTAAGAACTTAGTGGCCCGTGCATTTACCTTAGTGACTCGTGAGTCTACCGTGGGAAGTCTTTAACTCAGCGGGCAGGCAGCATCTCTGGAGAGAAGGAATGGGTGATGGGATGACATTTTAAAATTGGGGGGGGGTGGGGGCGGGAGGAGGGAGGGGGGGTGGAGGAGGGTGGAGAGTGGAGGGAGAGGAGGAGGAGACAGATGGTGGTGTCTTCATTCACTGGCGGCAGGGTGCCTGTCACTGAAACAGGCAGGTGAGATTTCACATCCACCTTGTGTGTGTGTGTCTCTCTCTCTCCCTCCCTCCTTCTCACACAGGCTGAGAGACTGCCTATGTGAGTGTACGTCTCTTTCTCCCCCTCTCCCTGGGCTCTTGATGTGTGAACAACATGGTGAGAATTATGGAATTGTAGCATCGCCGAAGGAAGCCAAAAGCCTCATCAAATCGCTATCACGTTTTTAAATGATAATTTAGTTAGTTCATTTTTGCCACTGAGCAAGCGGAATAACTTTCCCTTTTGGGTAATGTTTTCCAGTTATTTTTGAAAAACAGGATTGAAGCTTGTTACCATCATTTTTTCAATCAGTGCGTTCAGAGCCTGCGCCTCTCATTATACGCTCGTTGTTTCCTATGGGAGACTTTGAAAAATAAGAATCACATTGCACACATTGATTTTAGGACTTTTAATTCTTAACATGACCATAATCACAATCTAACCCGATGGAAAATAAGAATTCAAAAGTGCCGTTTTAAAGTGCAAATGTTCCTGGGGAACATAAAATATTGTTACACAAATTCTGAGATGTAATGATAATAGATTAGTGATAATGCCAGTAATATTGCGAGTGTCAACAATATGTCGACCTCACAATATTACTGGTATGATCACGAACCCGGAGACGACGGTATCCCGGCTGGAGTTTTACAACTTGGCAGAGAAATACTACAGTCACAGATTCATATCATGACCCTACCCCCCCCCCCCCCCCATCTCCCATAAAGATGAGGCGGACATGGTATTGATATTGGGTTATTTTGTCACCTGAACGAAACTGCAGTGAAAAGCTATGCTTGCGAGTTATGAAATAAAGCCGTGCATAAGTGCAATAAATAGCTAGCGCAAAGAGAAAAAATACCAGCGTGGAGAATACATTGTCACAACGTTACACCCTTATAGTTACAACACAAAAAAGTGTCGAGTTTTTTTGTCCAAGAGCTGTAATGGGGTATATCAGGAGATCAGGACTTCAGTTATGAGAAGATAGACACAAAATGCTGGAACAACTCAGCGAGACAGGCAGCATCTATGGAGAGAAGGAATGGGTGACGTTTCAGGTCGAGACCCTTCTTCGGACACCGAAGAACTTCCGTTTCAGCAATCTAATGACAGTGAGGAAGGAGCTGTCCCTGAATCTGGTAGTACATGTATGTGAGCATTTGTATTATCTGCTCACGGGGTGAAAGGAGAGGAAGGAATGGCCGAGGTGTGAATGGTCCTTGGTTACGTTGGCTGCTTCCCGAAGCAGGGCGAAGTGTAGATTGAGTTGATAGGGGGTAAGCTGGCCTGTGTAATAGACTGCACTACATTTGCAACTCTCTGTAATATATACTGCGCTCTTGGGCAATAGCCTTCTTGCAGACATGTTTCCAAATGAGCCAATTTAAACAAGGGTGGCTTTTTATAGTGTGTAAAAAAAAAGCATGCCATTATTTTTTTATCATGTGATGATTTTTCAACATGTCGGTAGACATTGTTGGCTCAAGATTAACGGGAGAGGAACTTGGTAACTCGGGAGACGAACTTGGAACATCGCAGAAATGACAAGTAAACGGCAAACTTAGTCATACCCGTGGGAACTCGGTTACACTCTTGATCATACACTTGTAATCTCGTACACAACCACGAGTCTTTCACTCGGGGTACCTCGTGGGTCAACTCGCACCGTGAGACAGGGCCTTAAGTCCTTTAGAGTGTGCAGGGGGAGAGAAGGGGAGAGAAGGAGAGGGAAGGGGGGAGAAGGGGAGAGAAGGGGGGGGGGAGAGAAGGGGGGGAGAAGGAGTGGAGACACTTTTAAGAAGTATAAAGTTTAGCAGGCATTTTACCTACCGGTAGGTTTTCCTTGGTCCTGTAAACTCCAATGAGTCAACTCCAATGCCCGGTTGGCGAAGGAGATTGCCTACGTCTGCCCTCAACTGTCTGTAACTAAATAGCAATCCCACTCCACTGCATTACGAGTTCAAAAGAACAATGCTGACCAAATTTTACTTGCGGAAAATTTTTCAACATGCTGAAAAATTGGCTGCGACCTAGCTGAGGCCACGAGTATTCGGGAACATCCCTCGAGCATGAAGGAGAGTTCCAGCGACCTCATAGGACCTCCTAGGACAAGGTGTTGACCGTGCTGCGAGTTTGAAGGTCGTAGACAGTCTTCTAAACTCGCAGATTAGGTCGCCCAAGTGGGACAGCCCCTTCATCCTTGATGCCTAGGATAATGTTGAAATCAATCAATGTCACTGCAATTGATCATCAGACCCATATCATTTTGCTATTTGTGCAAAAGTGGCTGTTGTAAATTCCTAATTACATCTGCGACTACAGCCAGAAACTACTTAACTGTAAGGCACTGTTGATCGCATTGATGGTGCAAAAAGAAGGAAGCTACTTATTTTTGTTTTGTTTGGCATAGTGAGAACTGATGGACCTGGTGCCTCACCGTTCCAGAGACCTGGATCCAATCCTGTTCTCAGGTCCTGTCTGTACAGAATTTTCACATTCTCCCTGTGAGCAGGTTTCCTCCAGTGCCCCACTTTCCTTCCCAATTCCCACCCCCCCGGTGCACACACCTTTCTTCCATCACCCTGAACCTTGGCCCTCCTCCTTCCGCTTAACTCCCACCCATATCCCTCCTTCCGGCTTTACATTGCACTCCTTCACTTCCTTCCTTATGTGACATTCTTTTGTCCCCATTTCACATCAAGTCTTTGTCACTATCTCCACCCATCCACCAATCATCCCATCTCATCTGTATCGCCTATCACTTGTCAGGCTTTTTCCCATCTCTACCTCTCTTTACGAGCTTCCTCCCCAGTCTGAAGAAGGGTCCCAACCCAAAAGTGTCTGCTCATATTCTTCCACAGATGCTGCCTGACCCGCATTGTTTCTCCAGACTTTGTTTTTTGTTCAAGATTCCAGCATCTGCATTTCTCGTGTAACCATTAAACTCTTGAACCACTCTGCATAACCTTAACCGCAATCTCACATCAGCACTGAACTATTATAGACTTTGCCCTGCTAAGGTTGCACAACGTACTTTGGCTTGCACTATCATGGTTTGGTTTACTTAGGATAACTGATAATTTATTGTATATTTATTTATTGTGTTGTGTGATTAATGTGCCTGGAAAGCTGCAGCAAATAAGAATTTAATTGTTCTAGTACTTTTCAATCCTTGACTCTTGGGAGGAATAAATATTTCGCAGGAATGGCATCATGGCACTTATTTACCAACCATCCCCAACGCTGGATTTCACCAGAACCACTGCTCTCCAGGTCAAAACGTAACTTATCTGGCCATGGCCCAGAATGTTCCTCACCTGGTCATTATTAGCAAGCTAGTGGTTGAAGCAGCATTTATTAAATCAAATGGATCAAATTTTCAGGTTGAGATCCTGCATCGGGCCCTGACCCAAAACGTCAACTATCGTTCTACCTTCACAGATACTGCTCTACCCACTGAGTTTCTCCAGTGGTTTGTTTTTTGATCCAGATTCCAGCATCTGTTGGGGATCATTTGGGTTCAATGAATTCAGAAGGCTTTGCTGGAAGCTAAACCAGTCATACCTTTGAGAAGCAACCCAGGACCACAAGTGTAATAACACTCCCGATGTGAGTTGAGAGTGAAAGCCTTTGACATCAATTAACCCTGTGGCAACAAGGAGCTCTGGTAAGACTGAAGTCAATGGCGAACTAGAGTTAATCATTCTCATGATTGGAGTCACAATTTTTTGTCAAAAGATGATGGTTGTGGTTAGTCATTGAGTCAGACAGCATGGAAACATTCCCATTGGCCCAACTTATCCATGCTGACCAATTTGACCCATCTACACTACCACCTGCCTGTATTTGGCCCATATTCCTCAAAGCCTATCCAATCCATGTACCTGTCCAAATGTTTTAAGTACTGTGATAGTACCTGCCTCAACTACCTCCTCTGGCAGCTCATTCAACATACCTATCACCCTTTATGTAAACAAGTTGCCCATCAGGTTCCTATTAGATTTTACCCCTTCACCTTAAACCTATGTCCTCTGGTTCTCGATTCCCCAACTCTGGATAAAGATTCTGTGCATTTACCTGAACTATTCCTCTCATGATCTTATACATCTCTATAAGTTCACCCCTCATCCTCCTGTGCTCCAAGGAATAAAGTCCTAGCCTGCCCAAACTCTCCCTGTAGCTCAGGCCCTTGAGTCCTGGCAACATCCTCGTAAATCGTCTCTGCGCTCTTTCCAGCTTAACAACATGATTCCTATAACAGGGTGACAAAAACTGAACACAATACTCTAAATGTGGCCTCACCAACCTCTTGCACAACCGCACCATCACCTCCAAATTTCTTTCCTCATCACTCTGACTGACGAAGGTCAATATGCTGAAAGCTTTCTTGTCTACCCTATCTACCTGTGTTGCCACGTTCACGGAAGTATGTACCTACAGTCCTAGATCCCTCTGCCCTATAACACTCCCGAGAGCCCTGTCATTCACTGTGTAGGTCCTGCATTGATTTGACTTCCCAAAATGCAACATCTCAGTCAATCATTCCGACCACAGAACAAGAGTTTGTCTGTGTCCTGGCATCACCATCATCCATTGCTTCATTGTTGATGTTCCCCCGATTATGTCAGAAATGGAGATAGACATAGTTATAGATTTGCACAACATTACATCTGAAGAAGGGTCTTGACCTGAAACATCACTTATTCCTTTTCTCCAGAGATGCTGTTTGACCCACTGAGTTACTCCAGGATTTTGTGTTTATCTTTGGTTTAAACCTGCATCTGCAGTTCCTTCCTACATATTACAACAGGCTTTTTGACCATTATGCCTCTATATTAATTCCACTTGCCTGCTTTAATTCAATATCCTTCAGCACCTTGCTCAATCAATGTAACTGCTGAATATGGAATGTGATGTGGAAAGTGAGATTAAGGTGAATCCTATAATGCTTTTGAGAGGGAAGGGTAGGGTGAGAAATGGGATTGTCATTTTCAACTATGGTAAACAATGTACATTATAGAGCTGGGCTTGTGGGGGAGGCATTGGGGTGGACGTGTTGATTGTGAAGTTGTTCTACAGTTCCTAGCAAGTGGGTCTTTCATTCTGAATTGAATATCGGAAAACCTATGTCACCTCTGAACTTGTGTAGGTGTTTGGTAGAGAGCATACTGACCGGTTGCATCACAGCCTAGTTTGGTAACTCGAACACCCAAAAACGAAGGAGGCTGCAGAATGTGTGAACATTGCCTGGTCCATCATGGGCATTGACCCTCCCCATTGAAGAGATCTACAGGAAGTGCTGCCTCAAGATGGCAACTGATATCAGGAAACCTATCACCGTCACCACGCTCTCAACTTGCTGCTTCCATCAGGAAGAAGGTACAGGTGCCTGTGAACCATTACTTCCAGCATCAGGAAAAGCTTCCCATCAACCACACTGGTGGTACTGCTATTGAATCACACTGCATACTTCTAACCACAACCCTACCTACCTACAACTAATTCTACCTACCTATTATGGCCTTTTTAAAGGTTGCACTACTACTTTGTCTTGCACTTTTATGGTATGGTTATTTAGTATGACTGATAATTTATTGTATTATTGTTTACTGTATTTTTATTTGTAATGCTGTTGCATTCATGTGCTTGCAAAAGCTACAACAAGTTAGAATTCCACTGTGCCTCTTCTCAGTGTATATGACAATTAAACATTCTTGACTCTTAACCTCTGATGGCAAAGAATGAGTTGGAATAATCTTTGCTAGATTCTGAATAAACTTTATTTTAGCTGCTGCAATTTTTTTTCCTTCAGTTGTCCTAAATCTTTTCTTGGTTTTTAGTTTCCATTAGCATCTCATTAATTTTCTGCCTATTTGATGTGTGCATCATCTCATTATCTAAACAAAGGCAGGAGAGGCCACTAATGTCCATAGCAGCCTTGCACAATCTCTGTACTTGGTAGCTGGCCATATGATGAGCATAAATCTATGAACTGATGATTAGAAAGGAATGACTCTTTTGAATCTATATTTAGCTGACTCCAAGCTGAACCACACTTTGTACCCATATGCACTTTGAATCTGATCTTATTAACCCAACCCGGCTCTATCATGGTATTACCCAGCAACAGATTTTTATTCCCTCTCATATTACAGGGTTCAAGGCAAACAAATAGTAAGATTAAATGAGAACTTACCTAAGTTTGAAGTTTGATCTTTATTTTATGAGGAGTTACGTAGGTGATTACGTGAAGAACCCCGCCAGTGCGCCTGCGCGTCAATCTTCAAAGCAGCGGTGTGAAATCACAAAAAACAACAACCGAAGTAATATAGTCTCATAATAAAACGAGTAATACAAGAACTTCCATCTGACCTTTATGATAGAGGGTAGGGTCGTGGTGGGCACGTAATCACCTACGTAACTCCTCATAAAATAAAGATCAAACTTCAAACTTAGGTAAGTTCTCGTTTAATCTTACTATTTTACTTCGGAGTCACGTGAGTGACTATGTGAAGATTTTAAAGCTTTGTGATTTCATGCCGTGGATCAATCCAGGCTTCTCACTGCATAGATTGACTCGGAACGAGAATAATCAATCATGCATTCATAATAACATTTGTACCACAAATGCAGTAATTCATTTCAATAATGAAATGAATCAGATCCCCTTTAAATCAGAGGAATTTAGACAGAACTTAAAATAGTTTCTGCAAACAACCCCGCATTAACAATAGGCCGATGGTAAAAATGTTGAAACATCAACTCATTGGACCACCCGGCAGCTGCGAGGATATGGTCGACGGGGCCGTCTTTTGCCCTGTCCGCCGACGTTTCTGCTGCCCTAATCGAGTGAGACGTAAAAACATAAGTGTTAATACCAGCAGCTGTTAAGACTTCTTTTATCCATCTGGAAATAGTCTGTATTGAAACTCTCTTGTGTGGTTTCTTGTGTGTGATCAACAACCCAGTTTCCGTATTCTCAAATTCTTTGTGACCTCAATGTATTGTAATAAATATGTCTTAATACAGAGACATGGATCATTTGGATATGCTGCTAGCATAATTTTAAATCCTATCACACCTGGCCTAATTTACTTTAGTAGGTCATAGATATAGAATGTAACCTTGTCTTCAGTTACTTCCATACTGTATTTGTAATTTTCCAAGTGTTTGCACTCATTGTGCTGTCACTCATGCCATAAGCATGAATACTTTCATACTGAGCTTGACCAAAGGTAAAGACACACTTGATGACCATTCACGAAGTAGTTTCAGTACCACACTTACATCCCAGATTGTCACGTACCTAGGTTTCGGTGGTTTGGAATTGAAGATTCCTTTCATTAGTCTGGAAACAATTGGGTGTGACCCAATTGAGTTTCTTTCTGAATCCAGAACCAAATATGAGGACAATGCACTTCTGGCTGAATTAATTGCACTACAACTCAGACCTTCATCATAATAAAGTTTTGACAGAAATTCTAAACATTTGAAATATCTGCAGTACTTTATTGCACATTCTTTTGTACACAGAACTCTTCCCATTTCTTAATATAAGAAAGGTACTGTTTTTGAGTGCTCTTCCTCCCGGCTGCCGTAAGCATGTCCACAGTATGCTCAGACAGTCCTCGTCCCAGAAAAGGCATTCTTAAAACCTGCAAATCAACAAATCCAAACGATGATATAATGGATGTTGTTATCCTGTTACAGGGTGCAGCAATAAATTACTCCTTTTTGGGACTTTCATCAACATTTGTGTTGTTAATTCTAATATCAACAGATACCATGGCTGTGTAGGCCAATCTGGTACTACCAATACCCTTGAAGCAGCATCTTGCCTGATTTTAAGCAAACATTGGATTATGAGGCAGAAAGGTGGAAATATATATGAAAACATACCACCCCAATGTAGCGAGAAAGCATCAATCGCCACTGCTCCTGGATCTGGTTTCCATGAGACATATCTCGATAGCTGATGATTCAAGTCGATGTCGGTCATTCCAAATCTGATTACTATATCATTGAATACCTCTTGATTCAACATCCATTCTTTATTATCATGGAACTTTTCGTGACCTGGTGTCTGCTATCGTGTTCATTCTACCTGGTAGATAGATAGCTGAAATCCAAATGTTCTTTTCAATACACCAAGACCCAAGTTGATTTAACCATTTTGTAACATGACACCGACTTAATTCCACCCATATCATTAATATAGGCAACTACTGTTGTTTATTAATTTGAACTTGAACCTTCCTTTTAGTTGTGTTAGAACCATAACCTTGGAGTCCATAGAAACCTCCTAAAAGCTCCAAATAGGTAATTCCCCATGTCTGCAGTAACACTAACTTTTCCTGATTCCATCTGCCTCCGCAGCTCCATGTTAAGTCAGTTGCACCCCATCCTAGTGCACTGGCATCAGTTTGTAATATCATGGAAGGTTGTTCAATCAGCACTTTGCCTGAACTGCTTGAGACATGTAGAATCCACCACTGCAGCTTAGAAACAGCATTTGTTGTTACTTGCATGGTTCTATCAAAATGACCAGCATTTACTCTCAGTGCCTGTTCTTTAATTCTCTGCAGCTGTTGATGATGTAATGGTCCATACTGGACTGCTGGGAATCTACTAATTTTCCCAGTACTCGAGCCACCTGTCTGATTAGAGGTTTTTGCTCGTTTAACAGATTACTGCAATCTTTAATCAACTCCACCCTTTTTTCACTGGGCAAAGTAATTTGCATTTGGGCTAAATCAATTGTGAACCCCAAATAATTAATCGAGGTACATGTTTTTAACCTTGATTTCTTTGGATGAATTTAGAAACCCCCAAACTTTCAAAAGTTTGATTTTATTACTGCAACCGATGCTTCTGTTGACTGTTTTGTCCTTCCTATAATCAGGACATCATCCAGGTAATAATAATAATAATAATGGATTGGATTTATATAGCGCCTTTCTAATACTCAAGGGGCTTTACATCGCATTATTCATTCACTCCTCAGTCACACTCGGTGGTGGTAAGCTACTTCTGTAGCCACAGCTGTCCTGGGGCAGACTGACGGAAGCGTGGCTGCTAATCTGCGCCTACGGCCCCTCCGACCACCACCAGTCACTCACACACATTCACATTCACACACATTCACACGCAGGCAAAGGTATATTTGACCCAAATTGGTGAATTTGGTAGACTGATTCTTTAATAACACCTTTTATATATAGGGTTTTGAAGCGCAACTTGAACCTCCATTACTTCGCAAAGTGGAGAGTTCTGCTAGGAACATGCTGGACAGGCAAATCATAATTGGGATTGAATTCAATTCGAAATCCTTGTATATTATTCAGAATTACCACATCTGAAGTAATCTTCTTCCAATGTTTATAGAAGAGACGTAATCTGCCTCCAACATTTGGACTTAATCCAGTTAGTATGTTCCCCTGAGAACCAGGTCCACCTACCTCTTGAGTCATTTGAGTATTCTGAGATCCCTGGATTCTCCCGGAAGCACCACCACTGGTCCTTACTCCCGCTGCAGGCCGCCAGCTACGTCCCTGCGTTGATGAGCGACTTGGTCCTGGTCTAGGATCCGTATGACGTCTGAAAGGATACTTCCTCTTTACAGACTTTGCAACCATTGATGTTTTTATCAATCCTGTTTTCGCTTCATCTTCCAACTCTTTAATACGTCTCCCGAGATCCTCTCCAAAGAGTAAGTTGGGTAATTGTATATTACTTGGTTTGCAGAGTGCTGCGAATTTCGGATTCATAGTAGGCCGTATAGCACTTTCCTCAGATAATTGATCTCGAAGTGGGTGCTGCATAGCAACCCCAGTGCTTGCTGATGCAACTTCGTCATCTTTTGGCTGTTACCTGCTATGCTGGTAAAAGCAGTTATTCCAGAACCCAGCAGCTTTAATATTCTCTGCAACTGATTCCAGATAATTTGGTTCACTGCTGCTGCTTTCAGCAACCCACAGTTACTTGGGGTCTCCTGCTTTCTTGCAGCCTCATCAATCTCCTGCTGTTCCAGCTAATGGTAAACCAAGTAATTTGTGAAGGAGGCCAGTTCTTCTCCTAATGGCTCTCCTGACCCTGACGGGGCAGCGAATCCTACTGCCAGGGGTGGAACATCTGGCAGCTGCCGTTCATCGCCTTGTACAGCCTCACCGTCAGAGTCGGGGTCTGAAATCTCATGACCCGTAGCACGCTCCTCATTCCTGAGGGTGCATTCCATCAGCCCTGAGCCAGGTGCTGTTAAGCTGCTTCTGCAGCTTGGATTACAGTACACTCCTTCCTGAGTGAACTTTGCTCCAACAGCCTATGAAAAAGGCTTTCTATTTGGGCAATACGCTCGAAAGCAGTATCTAGCCCTGGAGCTACTTCCATTGCCTGGGACTCCCTCCGTGGGCCGTTGGGATTTAAACTTCGTCTTTTGCCCGACAGGCGCTGACTGTGTTTTCACCAGCCCCAGGTCCACAGTCGCTATGCTCACCGCTGTGCGACTGTACCGGGGTTTAGAGGCGGTTGGTCTCTAACGGCAGACTCCCGACTTTCCCAACTTCTGTCGGCTGTGTCGCTCGCCTCTTCCCCCTGTCCGTTTTTTCCATGGCGTCTGTGGAAAAAATCCCCATAGACCCACAGTAAACGGACCTGGAAAACATGAAAAAAGTTGCTACTTACCTTGTAGTTGAAAAGCTACAAACCACTGTAGGAGCTCTGCTCCTCACGTCCGTTTGCGTCAAGGCGTCTGACGTAATGACGCGCAGGCGCACTGGCGGGGTTCTTCACGTAGTCACTCACGTGACTCCGAAGTAAAATCTGAGAATTTGCAACCAACGGTGATGTTAACGTGCTCATTGCTGCCCATAATGATTGAACACTCTCAGTGCCATCTATTACCCCTTTCCTGATACCACTTTCAACCAGGCAACAGCTACGGCACCAGTGATGTCTTCAAGCAGTCTAAGGAGCCATTCACATTGAGGCATTCTTACAAATTAACCAATAGAATTATGTTTGTCAAATGTATTAATTCGTGGCATTGCAAAATGGGATGTTTTCTGCTAATGGCATTAATATTTTATTATTTACAATGCTGCTCAAAAAGGCTAGTCAGGATTGCCATTAGACATTTCAATGAAAAACCATTCAATTGGCATTGATGATAACTTGATGGGTCTATTACAGTTTTTACAGTAATGGATTTGCTGTTAACAGTAACAAATGGAAATAGCTTCTCTCTTCAAATTGAACTAATTCACTGCTACAATGATTAGAGCTTAATAAAATTATTAGATCTGATGAATAAAACGTTTGGATAGATGGATCCTAAAACTGTGTGTCCCATAGTTCTACTCTCGCTCCCCTTCCTCCCAGATAGAAACATAGAAACATAGAAAATAGGTGCAGGAGTAGGCCATTCGGCCCTTCGAGCCTGCACCGCCATTCAATATGATCATGGCTGATCATCCAACTCAGTATCCTGTATCTGCCTTCTCTCCATACCCCCTGATACCTTTAGCCACAAGGGCCACATCTAACTCCCTCTTAAATATAGCCAATGAACTGGCCTCAACTACCTTCTGTGGCAGAGAATTCCAGAGATTCACCACTCTCTGTGTGAAAAATGTTTTTCTCATCTCGGTCCTAAAAGATTTCCCCTTTATCCTTAAACTGTGACCCCTTGTTCTGGACTTCCCTAATATCGGGAACAATCTTCCTGCATCTAGCCTGTCCAACCCCTTAAGAATTTTGTACGTTTCTATAAGATCCCCCTCAATCTTCTAAATTCTAGCGAGTACAAGCCAAGTCTATCCAGTCTTTCTTCATATGAAAGTCCTGACATCCCAGAAATCAGTCTGGTGAACCTTCTCTGGACTCCCTCTATGGCAAGAATGTCTTTCCTCAGATTAGGAGACCAAAACTGTACGCAATACTCCAGGTGTGGCCTCACCAAACCCTGTACAACTGCAGTAGAACCTCCCTGCTCCTATACTCAAATAGAACAAGGATAGAGTTCCCCTGGTCCTCGCTTTTCACCCCACTAGCCTCTGCAACCAACATATCATCCTCTGACATTTCCATCACCTCCACCATGATCCCAACCCCAGTCACATCTTCCTATCTCCACCCCTTTCCGCCTTCTGCAGAGATCACTCCCTCTGTAACTCTTAATTTACTCATCCCTTCCCAACCAAATCACCTCTTCCCCAGATACTAACCCTTGCAACCACAGGGGATGTAACACCTGTCCGTATATCTTCTTTCTCATCTCTAAACAGGAACCCCAGCAGTCTTTCCAGGTGAGACAGAGGTTGACATGTACCTCCTCTAACATAATCTACTGCATTCGGTGTTCCTGATGTGGCCTCCTTTACATCAGTAAGATGAAGTGTGGACTCAGCGATCATTTCACCAAATACTTATGCTCGGTCCACCTAGGCCTACTGGATCTCCCAGTCGTTAACCATTTTAACTCCCCTTCTCTCCAGTGTCATTTCTGCCCTGGGCCTCCTCCATTCAGAGTGAGACCAAATGCAAATTGGTGGAAGAACACCTCATATTCCACTTGGGTGACTTACAGCCCAATGGTATGAACATTGAATTATCCAGTTTTATGTAACTACAAAACTCGCCCTTCTTTTCCCAGCCATTTATCTTACAGGTAGAGGATCTCACTGGGTTTATAGAAGTAACTGATTAAAATAGAGGATGGTTTGTTTCTGACATGGAGGAAATTGCTTCTATCAAAGTAGGTTCCTAGCTACCATTGTGCAACTAAAATCAGTAAAATTTGGAATCTGGAAGTCAGCTAGTGCATGCAAGTTGCTCTCCAGATTGAACGGCACCCTGATTTGGAAATACATTGTCGATCGTTCATCTTTGTTGCATCCAAATACAGGAACTCCCAAAATAAAAGCACTTTGGTGCACCTTTACCAGAAGGACTACGGTGATTTAAGAAGGCCGATCACCACACCTTCTCCAGAGCAGTTATGGGTGAGCAATAAATATTGGACTTCCAGGAATGCTCTGATCCCCAAAAGAGAGAGTAGGAATAGTCGTTTTTAAATTGGGAAACTATGTCCATGGGGTTTCAGCAAGCATTGTTGCAGTGGTCCCACATGTTCACATCTATTTCAGTGATTAGGGTGAGGGGATCAAATGACTATATCCTTTTTTAACTGTTTAGACTTTTAGAGATGCAGCACGGAAACGGGCCCATCAGCCCACCGAGTCCATGCCGACCAGCGATCACCCCATACACTGACATTATCCTACACACGAGGGACAAATTTACAATTTTTCCAAAGCCAATGAACCTATCAACCTGTATGTCTTTGGAATGTGGGAGGAAACCAGAGCACCCGGAGAAAACCCACATGGTCACAGAGAGAATGTACCAACTCCGTACAGACAACAGGAGTCAGGATTGAAGCCGGGTCTCTGGCGCTGTAAGGCAGCAACTCTACTTGCGCCTCTATAATGCCTTCAAATAGCAGTGAACAAAAGTTTATAATCTCATTTAATTTAATTAATGTTAATTACTGCTTATCTGTCTGCTGATAATACAAATCTGGTGACAATGTGGGCTGTGAAGTGGATGCAAAGAGATTTCAGGAGTATATAAACAGACCAGGTGAATGGGTATGGACGTGGCTGATAGAATGTAACGTGGAGTTGTGTGAAGTTATCTACATTGGTTGGAAAAAATAGGACAGAGTATTTTTTCAATGGTGTAAGTTTGAAAGATGTTGGTGTCCATAGGATCTGATGGGACTGTACATGAATCTGTCACCCTGCTATGAGAATGCAGGGTGACTTGGACAGGTTGGGGGAGTGGATGGATGCATGGCAGATGACGTTTAATGTGGAGAAATGTGAGGTTATCCACTTTGGTAGCAAAAACAGGAAGGCAGATTACTATCTAAATGGCGTCAAGTTGGGAAAAGGGGAAGTACAGCGGGATCTGGGGGTCCTTGTTCATCAGTCTATGAAAGTAAGCATGCAGGTACAGCAGGCAGTGAAGAAAGCGAATGGCATGTTGGCCTTTATAACAAGAGGAGTCGAGTATAGGAGCAAAGAGGTCCTTCTGCAGTTGTACAGAGCCCTAGTGAGACCACACCTGGAGTATTGTGTGCAGTTTTGGTCCCCTAATTTGAGGAAGGACATTCTTGCTATTGAGGGAGTGCAGCGTAGGTTTACAAGGTTAATTCCCGGATTGGCGGGACTGTCATATGCTGAGAGAATGAAGCAGCTGGGCTTGTACACTCTGGAGTTTAGAAGGATGAGAGGGGATTTTATTGAAACATATAAGATTATTAAGGGTTTGGACACGCTGGAGGCAGGAAACATGTTCCCGATGTTGGGGGAGTCCAGAACCAGCGGCCACAGTTTAAGAATAAGGGGTAAGCCATTTAGAACGGAGACAAGGAAACACTTTTTCTCACAGAGAGTTGTGAGTCTGTGGAATTCTCTGCCTCAGAGGGCGGTGGAGGCAGGTTCTCTGGATGCTTTCAAGAGAGAGCTGGATAGGGCTCTTAAAGATAGCAGAGTAAGGGGATATGGGGAAAAGGCAGGAACGGGGTACTGATTGGGGATGATCAGCCATGATCACATTGAATGGCGGTGCTGGCTCGAAGGGCCGAATGGCCTACTCTTGCACCTATTGTCTATTGTCTATTGTCTATTGAATCACTGAATGCAAACATGCATGTTCAGCAGTTGGTGTGAACATTTAGAAGGCAGGTGATACATTGCCATTAGAGCAAAAAGATTTGAGAACAACATTAGAGATGTGTGGCTGGAGTCAGTCTCAAAATAATGTATTGCGCATTCAAGCGAAAGATGCAAAGATATTTAGTCACCCAATGGGGGATAAATATGTGGAATTCTCTTGATTAATTGATACTTGATTATCACATGTGCCATGTCACAGTGAAATTCCGGAAGTGGCGGCGCTGTTGAACAACTGCGGCTCGCCTGCAGTCCGTCTGTTTTTACTTTGTTTTGTTGTTTTCATTTGTCCTGTTTTAGTTAAATTTTAGTTTATTGGGTTGTGTATGTGTGTGTGGAGGGGGGGGGGGTGAAACATGATTTTTGTCTCTTCCTTCGGGGGAATGCGACTTTTTCTTGTCGTATCCCCCTTCTCTGCCTCCATCTGCGCTGAGGCCTAATGGCGGAGCTGGCGGCCTCCAACTGCGACCGACCTCGAGGCTCCGGAGGCAGAGCCAGGACTTACCAACGCGAGGCTGGCCGACTTCGGGGCTGCGGTGGCGTTCCGGCGGTGGCGACCAAAGACACTGGTGGCGACCTGAATTCGGGACTCGGCCGCGGCTGGCCCAGTGGACGACATCGTCGGGAGCTCGCAGGTCACAGGTGGGTGACCTGGTTTTCCGGAGCTCCCGCAACTACAGCTGCGTCCGCTGGACTGGAGGGCGGCAGCTTCGGCAGCTTCGACCATCGTCGCGGGCATGGACTCAGCCACGGGACTGACTTACCATCATCCGGCGGGGTCACAACATCAGAAGCCTGGATCGCCTCAGCGCAGAGGGAGAACAAAGAGGGAAGAGACAGAGACTTTAATACTTTTGCCTCCATCACAGTGAGGAGGTGCCTGGTGAACGCACTGTGGTGGATGTTAATTTGTGTTTATTGTGTGTTTTGTTATTTATTATTATATGTATGACTGCAGGCAACGAAATTTCATTCAGACCGAAAGGGCTGAATGACAAATAAAGGAATCTAATCTAATCTAATCTAATCTAATCTAAATTCGTTGTTTTGCATCCCATACACAAGGTATGCAAAGAGTTGCCATGTGTAGGGTGCCGAAGAAGTTACAACATATTAATTAAAGTCCCCAATGGTCCCTCTTTGTTCTCTTGGCAGCCCCCCCCAATGCCGGGTCCCTCTTTGTTCTCTCGGTGGCCTCCCCCCCCCCCCCCCCACACCAGGTCCCTCTTTGTTCTCTGAGCCCCCCCCACACCGGGTCCCTCTTTGTTCTCAGCGGTCCTCCCACGCTGGGTCCCTCTTTGGTCTCAGCAGTCCTCCCACGCCGAGACCCTCTTTGTTCTCAGCTGCCACCCCACACTGGATCCTCCTTTGTTCTCAGTCACCAGTCCTCTGGCACCCACCACTGACCCGTCCCACCTTTGGCACTCATTCGGGCCCATCCTTGGCCACCTGCAGCTGGGTCCTCTCTTGGACAGATCCGTGGTGCTTGTCGGGAGCTTCAGACAACCCTCCTCACTCCTCGACGGCCCACCTCCCTCCTCGACAGTTGCTCGCGGGTCCGTCATAGTTCCCTGCGGTCAAGACCGGCCTCCCAGGCAGATCCAGCGTCCATGGTGGGTGAGCGAGGTAGGTAAATACTCAGTTTATGAGTGTGTTCAAGACAAAAAATGAGGTACAAGAGCAGATCTCATTAAATTCCTTCAAAATAGGCATACTCTGAAATATACATATGGTTATTCAGGCACAAAGCCAAATGGCCTTCACCTTGTTCTATAACTTATGTATTTTGTTTCTATTTCTGACTGGATTATGGGGTTAATGCTGTTCTTGAATTTAATAGTGGCCATACTACAAGATCTAGATCAACTGCGAAAACAGGGAAGGAATGGCAGATGGAATATAAGTTGGATAAAAGAGATTAGAAAATATTGTAGTGGCCTGGACGCGGTCAGAAAACGGTTAGACGCCAGGCAGGTTCAGGGGTTCTTTAATGATGGCTGTGAGCATTCACTCACGAGTTCCACCGAAGGGAAAAAAACAAACTCCCAGAAAACCCCTGAGCAGAAACCAGAAGCCTTTGGGCAGTCCCTCGTCACTGTCTCTCAGGTGCCGAGAGGGATGACCCAAGGAGTGGCCTAATATCCAAGGGCCGCCACAGGACCCCCCCAAGAACCGGAGGCACGAAACGGACAGGAGGGCGCACGCGGTGACCAGCCCGGGAGCGCACCAGGAACGGGCAATCGACCAACAGGTGGAGGGGACGGAGCAGCCACTGGAGAGGGTACCCTAGACGGAGGGCGCCCTCGCAGGCGGGGCCGCACGACCAGCACCGGCCGATCAATGTCAACACACGCCGGCTTCAGCCATGCAACCGAAACGGTCTCACACCGACCCCCCATGACCAGGACGAATGTGGACGAGCTATGTTCCAGGACCCGGAAGGAACCCTTGTACGGCCGCTGGAGAGGTGTCCGATGAGCATCCCTGCGCAGGAAGATGAACTGGCAGTCCTCCAGAGCAGAGGGAACGTGTGGACGGAAGGACCCATGACGAGACGTGGGCACAGGCGCCAGCTTGCCCAGCGTCTGCCGAAGACGTTGCAGGGCATCCGAAGGCTGCGCCACCTGGCCCTGAGCCGGTGGGATGAACTCCCCGGGCACCGTCAACGGGGCCCCATACACCAACTCGGCGGAGGAGGCGGCCAAGTCCTCTTTGGGTGCGGTGCGGATCCCCAGCAAAACCCACAGCAGGGCGTCTACCCAGTCTGGGTCAGTGAGCCATGCCTTCAGGGCATCCTTGAGTTGGTGGTGAAACCGCTCCACCAGGCCGTTCGCCTGCGGATGATATGCCGCAGTGTGGTGTAGGTGAACCCCCAGGAGGCTTGCCATGGTTAACCACAGTTCTTCTTTTTTTTTTTTAATTTTATATTTATTAGAAGTACATTACATTACAACCACATACATTAGTACCGTCACTTATATCTTCTTACAATTAATGTACTCCGTTTGTTTTTTACACTAGAAAAGGGAAAGGATGAGATTGAAAGAAAGAAGAAAGTGAAGGAAAAAGTGAAAGTGTAGAAAATGTGACAACAAGAAAGAACGAAGACCCTATAAGAACAAAATTAAAAACAAAAGAAAAAGAGTTAAGAAATAGACCCTAGAAAAGAAGGAGAAAGAAAAAGAGGGAAAAGAGAAAAACATAGTTTTTATGAGCATTACGCAAATGGAACATACCAACTCTCCAACTTTCATCCCCCCCTTACCTGACCTCAGTTTTTTTTTAAGGTACCTTTGCACCTATATTTGTAATAATTCTATAAATGCAGACCACGTCAGGTGGAAGTGATCTGGTTTACCTGCCAGGAGGAGTCTTATCTCTTCTAGGTGTAATGTTTCGAACATATTTGAAATCCACATGTTTATAGTTGGTATTGGAGCCTTCTTCCAAAATTTTAGGATTAGCTTTTTTCCAGTTATTAACCCGTAGTCTATTAGTTTCTTTTGAAACACATTTAGTTCTGGACTATCTTCCGTTATTCCGAAGATAATCCATTCTGCTTTGGGTATCAGTTTTATTTTAAATAATTTTGTAAAGATTTCGAAAATTTAAATCCAAAATTTTGAATTTTTGTACCAAAAACAAATGAGTGCGCTATAGTAGCTTCTTGGGATTGACATTATCACAAATGGATGATACATTTGGGAAAATTTTATGGATTTTAGTTTCAGGGCATCCTTGAGTTGGTGGTGAAACCGCTCCACCAGGCCGTTCGCCTGCGAATAATATGCCGCAGTGTGGTGTAGGTGAACCCCCAGGAGGCTTGCCATGGTTAACCACAGTTCTGACGTGAACTGAGGCCCCCGGTCGGATGTTATGTCCAGTGGCATCCCGAACTGGGCGATCCAGTGCGCCGTCAAGGCCCGAGCGCAAGTGGCCGTCGAGGTGTCAGTCAGCGGAATGGCTTCAGGCCACCGCATGAAGCGGTCCACCACGGTGAAGAGGTGGGTCATGCCCCAGGACGGTGGCAGCGGCCCCACGATGTCCACGTGAATGAGGTTGAACCACTGCCGAGGGATGGCGAATCCCTACAGTGGCTTACGCACGTGTCGCTGCACCTTGGCGGTCTGGCACGGGATGCAGATGCGTGCCCAATGTCCAATCTGCTTACGCAGCCATGCCATATGAAGCGGGAGGCTACGAGGGCTGTCGTCGCCCGAATAGAGGGATGGGCAAGCCCGTGGAGCACCTCGAACACCCTGCGCCGCCAGGCGACGGGGATGATGGGTCAGTGGAGGCATCGCACAGCAGCGTTGCGCCCCCAGGACCACAGACAACGTCCTCCAACTGCAGGCCCGAAACTGCCGTGCGATAGGCGGCCACTTCATCGTCCACCAGCTGTGCGGCTGCCAAGGCGGAATAATCAATACTCTCGGCCACCTGGAGAACGGCGCGGACCGTGGATCGCGATAAGGCGTCAGCCACTCTGTTGTACTTGCCCTCCACGAAGCAGATTGAGATGGTGTACTCCGACACGTACGCCAACTGCCTCTGCTGCCACGCAGACCACGGGTCTGAAACCTTGGCAAATGCGAATGTTAGTGGCTTGTGTTCCGTGAAGGCAGTGAAGGGCCTCCCCTCCAGGAAGTACCGAAAGTGGCGTACGGTGAGGTACAGGTCGAGGAGCTCACGGTCGAAAGTGCTGTAACGATGCTGAGCACCACTGAGGTGCCTGCTGAAGAAGGCGAGTGGCCGCCAGCATCCGTCAACGAGCTGCTCCAACACTGCCCCGACCGCCACCTCAGAAGCGTCCACCGTCAGGGCGTCCTCCCGTGGGTGGACGAGCATCGTGGCCCCAGCCAGGGCCTCCTTAGCATTCTCGAACGCTGCTACCGCTTCGTCGGACCACTCAACCTCCTTGCGATGACCAGCGATGAGGTGGAAAAGCGGGTGCATGTTTCCGACTACCGCCACCAAGAATCGGTGATAAAATGCGACAATTCCCACGAATTCCTGGTCGGACGGGGAACCGGCAGACAGTGTCCACCTTGGCCGGCAGAGGCACCACCCCTTATGGTGTTACGCGGTGGCCGAGGAAGTCGATGGCCGTCACACCGAAACGGCACTTGGACGAGTTGATAGCCAACCCGTGATCGCTGAGGCGCTGACACAGCTGGAGGAGGTGGATGCAGTGCTCCAGCCGCGAGCGGCTGGCCACAAGTCTGTCGTCCAAGTAGACAAATACAAAGTTCAGGCCACGGCACACACAGTCCATAAGCCGCTGGAAGGCCTGCGCTGCGTTCTTCAACCCGAAAGGCATCCGCAAACATTCAAACAGCCCAAACGGTGTAATAATTGCTGTCTTAGGGATATCGTCGGGGTGGACCGGAATCTGGTTGTACTCGCGCACGAGGTCCACCTTGGAGAACACCGATGCTCCGGCCAGGTGGGAATTGAAGTATGTATGCGCGGGACCGGGTACCTGTTGGCGATGGTCGCATCATTCAAGCGACGGTAATTCTCACACGGGCGGCAGCCCCCGCCCGCCTTGGGGACCATGTGGAGCGGTGACGCCCATGGGCTATTGGAGGGGCGTACGAAGCCCATCGACTCCATCAGGCGGAACTCCTCCCGAGCTAGACGGAGCTTGTGGTGCTCCACCCCATGCTTGGGGGTGGAGGAGCGGAAGTGGGGTTCAAGGATGTCCGGGAAATCCACCAGGATGTGCGCGAAAGTCACATCCACGAACGACAGGGGGCCATCAGGGCGTTCAACCAGGTCACCAACGCGGAGGGAGACCGGCTCCAGCATGATGGAGTGCACCAGGCGCTGCCGCTTGACATCCACGAGGAGTGAATGCGCTCAAAGGAAGTCGGAGCCCAGCAGCGGCTGGGAAACGTCGGCGATGACAAACACCCACGATGTTGAGGGAGATGGTGCGGACCCCGTAAGTACGAATAGGGCTCCCGTTTGCCACAGTGAGGAGGGGGCCCCGGTTTCCACGAGGAACTGACACCCGGTGCGGCGATCCTAGGTGAACAAACGATGAATATGGCCGGCCGCCGAAGGAATCACTGACGGCCGGCCCCTGTGTTTCCTGGGAACGCACAGGGCGGGCGACATTGCCTGGCTGCAGCTCCCCAGTTGTCGCCCATAAGGGCGAGCATGTCCTCCAGGAGGGCTGATGGCCGGTGGTCACCGAGTCCGTCCATGCGCAGAATCCGAGTTGCCCGCTCGGACTCGCTAAGGCCAAACCTCCTGATGAGCAGGGCCTTGAAGCCCGCTTATTTGTTATCTGCCGGGGAGGGGCGAGGAGGTAAGGTTTTACTCGCCTCGCAGTCGCCTGGTCAAGAGCGCTGACGACGTAATAGTACTTGGTTTCATCCACCGTCACACCTCGCAGAGCAAACTGTGCCTCTGCCTGCTGGAACCAGATATCAGACCCTTCGATCCACAAAGTCGGGAGCTTCAGCGCGACAGCGTGGAGGTCGGCGGAGATCGTTCTGGTCCATCATGACGCGTGATGAACGTCGGGGTCACCAATGTAGTGGCCTGGACGCGGTCAGGAAAAGGTTAGACGCCAGCTAGGTTCAAAGGTTCTTTAATGATGGTTGTGAGCATCCACTCGCAATGAGTTCCACCGAAGGGAAAAAAACAAACTCCCAGAAAACCCCTGAGCAGAAACCGGAAGCCTGTGGGCAGTCCCTCATCCCTGTTCCTCAAGTGCCGAGGGGGATGACCCAAGGAGTGGCCTAATATCCAGGGACCGCCACAATATGATTGTTCAGAGTATTTTTTCCGAGGGTGGCGGAGCCAAGAACCAGAGGGCATAGAAACATAGAAAATAGGTACAGGAGTAGGCCATTCCGCCCTTCGAGCCTGCACTGCCATTCAATATGATCATGGCTGATCATCCAACTCAGTATCCTGTACCTGCCTTCTCTCCATACCCCCTGATCCCTTTAGCCACAAGGGCCACATCTAACTCCCTCTTAAATATAGCCAATGAACTGGCCTCAACTACCTTATGTGGCAGAGAATTCCACAGATTCATCACTCTCTGTGTAAAAAATTATTTTCTCATCTCGGTCCTAAAAGACTTCCTTCCCCCTTATCCTTAAACTGTGACCCCTTGTTCTGGACTTCCCCAACATCGGGAATAATCTTCCTGCATCTAGCCTGTCCAACCCCTTAAGAATTTTGTAAGTTTCTATAAGATCGCCCCTCAATCTTCTAAATTCTAACAAGTACAAGCCGAGTCTGTCCAGTCTTTCTTCATATGAAAGTCCTGCCATCCCAGCAATCACTGGTGAACCTTCTCTGTACTCCCTCTATGGCAAGAATGTCTTTCCTCAGATTAGGAGACCAAATCTGGACGCAATACTCCAGGTGTGGTCTCACCAAGACCCTGTACAACTGCAGTAGAACCTCCCTGCTCTTTTACTCAAATCCTTTTGCTATGAATGCTAACATACCATTCGCTTTCTTCACTGCCTGCTGCACCTGCATGCCTACTTTCAACCAGAGGGCATAGGTTTAAAGTGATGGGGGAAAGATTTAATAGGAACTTGAGGGGTAGTTTTTTTCGCACAGAGGGTGGAGGGTCCATGGATGAGTTGCCTATGGAAGTGCATTTGAAAGACATTAGGACAGGTACATATATAGGAAAGATTTTGAGAGATATAGGCCAAATGCAGGCAAATGGTACTAGCTTTCTTGTTCGGCATGATCGAGTTGGCCTGAATGGTCTGTTTCTGTGCTGTATGACTATGATTCCATGGCTAGCACAGCCAAGCAACTTGACTGGCATGGATGAGTTGGGTTGAAAGGTCTGTTTCCTTGCTGTATGGTGGTCTAAGTCCCTCCAACTGACACTTGATTTGTGCACAAAATAGTCAACATAAACTAAAGCATAGCAACAGTAAATGATGCTTAATTGAAGACCAATGGATTGCAAGTAAATTGCACTTTTGTAGCTGTAAACATAATGAATGATACAGTTTATTTCATGCAAGCAATGAACTCTCCAAGTGAGTTATCCACCCTTAATATTTAATGGAATTACCATCTCCCACTCCTCAACCACCACATTTTATGGACCATCATTAACCACATCCTTAGTTAAATCTGCCATATGAAAACATTTCACAAGAGTAGGTCAGAGGCTGGATATCCTGTGATGTATTACACCACTACAATGCAAGGCCTTTCCACCATCTGCAAGGCACGTTGGGTATGTGATGGAATATTTAAATCTTACTTGAATGAGCGCTGCTCCAAGAACACTGGAAATGGTTGCTACCATCCAGACCAGATTGAATGGCACCCCGTCCACCAGCCCAGATTCATTGCAGCCCCAGTGTGCCAAAGGTGGTAATGTCTGCCATGTACAAAATGCACTGTAGTTACTCATAGTAACTACAAAGAAAACATCTTTAACAGGTATGACATCTACTACCATGGTAGACAAGGGCAGCAGATGCATGGAACAGCACCAGCAATGAATTTGCATAACAATACGCCTTTGTGTCAATTAATCCAATGAGAAGCAATATTAATTTATTAATACATGGAATCTCAAAATGAACCATCGGTGGCACGGTGGCGCAGCGGTAGAGCTTCTGGCTTCGGCCTTACAGTGCCAGTGACCCAGGTTCAATCCTGAGTACGGGTGCTATCTGTACAGAGTTTGTATGTTCTCCCCGTGACATGCATAGGTTTTCCTCTGGGCTCTCAGGTTTCTTACACACTCCAAGGATGTACGGGTTTGTAGGTTAATTGACTTGGTAAAATTGTAAATTGTCCCTAGTGTGCGTAGGATAGTGTTAGTGTGCGGCGGTTGCTAGTCGGCACGGACTCAGTCTCTAAACTAAACTAAATTAAACTAAACATACCTTAGAACACTAAGGCATGACCTTCTCTGAGTACTGGGGCCGATGGGGGTGGGGATGCGATACAGTGGGGCAGCCAGTAGTGCCATTGCCTCACAGCTCTAGCAATATGGGCGAATCTTGATCTCGGGTGCAATCTGTGTGGAATTTGCATGTTCTCTCTTTGGCTTCATGCATTTCTCCCACAGCCCAAATGGTGCAGGTTGTTAGGCTAATCGACTGCTATTGTCCCTCGGGTGTAAATGGGCAGTGAAATTTGTGTCGGGTGGATGGGGGGCATGGTATTGATCGAAATACAGAAAAAATAATATGGGTTAGGGGCGCCGACCAACGGACGAGGACAGACCATGTGGAGTGTGGAGGCTGCTGCTGAGAGAAGGATCAAAGGAGGACCCGGTGTGGGAAGACCACTGTGAGGGAGGGGGAGAACAATGGGTAATGGAGGACCAGGCATGGGGGAACTGCCCTGAGGTGGGTGTGGGGTGGGGGAGGGGGAGAACAAAGGGGGACCTGGCGCAGATACTGTGTATATTTTGTAACTTTGTCAGCACCCTTATGTGGTGACTATTTGCATACCTTGTGTAAGCAAGCAAAGAATTTCATTGTGACTTGTCACATGTGACAATAAAGTATTCATTCATTCATTCATTTATTCATTCATTCATTCATTCCATCAGAGTCATAATAGGTTGGCATGGACAGTGCACAAAAGGGGCTATTTCTCTGCTGTATCTCTATGACTCCATGATTGTAAATCTGGAATTTTCTCCGCATTGCTACTGTGGGGGCATCTTCACCACAGTTACCATTGCAGTTCGGGATATAGTCCACAACCACCTTCAGGAAAAAAAAGCTGTTTGAAGAGCACCGTGACACAAGAGGTGTTAGCAGTGGTGCTAAAGTGAATCCAGTGACTTGACTTTCATTATTACAAAACACGGAACAGTCAGAATCATGTTTTTTCTTGTTCAGTTGCTTCAACATCAAAGATGGTAAAGAATTGATTATTAAATCTTTGACAAGTCTGCGTGTAGAATACAATGGGAATTCAAAATTAACAATCTCTCATGAGGAAATAGAATCAATCATTCACATATTTTTTGTGTAAAGTATTTTCAAGTTAAAAAATATATATATTTGATGAATATATAACAAAATTATATCTGAAGAAGGGTCTCGACTCGAAACGTCACCCATTCCTTCTCTCCACAGATGCTGCCTCACCCGCTGAGTTACTCCAGCATTTTGTGTCTACCTTTGATGAGAGACAAGTTGGCAGAAACTGACAATGGATGAAGAACTAATGCATAATTATTTCTTGTCTACATGCATTATTCTTTACGGTGTTAGCACTTTTATATGTGGAATTCTCTCATTCCCCCCCACCCCCCTCCCCAATCATGTTTCAATTATGCAAATAAATTATATTTTTAATAAGCCAGATCCTGAGGGAGAAAATAAGTAACAAATTTACCCTTCTGATACGTCAGAAAGGATTATGTTTGTTTCACTGTTGGATCTGGAGCAATGCACACTCTACGTGAGAGCTATCGCTGAGCAATCAGCAATTTGTTTGAGAAGCTGAGAAAAATTCTCCTTTGCTGGAATTTAATTAAATCTGTCACTATTTGAAGCTGCCTTAGGATAGTAGTTTTAGTTTAAAGTATACCCTTGTAAATGTCATAATATATTTATATCTCCTGCCCGAAAGAGCAATTCATCTTGTCATCTTGGAAAGGCTGCTTGCTGAACACCTATTGGAATGAAATTGGTCTTGGACAGCAGCGCAAAATTTGGCTGATTTTTTTTTCCTTTGAAGTTATACATTTCCCTTTACTGCCCAATTTTACTCCCCCCATGTCTGGATTCAAAGAAGTCATTTGATTGATGCACGCCACGGGGCTGCCAACTGATAAGGTGGCCTTTGGCCTGCTTATTATTGAGTAAGGATCGGCACCAATGCCAATATCAGCACTCCAGTACAATGAAGAAAAAGTACTGCAGCATCCAATACCTTTATTTTTTCACAACTAAAAGAACCTTGACAGACAAAATTGCTATTGAAAAATGGGATGCCTTCAAAGTGGAGATGTTTCAGCCACATCGAGATGCATTCCCGCATTCCTCATTGAGGACATTGAACTTTGTCTTTGGAACTGATGCACTACAATGCTGAGAACTATATTCTGCAGTCTGTATCTTCCCCTTTGTTTTATCTATTGGACTTGAATTTGACGATTGCATTTTTGTATGGTATATCTGATCTGTTTTGGATACCATGTAAAACAAAGCTTTTCACTGTACCTCTACAATTTTGGTAAACAATGTTGTTATCACTTCTGTCATTTGCTCTTTTTAGTTGTACTATTTCTTCCTCTAACGTTTTGGTCATCTATAGAGCTCATTCTTTCCCATGAGGGAGAAGAATAGGGAAATCAAAGAATGAGCTCTATAGATGACCAAAATGTTAGAGGAAAAAATAGTACAACTAAAAAAGAGCAAATGACAGAAGTGATAACAACATTGCTTACCGAAATTGTAGAGGAGGAGGGAATAGTAAAGAAAGAAAAGAGGAAGGATAAAAGCACAAGGAAATTCTGACAGCAAACATAAAAGGAAGCCAAAAGTATTTGATAGATGTGTGAACAGAAAAAGAGTTGTGTGAGGGGAGATGTTGCCAATCAGAGATTAAACAAAAGCAAATTATGGAAAAAGCAGACAAGCTGAGGTATTGTGCATAGTTTTGTTTTGTACTCTCCTTTTAATGGAAAATAAATATAACCATACCTTTTTATTAGTTATTATTCTTAGTCCGAGTCTCCAAGTAGAATTTTTTAAAAAATGATATACATATATGGAAAAATATTCCCGAATAGCTCTCTAAGTTTGTTGTTTATTTGCTTGTTCATTTTGGAATGAGATACTAATTAAATATTGCTGTTATAATGGTGTTAACAGTACTTCTCTGCTTTGGAACAGTGAAGTTAACAAAGCAAATGGTATACCCAACATTTTGAGAGGATTTGTCACTGCAGCAAGGGCCTATCAGATAGCCTATTTTGACATTACATCTGCTGCAGTGGAACCTTTTGCAAGACCTTTCTGTTAGCTTTGCTTCAAATCTTTATGGAAATTAATTTAAAAAATAGGCAGATGGTGCATTAGATATGCTTTCTGCTGTGCACAATTCTGTGTTCACCACCTTGGCCAAAAATAGTTTTGTCACAGCTTATTAAATCTTCAAGAGGTTAAAATGCATTTTAAGAATAGAATATAATTTTTTTTGGACAGTGTGAAGCAAAAACATGTCATTTTCCTTCCAGGAGATGGAGCCAGAACACCAATTTTTTGTTCTTCCTTTTTGTGCTCGAAAGTTATTCGATATTCCCAGTCACATTTAATGTTGGATGAGCACCAGCAGAGGGGCCACATGGAGCTGTGATTTAATCAGTTCACAGCAAAACTCAGTCATCATCTCTAGCCTTGAGGGAATGGTAGTACATAAACATTTATTAAATCGTTATTTTTAGGGATCGTAATGCAATGACTCAGCCCCAAGCAATGTGAGTAGAAGCTGAAGTTATCTATCACGAACACTACCAATGCATTCTCCTGAAGACCTCATACGTTAAACAATGGATTTTGTACAAAATGCACAGTAATAGCGGAAAATGACATGAAACTGTGGTATATTTGGATGTAAATAAATAAATCCATGTGTTTGTGAAGTAAGGATTTCATCCTGCAAAGTAATGGATTCATACAACTGCACTGCCAACTATGATGCCTACAATGGCGGCAGGGTGGCGCAGCGGGAGAGTTGCTGCCTTACAGTGCCAGGGACCTGGGTTCGATCCTCACTCCAGGTGCTGTCCTTACGGAGTTTGTACATTCTCCCCATGATGTGCGTGGGTTTTCTCCGAGATCTTCGGTTTCCTCCCACGCTCCAAAGACGTTTGTAGGTAAATTGGATTGGTATAAATGTAAATTGTTTGTTTGTGCGTTGTTCGTTTGTGTACACTAGTATTAATGTCGCTGGTTGTTGCGGACTCGGTGGACCGAAGGGCTGTTTCCTGTATCTCCAAACTAAACTATCACGCTATTTCCATTTGGTACATTTGGTCTGTATCTATTCCTTCCCTATCCATATACCTCTCAAATGCCTTTTAAACATTGTAATTGTAATTGTAACATCTCCCACCTCCTCGTGCAGTTTGTTGCAGATATTCATTACCTTCTGTGTGGAAATGGACCCTCAGATCTCCCTAAAAATTCTCCCCTCAAACTTTAAATCTATATGTTTTAAACTTTAGACTCTCCATCCTCAATAAGATAATTCTGACTATCTACCCTAAGATCCCAACATTTTACTGACTTCTATAAAGGTCATCACTTGGCCTTCTTTGCTCCAGTGTGAACAAACCCAGCCTCTTCAATCTCTCGTTGTAACTACTACCTTCCACTCCAGACAACAGCATTATGAATAATGCTGTTGCATGTATATTGATTTCTCTAACTTCGTAATGCTTGCATTCCCTTTCTCTCTGTCCTGCCCCACCCTAGCCCTCTTGCTAAATTCACCATTTGTATCTCTTCGTTATCACCTCAACCCAGCCAATAATGGACCACCTTTCCTGAGTCATCGATGCAGGCTCTGTTTTGTTCTGTACCTTCCCATACCTCTAGTGTCCACCTCCCTGACTCTCAGTCTGATGAAAGGCCTCGACCCGAAATGTCATCTATTCCTTTTCTCCAGAGCTGCTGCTTGACCTGCTGAGTTACTAGAACTCTACACAATACCCCAAATGTGGTCTAAGTGATGTTTTGCACAGTTGCAACATGACATCTTAAGAGTTAAGATGTCATGTTGCAACTGTGCAAAACATCAGTTAGACCACATTTGGAGTGTTGGAGTAAGTTAATATTTTATTGTTCTTACCATGCAATAAAATATTCATTCTTGTTTTGCAGCTCCTGGAGTCTTCATGAGGTTGATAAGGATAATGCTTAATCAGGTTTGGTTTAGTTTAGAGATGGAGCATGGAAACAGGTCCTTCGGCCCACTGAATCCATGCCGACCAACCCATACACTAGCACTATCTTATTAGAGACAATTTACAAACTTTACTGAAATCAATTAACATACAAACCTGTATATGTTTGGAATGTGGGAGGAAACTGGAGCACCCACTCGGTCACGGGGAGAATGTACAAAATCTGTACAGACAGCATCCATTGCCAGGATCAAACCCGTATCTCTGGTGCTATAAGGCTGAACCACCATGCCGGTTATAATGACTGGCACAGAGACCACCTCCAAATATGCTACAGCTCCTTGTGATGATGGTCACAACAACTTAATCAGGTCAAAAGATAAGTCAAGAGTGTTTAATCATCATATGCACCAGGAATGGTACAATGAGTACACCGGCACATGAACTCAATAATACCACAAATAAATACTTTAAAATACAATAAATAATCAGTTATAGTAAGTAACCAGAGGCACCTATTGTCTCCGTGAGGAGGAGGGGGGGGGGGGGGGGGGGGGGACCCCACGGTGGTTTGAAAAAAATCTTTGAAAGCACGAATGAGCAATGCTGATCAATAGCACTGCCCTGCAAGGTGTCATAGCTCCACAGGCAGGTAGGGTAAAATGTCTTGGGGTTGGAGTTTTTTCAGCAACACAGTGAGCCAGCAGACCAGAGGTATTAACACTTTGCAGAAAAAGGCAACAGCAACATGTAGCTTTGAGGTAAATCCCAATGGAGAGAATCAAACACAAAGGTGAAGTGAGCACTGGGAAAGGAAGCCTTGAGTTCAGCAGCAAATTTGTTTAGGTGGGAAACAGCACATAATGACAGCTCAAGCATACAAGGCTAGAAGGATTCAGTCAAGCATGCAAGTTCTTCATAGTGCACATGGAGAGGATGAAAGTGCTTGTAATGACTAACAATATTTTTGAATTGGGGGTAATGTAGACTGCTGTAAGTGAGTCAAAGACGACTATTCTTTTGATAGAAATTGGCTCTGAGACCTATTGCACACAAACTAATCTACAGGCTCATAGAAAGCCGAAGATGTTCCATTACAGAAATAGTGTAGAAGTGGAGGATAATTTCAATCCACTGTCTTGAAATAGCATAGAATTACAATGTTGGCACAAGAAATCAAAGAGTGGAGAACAGTGAGCAACTTCAAAGTTATAGAATCGGGTCACATGGAAGCACACCCTTCAGTCCATTATGTTTGTGTTGTCAATCAAGTACACATCAATACTAATAAGGTTGAAGAAGAGTCCCAACCTGAGCCATTGTCTATCCATTCCCTCCACAGATGCTGTCTGCCCTGCTG
This sequence comes from Malacoraja senta, assembly GCA_038087875.1. Taxonomy (NCBI): domain Eukaryota; kingdom Metazoa; phylum Chordata; class Chondrichthyes; order Rajiformes; family Rajidae; genus Malacoraja; species Malacoraja senta. Next base: position 116,079,843 of record CM075978.1, on the reverse strand, counting down.
AGATCCTCCAGCACCTTGTGTTTTACTCAATTGTAACCCTATTTTCCAGCACTTTATTTTCTGTGTCATCAACATGCCTGCGATGTTAGTGCAAGCAAGATTTTCTTTGTACTTGTATCTCACCATAGTTATGTGTATGAGAATAAACTCGACTTTTGACTTGAATTGACATGAGCTCTTAACCTTCTATGCCATTGTTCTGTAGCCATCAAAGATTTATTCAGATATTTCAATTTCAATGAATTCAGAAACTGCACTGTTGGATGGATTTGTGCGTGGTTTAACTGATGAATGGATTCAGTTCAAATTGTTAAGCACACTAAATGTTATGTTGATCTGGCTTGCAAAATTGCAATTTTGATGGAAATGACAAAAAATTATTGCGAATTTTTATCCATTACCAGGTATGAACATGATAGAAGCTTATATTTGGAAGGCCCCGTTTCTTAAATAAGGTCAGTATGGGTGCAGATGAAATGAATTTTTGCTAATGATTAATTGCATGTCTGTTTCTTGAAATGGGAAAAGTGTAATATGTGTCAAAAGAAGCAACAAGTAACAATAGCATGTGTGCCCAGTCCCAGAACAACTAACTAGTGTACAAAGCGACCAATGCTATGAGATGAGGATGGCTAAGAAACTTAAAGATCAATTAGAAAGATATTTAAGTGGCTACAAGGCACATAAGCTTGATGCTTAGCAAACATATTGTAAACCTTTCCAGTACTATAGAATGAGGATGATAGGGAAAGATACTCCAGCAATGATTGAATGACAAAGTAGACTTGATGGTCTGAAAGGCCTAATTCTGTTCCTAGAACTTATGGACTTATGACTATTCGGTAAAAAGTCAACTGGAAGAAAAATTAGATAACTTATTGTAGAAGGCGATCTTGGTCAAAATGATTGTAACTGAATGGGCATCACAAACGTGACAGCACAATCTGATCATGTTGTTGCTATAAAGTGATCCTCAAACAAGTAGCTGATGATAAGAAATGCCATGGCTCACATTTCATGATCTTTATGCAGAGTTGTTTGGTCAAAGCTCTGCAAATTTAGACTTGTGAAATATAAGGTCTATTGAATGGATCATTTTAGATGTGAAACATATGGTCAATTGCAGTAAAAATATGGTCTATGTTCTATGTTCTATGAAGCAGTGATAAATAAAATGCATCAGCGTATTTTTTTTTCTTCTGTGTTTGAAAAGATTTGGCATGTTCATGATGATCCTCTCGAACATCTACAGATGCGCTATGGAAAGTACTGTTTGGATGCATCTCAGCCTGGGTTGACAACTGTTCGACCTTTGACTGCCTGACCCTGAAGAGAGTGGCAAACACAGCCTCGTCCATCACCAGCTTGTCACTTCTGTCCATCCAGTCCATCTTCATAGTGCAGTGCATCAGGAAAGTTGTAAGGATATCTGTCACTTTGGTCATTTCCTTTTCTCTCCTACCTCTTGGGAGAAGATACAGGAGCTTGAAAGCTCAGCCGTCACGATTTAAGAACAACTTCTTCCCCATTGCCATCAGACTCCTGAGCCAATCACCTATTTCAGATGCTAATTCCGGAGGTGCTGCTACATACTCTAACTCTTAATTCTACCTCATTCAGCTATGAGTGCGGCACTTCAGAATATTTTTGCACTACTTCAGATTGCACTACAATCTTTGCACCATTCCTCTATATTGCATGTATTGCCGTAATTATTATATCTATTGTTAATGGTGTTTACTTTATGTGCTTCATGTGAAAAATGAATGTCATTGCACCTCGAAGGTGGACAAAAAATGCTGGAGTAACTCAGCGGCAGGGCGATTTTTCCAAATTGGGCCCCGCGCCCAAGGGGACCCCGCGGTAATTTTCCGTATTTCATATGGAAATACAAATTCGCTATGTTAAATAAAGATTTTAAAAAAACATACGGATTTTTACAAAACGAACATGGATAACAAACGATGTGTTAACTGCTACTGTAACACTTGCAAACTGCCAGTAGTTAGCAAGCAGTTATACAATGCATCGATCCACATTCCTCAGTAAATGCATTAAATTGTGTCACTCGCTGCCGCCGGAGCAGACCCGGGGGGGGGGGGGGGGGTAAGTACCGGGCTCTGGGGGGGAGTCTACAGGGCAGCAAGCCCCAGCACCGCAGCGAACTCATCCGTGAGTATTCAACGCTAAATGCCGGGAGCGGGCAGACGGGCTGTGTGTGAGTGTTTGTGTGTGTGTGTGTGTGTGGGGGGGGGGGGTTGTGTTAATTCGTTCGGTGCCGTACAACAGCAGACCTGGTTGGAGGTTTGAGTCTGTTAACATTGGTGTCGGGGTTAATGTCCGGGCCGGGGTACGGGTGGGATTTAACCCTGTGTGTCTGTCTGTCTGTGTGTGTCTGTCTGTGTGTGTCTGTCTGTCTGTGTATGTGTGTGACTCTGTGTCTGTGTATGTCTCTGTGTTTCTGTGTGTGTGTGTGTGTGTCTCTGTGGCTGTGTGTGTCTGTGTTTCTGTGGCTGTATGTGTGTGTGTGTGTGTCTGGGTGTGTCTCTGTCTGTGTGTGTGTGGGGGGGGGACAGTGGAGAGACAGAGAGAGGGGGGATTTTCAGTTTGCAAACCACTCGTTTTCAGTTAAGAATTGGATACGAATACTGTCAATACGAGCAGCTCACAGAGCAGAGTCACGGCTCGGCTCTCACACACACTCGTGGGGTGAACTTCAGGTATAAACATGGCTGGGGGAAGAGGAGTGGGGGGGAGAGGGAGAGGAAGAGAGAGAGAGAGAGAGAATTGGAGGAGAGAAGAGAGGAAGGGGGGGAAAGAGAGAGAGAGAGAGAGGGGGGTGAGAGGGGGGGGAGGGAGAGAGAGGGGGAGAGAAGGGGAGAGAGAGAGAGAGAGAGAGAATTGGAGAGAGAGAGAGTTCTCCCTTCTGCCTCACCACCCCTGTTGGCTGCCCTTTGTAAGGTGATTGGAGACCAAAACCAGTTGCCCTTTAGATCTCCCTCTCACTACCTCCCTCCCCCTCCCTCTGCCTCCTTTAGAGAGGGGGGAGGATGAGGGAAGGGAGGGGGCAGAGGGGAGAGAGGAGTGTGCCTTGCTTGGTGGAGAAGAGGGATGTGGGAACGCTGTACGCAGGTGGTGACTCACTCTCACACTGGGATTCCCCCTGTCATTGCGCAGTCTATCTGATCCCCCCCTCCCCCCTCCTCTATGGAGCGAAGGAAATATGCAACGTTTCGGGTCGAAACCCTTCTTCAGACCCGGCCCGAAATGTTGGCTAATTTCCTTCGCTCCATAGATGCTGCCTCAAGCCCTGTCCCACTGTGCGAGTTCACCCAAGAGCTCTCCCGAGTTTAAAATCTCTGTGTAGCATCTCTGTCCCTATCTTCAAATTCCCACTTTGAAATGAAATACAATTTTCGACTTAAAAACTTCGCAGCAGGATCGCGATTAGTCGATTCCCACGCATTTTCAATCATCGTTCGATTCAGTGTAATTTTCACACCTGGTTGATATAGTTTTTTTTTAAAGATACAGTACATTATGATAAATAGTTTCAAGCATACCCGGTACTAAACGCACGAACATTAAGGTGGTTACTGATGTTACAAACGGTTATAAATGAATATAATTTCAAAGTGAAATAGGAGATTTCCGTGGAAAGAATATTTAACCAGAATATGGTGAGGTCGCTGCAAAATGCTCACTTAAAACAATACGCCGTCAACTCAGGATTGTTTCTTAGCCCTCTGACAGGTGTTTCAATCTCACCTCGTAGCTCGCCGTTAATCGATTCATAGCTATTAATTTTCATTCCTGGTCCATATCGAACTTCTCCAAATGCAAACGCTTCAAGTTACGCTTCTTGTGAGGTGGTAAAGGGGGGAGGGGGGAAATGCTAGGATAAAATACCATATATTTGCATTTATATAGCGATCCTGCTTTTGCTGTGAAATTTGAAAGTCAAAAGTTGTATTTTATTTCAAAGTGGGAATATGAAGATAGGGACAGAGATGCTACACAGAGATTTTGATAGGAAGGAAACGTTACAGCAGCTGAGTAAAAGACCGGTCAAATGGTAGGTTCAATGAAGATCGGGCGAGGGGGATTGGGGGTGGGAGAAAAGTATCTATAGCTTGGGACTTGCCTAAATGAGTACTGAGATGGATTATCATTCCACACCAAATTTCTTAGTCAATAATACCTTTTATGCAATTATCACAATAGTTTGTTGGATATGGATCAACGGACTCTGTATGGTACATGCTCGTAAATTAGTAAAACAAATGTTCATCTTTAAGTACTGTTGTTTCTGGGATGGGGGTGACTGATAACAAATAACCTACATTCTATATTCTGTCATAATGTGGCTGAAACAATGGCATATTTTGTGATATTTATTGAGCTAGAAAGATACAACTGAGTTTGGGCAAGATATTACCTTGCAACATTCTGTATGTCTGAT
>CM075978.1:115996230-116075181 GCA_038087875.1 Malacoraja senta | reverse complement strand
GGGAGAAGGACTGGGTGACGTCACCCTTGTGCTCTATCCTTTTTCTCCCTGATATGGGGCGCTCCAAGCATACCCAACTACTGTATGTTGGAGTAACTATTTATTGCACTCCAAAGACGTATAAGTCTGTAGGTTAACTGGCTTGGTATAAGTGTAAACTAGTAGCTGGAGAATAGAGTTAATGTGCGGGGATCGCCGGTCGGTGCGGACTCGGTGGGCTGAAGGGCCTGTTTTCGCGCTGTATCTCTAAAACTAAACACTAAATTGCAGTCAAGTCACATTCTTCGAAACCCTCACAGTATTCCCATAAGACTTCCCAATTCCATGTTCTGCAATCTTTACAAATGGTAAAGCTACAAATAGCAGTTTACTCAAAACAACTCTCCACAGACATCAATCAGCAATTAACCTGCAGGTAATCACTTTAAATTGCATATTGTGAATAACTTTCTGCTGCTCTGTTGATTTTCCTTGGATTGATCTTCCAACAGTGAAATCCAGTTAAATCAGTCTTGCTAATGGGCCTGTCCCACATACGCGACTTTTTCGGCAACTGCCAGCACCCATCATAGGTCATTGCAGGTCGCCGAAAATTTTCAACATGTTGAAAATCCAGCGGCGACCAGAAAGACGCTACGACTCTTTGGGCGACTGAGGAGACTACTCACGATCATGCAGGTGACACCCTGGCGACATGTCGCGGGGTGAAGCCTGTATGGTCATGAGTAGTCGCCCAAAGAGTCGTACCTTGTTCTGGTCACCGCTGGATTTTCAACATGTTGAAAATTTTCAGCGACCTGTAACGACCTATGATGGGTGCCGGCAGACGCCGAAAAAGTTGCGTAAGTGGGACAGGCCCATTACAGATAGATATTGTTCTGCTCCTGCTCAGTCGTTCTGGCTGGATGAGAGCAATGCACTTGCTCGTGCTCCACCCAGGATTGTCCCTGTACTCTTAGACTACACGTTGGTGCCTTGGATGACAACATTGAAACATCGGCTTAAACAGCTGGTCCAACACAAATCAATTTTACAGCTTATATATTCAAGTGCTGGTCTAGGATTTTATGCAATCCAACCCAATGAAACCCAAAGCCCCATCTGCCGAGCTATTTCTATGTTAGGGCAGGACAATCTGAAAGTAGATCATGTGGTAAAGAAGGGATATAGCATACCACATCAAAATGAGATACAAGGAACTGCAAATGCTGGTTTATACATAACAAAGACATAAAGTGCTGGAGTAACTCGGAGGATTAGGCAGCATCTGTGGAAAACTTCCCAAACTGAAACATCACCTATCCATGTTCTCCAGAGATTCTGTCTAACCCCTTGAGTTCTCCAGCACTTTGTATCTTTTCTTATCACAGAGAATTGATTTGCTGTCTATCTCATGGCTGCAAAGCATTACTGTCCTAAAATGGTTTCTGCCTTTGCTGACACAACAATGTGAAACACTTGAAAGGTAAGAAGCTGGAGCATATGAAATAAATGCAAATATTAATATATATCTTCGTACAGATTTGTAAACTTTAGTTACGTAACATTGCAGATAATCTACAATTGTTAAAATTGAATTCAGCAATAATACACTAACAGAATTGACAGACACATAGACTGACTTCATAGGAACACAACTGTACTGAAGTAGAGAGGAGTTTCTGCCAGAGTACATAAGGAGTCATTGAATGGATGTAGTTGGCCCGTGATTCAGGTACTCTATAAATTGCAGTAATCAAACTCTTTTTGGCTCATGTGACAAATGTTCCATCCTTGGCTCATCTAATGAGTACAATTTTCCAGTTTCCAGTAACCTTTAATATCCTATGGAGAGTTGAACAGTCCCGTGATACATAAAGCCTGGTTAAAATTAGTAATTTGACCTTCCAGCTCAAACAAGCACATTTTGATACCAAATTATTTTTTGTGTTTGCGTATCAGATCTTGATCCATAAAAACATGGTGAAAAAAGACTCTTTTTATACCTTCACTTTAATTGCCAAGATCAGGAATTATTTGTGCGGGCTGTTGGAGGTATAAGTTCATGAATTATTGTACTTTTCTGAGTACCAATGGATATTTGGCCAGCCGGCACACCCAATAAGAAGGTCTGTAAAGGTTGTAAAGCTATATATCACTTTCGAGAGAGTTCACTGATAGTACATGTGTACATCCATTAGAAATTTATATATGTTTTCAATGATCATGTAAATTCAACAATTTGACTGGTGAATGATAGAACAGATTTTTCCCAACCCTTTTAAGGGCATCTTATTAATCCAGAAGATTAATATGCATGAGATCTACAGTGAATTGGTTTTGTTTTAGTTTAGAGATACAGCGCAGAAACTGGCCCTTCGGCCACCGAGTCCGCACCGACCAGCGATCCCTGCACATTAACACTATCCTACACACACTAGGGCCAATTTACACCAAGCTAATTTACCTACAAACCTGTAAATCTTTGGAGTGTGGGAGGAAACCAAAGATCTTGGAGAAAACGCATGCGGTCACAGGGAGAACGTAAAACTCTGTACAAACAGCACCCATAGTTGGGATCGAACCCGGGTTTCTGGCACTGAAAGCAATGTAAGGCATCAACTCTACCACTGCTCCACCGTACCACCCAATTCTGGTTAGTAGTTTGGATTCTGAATTGACCTACATTGAGCAGACATGGGCTAATGGTGGGAAAGGTGTGATTTTACTTCGGAGTCACGTGAGTGACTACGTGAAGAACCCGCCAGCCCGCATGCGCATCATATCATCGATCGTATTGCGCAACGACTGGCTGGAGGCGCGCTGCTCCACCGGCGGTAAGTTTCAAACCTGAAGGTAAGTTTTCAACTTATTTCCAGGTCTGTTTTCTCCTTGCAGGAAGCTTTTTATAGAGTTCCTGCTGGAGACATTCCGGGGTAATCCCGGCTCCGCTGGGGAAACCCGTCTCGGGGAAACCCGACTTCGGATATCACGGGGAATCCTGTCTACAGGGACCGCGGGGGAATCCCGACTGCGGGAACGGCGGGGAAACCGGCTCGGGGAAGCCCGACTATGGACATCGCGGGGAATCCCGTCTACAGGGACTGCGGGGGAATCCCGACTGCGGAAACCGCGGGGAAACTGGCTCGGGGGAGCCGGCTGTGGGGACCACGTGTAGACACAAGACCACGGGGAACCCGGCTCGGGGAAACCCAGCTTCGGGGACCGTGGGAAGACCGCGGGGAACCCGGCTTCGGGGACCGTGGGAAGACCGCGGGATACCCGGCTCGGGGGAACCCCGGCTACGGGGACTGTGGGAAGACACGGCTACGGACCACGGAAGTGCGGGTAGCCGGCGGCAAATTCAGACTCCGGCAGCCCGCAGAGGGGAACAGCCAAACGGAGTCTGAGAGGCCTAGACTGGGACGAGTCAGGCCAGGAGGGTTCCTCTCCGACATGGGTACGTCCTCGGATGTTTTTACCCAGATGGAGCATAGATAGCGTCCGCAGGGCGTTCATCCCACTAAGGGGATGCTCCATTCTCATACGGTCCATGGAGGAGCCATATCAGCGCAGGTCTCGTCGAGGGCCTGCGGCAGCACCTTTTTCAGGGCTGCTTACAAATCTCCTTCTCTGTGAAGGAGAGTGGGAGGGGTCAGTTGGTAACTGACTCCAAACTCGGAAGTATGTCAGCAGAACATACTGGAGTACATGCGTGAGGTTCCAGAAATTTCTGTCATGGCATCAAGGGTTGCGATATCCTCGCAAACGAAGGAACTCCTGCTGAAAGAGTTGGCTTCCAGCCATTGGCAGAAAATCCGGAGGGGCCAGAGTTCCCTCGCGAAGCAGCAGCTACCATATGTCACATCATTACAGGAACAGGTGCCGGCTGTGAGATACCATGCACCTGTATATTGTTCCCGAAAATGCCGGCAGTGAACAGCGCTATCTGGGGTAATATTGGAGGCGGCATGAAAACTCAGGAATTGAAACTCCAGCAAATGTTACAGATTACTGGCCTGGTGTTGATGTGTAATGCACACTTCAAAATGAACATAGAACGCCATCAGACCTGCCTTAAATTCCAGTTTACAGGCTCATGTAAGGCCAGCAATGTCCAGCCGCCGAATCTTCTCTTCACGGAAAACTTGTCCAAACAGGTAAGATCGGGATGAGGAAACAAAAGCTGTCGGACTAATCAAGGTGTCGGCGACAACACACCCCATGCCTCCATCGGCAGGAAGTGGTTCACTGAAGCTGGTGGCAGCTTGAAAGCTGGGCACAGGTCTTTTAGGCCAAGGCCCAAAACCGGTCCTCTGGAAAAATATGGGATCCACGTACCCCAGCAGTCCTACTCTCCAAATCAAGGACGGAAATAAAACCTGCATCAGGGGCCTTTGGGCTTACCATAAAACCACCGATAACCATGAAGGTAGGTGGGTCTGGTTCTTTCCGAAACATGGGGTATGTGGACCATTTACAAGTTGGTAATATTTACACTTGTTTTTTGTACAAATGACAATGATAACATGAGATTCAGATCTGTTTATAAATTAAAATGATAACATGAGATTAGTTTATACTGCACAGTATACAAGAGAGACAGGCGCGGAAATTGGCCAGAGTTCTCGGAAATATGGCTGGAGTTGCCTTTGAAGGCAGGCTCGCAATTGTGGCAGATGTCGCCTGTTCATTGTCAACAGGTTCAACTCGCATGTGCAGTATAGACATTTCTGAATAGGAAACTTCGTGACTGTCTAACTTCCATGGGATCAGTTTCCATTCACAGGGATCACCGGAGATATTTAGCTGGATGGGCAATGATACAGTTAAAAGCGTTGCAAAATGGGCTAACTTCAGCTCCCAGGTTATTTACCAAATTACTAAAACCAGTGCTTTGGCTGCTGAGTGCTAAAAAACAATTGTTATGGCCAACTGGATGATATTCTAAACGCTGTATTTTGCTAAATTAACTGTATCAGCCACAAAACTATATTTGAGAAATTGGGTTTCTTATCCATCCAGTTAAATTTAAATTGAGGGATTACGTGCCCTCCAATCCCAACCCTCTATCATAAAGGTCAGCTGGTATTCTAGTTTCTCTAATCTTACTATATTTAGTTCAACAACTGTTATCTGTGATTTCACACCGCTGCTTTGAAGATTGACGCGCATGCGGGCTGGCAGGTTCTTCACGTAATCCCTCAACGTAATTCCTCATAAAATAAAGATCAAACTTCAAACTGGTAAGTTCTCGTTTAATCTTACTATTCAGTCAGGATATCTGTGACCAGTGGGATCCTTTGTAGGATCCAGTGCTGGGACTTTTGTAGTTTGTAATGTATGTAAATGACTTGGACAAAATTACAGATTAGTTGATTAGTAAGTTTTCAGACTAAACAAAAATGGTGCAGTTGTGTACAGTGAAGAACCCTGCCAAAGGACACAGCAGGATATAGTTCAGTTATAAGTATGGACGGCCAAATGGCAGATGAAATTAATGTGGACAATCGGGCGGCATGGTGGTGCAGTGGTAGAGTTGCTGCCTTACAGCGTTAGCAGTGCCAGAAACCCGGATTTGATCCCGACTACAGGTGCTGTCTCTACGGAATTTGAACGTTCTCCTAGTGACCGTGTGGGTTTTCTCCAAGATCTTCAGTTTCCTCCCACACTCCAAAACATACAGGTTTGTTTGTTAATTGGCTTTGGTTTGTATACTTGGTATAAGTGTAAATTGTCCCTAGTGTATGTAGGCTTGTGTCAATGTGGGGGGGGGGGGGAGAAGGGGAGAGAGAAGGGGAGAGAAGGGGAGAGAAGGGGAGAGAAGGGGAGAGAAGGGGGGAGAAGGGGGGGAGAAGGAGTGGAGACACTTTTAAGAAGCCAGACAACTTTTAATAAAGTTTCGTGGACATTTAACATTACCGGTAGGTTTTCCTTGGTCCTGAAAGCTCCAATGAGCCAATTAAAATGCCCGGTCAGCAAAGGAGATTGCCTACGGCTGCCCTCGACTGCCCATAACTACATAGCGACCCCACTCCACTGCACTACGAGTTCAAAAGAACCATGCCGACCAATTTTTACTCGCGGAAAATTTTTCAGCATGCTGAAACATTTTCCTCGACCAAACTGAGGCCGCGAGTATGCGGGAACTTCCCACGAGCATGAAGCAGAGTTCCAGTGACCTCATAGGACCTCCTAGGACCACGTGTCGACCATGCTGCGAGTTTGAGTCGAGAACAAACTCTTTTAAACTCGCAAATTAGGTCGCCGCAGTGGGACAGGCCCTTTATGTTGCAGCTTAATAGCATTCTGTCCAGATCTAGTCATCCCCTTTACAGTTTGGACACACTTGCATTGTTTTCTCTGGAGCATCGGATGCTGCAGGGGAGACATGATAGACGTTTATAAAGTGACGAGAGGCATAGATAAGCTAGACAGTCAGAATCTTTTTCCCAGGGTGAAAATGTCAAAAACCAGAGGGCATAGTCATAGAATCATCCAGCATGGAAACAGGCCCTTCAGCTCAACTTGTCCAAGATTCCCCATATACTGTAAGCTAATCCATTTGCCTGCATTTGGTCTGTCTGTCTGTCTGTCTGTCTGTCTGTCTGTCTGTCTGTCTGTCTGTCTGTCTGTCTGTTACCGTTTTGGCGTAGTTCGAGGCTCACTCGAACAGACACGCATGCACGCTCACACACACTCACGCATGCATAGAAACAATCAAGATGAGAGTTTTAGAGATAGATAGATAGATAGATAGATAGATAGATAGATAGATAGATAGATAGATAGATAGATAGATAGATAGATAGATAGATAGATAGATAGATAGATAGATAGATAGATAGATAGATAGATAGATAGATAGATAGATAGATAGATAGATGGGTCAAATGCAGGCAAATGGATTAGTGCTAAAAAATTTGCACCACCTTACTCACAATTGTCCTGTGGTGGTTTGTGTCATGTTCCGTTCAGATTGATGTTATATTTTACATCATTACCATTTTTAGCTTTATAAATTAAAGTTTAGGAAAAATTTAGCAGCTATTGGGATCCAAATCCTCTTGCAACAAAGTTGCAATCCAGGAACGCACAGTCCTGCCAGAATGTTTTTAACCTTTAAAAACAGAACAGGAGGGGGAGGGTGTGATGGGGGATTCAGGGGAAGTGCTATTGCATTCTTTTTTAAAGTCCTTGAAGCAAGAGGAGGGGGAGGCAGTGCTGGGGGATACACCCCAGCACAGTTGGGGGCTCTGGGTGAGTGCTGGAATATGGGGGAATGGGTGAGTGGTGGAATATTGCGTTAGGAAACGGGTTGCGTTGGGGGACCATGCCTCCCATGGGGGCTATGGGTGAATGGTCGAATATTGCGTTGGGGGAACGGGTTGCATTGGGGGACCAGGCCTCCCATATGACAGGGACCCAACGGGTCCCACTTGGTCTAGTATATTACTAAAACTCTCATCTTGTTTGTTTCTATGCGTGTGTGTGAGCGTGCATGTGTGTCTGATTTTAGATTAGATTTTATTCCTTGTCATTTGAACCTCAAAGAGGCTCAAACGAAACTCCGTTTCCACAGCCATACAAACAAAACAATTCCTACACGACACACAAACAATTCAATTTACAGAAAACATCTATTCTAGTGAATCTCCTCCTCACTGTGATGGAAGGCAAAGTCTTTTCTCTCCCCTGCACCATTTTTCTCCCGATGTTGAAGCCCCAGGCGGGCAACGTTAAGTCCCACGGCCGTTGAGGCCGCGCCAGGCGGTGAACGGCCTCGCTCCGGGCCCAAAAGTCACCAAGTTGGAGCCCCCGGCGGGCGCTGGAATGTCCTGCAGCCATTAAAGCCGCGCCGGGCGATTTATGGCCCCGCTCCGGGTCGTTCCAACCCCGCGACACGGGCGGGAGAAGTTGCATTGCGGGAGCTCTGGAAAGCGGTCTCTCACCCGGACCCGCGAGCTCCCGATATCACAGTCCACAGGTCTGCAGCTGGAGCTTCGGAGTCGGGCCGCAGCAGCGAGCCACCACCGCTCCCCACGCTCCGAGGATGGCCAGCCCCACGATGGTAAGTCCGCAGCTCCACAGGCTCCGCGACTGGAGCCCCCAGGTTGGCCCGGTCGGAGGCCGCTTCACGGAGCTAGCCCCGACGACAACGGAGACCCGACAGGGAAAAGGTCGGGTCTCCCGTACAGGGAAGAGATTTTTAAAGTTTCCCCCTCCCCCCCCCCCGCCGCCCCCCACATATACACAATTAAAAACAGTACAAAAAACACAAACAACTACATTTAACTAGACAAAAATAAAAAATAAAGACAGAGGCTGTAGGGGCCGCTGCAGTAATCCATATAACCACATAACCATATAACCATTGCAGCACGGAAACAGGCCATCTCGGCCCTTCAAGTCCATGCCGAACATTTTTTAAATTTTAAATTTTTTTTTTTTTTTAAATAAATACTTCCCCCTAGTCCCCTTTACCTGCACTCAGACCATAACCCTCCATTCCTTTCCCGTCCATATACCCATCCAATCTATTTTTAAAGGATAAAATTGAACCAGCCTCCACCACTTCCACTGGAAGCTCATTCCACACAGCTACCACTCTCTGAGTAAAGAAGTTCCCCCTAATGTTACCCCTATACTTCTGTCCCTTAATTCTCAAGTCATGTCCCCTTGTTTGAATCTTCCCTACTCTCAATGGAAAAAGCTTATCCACGTCAACTCTGTCTAACCCGCTCATAATTTTAAAGACCTCTATCAAGTCCCCTCTTAACCTTCTGCGCTCCAAAGAATAAAGACCTAACTTGTTCAACCTTTCTCTGTAACTTAGTTGCTGAAACCCAGGCAACATTCTAGTAAAATCTCCTCTGTACTCTCTCTATTTTGTTGACATCCTTCCTATAATTAGGCGACCAAAATTGTACTCCATACTCCAGAATTGGCCTCACCAATGCCTTGTACAATTTTAACATTACATCCCAACTTCTATATTCAATGCTCTGATTTATAAAGGCCAGCACCCCAAAAGCTTTCTTTACTACCCTATCTACATGAGATTCCACCTTCAGGGAACTATGCACTGTTATTCCTAGATCCCTCTGTTCACCTGCATTCCTCAATTCTCTACCATTTACCATGTACGTCCTATTTTGATTTGTCCTGCCGAGATGTAGTACCTCACATTTATCAGCATTAAACTCCATCTGCCATCTTTCAGCCCACTCTTCCAAATGGCCTAAATCTCTCTGTAGACTTTGAAAATCTACTTCATTATCCACCACACCACCTATCTTAGTATCATCTGCATACTTACTAATCCAATTTTCCACACCATCATCCAGATCATTGATGTACATGACAAACAACAGTGGACCCAACACAGACCCCTGAGGCACCCCACTAGTCACCGGCCTCCAACCTGACAAACAGCCATCCACCATTACTCTCTGGCATCTCCCATTCAGCCACTGTTGAATCCATCTTGCTACTCCACCATTAATACCCAACAATTGAATCTTCTTAACCAACCTTCCATGAGGAACCTTGTCAAAGGCCTTACTGAAGTCCATATAGACAACATCCACTGCTTTACCCTCATCAATTTCCCTAGTAACCTCTTCGAAAAATTCTAGAAGATTAGTCAAACATGACCTTCCAGGCACAAATCCATGTTGACTGTTCCTAATCAGACCCTGCTTATCCGCGCCGTCTGTTTAGGTGATCCTGCAACTACGACAAAACGGTACACGATAGTGCTAAAATATTTGCACCACCTTACTCACAATTGTCCTGTGGTGGTTTGTGTCATGTTTCGTTCAGATTGATGTTATATTTCACAAGTTATTGACATTTGAAACTTTACAAAACCCCACTTTGAGAACAATATGCTGTGGCAATTGCTGGCTGGTTCCGGCAGTTTGCAGCTATGAAGTCACAATGGGATCTCATTTACATAAGCTGCCATGAACAATGCTCCACCTGACAATGACATCACAATGGGATCTCATTTACATAAGCTGCCAATCAATAGTGTTCCACCCAGTGCAATGAGAGATTTGTTACATTGTTGTGAGGAGAGGGAGGGAGTGGAGGGGAGAAGAAATGTTATTTAAACATTGTGTTTAGTGGGGGAATACGATAGGGGAGAGGTGGCGGAGGGCGTGACTGTGGGTAGGGAAAAGGAGAGGGAGGGATGGAGGGAGTGGTGGAGGGGAGGAGGAGAGGGGAAAGAAGAGAAAGGGTGAAGAGGAAGGGGAGTGTATGAGCGATGCCTATGCAGTTGGGGGCTATGGGTGAGTGGTGGAATATTGCGTTGGGGGAACGGGTTGCGTTGGGGGAATGGGTGAGTGGTGGAAACAGGTTGCGTTGGGGAAACGGGGGAGTGGTGGAATATTGCGTTGGGGGAGCGGGGCCCAATGGGTCAGGGGGGTAGGGAGGGATGAGGGGCTATGGAGGGTGGGAGGGAGTGACTGAGAGTAGGAAGTGACTGAGGGTAGGGTAAAGGAGAGGGAGGGAGAGGTGAGGGAGGGATGGAGGAGGGTAGGAGGAGAGGGGAGAGAAGAGGGAGGGTGAAGAGGACGGGGAGTGAGTGTTGGGGGATGAGGGGAAATGAGCCTCGCCTGTGCAGTTGGGGGCTATGGATGAGTGGTGGAATATTGCATTGAGGGAATGGGTTACGTTGGGGGAACAGGTGAGTGGTGGAAATGGGTTGTGTTGGGGGAACGGGTGAGTGGTGGAATAATGCGTTGGGGGAATGGGTTGCATTGGGGGACCAGGCCTCCCGTGTGACAGGGACCCAACGGATCCCACTTGATCTAGTATATTACTAAAACAATCATCTTGTATGTTTCTATGCCTGCGTGCGTCAGTCTGCATATGTGATCCCGGAACTACGCCAATACGGCACACGATAGCGCTAAAATTTTTGCACCACCGTCCTCACAATTGTCCTGTGGTGGTTTGTATCAAGTTTCGTTCAGATTGACGTTATATTTTATGTTATTAACATTTCTAGCTTTACAAAATCACACTTTGAGAAGGATTTCTTCAAATCTGCACTGGCAGCTAGCAGCTATGACGTCACAATGGGATTGTACTGGCTACATTGTTGTTATTCTACTACTACATTGTACTACTGGCTACATTGTTGTTATCCCAGGACACTGAGTCCTTGGCAGCAAATGTCCTTCAGGGGAAGAATCTGCCAGCCTAACCCAGCACATATGTGAATGCAAAGCCTTTTAATTGCTCTCTAAATTGAAAGTTTAATGATTAGATTTGGAAAACAAAAGATGGCCTTGTCGGTGGCACCTACATCACATTAAAGAATAAAAAAATGTTAGTGCAATTGCATTTTTAAAAAAGTTTAAAATGAGGGAGGGTGAAAAAATAAGCCGACCCGCACAGTTGGGGGCTATGGTTGAGTGGTGGAATATTGCGTTGGGAGAACGGGTTGCATTGGGGGAACAGGTGAGTGGTGGAACCTTATGTTGGGGAACGGGTTGCGTTGGGGGAACCAGGCCTCCCGTGGGGGCTATGGGTGAGTGGTCGAATATTGCGTTGGGTGAATGGGTTGTGTTGGGAGACCAGGCCTCCCATGTGACAGGGTCCCAATGGGTCCCACTTGGTCTAGTCTCCCTGTAAACCTTTCCTATCCACGTACCTGTCCAAGTGTATTTTAAATGCTGTTACAGTAACTGACTCAACGTCCTCCTCTGGCAGCTTGTTCCATATACCCACCACCCTCTGAGTGAAAATGTTGCACTCAGATTCTTATTAAATCTTGCCCTTCTCACCTTAAACCTTTGTCCTCTGGTTCTATATTCTCCTATCCTGTATAAAACATGTGTACATGCACCTTCTCTATTCCCATCATGATTTTATTCACCTCTGTAACTCAGCCTACGGCCTCCGGTCCTCCAAGGAATAAAGCCCTAGCCTGCCCATTGTTTTCCTATAGCTCAGGCCCTCGAGTTCTGGAGATAGCTTTGTCAGAGTGGGAAAGCTTAAAGAAGATGTGCGAGGCAAGTTTTTACACAGAGAGTGGTAAGTTCCTGGAATGCGCTGCAAGTGATACTGGTGGAAGCAGATACAATAGCAAAGTTTAAGAGACTGACAGGCACATGCATATGTAGGGAATGAGGAGGGATATGGATCATGTGCAGACCAAATAGATTTGTTTAATTTGGCATTATGTTTGGCACCGATGCTGATGATCAATTGGCCATGTAAGCTATCAGAAGGCCAACAGGTTAATAGAGGGTGGAATTTCAGGATCCCCTGCCTGAGACCAAATTACTATTTTGTGAGGTGCCTGCAGGGTGGGGTAAAGGCAGGGGGGGGAAGCAACGTTGCATCCACAGGAATGGCACAGGAGGCAAACTTGAACTTTGGAATGGTCCAAAATCAATATGGCCAAATCAATATGGCACGATCTCTGGATTTAATCAGGTAGCTGGGAGGAGAGAAGTTACAGTACATTCATCAGGGGTCTCTGGTTTTTCACTGTATATATTGTGGGAAAATGCGAGGCGATACAATTTTCATTTAACAAAGACAAGTCAGAATAGTTTTCAATTGTTGAGCCGAGGAGCTTTGGAAGAAGAAA
This sequence comes from Malacoraja senta, assembly GCA_038087875.1. Taxonomy (NCBI): domain Eukaryota; kingdom Metazoa; phylum Chordata; class Chondrichthyes; order Rajiformes; family Rajidae; genus Malacoraja; species Malacoraja senta. The sequence goes on along the minus strand of CM075978.1, from coordinate 116,062,589 downwards.
AAGATTTTGATGTCCATATACATAAATCAAGTCTACAAGGACATTAAACTATCTAAGTATCTCATAGAATGCTGGACATCATCTCCAGAGGATGCAAGAGGGCATTCAAATCAGGTCACATCTGTTTTCATTTCGTTCATTGCATCTCAGGAATGATATTGACCCAGAGTGAGGAAAGAGCAGATTCACTGGAATTATACCCAAGCTTGAAGTGTTAATCTATGAGGTAGTCATATAAACATGACCTGTGTTTCTGTGACTTCCTTAACTATGAAGTGACCTAATTGAGGTTCAAATGATTAAAGCATCTGATAGGTGAATTGTAGAGGAACTATTCCGTCTGGTGGGAAAATCCAAGACAAAAGGACATACACTCAACATTAAAGCAGGAGCGTTTAAGTGTGAAATCGGAAAGCAGTTTTTCACAGAAAAGGTTAGTGGAAATCATGAACTCCCCCCCCACCCACAGACCGTGGAGAGTAAGTGAGTGGAAAATTTCAAGTGAGATTGATCGACCTGTTAGGCAGGGATACCAAGAGATTTGGAATCAAGGGAGGTAGCTGGAATGGCAAAATAGATCAGCAGTGATCTAATTGTATGCTAGACATGGGTTGTGGCTGGAGTGAGCTACTTCAGCTATTCCTGTTCCAAGGTGACCAACAGTATTCCTCTATTATCAGGACAAAAATTAAACATACCTCAGAGTACTGTGATGTAATTGGTGTCTTTAGTATTTTAGTCATTATTGGAGAATTAATCTGAGCAGAATAAAAGAAACTATCATGTTCTACAGAACTCACCGAGTGGGTTTTCAGACTGTGTTCAATATTTTGAATGTTATAAAAATTAACATATAGGTATGTAACAAAAATTTAGTCAGAAAAAGGGCCCTGACCTGAAATATCACCTGTCTATTCCCTCAACAGATGCTGACTGACCTGCTGAGTTCCTCCAGCACTTTGTGTTTTGCTCAAGATTCCAGCATTTGCAGTTCCTTGTGTCTTCAACATATTGACAACGGCCCTTTCTAATTTCATCTTCCTAAACATTATCTATGATTCCTTTTTCTTTTTGACGAATTTTTGGACAACATTTACCTCTCTAGTCATCTAAGATTCCTTCACCTGGCCAACTTTGTCCCTCCTCTCTACTACAACATGCTAGTCCTGAATCTGACCAAGCAGTCTTCAAATGACCCCCAAATGTAAGATGTGGACTTACCCAATGACAGCTGCCACTCTCCCTACTTACTTACTTACTGCCTATTATGCCTCCTGGCATGTAGGTGCAGCAACGAAGGTCCTCCACTCAGTAGTGTTGATTCCTTCAGTTGCTGTTTCCGTAACATATTTGTTTTACGAGACAGGGTTGTTAGCCCTGTGCTCAACCTCCAACCTGGAGGACCAGTGGATCGCTCTTCGTCTAGCCTCTACCCTTCGACCTGTCCAGCATGGGAGACCCTAACAGGAGACGAATCTCCCGCTGGCATAGCTCTAGGGGTCACTGAGGCACACAAGCTCCCCGACCACGAAAAGGTTACAATACAACGGGGAGACTCTACCTAGCTCCTGCCTAATAATGTTGTAATTTATTCTCCTGCAATTTAGTACTTCTTCCCCCCAAGTCCTTATTCATAACTGTCTTGAGGAGCTGTAATCACATTCCAGAATCTCCCATTGAAATGCCAGTTCAGGTCTATAGAGGAGGGAGAAGGTTGGAAAGGTAAGTGATCCTTGGACGACAAGAGTCATTGTAAAATTGGTTATAATAAAGGGGTATTTAGCTTCAGGATTTATTAGGGAGAAGAGTGTTAAGATAGTGAGATCAGTGTGGACTATACTAATATACAAGGGGATTTTGAGATCAAGAAGAATGTGGTGGTGGGCCTCCAGGGGCATTGAGTATAAGAGTTAGAAGGTCATGTTGCAGCTTTATAGAACTTTGTTACATCCCCAGAGTTTGAAGGGATCTATCCCATGTTATTGAGAGAGGTAAATGAGGAGATTGATGGGGGCCTTGACGAGGATCTTTGTATCTTTTCGAGCCACAGACAAAGTACCGGAAGGCCGGAGAATATTTGGTGTTGTTCCTTTGTACAAGCAGGAAAATAGTGTTAATCCAGGAAATTAAAGGCTGGTGAGCCTCACATCAGTGATTGGAAAGCTATTGGAGTAGCTTTCAAAGGGAGAGGATTTATCTTCATTTCGAAGAGAGCGTAGATTCAAAGGGATTGGATTTACCTGGATTTTGAAGAGATTGGGTTAATTTGGGACAGTTAATATGGCTTTGTGCGGGCAGGTCATGTCCTATTTACTTGATTGAATATTTTGAGCAGGAGGCAAGGGTAATTGCTGAGGTGAGGGTAGAGGATGTTGTCTACATAGACATGTAAGGCATTTATCATGGTTCCTTATGGTAGGCTGTTCCATAAGATTAATGTGCATGGCATCCATGGCAAATTAATAGTTTGTATTCAAATTTGGTTTACCAAGATCAGACATTAATTAATGGTGGATTGGTGTCATTCTGGCTCGAGGTCTGTGACCAGGGCTGGGACCTTTGTAGTTTGTAATATATATAAATGATTTGGACAATAATGTAGATGGGTTTATTGGGACGGCACAGTGGCGCAAATACAGTGGTGCAAATATACAGAGTTTGTATGTTCTCCCTGTGACTGCTCCGTGTGCTCCAGTTTCCTCCCAGACTCCAAAGGTATACAGGTTTGTAGGTTAATTGGCTTCGATAAGTTGTAACATTATCCCTAGTGTATGTAGGTTAGTGTATGGGGTGATCGCTGGTCAGCATGGACTCGGTGGGTCGAAGGGCCTGTTTCCACACTGTATCTCTAAAGTCTAAAGTCAAAAGTCTGAAGATTAGTCGCGTTACAGATGATATAAAATTTGCTGCAGTTGTGTCCAGTGAAGAAGGCTGTCAAAGGATACTGCACGATATATATCAGTTAGATGTGGGTGGAGAAATGGCAGATGAAGTTTAATCTGGGCAAGTGTGAAATATTGCACTTTGGAAGGTCAAATATAAAGTGAAATGATACAGTTAATGGTACCCATAACAGCATTGATACACAGAAGGATCTTGGAGTCCAAGTTCATAGCTCCCTGAAAATATATAGAGTGGTAAAGAAAGCATATGGAATGTTTGCCTTCATTGGTTGGGGCATTGAGCATAAGAGTTAAGAAGTTTTGTTGCAGGTTTATAGAAATTTGTTTAGGCCGCATTTGGAGCATTGTATGAAGTTCTGATCATTTCATTACAGATTGGAGTTGGAGGCTTTGGAGAGGGTGCAGAAGAGGTTTTCCACATAGATTAGAGAGTATTAAAGGAATGTTAAGTTTAGACAAACTTAGAATGTTGTATTTGGCATATCTGAGGCTGAGGTGAGAGCTGACAGAAATTTATAAAATGATGAGAGGTATTGATAGGATAGGCATTCAGAATCTTTTTTCCCAGGGTGGAAATACCAAACACCAGAAGACATGGCTTTAAGGTCAAAGGTGGGACAGTTTAAAGGAGATGTGTGGGGAAGGTTTTTTATAGAGAGAGTGGTGGGTGTCTGGAGCACACTACAAAGGATCATAATGGAACCAGATACAAAAGACATTTTGAGAGATTTTCAGATAGACACATGAATGTCTAGACAGATAGACTCCTATGAAAGGAGAGATGTGAATCATGTGCAGACAAAATGGATTTGTTTAATTTGACATCATGTTCAGCACAGACATTGTTGGCGGAAGGGCCTGTTCCTGTGCTGTATTGTTCTATATTCTATGTTCTGTTATGATTTGTGCCCTCTGGTTCTTAATGTATACACAACATTGTGAGTCATTGTTCCTACTTTTCTGTGCATGCCTCCAAATTGGGTCAGGTTTAGAAAACATTCTATTTTCTGGAATTTCCTGGATTTGGGTTGAAATCAGATTAGCCATGCTTGGGTTGAGTTTGTCCCCTCAACAGACTCCAACCTTGCCATTTTCCCGGCCCTGCACTGCCCGCTTCTATCTCCTTCCCAAATCCACAAACAGAACTGCCCTGGAAGACCCATCATCTCTGCCTGCTCCTGCCCCACTGAACTCATCTCCACATAACTTGATTCCATCCTATTCCCCCCTGGTTCAGTCCCTTCCCACCTATATCTGAAATACCTCACATGCCCTTTAATTTCTATTTCTAGGTCCCCATTGCCTCATTTTAACCATGGATGTCCGGTACCTCTACGCCTCCATCCTTGACAAGAGACCCATTCAATTTCCCTCTACTAACACTCACCCCCCACCTGGCTGAACTTGTCCTCACCCTCAACAACTTCTCTTTTGACTGCTCTCACTTTCTTCGTTGAAGGTGTGACCATGGGCACTCGCGTGGGCACCATCTATGCCTGCCTTTTTGTTGGTTATGTTGAACGGTCCTTGTTCCAATTGTACACTGACACCAACGTCCAACTCTTTCCCACTACATCGATGACTACATTGGGGCTGCCTCCGCCACCCGTGCAGAACCCATTGATTTTATTAACTTTACCACCACTTCCACCCTGCCCTCAAAATTGCTTGGACTATCTCTGACGGCTCTCTGCCCTTTCTTGATCTCCATCACTGAGTACAGATTATCAACTGACATCTACTACAAACTTACTGACTCCCACAGTTATCTGAACTACACTTCCTCTCACTCTGTGTCCTGCAAAATCGCCTACTCTGATTTTCTCCGTCTCTGCCGCATCTGCTCCCAAGATGAGGTTGTCCATTCTAGGTCATCCGAGATGTCCTCTTTCTTTAGTAAACATGGTTCCCCTCCTGCTGTCATATAGTGCATTCAGAAAGTATTCAGACCACTTCACTTTTTCCATATTTTGTTACGTTGCAGCCTTATTCCAAATGGATTAAATTCTTCTTTTTTCATCATCAATCTACATATAATACCACATAAAACAGTGAAAACAGGTATTTAGAAATATTTGCAAAGTAATTAAAAAGAAATAACTGAAATATCACATTTACGTAAGTATTCTGACCCTTTGCTATGTCACTCAAAATTGAGCTTAGGTGCATCCTATTTTCCTTGATTATTCTTGAGATGTTTCTACAACTTGATTGGAGTCCACCAGTGGTAAATTAAATTGATTGAACATGATTTGGAAAGGCACACACCTGTCTATATAAGGTCCCACAGTTGACAATGTATGTCAGAGCAAAAACCAAGCTATGAAGACGTAGGAATTGTCTGTAGACTTCCAAGACAGGATTGTGTCGAGACACAGATCTGGCGAAGGGTATAAAACAATTTCTGCAGCATTGCAGGTCCTGAAGAGCACAGTGGCCTCTGTCATTCTTAAATGGAAGAACTTTAGAACCACCAGGACTCTTCATAGAGCTGGCTGCCCAGCCAAACTGAGCAATCGGGGGAGAAGGGCCTTGGTCAGGGAGGTGACCAAGAACCCGATGGTCACTCTGACAGAGCTCCAGAGTTCCTCTGTGGAGATGGGAGATCCTTCCAGAAGGACAACTGCAGCACTCCACCAACCAGGCCTTTATGGTAGAGTGGCCAGGTGGAAGCCAATCCTCAGTAAAAGGCACATGACAGCCCGCTTGGAGTTTGCCAAAAGGCATGAAAAACAAGATTCTCTGGTCTGATGAAACCAAGATTGAACTATTTGGCCTGAATGCCAAGGGTCACATCTGGAGGAAACCAGGCATTACTCATCACCTGGCCAATACCATACCTACGGTGAAGCATGATAGTGGGGAAGTTTTTCAGTGGCAGTAACTGGTAGACTAGTCAGGATCGAGGGAAAGATGAACGGAGCAAAGTACAGAGAGATCCTTGATGAAAACCTGCTCCAGAGCATTCAGGACCTCAGACTGGGGGGGAGGTTCACCTTCCAACAGGACAATGACCCTAAGCACACAGCCAAGACAACACAGGAGTGGCTTCATGACAAGTCTGTGAATATCCTTGAGTGGCCCAGCCAGAGCCCGGACTTGAACCCAATCGAACATCTCTGGAGGGAACTGAAAATAGCTGTGCATTGATGCTCCCCTTCCAACCTGACAGAGCTTGAGAGGATCTGCAGCGAAGAATGGGAGAAATTACCCAAATACAGGTGTGCCAAGCTTGTAGCGTCATATCCAAGAAGACTTGAGGCTGTAATTGCTGCCAAAGGTGCCTCAACAAAGTACTGAGTAAAGTGTCTGAATACTTATGTAAATGTGATATTTGAGTTATTTATTTTTAATTACTTTGCAAAAATTTCTAAACACCTGTTTTCGCTCTTTTATTATGGGGTATTGTGTGTAGATTGATGATTAAAAATAAATAAATAATGTAATCCATTTTAGAATAAGGCTGTAATGTAACAAAATGTGGAAAAAGTGAAGGGGTCTGAATACGATCTGAATGCCCTGTAGATAGAGCCCTCACCCGCATCTCTTCTGTGTCCCGTAGTTCTGCTTTCGCTGCACATCCCCCTCAAGACAATACAATGATAGAGTTTCCCTGGTCCTCACCTTTCACCCCACCAGCCTTCACGTCCAACGCATCATCCTCTGGCATTTATTTTATCTCCAACCTGACCCCACTGCCAGTCACATCCTTCCATCTCCACCCCTTTCTACCTTATGCTGAGACTGTTCCCTCTGCAACTCCTTGGTTCATTCATCCCTTCCCACCAAAACCATCCCTTCCCTATGTACTTTCCTGTGCAACCACAGGACATGTAACACTTGGTTGTATACCTCCTCCTTCACCTCTATCTAGGAACCCCAACAGTCCTTCAGGTAAGTCAGTTCACGTACACCTCTAATCTCATCTATTATTTTGCTGGGTGAAGAAAGGTCCTGACCTGAAACGTCACGTACCCATGTTCTCCAAAGATGCTGCCTGACCCGTTGAGTTACTTGAGCACTTTGTTACTTGTTTTAAAACCACTATCTGCAGTTCCTTATTTTTACTATTGGATAAAATTAGTTGGCCAACCCAAGAAAGAAAAATGGATGGACTTGAACAACTAATCATTCTAAACAAATTAAAGCGAACATTTAGAAATGAACAGTCAACTAAGTATTTTCTTAGGTTATTCATGGTAGATATTGTTAAAGCAGCATTAAGGTTTCCAGTCCATGTAGTGAGGGCTGCAAAATATAAATTAAAATCATATGTCTTTTATAGATGTATTTTAAATAGTAGAGGCTTTCATAAAGGTCTAAAGGGAGAACATTTTGGTTTTCATGAAATAACATAACCAAGCACCAAACACTTAAGCATGTACTGCAGGATGAGTGAGTCAGCCAAGTTTTGTGTGTTTGGCTTGGCCATGATCTCCTTGGCTGCTTGTAAATCATTCCAGTTCCCAGAAATACTTGCTCTTCAGATTAACCTACCTTAATCAGAACTTGAATAAAAACCACCACATTGCAGATGGCAGACCACTGAAACTGGCACGAGAATCCACACATTCGAAATGTTAATTGCCCAATCAGACCCAACCTAATAGGCCTGGCCCAGGTCCTGCTCAGTTTAGGCCCTGCCTGTTATGTTACTTTGAAAATTGCTGACAGATTAACACCAGACCCAATGCACGTGTCACATCCTCGTGCAGATTCCTTTTGTAAAAGAAAGTTCAGTGAAGCTTGAGACTGATCTTTCACACTACTTTGCAAAAATGCCTTGAGACCCTATAGAATCTTGAGTCAGTTGGACAAAGCTCCACTTATCTGTGTGTTCCTACACATCACAGAGCATTTTGGCTAGAATACAATTTGGACATACAAGGTGGGGTTATTAATATATTAATGCACTCTGCCACTTAGCTCTCCATGAAACCTATCATTTAGGGTTTTGGCAGAGTAATACTAAGGTTTACATGGAGGGGCAATACTTCAGGAATTGGACCCATTTGCACACATTTATATGAACACAAATCCTGCACAATGCCATTCGAACCATAAGTGGATTGCACTGGCAGGTTTAGTTTAGATTTTAGAGATACAGCGCAGAAACATCCCCTTCGGCCCACCGAGTCCGCACCGACCCGCGATCTCCGTACCGTTAATTTTTACTGAAGCCAAATTAACCTACAAGCATGCACGTTTTGGAGTGTGGGAAGAAACCGGAGCACCTGGAGAAAATCCATGCGGTCGCGAGGAGAACGTATAGACAGCACCCTTAGTCAGGATCAAACCCGGGTCTCTGGCGCTGTAAGGCAGCAACTCTACTGCTACACCACCATGCCAAACGTGGTCCCATCCATAATAGCATCGGTGGTTTACCGAGGTGGAACTGACATCTGCTGATTTTCAGACATGCACCGAATGACATCGCAAGCAGGAAATGACATGTTTTTCCAGCTGTGCTGCCATCTTTTGTCTCTGCCCGAGGGGTTTCACTGTTCACTGATGTAAAGCCCAGTAGCAAGTCAAGCAGGGTTCAGAATGAGATAGCAATTATGACGTCTGCATTGTCACATTGATTCCTTGCGCTAAGTATCTGGTAGCTGCACCTTCCAATGGCTGGCATTATTCAAAATGATTTACTGCATCTCCTTTCCCAGATCCCCAGCGTCTTTATTCTTATCACTCCTGGCTGCATGTTGTGAGGACTAGCATTTCAGTAGCCAATAGCTTGGGGCCATTCACAGTGTGAGAGATGAGTGAGGTGATGAAACACATGTTGGAAAGTACCATATTTCCCTCATCTCCCTATATTATCCCTCATCTCCATTGCAGTCTCCTGCCACACTATTGTGCTCTTTAAGGGCTGATTAACATTTCAAGGGTCATCCTGGAAAGAGCGCATCAGCTGTCTTAGGGCAGCATGGTGGCATAGTGGTAGAGTTGCTGCCTTACAGTGCCAAAGACCTGACTACGGGTGCTGTCTGTATGGAGTTTGAATGTTATCCCTGAGACCTGCTTGGGATTTGTCCAGGATCTCCAGTTTCCTCAAACGCTCCAAAGGCATGCAGGTTTGTAGGCCAATTGGCTTGGTATCATTGTGAATTGTCCCTAGTGGGTGTAGGATAGTGTAAGTGTGCGGGGATCGCTGGTTGGCGTGGATTCGAAGGCCGAATGGCCTATTTACAATCTGTATCTCTAAACTAAACTAAACTATACTATAAAACTGCTGATGGGAACCGCTCAGCTTCCATTTTACGTTAACAAGTGGTCAATGAGGGTGCGGGTGAATTACCGTGAGGGGACCGCCATGAGGGGGGACCGCCGTGAGGGGGGACTGCCGTGAGGGGGGACTGCCGTGTGGGGGGACTGCCGTGTGGGGGGACCGCCGTGAGGGGGAACTGCCGTGTGGGGGGACTGCCGTGTGGGGGGACTGCCGTGTGGGGGGACCGCCGTGAGGGGGAACTGCCGTGTGGGGGGACTGCCGTGTGGGGGGACCGCCGTGAGGGGGAACTGCCGTGAGGGGGAACTGCCGTGAGGGGGGACCGCCGTGAGGGGGGACCGCCGTGAGTGGGGACCGCCATGAGGGGGGACCGCCGTGAGGGGGGACCGCCGTGAGGGGGGACCGCCGTGAGGGGGGACCGCCGTGAGGGGGGACTGCCGTGAGGGAGGGGAAAGATCAATGGAAAATGGAGGACCGGCATGGGGGGACCGCCGTGAGGTGGGGGAGAACAAAGGGGATCCGGCACGGGGATACTTTGTAACTTTGTCAGTGTTGTTTACCTGGCGACTATTTGCATACCTTGGGTACGCAAGCAAAGAATTTCACTGTAACTTGTGACATGTGACAATAAAATATTCCATTTCATATTCCATTCCATTCCAAATAAACTTGTTGTGATTATAAACGGTCAACAGATCTTTCAGATGTAGGCTTACGTTAGGACAGTTGCTTGCCTCCGCTTCTGAGATCTGGGTTTCAATAAAATTACAAATAGGCTTGGCGTTCAAGTAGTGGTGGAGAGGGATTTGATTTATTATCATCCATTTTATAATGTCACCTCTAATTGCAGTTGAGGCCACCTAAAGTTGGAAGCCTATTACAATTAGTTTAGTTCAGTTTATTTTAGAGATACAGCATGGAAACAGGCCCTTCGGCCCACCGAGGCCGCGCTGACCAGCAATCCCCGTACACTAGCACTATCCTACACACTAGGGACAATTTACAATATTCAATGAAGCCTATTAGCCTACTAACCAGGAAGTCTTTGGAGTGTGGGAGAAAACCGGAGCAGCCGGAGAAAGGATCCAACCTGGGTCTCTGGCGCTGTAGCAACTCTGCTGCTGCACGATCGTACCAGTGATAAGTGTGCAGGCTGTGGATCAGAGGAGTGTTGAAGAGATGTTTCCAATGGGTGAGGTGTAAATGGGCCTGAAGAAGCCAGAACATAACCTGCGTTCCTCTTGTACAGGAAACATTTTCTCAGGCTGCTACCTGATGCAGAAAAATCGTTCCGACTTCTGTTCTTGGAAGTTTAAAAAAATAATTGCGGGACAATTTAATCGCTGGAGTAAAATTAAAAAGCTACTTCTAACGCTGTCAATGCTGATAACGGGACGGATCTCACGTAGGGGACAAAACATAAGGTAAGTTGTTTATTTTACATATAAACTTGCTTCTTAGGATGACTTTAATCCAAACTTCATTGGCGAAATCGGCAGTGTCGGCATTGGCAGTGTTTTTTCCTGCCGATATGGGGTTCAAATTCACTGCAACCGCAACGTTCCAATCGATCGCGTTCCACAAAAACCCACTCGCAAGATGATTTATATGGCCATTAATTTACGGGAATTAAACATTAAATTCCTTCCATTTGGCCTATAAATTCATGACAATGAGATTTAAAAATCATGTTATATTGAGAATTCTTGTGTGAATGTTATTTGGACACTTAGGCTATTTAAAAATGTTAATCTTTTCTTAAGAAATGGATAGATGTTTAGATCTAGTAATTGAATTTTGTAATTAGCTACAATTAGGTAACTAACTAATTATATGCTTTAGTTTCAGGTCATCCAAGTAAGATTGTTTCATATTTGTTTCAGAATGCTTCAATCTATAATAACTGAAATATCTTTCAGTTCTCTTAATTTTTAAGAAAGTTATGGGCTTTTGACTGTCCTCGATCACAGCTTTTGAGTTAAGAATGGAAAAGCAATAGGGAACAAGATGCTAATTTCCGAGTATGAAAATGGCCATAACTTTTAATACTGAAGATATGAAAGTGAATTAGGTGTCAAATTAAACTTCTTTTTATGCTTTAACTGATAGCATAAATTGCAGACTTGATTTTTTAAATCTCAAAATGTTGTAACATTGCAATACTTACAATGTGGGCCGAAGGGCATATTCCTGTGCTGTGCTGTACTGTTCTATGTTCTATGTTCTATGACACACAGCAAGTCAGGCAGGTGTGAAAGAGAAACAGGTAAACTTTCAGGTTGAAGATTCTTTGTCAGAATTAGGAAAGAATTAGGAAAGAAAGGGTTGAAGAGAAAGTGAGGGTTAGAGATGGATAGACAAGGGGAATATCCGTGATGGGGAGAAAAGGTTAGATAGGTTAATGGGGCAGTTGTTAGATGGTGATTACATGTCTTTGTGTTCTACTAGACTAAGTGGGACCGTTGGGTCCCTGTCACACGGGAGGCCTGGTCCCCCAACACAACCCGTTCCCCAACGCAATATTCCACCACTCACCCGTTCCCCCAAAGCAACCCTTTCCTCCAACGCAATATTCCACCACTCATGCCTATATCCCTCCCATCAAATCCACCCCTCCCTGCCCTCCTCTCCCTCTACTCCCCCCCTCTATCCCACCTTGCCCATCACCCCAGACTCCTTCTACCCCCCTCACTACCCCCCTGCACTTCACCACCCCTCTATCCCACTCCCTCCCTCTCTCTCCCCCTCTGTCTCCCCCTCCCTCTCTCCCCTCTCCCTCCCTCCTTCATCCCTCTCTCCCCTCTTTCTCCCTCATCCCTCTCCCCCCCTCATCCCTTTCTCCCCCTCCCTCCATCATCCCTTCCTCCCTCATCCCTCTCTCCCTCCTCCCTCCCTCATACCTCTCTCACCTCTCCCTCCCCCTCCCTCCCTCATCCCTCCCACCCCCCTTCCCCTGCATTCTCTCGCCCCTCCCCCTCCTGTGCTGTGGGCCAGGCTGCGGCGCTCCCTCCGTCTAATGGTGCGGTGCGTTAGGGCCGTTCCCGGTGTCCGCGCCCACAGGCAGGAGCCGCAGGAGCCACTGGAGCACTGCCCGTCCCGGGACCCACTGTGTCCCTCACCAGCGGGTAGACAGCGGGGCTTGGCATTGCTTCCCCCCCATCATCTCCCTCTACCACCCCATCTCACTCCTCTCCATTTCCCTCATCCTCCTCCCCTCACTCCCATTCTCTGCCCCAGCACCTACCCATGTCGTAGAGCAGCGACAGGGCCTGGTTCTCGTGCTCGGCCAGGCCTTGGCTGTAGGTGGCCGAAGCACTCGCGGACCTGGGCTTCGACGGAGCCGGGCTCGCTGTGCCGGGGGCGAGGTGAGGGTGGCAGGTGGCCGAGCCAGAGCTGCCTGCAGAGCAGGAAGCGGAGACTGTGCTGCAGGATGGTGGTGTCCGGGCGGCCCCCGAGGCGCTGGTACACTTTGACCAGGCCAGGGCCCTCAGCTCGGCCGCCGCCTGGGGTCCAGTCCAGGCCTCGACTTCATCTCCGGGCTCGTCCCTGACGCTGGACAAAGGCTCGTCCTTGGTTTCAGCCCAGGCCCAGTCCCCGGGCTCGTCTTTGGCTCCAGTCCGGGCCCAGTCCACAGGCTCGGCCCGCGGCACCAGCCTCCCCACCAGGTACTGTGCGGCCGCAATGCCTCGGGCATTGGCGCCACTCCATCACCATGGCGGCCTCCAACCGATTGACCGTGGACGCGGCCAATCCGTCCTGGTGACGCCCCTTCCTGACTGACAGGAGAGGAGACCAATCTGCGTGGCGGCGACTGACAGCAATCTGCGCATGCGTGTTTTTTAACGATTTTTAAACCTTAATAACGTTTATGATATACCATAGATTGGAACAAAACTTTTGCACTCGCAGCACAGGAGAAAGCTGGCAAAAAATGGTAGCGCTATCGCGTACCGTTTTTGCGCAAATAGGAAAACCACGCAAACCGGAAGAGCACAAGATCAGAGTTTTAGTTATGTACTAGACCAAGTGGGACCCATTGGGTTCTGACCGGTGGGGTCACGCAGCGTCACAGGGGTGGGCTTGTCCCCAAACGCAATATTCCACCACTCACCCATAGGTCCCAATACTCATCACTCCCTAGAGAGGGAGGGGTGGTAGAGAGGAAGGGGGGGGGTAAAGTGGGAGGTGCAGCAGAGAGGGAGGGTGGGTAGAGAGGGAGGGGGAGGGGGTAGAGAGGGAGAGGGAGGGGGTAAAGAGGGTGGGAGAGGTGGTAGAGGGGGAGGTGAAGGGGTTAGAGAGGGAGAGGGAGGGCAGTAGAGATGGAGTGTAGAGGGAGTAGGCAGAGAGGGAGGGGGGTAGAGACCCTATTCCATCTCCTTCCTCCTCATTTCCCTCATCCTCCTCCCCTCACTCCCATTCCCAACCCCAGGGTCTACCCAGTTCATAGAGCAGTGTCAGGGCATGGACAGCTTGAGAGCCCATTGTGATTGGTGCACTGTGAGAGGCAGCCAGCTTGAGAGGCCATTGTTACCATTGGCAACGGTCATTGTGGCAGTTGGCAGCCAGCTTGAGAGCCCATTGTTACCATTGGCAACGTCCCATTGTGATGTCATTATGGCAGTCGGCAGGTAGCTTGAGAGCCCATTGCGATTGGTGCACTGTGAGAGGCATTGTGACATCATCACTGGACGCTCTCTGAGAAAGCGGTTTTGGCCATTTTTGAAACTTTGAATCATGAATAACTTCGGAAATATAGGTCAGAATGCGACGGGAAGATGTTTATCGCTTCGACGGGAAAAATGTGATTGGAATATGTGAAAATGGGATGGCTGTGGCCCAGCATTTGGAAGTAGATAGGAAAAAGCAGAGCAGAGTGACACATTGCCGGCACAAACAAAGAGAGAGAGAGAGAGAGAGAGAGACAGACAGACAGATAGATAGATAGATAGATAGATAGATAGATGGATGGATGGATGAATGGATGGATGGATGGATGGATGGATGGTTGGATGGATGGATGGATGGATGGATATTGCTAATATCGGGGCAGTCTTTGTATGTTTTACATGCAGAACATTGATTACACAATGTGACATTTGACATGATAGAAACATAGAGAAATAGAAAAATAGGTGCAGGAGTAGGCCTTCTCTTGAAAACATCCAGTGAATTGCCCCCCACTGCATTCTGTGGCAGTGTTGCCCTTCATTAGTTGATTCTAGTCTTCATGAAGGGAGGCCATTGACTTCTCTCCGATTGTGGACACTTCCTTTCACACATTGAGAATGCTGGCCTCCTCGCCGTCAACATCTCTCTCGCTCCTATCCTCCCTACCAACTCCACTAATCCACGGCCCTGGTCACTGCTTCTGACAAATATTCTTGTATCACTCCTACTTCATCTCACAATGGCACAGCATGCAGATCTTTAGGTTGAATCCTGGGATCAGTCTAAAAAGGTGTATATTTCTTGTCCATGAAGTCTTCTCTGTTCTGCTTCCCAACTAAGGATCAAAGTAGAAGTGTTCTGAAACTTCTTTGGCAAAAGCACGCCAGATTGGCCTTTCACTATACATATATTTGCACCAAGGTTATGAACTCTGATCAAAGGGCATCCTTCCTTATCTCAATAAGATCTAATTTTCAAAATCTTTTTGTGATGTCTAAATATTGTTCCAATCTAGAATGATTGTCCAATATTAGTTAATAAACATTAAGGTAATATCCAATGTTTGAAAACCATCCATAAGTGGGGAATTTAGAACAAATTTGTTATTCTTTTAAAGGACTGGCAGTTACAATGGCTAAAATGTGGAAGAAATTAAGATTTTGTACACTCCATTTGCAAAACATGGATTACACAATTCGGTATTGCCCAAGAAAAGCATAGTCTCTGGAATATCACTAGATGCCATTTCAGTAAAAGAAGCCTGTTTCAAGGCAAAATGGGCCCTGACTTTTCTTAGGTGGACGCTTTTCACGTAGCAGCTGGTGTAACTGGCACCATTCTACCTTTTACCAAAGTTGTACTGAAGATAAAGCACTGGATGTGACAAGTTAAAAAGCCACTCATTCAATGTGAAGGTGTAATTAATCACAATGTGTCAGCCTATTCATAACCTGGTTAACATCTGTGCAACATCACGCAAATGAATGCAAGATGTAATTCATTCAACCCACCCAAACCCAGTGTAAGGAAAGCTGAGCTGAGGAACCAATGCTAATATTTTTTATTTAATCCTTGGTGCGCTTAAAGCCGTTCTACTCTCCCTTTCTCTCTGAAAGGCAGGTTCGCAAGAGGCCATAACATTGACATTGAAATTGGAGTTAGATATAGGTCTTCGGGCTAACGGAACCATGGGATATGGAGAGAAAGCAGGAACGGGGTACTGATTTTGGATGATCAGCCATGATCATATTGAATGGCGGTGCTGGCTCGAAGGACCAAATGGCCTACTCCTGCACCTATTTTTTTGTTTCTATGTTTCTATATTTCCAACATGATGATAGTTTCATCTAATGTGCCCATTCTCAGAGAGTGCTTTGATTTTAATTCCTGTTGAGTTCTAACCACTATCCATGACTTCAGTGGAAACTCTGAATCATGCAAAGGGAAGAAAGCAAAGAACTAGCAGGTCTACTGTACATTTCCTGACTGTGTGCCATCCCAAAGCATGATGCAGCCAATGTTTTAAAGTAGAGTCACTGTTGTAACATAGGAACCAAGGCAGGCTATTTATACACAGCAAGCACCTACCTTCAGAAGAATGAAGAGAATATGTTTTTCAGTGATGTTGTTTGGGAATTAGTGATTGACCAGGACACCAGGGAAAAGGCCCTAGGTCTTCTTCAAATTATGAATTCTTGCATCCCCCTGAAAAGGGAGATCATCTGGAGCAATGATGGCAAACAACTTGCAGCTCATCCTTCCAGCAAATGACTGAAGAATCAATCCATGGTCTGATCTGTAGTGTTCAAGGTGGGTTTTGAATAATTAAATATTGCCATTTAATTGCCATTTAATATTGACATTGAGGCAGTGAACCCTTATAGCAGCTAAACACTTACACTGTTACTATTGTACATTCACACCATTTTTTTAAAGACAAAGCATATGCATTTGACCATCTCAATGAGATCTCCTTCCTGACCTTAAATGAAATATGCCGCCGATAAGCTTGAATTTCTCTTCTTAAATTCACAAGTGAATGTTGCAGAATTGGGCCATTCGGCCCATCAAGTCTACCCATTACCTGTACTAATCAAGAATCTATCTATCTCTGCCTTAAAATTCTCTTGAGCTTTAATGCTGAACACTGTGGACTTTAGATACGTACCTCACTTAAAATATTCTAGATTTGATTGTGAGCACTGATCTTGAGTGAGTTGAAAAGGTTAATATTTCTTCATGACCCTAATGCCTCTAAATGCCCTCAAACAGCCATTTTGCAGTTCCCAGGTGCCAGATGGATGGCTTCTTAAAACAACATGTTCAAATTTTGATCTTTAACATTTATAATCCAATACATAACCAATCAATCCTTATATCTTTCTAATTGGTGAATTACAGCATGGTTTGTAAGGTTTGTACTTCAGTTAGAGGGGACTCTAACACAGTTAAGTTAGTCAATTTTTTGGGTTAACTTAAATCTCATGAGACTTACAACAAAGAATGGGAGGCTGCCTGCTTGGAGAAGTAAGGGGGATGGGAGTTAGCCAGCTTGGGGGAGTTAAGGATAATGAGAGGTGGTAGGCAGCTTGGGAGATAAGAGGAATGGGGATGGAATTATCTGCCTCAGAAGTCAGTGGAGGCCGATTCTCTGGGTGCTTTCAAGGGAGAGTTAGATAGAGCTCTTATAGAAAGCAGAGTCAAGGGATATGTGCAGAAGGCAGGAACGGGGTACTGATTGTGGATGATCAGCCATGATCACAGTGAATGGCGGGTGCTGGCTCGAAGGGCCGAATGGCTTACTCCTGCACCTATTTTCTATTGTCTAAAGCATTATAAGCAATCAAGGCTGTTGTGCATCATTCTGTGTTAAGTCTTCAGTCGGTGCTCATATTTTGCACATTTTGCCTGCAAATGTTACTGTTCAAACAGTTAAGGCTGCTGCTGAGCAGAGTTTATGCTGTCAGTATTATCATGTAAATGGATAATTTAGCAAATCCTCAGAGGCTGTCATTTCTATGTAATGGTTCTTTGTG
Source organism: Malacoraja senta (assembly GCA_038087875.1). Lineage (NCBI taxonomy): Eukaryota > Metazoa > Chordata > Chondrichthyes > Rajiformes > Rajidae > Malacoraja > Malacoraja senta. Next base: position 116,045,253 of record CM075978.1, on the reverse strand, counting down.
GTGAAGAAAGGCCAACAGTACAGTCAATTACTATCAATTTGCCTCTGGTTTATTAAGGAACTACATACAAGGCACAAGGAAGTTAAACTGAGCAGAGGCTTCATGAAGTAAAATAAAAGGGGTAAAACTGGTTGAAGATGCGTCACATCTACAGTATCAGCCTTGGAGCAGAGAAATGACAACTTGACGTTTCAGATGCAGATTAAGGATGAAATTCCTCTTACAAATTAACCTACAAACACAGTCCGTTGGAGTGTGGGATGAAACTGAAGCACCCAGAGAAAACCTATGCGATCACAGGGAGAATGTTCAAACTCCGTGCAGGGAGCACATGTAGTCTGGATCGAACCCATGTCTCTGGCACTGTGTGGCAGCAGCTCTACTATTGCATCACTGTGCTGTCTAATTAGTCATAGAGCCACAGCATGAAAACAGGCCTTTCGGCCCAATTTTTCCACGCTGACCAACATGCCCCATCTACACTAGTCCTACCTGCCTGCGTATGGCCCATATCCCTCTAAACCTCTCCTATCCATTTACCTTCCCAAATGTTTTTTAACATTGTGAAAGTACCTGCCTCAACTACCTCCTCTGGCAACTCACTCCATATATTTACCACACTTTGTGTAAAAAGGGTGCCCCTCAGGCCCCCAATAAACCTTTTCTTCCTCACCTTAAACCAATGTCCTCTGGTTTTTGATTCCCCTACTCTGGATAAAAGAATCTGTGAATTTACCCTATCTATTCCTCTCATGATCTTGTACACCTCTCCAAGGAACAATGTCATAGCCTGTTCAGCCTCTCCCAATAGCTCAGGCCCTCAAATCCTAACAATATCCTTGTAAATCTTCTCGGCATCCTTTCCAGCTTAACAACATCTTTCCAATAACAGGATGACCAAAACTGAATACAATGCTTAAAATGTGGCCTCATCAATATCTTGTACAACCATAACATGGCCTACCAACTTCTATACTCAATACACTGACTGATGAAAGCCAATGTACTGAAAGACTTCTTGACCAACCCATCTACATAGTCACTATCAAGGAGCTATGTACCTGGATTCCTAGATCCCTCATTTCTACAACACTCCCCAGAGCCCTAGCATTCCTCGGCACACCTGCCCAACTGATCAATATCCTGCTGCGATTTTTGACAACCATCTTCACTATTTACCATGCCACCTACTTTAGTGTCATCTGCAAACTTACTAATCATGCTTTGTACGTTCTCATCCAAATCATTTATATAGATGACAAACAGCAATGGGCCCTGTACTGTACCCTGTGGACGACAGTACAGGGCCCATGTGGACGACAGATGGCGCAATGGGCTAAGTGTTCGGCTGGCAACCGGAAGGTAGCCGGTTCGAATCCCGCTTGGAGTGCATACTGTCGTTGTGTCCTTGGGCAAGACACTTTACCCACCTTTGCCTGCGTGTGAATGTATGTGAATGTATGTGAATGTGTGTGAATGTGTGTGAGTGATTGGTGGTGGTCGGAGGGGCCTTAGGCGCAGATTAGCAGCCACGCTTCCGTCAGTCTGCCCCAGGGCAGCTGTGGCTACAGAAGTAGCTCACCACCACCGAGTGTGACTGAGGAGTGAATGAATAATGCGATGTAAAGCGCCTTGAGTATTAGAAAGGCGCTATATAAATCCCATCCATTATTATTATTATTACCCTGCGGCACAGGCCTCCAGTCTGAAAAACACCTTTCCACCATCTCTCTTCCATGAAGCCAGTTCTCTATCCAGTCGGTTATCTCTCCTTGGATCCCTTATGATCTAACCTTCCAGAGCAGCCTACCATGCGGAATCATCCTCAATTTTCTGGATGATTGAATATTTTTTCTGATTATTACCCAATCACACCTTTATTTCTCTTTTGTTTCACATGTTACACAGCAGTATGAACATTGTTTTCAGTAAATCCTATTTTCTATGTTTCTATAGATAGAGCTCTAGGGGCTAGTGGAGTCAAGGGATATGGGGAGAAGGCAGGCACGGGTTATTGATAGGGGACGATCAGCCATGATCACAATGAATGGCGGTGCTGGCTCGAAGGGCCGAATGGCCTCCTCCTGCACCTATTTTCTATGTTTCTATGTTTAAATACAGTTAGTTTAATGAGAATAGGAAATGTACAAACTTTCTGAACCAAGGCTGCAACCCTATCCATTTTACTGATCCTGACCAATACATTGTTCGGACAGGTTGGACGGATATGGATCAAACACGGGCAGGTGGGTCGAGTGTAGCTGAGACATTATTGTGGGCAAGATGGGCTGAATGGCCTGTTTCCACACTATATCACTCTATGACCCCTGGTGTTTCAGATCTTAACCTAGACTGCAGATGCAAACCAGACCCCTCGATGTGGCTGCACATTCTGGACCCTTGCCTCATATTCCAGCCTAGAGACACAAGTCATCGAGATGCTGGAATCCGAAGTAAAAACTGCTGGTGAAACTCAGTGGGTCGAGCAGCATCTGTGGAGGCAAAAAGAAGGTATACAAGTAGAAAGCTGAAAGCTTGGTCAGAGAGGTCATTACATCAGCTTGCGGTATCCCATTTCTTATCAGAAGCACAACATCATTGACATCTGTCAAACCCAAGTGTGATCTCTTCCTGTCTCAAAATGGATGAAAGATACAATCGATGGCACGTGACATATACTGTACACAGCATTGGTATCAAAAGAAATGTTCATTGTATAAATGTATTCGATAACAATATGGTTAATTTGGAGTGCTGATCACCAAATTATTCAGTCCAGTACCATACACAGGAAAAGGCACTGTAATGCTAGTATTGAGAGGATAATCTGCCATTCAACGATCCTCTCTTATGACTCAGCACGACACATCTGGATGAATTGTGCATTTCTCATGTAACGATAGTTTAAGCCTCTAATGAGATCCCTGTAGAAATACGGCCATTGGGATCAATAAGATCCATGCCATCACTTGTAGACCAAACGAAAGCTCAAGGCTTAATTCTCTGGATACATTAGTTAGAACCATCCATGGAGAGACTCAAACAGTATTGTGGCTTTCTGTGTAGAACTGCAGATGTTGGTTTACACCGAAGATACAGTAGACACAAAAAGCTGGAGTAACACAGTGTGTCAGGCAGCGTCTCTAGACAAAAGGATTAGGTGATGTTTCGGGCTTGCTGTGTTCTACATAATATAGGAAAGGCATCAGGAAACTGACAGTGATTAAAGACTTAGGGGAGAAGTGGGTCTTCATTTCTCAGGGAATGAAGAGAGTCCGCAGGAAAGTGGATGGTGTAAAAAATAGTTTTGGCAACCGGCCGGGATTATGAGAAGTGCGAATGCTTCATATTTTTAAACAATGGCATTGAAAAATAGCAGCCCATCTCATGCAAACGAGATGGGGGGGGGAACTTTTTTTTCAATCTCTTACCTTGCCGGAGATGCGACTGTTTTCCGGATCGTATCTCTGGTCGCTCTGCGGTCTAACATCATGGAGCTGGCAGCCTTGCTCGAGACTGACTTTGAGCCCCACCGCGGGGCCGTGGACTTACCATCGGAGCCTGCGATCACTTTCTTGGGATCGACGCTCCAACTCCGGTCTGCGGATTTCACCATCGAGGAGCTCGCAGTCTCAGGTAGAGACCGATGTCGGGAAGCTCCAAAGTCATAGAAGGTTCGACCAGCGCCGACCCGGGGTCCGATCGCCCGGCGCGGGGAGCTGAGATCCCCCCGATGCGGGAGCTTAATCGCCCCGACATGGAGGGCCCGACCGCCGGCAACAGGAACCAAGATTGTCCCGTCAACGGAAGTCTCGAGGCCCCCGACCGCGGGAGAACAAAGAAGGGAAGAGATTGAACTTTTTTTTTGCCTCCCATCACAGTGAGGAATGTGGAGGAGTCACTGTGGTGGATGTTTATGTTAAAATGTATTTTGTGTGTCTTGTTGCTCTTTATTGGTATGACTGTATGGCAAATCAAATTCCTCGTATGTTGCAAGACATACTTGGCTAATAAAGTATGATTATGATTATCCAGTGTTGTCCAACGTGGCCTGCAGCAAAGCTATCTAGAGGCATGTCCAAGCCCTTCCCTCTGCTGATGTGGCCCAAGGCTGTTGCTGTTTCAGCTACTCTTGAAGGAAAGTGATATTCCCACTAACTGGTTAAATTAAACACTACCAGAAAGGAATCTCTTCCCCTACCAGTACTTTTTGCAAGTGCTAAGTTGCGAAAACCATGCTGTGAATACATGTTAATTAATTTCCTGAACGTTGTCAATGCAATAAGGCTACATATTCATCATCGTGTGTCATATCATAAAGGGTTAAGTTATATCATGCTGAAAGGACTTAATTTGCAGATTTATTCATTTTAAGAATCTTTCTAATAGTGTAAATGAGAATGTGTAAAGTGTAGAGGGAGGAACTGCAGATGCTGGTTAAAACCGAAAGACACAAAAAGCTGGAGTAACTCAACGGGTAAGGCAGCATCACTGGAGAAAAGGAACGGGTGACGTTTCGTGTCGAGACCCTTCTTTAGGCAAGGCAAGGCAAGGCAAGGCAAGGCAAGTTTATTTGTATAGCACCTTTCAACCACAAGGTAATTCAAAGTGCTTTACATAAAACATTTAAAGCATTTGAAAGAAACACATATAAAATGACATTTAGATATAAAATGATTATTAGATTATTCAGCTAAAATAATTACAAAATTAAAAGCAATCAAATAAAATATTTAAAATAGAATAAAACCCGGAATAGAAGTTACAGTGCAGTATAGGTAATTAATAAATTGTATTGTTTACTGAAAGGCAGCGGCAAACAGAAAAGTCTTCAGTCTAGATTTAAAAGAGCTGAGAGTTGCAGCAGACCTGCAGTTTACTGGGAGTTTGTTCCATATATGTGGTCCATAAAAACTAAATGCTGCCTCTCCATGTTTAGTTCTGACTCTGGGGACACAGAGCAGACCTGTCCCAGACGATCTGAGAGGTCTGGGTGGTTCGTAGCTAAGCAGAAGATCAGAAATGTATTTTGGCCCTAAACCATTCAGTGCTTTGTAAACCAACAGTAGTATTTTGAAATCAATTCTTTGACAGACAGGAAGCCAGTGTAAAGAAGGGTCTCGACACAAAACTTCACTATTCCTTTTCTCCAGAGAGACTGTCTATCCTGCTGAGGTACTCCAGCTTTTTGTGTATGGGTGCAACATATCGTGTTCTTTCCTCTGCCCGCACATATAGGATGTCAGCCTAAGTGCTATAAAACCTATAGAAACATAGAAACACAGAAACATAGAAAATAGGTGCAGGTGTAGGCCATTCGGCCCTTCGAGCCAGCACCGTCATTCAATATGATCATGGCTGATCATCCAAAATCAGTTCCCCGTTCTTGCTTTTTCTCCATATCCCTTGATTCCATTAGCTCTTAGAGCTAAATCCTCCACCGGGTGGTGGCAGCAATGGCTGCCTTGTCAACAGTCTGTCTGTCCTTTCCTTCTTTGTGTTTTAATTGTATGTATTAAATGTAGGTTTTTTAAGTGTTCTTTCGCTTGTTTTATTTGGGGGGTGGAGGGGTTGGGGGAAACTGTTTCTAATCTCTTACTTGTATCGCCGTCCGCACTGCGGCCTAAAATCGAGGAGTCGGAGGCCTTTGCTGGAGACCGATTTTGAGAGCTCCACCGTGGTCGCCTGCGGACATATCATCGAGGAGCTTGCGATCCCTTTGCCAGGGGTCGACTTCGACTTCTAACTTTGGTTGCTTGCGGACTTAACATCACGGAGCCCACGGTCTCTAGTCAGAGACCGACTTCGGGAACTCCAAGCCGCGGGAGTTTCGATCGCCCCAACGCGGGGGCTTCGACCGCCGGCTGAGGGAGCTTTGATCCCCAATGGATGGTTCGACTGCCCCGACCGCGGGAGAATAAAGAGGAAGAAGATTGGACTTTTTTGCCTTCCATCACAGTGAGGAATGTGGGGAAAATGCTGTGGTGGATGTTTATGTTAACTCTTACGTAGTTGTGTGTCTTGTTGCTTTTTTTTCCGTCTGCGCTGTATGGTAATTCGCATATCACTGTACCTTAATTGGTACATGTGCCAATCAAAGACCTTTGAAAGCTTTGAAACCTTAACTCTCTCTTGAAAACATCCAATGAATTGGCCTCCACTGTCTTCAGTGACAGAGAATTCCACAGATTCACAACTCTCAGGGTGAAAAGGTTTTTCCTCATCTCAGTCATACCCCTTATCCTTAAACTGTGACCCCTGGTTCTGGACTACACTAACATGAGGAACGTTTTTCCTGCATCTAGCCTGTCCAATCCCTTAAGAATTGTATATGTTTTATAAGATCTCCTCTCATCCTTCTAACTTCCAGTGAATACAAGCCCAGTCGAATACAAGCCCAGGGTCATGTACAACTGCAGTAGGACCTCCTTGCTCCTAAACTCAAATTCTCTCGCAATGAAGGCCAACAGGCCATCAGCTTTCTTCGCTATCTGCTGTACCTGCATGCTTACTTTCGTTGACTGATGTACAAGGACAACCATGTCTCGTTGCTCCTCCCCTTTTCCTAATCTGACACCATTCAGATAATAATCTGCCTTCATGTTCTTGCCACCAAAGTGGATAACCTCACATTTATCCACATTATACTGCATCTGCCATGTATCTGCCTACTCAACCAACCTATCCAAGTCACCCTGCAGCCTCATAGCATCCTCCTCACAAAGCTAGGTCGGAGCAGGAGCAGGTAGCTTTGTGTCATCCACAAATTTGGAGATGTTTCATTTAATTCCCTCATCTAAATTGTTTTTTTTAATAATATTTTAATTTTTTTATTAGAAGTAAGTACAGTAATGTGGCACCAAGGTGCCTAATATATATTGGCAGGTTACATTTTATGTACAGCTTCGTATTTTTAAAAAAAATAATAAAAGAGAGAAAGAGAGAATAGGTAATAAAAAATAGAAAAAAGTGTGATGTGTTGGAATGTGAAAAGGAAAAGGGGGGAAAGAGGGAAAGTTTTTTTTTAAAAAGGGAGAGAGAAAGAGAAAGAGTAGAGAGTAGGAGATTATAGGAGATAGTTATTTATATTCTTGACCATCCTTCACCCAGTCCTGAAACAGTTGGTTTCTACGATTTTGTTGCACCATATGCTTCCAAGAAGTCGATAAATGGAGACCAACTCGTTAAGAATTGGTCTGGTTTGTCTGTTAGGAGGAATCGCATTTCTTCAAGATGTGCGGTGTCCAACATGTTTGAAATCCACATATTAAGCGTTGGTATGGGTGTATTTTTCCAAAATGTATGTATAAGTTCTTTTGCCGTTATTAACCCATAATTTAAAAATGAATTTTGAAATGTGTTCAATTTGTTCCCATCTTCCGTTACTCCAAGTATAATCATTTCAGTGTTATGCTCCATTTTTATCTTGAATAATTTTGTAAATATTTCAAAAATATCGCTGCAGAATTTATGAAGTTTTATGCAGGAAACAAAAGAGTGTGTTATAGTGGCATTTTGAGAGAAACATTTATCACAAATGGGAGAAGTATTTGGATAGAATTTATTCAGTCTAGTTTTTGAATAATTTAATCTATGTAGAATTTTTAATTGAATTAAGTTATGTCTTACAGTAATCGAACATTTGTGTATATATACTTTTCCCATGTTTCCCTCATCTAAATTGTTAATATATGTTGTAAATAACTGGGGTCCCAGCACTAAGCCTTGCGGCACCCCACTAATCACTGCCTGCCATTCTGAAAAGGACCCGTTAATTCCTATTCTTTGCTTCTGGTCTGACAACCAGTTCTCTATCCATGTTAATACCCTACCCCCAATACCATGTGCTCTAATTTTGCACACTAATCTCTTGTGTGGGACCTTGTCAAAGGCTTTTTGAAAGTCCAGATACACCACATCCACTGGCTCTCCCTCATCCATTCTACTAACACTTACCTCTACTACAGCCGCTTACCTCGGTGTAAAACTGGACAGGTCACTTACATTTCGTCAGCACCTGGCTGGTCTCCGCGACAAGGTCATGGCATGTAGCGGCCTCATTCGACGCCTGGCAGGAACAAGTTGGGGAGCCAACCCATTAACTCTTCGCACCTCTGCCTTAGCTCTTGTGTATGCTCCAGCTGAGTACTGTGCACCTGTATGGAGTAGAAGCAGACATACTAGCCTGGTAGACACGAGCTTGAACAGCACCTTGCGAACCATCACCGGGTGCCTTCAACCTACTCCATTCGAGCAGCTCCCTATACTTGCAGCTGTCCAGGGCCTGACCTCCTCAGAGGAGCATGGGTGAAGCTCAACAGACTTCGTACTGGAGTTGGGCGTTTCAATGCCAGCATGTGGAGATGGGGACTCCGCCAGAGCCCAGCCTGTGAATTCGGAGCAGAACAACAGACAGCCAACCATGTCGTCTCTGAGAGCCTGCTCTACCACCCACCAAATGGAGCTCAGGGCCTGGCAGACATTGACGCAGAGACAACAACCTGGCTGCTCAACACACGGCTTGAGATCTAACTATTCCTTTGGTTTATTTATGTTTCACTCGCAAGAAGAAGATCCATTCTACTTGTTTCATCCTAAAAAAATTCCAGATGATTAGTCAAGCATGATTTCCCCATCATAAATCCATGCTGACTTTGACCGATCCTGTTAGTGCTTTCCAAATGCGCTGCTATAACATCTTTGACAATCGACTCAAGCATCTTCCCCACTACCGATCTATAATTACTACTGGTCTATAATTCCCCATTTTCTCTCTCCTTTCTTAAAAAGTGGGGTTACAATGACTACCCTCCAGTCCACAGGAACTGATCCAGAGTTGAGAGAACATTGGAAAATGATCACCAATGCATCCATGATTTCTAGGGCCACCTCCTTGAGTAGTCTGAGATGCATGGGGATTTATCTGCCTTCAGTCCCAACAGTTTACTAACACAATTTCCAGACTAATCTGGATTCCCTTCAGTTCCTCCCTCCCACTAGATCCTCGGTCCCCTAGTATTTCTGGGAGATTGTTTGTGTCTGCCTTCGTGAAGACAGAACCAAAGTACTCATTTAACTGGTCTGCCATTTCCTTGTCTCCCATTATAAATCCACCTGTTTCTGACTGTAAGGGACCTACATTTGTCTTCACTAATCTTTTCCTCCACATATTTAAAGAAGCTTTTAGAGTCAGTTTTTATATTCCCGGTAAGCTTTCTTCCATGCTCTATTTTCCCCCTCTTAATGAACCCCTTTGTCCTCCTCTGTTGAATTCTAAATTTTCCCCAGTCCTCCAGTTTGCTGCCTCCTCTGGCCAATTTCTTGTATTTAACACTCTTAATTTCCCTCGTTAGCCACGGTTGAGCCTCCTTCCCCATTTTATTTTTTCGCCAGACAGGGATGAACAAATTTTGAAGTTCATCCATGCGATCCTTAAATATTTGCCATTGTATGTCCACCATCAACCCTTTAAGTACCATTTACCAGTCTATCCTAGCCAATTCCCGTCTCATACTGTTAAAGTCTCCTTTCTTTAAGTTCTGGACCCTAGTCTCTGAATTAACCATGTCACTCTCTATCTTATTGCAGAATTCCACCATATTATGGTCACTGTTGCCCAAGGGGCTTTGCACAAGATTGCTAAAGGGGCTGTCCCACTTGGGGTACCTAATTGGCGAGTTTAGAAGGGTTGAAAAAAATGACATGTTGAAGACCTCCTTCGACTCCGAAGAAGACCTCCTTCGACCTCCTTCGACCATGTTGAAGACTAGCTTTGACTACCTACGACTAGCTACGACTAACTTTGGGAAAATTGGACACCGAATAGTGGAAAGTGAAGAAGACCTCCTTCATAGAAACATAGAAACATAGAAAATAGGTGCAGGAGTAGGCCATTCGGCCCTTCGAGCCTGCACCGCCATTTGATATGATCATGGCTGATCATCCAACTCAGTATCCCATCCCTGCCTTCTCTCCATACCCCCTGATCCCTTCAGCCACAAGGGCCACATCTAACCCCCTCTTAAATATAGCCAATGAACTGGCCTCAACTACCTTCTGTGGCAGAGAATTCCACAGATTCACCACTCTCTGTGTAAAAAATGATTTCCTCATCTCGGTCCTAAAAGTCTTCCCTCTTATCCTTAAACTGTGACCCCTAGTTCTGGACTTCCCCAACATCGGGAATAATCTTCCTGCATCTAGCCTGTCCAACCCCTTAAGAATTTTGTAAGTTTCTATAAGATCCCCCCTCAGTCTTCTGAATTCCAACATGTACAAGCCAAGTCTATCCAGTCTTTCCTCATATGAAAGTCTTGCCATCCCAGGAATCAGTCTGGTGAACCTTCTCTGTACTCCCTCTATGGCAAGAATGTCTTTCCTCAGATTAGGTGTCTTTCCTCAGAGTAGGTCTCCTCGATCTCCTTCGACCTCCCTTTGACCTCCCTTCGACCTCCCTTCGACTATGATGAAGACCAACGACAACTACCTTCGACTACCCTCGATTACCGACGACTAACATGCTGACCTACTATGACCTACTATGACCTACTACGAGTAAACCTACGAGTAAAAAAAGTATCAATTTTTTCCATGGCGACCTTTTTTTACTCACTGGCATTTTTTAACATATTGAAAAAAACGCCACGACCCAGCTGAGGCCTCGAGTATGTGAAGACCACTTTCGAGCATGAAGGAGAGGTACGAAGACCTCCTACGACCTCGTGTCGACTATGCTGTGAGTATGAGTCGAGGGCAAACTCGCCAGAACTCGCGGATTAGGTCTCCCAAGTGGGACAGGCTCTTAACTAATCCTTCTTCATAACTAATCCATAATACTCAGTCTAGGATGGCCTGCCCTCTAATTGGTTCCTCTACATATTGGCTTAGAAAACCATCCCGTATACATTCCAGGAAATCCTCCTCCACAGCGTTGTTACCATTTTGGTTGGCCCAATCTATATGTAGATTAAAGTCATGATAACTGCTGTACCTTTGCTACATTGCCACATCCCTAATTTCCTGTCTGATGCTATCCCCAACTTCCCTACTGCTGTTTGGTGGTCTGTACACAACTCCAACAAGCGTTTTCTGCCTTTGGCTATTTCACAGTTCTACCCAAACAAATGCTCACTACCCAGATATAATTGCCACTGACTCAAGATGATTTCTGGGCCTATATCTTCAGCAGGCTACGTTAAAAGACAGTCTCGGAAGAATTTTTGGTTATTAGCTCATCTTCATAAAAAGCAATCATTACCAAAAAACCAGGCATGTTGGTCAGCTCAGTATTTGCTGCTTCTTATACTGATGTCTCTCTTCACCCGGGCACATTTTTGGGAGGGACATTGAATTCTACACATACTGAGGAACCTGCCACAAGGGGGCAAAATGTGACCATCTTCGTCTGTTCCTGCACACACTGCACTACATCTGGGATCCACTTTGCATTTCTCCTCAGTCCCAGCCAAGAGTAGTCTCACTCCTTAAGACTTCTCTTGTTGATACCTAGTTTGCTGTTCAGATATTTTAAATATCTGTCAGGGTAGTCGATGAAGCACTGCGAGATGAATCACTCTGCAAAATAATTTTCCATTTCTGAATTGTCCATTAAACTCACGCTGTCAGAGTCTCTTTCCCAGGACAGAGGATTCTAGAACTAGAGGACACAGATTAAAGGGGAGAGGGGACAAATGTTAAAAGAAATCGAAGAGGTAAATCTTTCACACAGAATGTGTTGGTTATTTGGATTTTGCAGCCGGTAGAGGCAGATACAGTTACAAAGTTTAAAATACATTTTAACATATATTAGAGAGGATAGGAATAGAGAGATTAGTTTAGTGTCGGGAGGGAAGTCACCCATTGCAGATTACCCAACTTCTGCCTTGCTCTTGAAGCCATAATATTTATGGAAATGATCCAATGTGATCCTCAGGATGATTATGGTAAGGTTTCACAGCAATGATAATATCAGGGTTAGTAATTAGACTCTCTCTTATTGGAGATGGTCAATGCCTGGCACATTTGCAGTGTGTTACCTGGCGCTTATCAGCCTCTGCATGAATGTTGTCAGGGTTTGGCAGCACAGATTGGGCTTGTTTGCTGAGTTGCAAATGGAATTGAACCTGTGCAAATATTAGGCAATAACCCCATTATTCTGTTTCGATAGGTTTACCTCTCATTTGTTTAAATTCTAAAGATTTTAGAATCAACCAGCTCATCTAGTCCTCATATGTAATCCTTTCATCCCTGGAATTAACCCAGTGTACCTTCAAAGAACAGCCTCCAAGGCAGCCTCCGAGATGGATTCTTAGAGCAGCTTGTAATGGAGCCGACCAGAGAAAAGGCAATTCTGGATTTAGTGTTGTCCAATGAACCAGATATTATAAGACAACTCGAGGTAAAGGAACTGCTTGGAGGTAGTGATCATAATATGATTAGTTTTAATCTGCAATTTGAGAAGGAGAACGTTAAATCGGAAGTGTCAGTGATGCAGTTGAACAGAGGGGACTATGAAGGCATGAGGGAGGAGCTGGCCAAGGTAGACTGGAAAGGGATCCCAGCAGGAATGATGGTGGAACAGAAATGGCAGGAATTTCTGGGCATAATCTGGAAGATGCAGGATCATTTCAATCCAAAAAGGAAGAAAGGTTCTAAGGGGAGTAAGAGGCAAGAGAAGTTAGGGATAGAATAAAACAAAAAGAAAAGATGTATAACACAGCAAAGAGTAGCCGGAAGCCAGAGGATTGGGAAACTTTCATAGGACAACAGAAGGAAACAAAACGGGCAATACGGGCTGAAAAGATGAAGTACGAAGGGAAGCTGACCAGGAATATAAAGAAGGACAGTAAAAGATTCTTTAGATATGTTAAGGGAAAAAGAGTAGCAAAGTCAATTGTGGGTCCCTTGAAGGGAGACACGGGTGAAATTATTATGGGCAACAAGGAAATGGCAGAAGAGTTGAATGGGTACTGCGGATCTGTCTTCACTAAGGAAGACACAAACAATCTCCCAGATGTACTGGAGGACAGAGGATCTAAAGGGGTAGAGGAACTGAAAATGTTTTTCATTAGGCGAGAAATAGTTTTGGGTAGGCTAATGGGACTGAAGGATGATAAATCCCCTGGACCTGATGGTCTGCATCCCAGGGTTCTCAGGGAGGTGGCTCTAGAAATAGTGGACGCTTTGGTGATCATTTTCCAATGTTCAATAGATTCAGGATCAGTTCCTGTGGATTGGAGGATAGCTAATGTTATCCCACTTTTCAAGAAAGGAGCGAGAGAGAAAAAGGGGAATTACAGACCAGTTATCCTGACTTCGGTGGTGGGAAAGATGCTGGAGTCAATTATTAAAGAGGTAATTATGGGGCATTTGGAGAGCAGTAAAAGGATTTGTCCAAGTCAACATGGATTTATGAAAGGGAAATCATGCTTGACTAATCTTCTGGAATTTTTTGAGGATGTGACAAGTAAAATGGATGAAGGGGTGCCAGTGGATATAGTGTATCTAGACTTTCAGAAAGCCTTTGATAAGGTCCCGCACGGGAGACTGGTGACTAAAATTAGAGCACATGGTATTGGGGGTAGGGTATTGACATGGATAGAAAATTGGTTGGCAGACCGGAAGCAAAGAGTAGGAGTGAACGGGTCATTTTCAGAATGGCAGGCATGTGGAGTGCTGCAAGGTTCGGTGTTGGGGCCACAACTGTTTACCATATATATTAATGATTTGGAAGATGGAATTAGGAGCAACACTAGCAAGTTTGCGGATGACACAAAGCTGGGTGGCAGTGTGAACTGTGAAGAGGATGTTAGGAGGTTGCAGGGTGACCTGGACAGGTTGAGTGAGTGGGCAGATGCGTGGCAGATGCAGTATAATATAGATAAATGTGAGGTTATCCACTTTGGCAGCAAAAACAAGGGGGCAGATTATTATCTCAATGGGATTAGGTTAGGTAAGGGGGAGGTGCAGCGAGACCTGGGCGTCCTTGAAAGTTGGCTTACAGGTACAGCAGGCAGTGAAGAAAGCTAATGGAATGTTGGCCTTCATAACAAGAGGATTTCAGTATAGGAGTAAAGAGGTTCTTCTGCAGTTGTATAGGGCGCTGGTTAGACCACATCTGGAGTATTGTGTACAATTTTGGTCTCCTAATTTGAGGAAGGACATCCTTGTGATTGAGGCAGTGCAGCGTAGGTTCACGAGATTGATCGCTGGGATGGTGGGACTGTCATATGAGGAAAGATTGAAAAGACTAGGCTTGTATTCACTGGAGTTTAGAAGGATGAGGGGGGATCTTATAGAAACATATAAAATTATAAAAGTACTGGACCAGCTAGATGCAGGAAAAATGTTCCCAATGTTGGGTGAGTCCAGAACCAGGGGCCACAGTCTTAGAATAAAGGGGAGGTCATTTAAGACTGAGGTGAGAAAAAACATTTTCACCCAGAGAGTTGTGAATTTATGGAATTCCCTGCCACAGAGGGCAGTGGAGGCCAAGTCACTGGATGGATTTAAGAGAGAGTTAGATAGAGTTCTAGGGGCTAGTAGAGTCAAGGGATATGGGGAGAAGGCAGGCACGGGTTATTGATAGGGGACGATCAGCCATGATAACAATGAATGGCGGTGCTGGCTCGAAGGGCCGAATGCACCTATTTTCTATGTTTCTATGTTTCTATGTTTCTAATCCCTTCCTAAATAAAACAACCAAAACCTGTATGCTGTGGTCTTACCAAAACCTTGAGCAGTTGTAGCAAGACTTCTCCACAGCTTCCCTGCTTTAAAAACCAACATTTTAACTTCAGCCTGAAGAAGGGTCTTGACCCGAAACGTCAGCTATTCCTTTTCTCCAGAGATGCTGTCTGACCCGCTGTGTTACTCCAGCTTTTTGTGTCTATTTTCAGTTTAAACCAGCATCCGCAGTTCCTTCCTACACATTTTGTTTACCTTCCTATTTTTCCAGTCCCACATGAATTAATGGTATTGTTTCTGCCTCAATAGCCTCATGGAATTTTTGCACGGAAGGCTATGCTCTTCCCAGAGAACCTGGAAATTCACTGCAAACGACTCTTCTGTTGCTTTTTTTTAGTTATAGGATTATACAGCATGTGTATAAGTCCATTGTTTTACTGAGTCTGGGCCAACCAACAAGCACCCTGTTAGATTAATCTCCCAAACAATCTGCTGGATGAACTCAGTGGGTCCGACAGCATCTGTGGAGTGAAATGGACACTCAATAACCCTTCCTCTGGACTAATGAATAGCCCTGATCAAAAATGTCAAGTGTCCATTTCAGTCCACAGATGCTCCCTGACCAACTGAGTTCCTCCAGCAGGTTATTTGTTACTCCAGGTTCCAGCATCTGCAGTCTCTTGTGTTTACATTAATCTCATTTTATTCTCCCTACATGTTGATGAAAGGTAGTGAAGTTTGGGAGAACACTGCAGAAAAGCCATCATCTACTGAACAAATCTTGCCATCCTCACTAGTCTTCCAAAACTCATCGAGTCATGCAGCTCAGAAAAAAGCCCTTTGGCCCAACTTGTCTATGTTGACCAAGTGCCCCTTGGCTAGTTTATTATTATCATGTGTACTGAGATACAGTGAGAAGCTTTGTTTGTGTGCTATCCAGTCGCATCATACCATATACGAGCCACACACAGGTACAGCAGGTAATGGAAAGAGAAAGATACCAGAGTATAGAATATATAGTTATAGCAGAAAGTATAGATAAGAAAAGTTCAAGGGCAATAATGAAGAAGTTTGGATGATTGGGATGACACTATAGGTAATGGGAGAACTGTTCAGCAGTCTGATAAAAGTGTGGAAGAAACTATTTTCTTAATCTGATGGTAATTTTTTTCAAGCTTTTCCTATTTGCTAGTTTGTTCAATTTGCCTGTGTTTGACCCATATCGATCTCAGCCTTTCCTAGCAGTGTAACTGTCCAAGTGTCTTTTGAATGTTTTTATTCCACTCATCGTAACCACTTCCTCAGGCAGCACATTCCATATATATTCCACCCTCTATGTGAAAAAAATTCCCCTTCAGGTTTCTATTATATTTTCCCCCTCTCGCCTTAAACCTATACCCCCTTGTTCTTAACCTTCCAACGCTGAGAAAACCACCGTGTGCATCACCAGCTATGACCCTCATGATTTTAGACACCACCATAAAATTACCCCTCAGTCTCCAACACGCTAAGGAATACGTTCAAGAAGGAACTGCAGATGCTGGAAAATCTAAGGTAGACAAAAATGCTGGAGAAACTCAGCGAGTGCGGCAGCATCTATGGAGCGAAGGAAATAGGCAACGTTTCGGGCCGAAACCCTTCTTCAGACCCTAAGGAATACATTCTGAGCCTACCCAACCTCTCCCTATAACATCCTTATCCAATTCCTTCCTGAAAATTTCTACTGAACATGCTTCCACCTCTCTCCAGCGGGGTATTCCCAAATTGCTGCATAAAAATACATTCCTCCTCGTCTCCCCTTCAAATCTACTGCCAACAATATTTAACCTTTGTCCTCCACTCACTGGTGCTCCAGCCTGTGGGAATGTTTTCTGCCTATCGAGTCTCTCATGCTGCCTTTCACAGTGAGGCCTGAGGATAATCTCCAGGCCCGATAAGGAAATGTGAAACTCATATTGAAGTGGATGCAAGTTGAGAGTTATTTTAGAATGCAGCTTCATTCCAGTCTCAGAGGTCCAAGGTTCTCGGTGCAAGAATGTCTCCTCAGGAATTCTTTTCAAAGCATTACTAAACTCTTTCCCACACTGCCAGATTTATACCCTAATAGAGAAATTCCTACAGACTCAAAATTCCTGAGGGTGAACGAACACATCATAAAGTTCCATTGCACTGAGAAATATTTCAGGCTTGTTAAATCATGAGGGCAGATTCACCCTGTATCTGACACGAACACCCAAAGTATCTATTCCTGTGATAGAAACAAAATGCTGGAGTAACTCAGCAGGACAGGCAGCATTTCTGGAGAGAAGGACTGGGTGACGTTTTGAACCGAGACCCTTCTTCTCTGCTCTAAGGAGGCCAGTTCCAAATTTATGATCACATAACCTTAATGAATCTGTTATCTTTCTTAAAGAATCTTAACCTTCCTCCTTAAATGATGTCTATTCCTGTGTCCGAGGAGACCAAGCAGGGCATAGACACAGGTAATCTGCAGCACCGAACTATGTCAACCTTTTTTAAGTGGAGGAGAATCTATTAAAAAGGAAAATCGAAGATAGACACAAAATGCTGGAGTAACTCAGCAGGATAGGCAGCATCTCTGGAGAGAAGGAATGGGTGACCTTGAGACCCGAAACGTCACCCATTCCTTCTCTCCAGAGATGCTGCCTGTCCCATTGAGTTACTCCAGCATTTTGTGTCTATCTCGGTTTAAACCAGCATCTGCAGTTCTTTCCTACACTATTAAAGAGCAATTTGGGTTTAGTTTAGTTCATTGTCACGTATACAGTGAAAAGCTTTTCCCCTCAGCCCTCTGTTTTCAACATTAAATCTGAGCGCTCAATCTATCAACCTTCCTTCCAATGTAGTTTCTCCTAATTTCTTCTGTCTAAACCCACATGGCTTAGAAAACCTTCATTAATTCTCTCTTCAACATTTTTTGCTCTAAGGAGGCCAGTTCCAAGTTTATGTGTAGGAAAGAACTGCAGATGCTGGTTTAAATCGAAGGTAGACCCAAAATGCAGGAGTAACTCAGCGGGACAGGAAGCATCTCTGGACAGAAGAATGGGTGACATTTCGAGTTGAGACCCTTCTTATTGTATGATCTCTCCACATAACCTTAATGAATCTGTTATCTTTCTTAAAGAATATTTATTCCTCCTTAAATGGTACCTGTATCCTTGGTACACAATACTGCATGCAATGTTCCAGGAATAGCCTGAAAAACTACACATCGGTTGAATATTTGAATATTTAGGATTGTAACAACACTGTGATTTTAAAATGGGTGGGTGACTTTTCAGATGTCAGGGTATGATATTAATGTTAAAACAAAGATTAAATTGGCAAAGTAACTTGCTGAATTAATGCTCAGTATTCAGAGTGCAAACATATCACTAAATTTTGATTTGTAAACATTTTTACTGCTTAATGTAATACGAATTCTGTAGTGTTTAGAAGATAAGCATTCATTGTTTGCCTGTCTGGAGTGTAGCCTGGCGTTCCTCATTATCACATGTGTAATTACAGGAGACCTTTCAATTATCATGGCACCATGTACATTATTAAAGATATGAATGTCTGCAAGTGACACCCAAAAATCATGAATTGTAGAATTTATTGCCTAACATGGCAGTGCTCTGGTAGTCTGATGAGATTAGCGAGAATGACAGAACTTTCTAGTTTAATTTGAATATGCTGTATTGGAGATTAAGTTTTAAAATCGGTGCACTTTTACTATGCTGATGGCCACTGGTAAGGAAATTAAGTTTGCTACATGGATTTAAATAGCTAACAACATCTCAGGCATTACTCTGTGTCTAATAAACTCTCCTGATCTTTAACTCCAGCTTGGTCTCTCTTTGTACCCTCCATCATCCGAGGAAATAAATGGAATAATAATATTGTAATTTGAGAGGAATTTTTAAAAAAATGGTCTTTCTCAGAATTAGTTTTACTGCTTGACACACCATTGAGGCTGGTGGCTGTTGTTAAATAAGGTCAATCCCTGCCTTGTGTGATCACATTAATGGCACCAAGGTGAATGCCATATTGGTGATCTAATTTGTTTCTGTGGTGTTGTTGGCTGAGAAAGCAATGTTGGCCTGAACACCAGGACAGTGCCCTGATCTTTCTCAAATGGTGCCACGCAACTAATGATACCAGCTGAAGAATGGCAGTTCAGACATGTACCTCATTGCCCCTACAGCAACCCTCTGGGTTTGGCCTGAACTCGCCTGGGTGTGGGAGCCTCACAAAGCAGTATAACTCAGAACAACCTATAAAATGGTTTATACATGGTCTAAAATAACACAATGACTGGAAATGAAATCTTACAATGCTACATGATAAGTCTGCTAGTAAAAATACAAAATGTCAACTCTCTCTCTCTCTCTCTCTCTCTCTCTCTCTCTCTCTCTCTCTCTCTCTCTCTCTCTCTCTCTCTCTCTCTCTCCCCCTCTCCCCCTCTCCCCCTCTCCCCCTCTCCCCCTCTCCCCCTCTCCCCCTCTCCCCCTCTCCCCCTCTCCCCCTCCCCTCCCTCCCCTCTCTATTTCTCTACACACACACACATATATGTATATATGTGTGTGTGTGTGAGTATAGAAGTCGGAGTGTTATATGTAGAATCGGAGGAGTCACCTTGGTGAGTTCTATCTACTGTATATGTATTTTATATGTATATACATATATATATATATCCTGTTTGAGTTCTCTTGCAAGTGAATCGATGTTTTTAGAAAAAACACACCGAAGTGACTGCTCCGATTCTACCCATAACATTCCGACTTCTTTTCTCAAAACTGTGACTGATGATGGCCAATGTTTCAGAAGCTTTCTTTCCCACCCTATCTACCTGTGATGCCACTTTCATAGAACCCAGTGAACTATGTACATGTACTACTAAAGTCTTCTTCTCTACAATACCCCCCAGTGGCCTAATGGTGTTGAGAAGGTCCTGCCCTGGTTTGACTTCCAGAAATACAACACTTCATACTGCTTTGAGCTCCATTAGCCATTCTTTTGCTCATTAGCCCAGCTGATAGAGGTTGTGTTGTAATTGTTGATAACCTCTTCACTGTCTATGATACTATCTACTTTAGTGTCATCCACAAACTTACTAATCATGTCTTATACGTTCTCATTCAAATCATTGATATAAACCACTTATAGCAATAGGCCCAGCACTGATTACTGAGCTACACCACTAGTTACAGGTTTCAAGTTCAAAAAAGCAACCCTCCACAACTAGCTGGAAAGGGGACAGAGAAGAATTATGAGGATGTTGCCATGACTCGAGGGTCTGAGCTATCGGGAGAGGTTGAGTAGGCTGGGACTCAATTCCTTGGAGCACAGAAGGATGAGTGGTGATCTTATAGAGGTGTATAAAATCATGGGAATAGATCGGGTAACCGCACAGTCTCTTGCCCAGAGATTGGGGAATTGAGGACCGGAGGACATAGGTTTAAGGTAAAGGGGAAAAGATTTTATCGGAACCTGAGGCATATCTTTTTCACACAAAGAGAGGTGTGTGTATTGAAATGGCTGCCAGATGAGGTAGTTGAGGCAGGAACTATTGCAACGTTTAAGAAACAATTAGACAGGTACATGGAGAGGAAAGTTTGTAGGGACATGGGCCAAAAGCAGGCAGGTAGGACGTTTGTAGCTGGGACATGTTGGCTGGTGTGGGCAAGTTGGGCCAAAGTGCCTGTTTCCACGCTGTATCACTCTATGACTCTATGACTCTCTAACTACTCTCTTCCATGAAGTCAATTCTGTATCCAGTTAGCTAGCTCTCCCCGGATCCTATATGATCTAACTTTCCAGAGCAACCTGCCAGTTATAACCTTATCAAAGGCCTTGCTAAAGTCCGTACAGACAATGTCTACTTCCTTGCTCTCATCAAGCTTTTTGGTTACTTCTCCAAACAACGCAATCAAATTTGTTGGACATAATCTCCCACATTCAAAACCATGTGGACTATCCTTAATCAGCCCCCTGTCTATCCAAATGCATATATATCTTATCCCTCAATATCCTCTCCAGTAACCTACCTACCTTAGAAATTAGGCTTACTGGTCTATAGATACCAGGCTTTTCTTTGCAGTCCCTCTTAACTAGAGACACAACATTAGCCATCCTCCAGTTATCTGGCACCTCACCCGTGTCCAATGATGACATATATTTCAGCTAGGGCTCCTGTAATTTCTTCATGAGCTACTCACAACATCCTCAGATATATCTGATCATGCCTGGGTAAGTTATCTACCTTCATGCATTTTAGGACATCCGGCAGATGAGTTAGAATTTCCTGGACTGCATGCCCAGATAGTTGGACTGTTTCCTGCACCCATCACTTTTAAGATGTTTAGGATGGGAACTGCAGATGCCAGTTTACACAGAAGATAGACACAAAATGATGGAGTAACTCAGAGTCTGAAGAAGGGTCTCGACCCGAAACGTCACCTATTCCTTTTATCCAGAGATGCTGCCTGTCCCGCTGAGTACTCCAGCATTTAGTTTCTATCTTCACTTTTAAGATGTTGTTCTCTGCGAGTTGCTCCGGTGTGAACTGTTATTGAATTGGTTGCAAGGGCAACAGGGAACATGGGGTCTTACTGCTCAATGGGATGAGCAATAAATCTTAAAGTAAACTGATTTATGGATTGAGAAATAAAGGACCAGAGAAAGAGTGTTAATTAGAGAGGGCAGATTTAGGGTCAAATCATGTTGAGAAAGGAATATAAAGAAGGGGAGAGAAAATGAAAATAAAAGTCACAGAGTGATACAGCACAAAGACAGGTCCTTTGACCAACTTGCTCTAGATGCCCCATCTAAGCTACTTTTATATGTCTGCTTTTGACTCATATCTCTCTAAACCTTTGCTATCCATGTCCCAATCTAAATATTTGAGGGATTGAGTACTCAATCCCTCACTGATGGAGGCTTGCATGCCAAAAGCCTTCTTCACCAACCTGTCTAATGCTAGAGGAAAATGCTAGAGTTAGTTATTAAAGATGGGATAGCAGCACATTTGGAAAGTGGTGAAATCATTGGACCAAGTCAGCATGGATTTATGAAAGGTAAATCATGTCTGACAAATCTTATAGAATTTTTCGAGGATGTAACTAGTAGAGTGGATAGGGGAGAACCAGTGGATGTGTTATATCTGGACTTTCAGAAGGCTTTCGACAAGGTCCCACATAAGAGATTAGTATACAAACTTAAAGCACATGGTATTGGGGGTTCGGTATTGATGTGGATAGAGAACTGGCTGGCAGACAGGAAGCAAAGAGTAGGAGTAAACGGGTCCTTTTCAGAATGGCAGGCAGTGACTAGTGGGGTACCGCAAGGCTCAGTGCTGGGACCCCAGCTATTTACAATATATATTAATGATTTGGACAAGGGAATTGAATGCAACATCTCCAAGTTTGCGGATGACACAAAGCTGGGGGGCAGTGTTAGCTGTGAGGAGGATGCTAGGAGGCTGCAAGGTGACTTGGATAGGTTGGGTGAGTGGGCAAATGCATGGCAGATGCAGTATAATGTGGATAAATGTGAGGTTATCCACTTTGGTGCCAAGTACAGGAAAGTAGACTATTATCTGAATGGTGGCCGATTAGGAAAAGGGGAGATGCAACGAGACCTGGGTGTCATGGTACACCAGTCATTGAAAGTAGGCATGCAGGTGCAGCAGGCAGTGAAGAAAGCGAATGGTATGTTAGCATTCATAGCAAAAGGATTTGAGTATAGGAGCAGGGAGGTTCTACTGCAGTTGTACAGGGCCTTGGTGAGACCACACCTTGAGTATTGTGTACAGTTTTGGTCTCCTAATCTGAGGAAAGGCATTCTTGCCATTGAGGGAGTACAGAGAAGGTTCACCAGACTGTTTCCTGGGATGGCAGGACTTTCATATGAAGAAAGACTGGATAGACTCAGCTTGTACTAGCTAGAATTTAGAAGATTGAGGGGGGATCTTACAGAAACTTACAAAATTCTTAAGGGGTTGGACAGGCTAGATGCAGGAAGATTGTTCCCGATGTTGGGGAAGTCCAGAACAAGGGGTCACAGTTTAAGGATAAGGGGGAAGTCTTTTAGGAACGAGATGAGAAAAAAAAATTCACACAGAGAGTGGTGAATCTGTGGAATTCTCTGCCACAGAAGGTAGTTGAGGCCAGTTCATTGGCTATATTTAAGAGGGAGTTAGATGTGGCCCTTGTGGCTAAAGGGATCAGGGGGTATGGAGAGAAGGCAGGTACAGGATACTGAGTTGGATGATCAGCCATGATCATATTGAATGGTGGTGCAGGCTCGAAAGGCTGAATGGCCTACTCCTGCACCTATTTTCTATGTTTCTATGTTTCTATATTTCTATGTCTATCCATGAACCAATTTCAGGGTATTATGTAGTTCTACTCCTTGGTCCATATTTCTGCAACACTGCCCAGGCTCTACTTTTCACTGTGAAAATCCTACCCTGCTTTGACTTCCCAAAATGAAATACCTTGCATTCCTCTGAATTAAACTCCCTTTGCAACTGACCTATCCGCATGATTAAGATCTTAAATGCACAAATACCATCTACGGAGGGTATCAGAAGAGACTGGGAACAAGAGTTAGCTATTAAAATTTCAAAGGAAAGTTGGAATGAATACTTATTAAACGTGCATAAATGCTCGATTAATGTAAGACACACTTTAATACAATTTAAAATTTTACATAGATTATATTATTCGAAAACTAAAATTCATAAAATTTTCCCAAACGTATCATCTATTTGTGATAAATGTCAATCCCAAGAAGCAACTATAGCGCACTCATTTGTCTTCTGTACAAAAATTCAAAAATTTTGGAATGAAATATTTGAAATCTTTACAAAGTTATTTAAAACAAGACTGATACCCAAAGCAGAATGGATTATCTTCGGAATAACGGAAGATGATCCAGAACTAAATGTGTTTCAAAAGAAATTAATGGACTATGGGTTAATAACTGGAAAAGCTAATTTTGGAAGAAGGCTCCAATACCAACTATAAATATGTGGATTTCAAATATGTTTGAAACATTACACCTTGAAGAGATAAGACTCCTCCTAGCAGGTAAACCAGATCACTTCCACCTGACGTGGTCTGCATTTATAGAATTATTACAAACATAGGGTTCAAAAGTACTTTAAAAAAATAAAAAATTGAGGTCGGATAAGGGGGGATGATAGTTGAAGAGTTGGTATGTCCTATTTACGTGATGCTCAAAAAAAAACATTTGTTTCTCTTTTTTTTCTCTTTCTCTTTTCTTTTCTTAGGGCCTATTTCTTAACTCTTTTTCTTTTTGTTTTTAATTTCGCTCTTATAGGGTCTTCGTCCTTTTTTGTTGTTACATTTTCTACACTTTTCTACCCTTGCACTTTTTCCTTCACTTTCTTCTCTCTTTCAATCTTTTCTTTCTCTAGTGTAAAAAAATAAATAAAGGGAGTACATTAATTGTAAGAAGATATAAATGATGAGTATTAATGTATGTGGTTGTAATGTAATGTACTTCTAATAAATAAAAATTAAAAAAAAAAAAAAAAAAAAAGATCCTGCTGTAACTTTTAATAGCCATCTTCGCTGTCTATGATGATGCCACCTATTTTAATGTAATCTGCAAATCTGCTTACCATGCCATACATTTTCATCCAAATCATTGACATAGATGACAAATAACAATGGATCCAGCACTGATCCCCAAGACAGACCACTCCAGTCCCAAAAAAACAACAACCTTCAAACTTTATCCACTTCTTCCTATGTTGAAGCCAATTTGGTATCCAATTAGTGAGGTCTCCCTAGATCCCATCAGATCTAACCTCCCAGGACAGCTTACATACAGATCCTTATCAGTCCTTTGTGGCCTTGGATTTTGAAGGGAAAAGAGCCTTATTTCTTCAGGAAGTGAATTATAGTCTGAGACTTTTTAAAAGCCTTCAGAGCAAATCAGCCTGCACCATAGAGCAGCACAGTGGTGCAACGGTAGAGTTATAATAATAATAATAATCATTTTATTTACTGGCGCCTTTCTAAAACCCAAGGACACCTTACAATGCATAGAATCACAACAAAACAAAAAAACACATAATCGGAATAAATTAAATATAAAAACACCACAGTACACAAATCAAGGACAGAATTCAATTTCAAAAGCACCAAAAGAAAATAAGAAACACAAGTTTGAGAAGAGAGCAGCGGCGACCAATTCGCGCCAGCGTCCACTCTCCCCTCCGACCGCCATCTTGTACACGGACTGACAGGCACAGGCACAGGCACAGCACACAAAATCATCCCCCCACAGTGACCACCACTGTGGGGGAAGGCACAATGTCCAGTCCCCAACCCAGTTCTCCCCAGAGTCAGGCCCAATGAGGCCTCCACAGTTGCCTCTACGGAGGCCCGATGTTCCTGGCTGTCGGGAGAGTCCTCGGAGCGGCTGGAACGGCCGGTTTCCCGACGGAGTCGATGGCACCTGAAGCCGACAGGGCCGCGCCGATTTGGAGCCACGAGGCTCCCGATGTTGGAGTCGGCGCCGCCGCCCGCAGCTGGTCGCTCCGCAGTCCCGCAGCCCGGAGGTGTTGGTGTCGGCGGTCCAGCTCACCGGAGCTCCAACGTGTCGTTCCAGCGCGGCGACCCAGGCAAGGCATCGCCCGCTACGCTCCACGATAGCGCTCCAGCGCTGTGCCGCCACCGAAGCTGAAGGTGCTGGGCGGTCCCCGTCAGGAAACGGCGCTCCATGCCCGCTGGTAGGCCACGAGGACGGGTCGACGAGGCAGCCTGGAGAAAAAGCTGCCTCACCGACCAGGTAGGGACCTAGAAGTAGTTTCCCCCTTACCCCCCCACATTAAAAGTAAAAAAAAAACAAACAGACAAAGAAATAAAAAACACTAAAACTAAAGAAACAGTGAATTTGACGGACGGCTGCTGTTTAGCAGCCGTTCCTCCAAGATGGCGGCTCCCACAGTTGCTGCCTTATAGCATCCTGGTGCTTGTCTGTACGGAGTTTATACGACCTGCATGGGTTTTCTGTGAGAACTTCAGTTTCCTCCCACACTCCAAAAACGTACAGGTTTGTAGGTCAATTGGCTTGGTATAAATGTAAAAATTGTCCTTAGTGTAGGATAGTGTTAATGTGCTTGAATTGCGGGTCAGTGCGGACTAGGTGGGCTGATGGGGCCTGTTTCCGCGCTGTATCTCTAAACTAAACTAAATGTGGTGATATGCAGCTCATGAGGCATCTCTTCCTCACTGCAAATTGCTGGCTAGTTTTGCACAATGATAAAGGCGTGCATTGATCTATTACTTTTTCTAACCCAATGCATTGGTTCTGTAACATGCAGAAAAACAGGCCCGATATTTGAGCCAAAATGAGTAATTCCTGTCCGTGTGGGCTGATACAATGAGGCCACGCAGGTCTGCAGAATGAGGCCAGCTTTCGTGACTCTTGTTAATGATTATGGTAGCCAGCACTTCACCAGTGAGATAAATAGTTGAGTGTATACATGTGTTTCGGCATCAATGATCATCAAAATGATCTCACCACTCTGGACAATAACTAAGTTGCAGATAGCTGCAAACCTGTTGGCTGCTCTTGGGTTGTTATCCTCATAATGTTTTAAACCCTTTCATTCATTTTGCCCATGAAATGCATCGAACTAAATAGGTAACTCTGTTAGGTACCATGGTAGATCAATCAGATTCCTTTAATTGAACTGTATAAATATTTCTATTGGCAAAATACATTTGTAACAACATGCGCAGGGTGGGGAAATTACAGCAACGAGGAGGCTGAGAAAGGGAAAAGCATCGTCTGGCGCACACTGCAAAATCTCCAAGATGTCATTGTCTTTCAGGCACTGGAGTGAATTAAAAGGGATTTGTTAACCTACAGTTTCATCAAAGAGGGCAGCGTAAGGATGCGGAACAGGCAGTGTGGGTAAGTAACCCGTGCCTATTTATGTGGTGCTGCCGAAGTGTGACTGGACTAGAGGTCTATGAATGAATGATGAATGATACTTGATTATCACATGTGACATGTTACAGTGAGATACACAAGGTATGCAAAGAGTCGCCACATAGAGGGTGTCGACAAAGTTGCAAAGTATTCCATTTAGTCCCCAATGGGCCGCCTTTGTTCTCGACAGTTTGTCCACGCGGCCCATTCCGATCTCCAACATACTCCACCAGCCCCTTCCTCGACCGCCGCCGGGTCCTCTCCTGATGTCTCCGCGGCATCTACCCCGAGTCCAGCCTCAGGGACCTGCCGCCTGGTATCTCCATTGCCTCCTTTTAAAAAAAAATCCAAAATGCTTTTATTCAATTATACACAAATACAGAGTAGTAACAAAATCGAGACAGCCATTGGCAGTATACAACCAAACACTTATCAGATTAAAATATTGTTAACTTTATCTACAATACACTCGACCCCCCCGCAGCAACCAGCATTCATGGAAGGCCTCCAGAGTCCCCATGGACATTGTGTGCTCCCTCTCCCTCTGACACGCATGCACACATGGATGTAGGCCCGGAAAAGGGGCAGACAGTCGACCCGAGCAGAACCCTCAACTGCCTTCCCATTGACTGGGGAGCATTGGCTGGTGTTTCCTTCACCACATCTAAACCTAAGGAGGTAGCAATTAAACATTGCAAATGAGATCTTGGAGTCTGTTAATAAATCTCCAGATAACAGGAATAAACATTAAAAAATTGATCAGCCAGCCCTCAAACCTCTTGAGTCATTCAATACGTTCATCGCATCATGCTGAACCCACATTCTTGACCAATCTCCACCAACTTTTATTTCCCTGTAATACAAAAGTCTGTAGAGATACAGCGCGGAAACGGGCACTTTGGCCACCGAGTCCGCACCGACCAGCGACCTGTACACTAGCACTATCGTATCCTATTGCTGCAGGGGGATCGAGTATATTGTAGATAAAGTTGACACTATCCAAGTAACAATTTACAATTTTCTTTTACCAAAGCCAATTAACCTACAATCCTGTACGTCTATGGAGTGTGGGAGGAAACCGGAGCACACGGAGAAAACCCACGTGGTCGCAGGGAGAATGTACAAACTCCGTACAGACAGCACCCGAGGTCAGGATCGAACCCGGGTCCCTGGCGTTGTTAGGCAGCAACTCTACCACTGCTCCAGTGTGTCGCCCTGATTGCAACTTGGAACACATTTGGAACTTGCAACATACACAAAGGCAGCATTCACAGCTCTCTGGAGTAGAGAATTCTGAAAACACACACGGCTTCCAGAGAGAAGAAATTTCTCTTTGACTAACTTTGAAATGGCTAAATGCTTGGTCATGTTCCCTAGCTCGAGACCACTTGCACACAGGGGAAACATCCACACAGGATCTGCCCTGCCAAGTCGTCTTTGGAATCTTGCTCGATTCATTGCGATCACCTATCACTCCTTTCAGCTCCTGTAAGGCGCTCTTGATACAATGGTAATACAATGTCATGTCCCATTACATAACCATGTTCAATGGTCTGGCCAGACCAGGACTAAAGCCGCATAAAGGTAATGCAATGCAAACAGCAATGTAGTTTCCTGGCATTAGGAGAATATACTGTGAATTCATCAGTCATGAACAGGCTGTAGGACACATAGGAATGCTGGTGCCGCACAAAGATCTACAGATAATGCTCTGTGTTTTTACTTTGATTTGAATTCAATATCGTTCATAAGCTGCATCATAAAGTTTCCAGGTCTGGATATTGCTCCCACACAGTGGCAGTGAAAGAAGTGAGAAAAATGTAAGGTTCAAAGAATCCAGTGGTTGATTTTACCCTTGTGCAATTTACTGGCATGCAAGGATTAGGGCAGCAGCGTGAGGGAGTGGGACCATAAAAGAGTCCCGTGTGTGATTTCACCTGTGCGCATCTGGTGATGTACTTGCTTGAGGACAGCGAGTGCCCACACAGGATTTCCGCATCCAAAGCACTAGTTACTTTGGGAAGTGACTGCAGTTTCCTCCTTTCCTGCTCCCCTCAATCTGGCAAAGTTCACCTTAATCAAGAAACTAATATTTTATCAAAACTGAAGTGGAACATTTTTGGCACCACACTTGTTAAACTGTTTATTCCTTCCAATATTCATGCACCCATGCAGTGTCATCCTTGCATCATCATCAACATTCCCTTTTTCAGGGTTAATCCTGCCCAGATCATTAACCTCTCGCTATCCTCTTACTCTGGCCTTGTATCCTTCAGAATCACTCTCACTGAATGGTTCCAGCTATTTGGGGATAGCTCAATCCGATTCGGGGACAGATTCTTCCCAGCTTTTATCGGGCCGCCGAATCATCCTACAATGACCAGAGAGCATTGCTGAACTACTATCTACCTCTTTGATGACCCTCAGACTACCCTTGATTGGACTTTGCTGACTTTACCTTGCACAAAACGCTATTCCCTTTTCATGCATCTATACACTGTAAATGGCTTGATTGTAATCATGGATTGTCTTTCTGTTGACTGATTAACACACAACAAAAGCTTTTCACTGTACCTTGGTACATGTGACAATAAACTAAACTAAACTGAAAAAATCTAAACCAAACTATTAATCTTCCTTTTCCAGTTTTTATTTATTGGTCCACCTTAGTTTATGTACTCAGTTCTCCAATGCAGCTGACAACAGTGAGGCTGCATAGGTCAATTAGCCAGGACATTGCCAACAATGGTGCCTCTGTAACACCAGACAGTGCAGTCAACACAATCAGCTCCTGATGCAGGGTCTCAACCCATCCCTTTATCTCCACAGGTGCTGCTCGACCCACTGAGTTCTTATTTTTGCTCCAGGTTCCGGTATCTGCAGATCTGCTGAAATGCCAGTGTTACAGAAAGAACAAAGCTCTGATGGAGCATGTCATCCATCTCAGGCCAGCTTCCTGCTAACACAGGTACATTCCTGTTTTGCTTCATGTATCCAATGCGTAAATGTTACCATAAAGAATCAACAGAGAGAGGTCTTGGTCCAAAGGTAAGGAAATCAAAGACGATGGAGAGACCAGGCTGTACCACACAGACTTAATTTACACATGCCATGGACACAGTGCACACTGATTAAGACACAAATACACTGAGGCATGCACACACATGCACCAACACACACACATACACACACACAAGTATGCATGCACACACACATGCACACACGCACATAGACATGCACGCACACACACATACACACACATGCACACACACACACACACGCATGCACGCACACACACACACACATGCACGCGCACACACGCACACACACACACACACACACACGCACATACACGCACACACACACGCACACGCACGCACGCACACGCACGCACACACACACACACACACACACACGCACGCACACACGCACGCGCAGGCACGCACGCACACACGCATGCACGCACAGAGACACACACACACTTCCCCACTGTCTCTTTTATGGTCCCACTCCCTCACGCTGCTGCCCTAATCCTTGCATGCCATAACATGAGTAGTGGTTGGTCAGAGCAGTGCAGCTTTACAAGTGTGATGGGCACTGTTGGTGCTAGTTTTGAAAACCAATCTTCAGCTACACGTCAGGATGTCTTACAGCCAGTTGAATACTTTTGAATGGTAGTAAAAGTTGGGAGCAGTCAAACTGCACGCAGAAAGCACCTTCAGACAACAATGGGGCTGTGGGGCGGCACAGTGGTGCAGCGGTAGAGTTGCTGCCTTACGATGCCGGAGACACGGGTTAGATCCTGACTGAAGGTACTTTCTTTACAGAGTTTGTACATTCTCCCTGTGACTGCATGGGTTTTCTCCGGGCTCTCCGGTTTCTTCCCACACTCCAAAGATGTACAGGTTTGTAGGTGAATTGACCAGTAAAGATTGTAAACTGTAAATTGTCCCGAGTGTGTAGGATAGTGCTAGTGTATGGGGATCACTGGTCAGTGCAGATTCGGTGGCTCGAAGGGCCTTTTTCCGCGCAACATCTCTGAAAACTAAAACCAAGGACAGGGGTGGTTTTATTCATTCATTACCCATACTCGTCCTCTCCGTTTATCTGCTGACTCACGTGGAAGTGGCAGGTTCTTACATTCCCCACTGGGAATTGAATTTTGGTCGACCATTGTGCACTTTGCTAGATTTTCTTTGACTTTAAAGTGACAGACATATGGATGGTTTTGTGTTTATTGGCAAAAGGTCATTTCTATCGTGAGAAAATTCAATGCTTTTTTATAACAAAGGGAGATTAATAAAGTGAATGTAAGCATTCGAGGTCAAATCAAGAGCATGGTCCAGTGAATAACTTTATCGGCATCAAGCACAACATCTGCAGAGTAAGGGAATGTAGGCTGTCAGTGCGAGTTGACACATCTAATAAATGCTCTTTCTACTCCAGTTCTGGCTGACTTCCACGTTCAACAGGAAATTGATGATTATGGTTTTGGGTGGGAAAAGAAATGACTATTAAATGTGAACTTGGGAGATGGAGCAATCTCATCAGGTTTAGGCAGTGTGTTTTCTCTTTGGTATTCCTATGGCGGTCGTTCTCCTTAAAAGTACTTTTACGTGATCTGTGTTTGACTGTGTTTGACTTAACGATGGAAGCTGGAAAATAAAAATGACAGACAAGGGTGGAAATTGGATACTTAGTGTGTTTGATTGCATCCGTTGGCTAAACTTGGATCTTATCACTGACTTGGGTGAAACCCAGGAAATAAGCATGAAACTGCTTTAAAAATCAATTCCATTCATAATGGTCATCCATCAGGAGAAATAGCACTTCTTTTGTTCAACAATCCTACTACATTATCTCAAGTCACCTTGACAGTGGCAAAAATGACAAAGGGTAGTCAGGGAGCCATCATTATTTGAAAATTACTAGTACACTGCTATACATCAAGATCTGTCATAACAAATCTATGCTTATAATTCCACCCAGTTTGTATGCCAGGCATTCTAATTTAGTTGCAAATTAGTTTGATAGAGTTCACTGATCCATCCTTCTCAGCTCGCTAAGCCCCAAAGAGCTAAGTTATTTAGTGGATCAAATCTAATATTGCCAACAGGTGACAGAGATATGACTAAATGGATTCATCAAATTGTAATCATATATCTCTTATCAACAAAAAATATTATCACTTGCTTGAATTCATGTACACATTTTTTTTTTCTTTATCATTATTTTCAACCATGTCTATCAGAGTAGTCATGCCAGATTTGTGTCTTCAACTTTTGACCTCCCCACTAACTGTACAAATTTGTAAAACACCCTTGGAAATCACATAATGGAAATTCCAAGCAGCCATGCATGACTGATGTTACCTCTGACTGGCTGACCCAAGTTCAATGGGTTTATTAGTCATTGCATCACCGAATGAGCTGGTCCTGATAGTTATCTTTGGACTGCTGCAAACACCCTTTGTGTTCTGCAAATGCCGTGTGCAATTCTTCGGTAGACAAAAATGCTGGAGCAACTCAGCGGGTGAGGCAGCATCTATGGAGCAAAGGAAATAGGCAACGTTTCGGGTTGAGACCCTTCCTCAGACTGATGTGAGGGTGGGGGGGGGGGGGGGGCGGGAAGAAGAAAGGAAGAGGTGGAGACAGTGGGCTGAGGGAGAGCTGAGAAGGGGAGGAGAAGGCAGGGACTACCTGAAATTAGAGGTCAATGTTCATACCGCTGGGGTGTAATTCTTCGATCAGTTGAATGAGAAAAGTTCAAACAACAACCATCGATTTTCAGTTGCTTGTGCACGTTCGAGCAAATATCAGCATATGGGATCAGAGTTCCTGTGTCAGTGATAGCCCAGAGGATAATAGAGTCATAGAGTCATACAATGTGGAAGCAGGCCCTTCGGCCCAACGTGCCCACACCAACCAACATTTCTCCCACGTTCCAAAGATGTGCACGTTGTAGGTTAATTGGCTGCAAAATATTACCCCTAGTGTGTAAACGAAAAAGTGGAAAATGAAGAAAGGCAGTCTATGGAGTGTGGGAGGAAACCAGAGAAAACCCATGTAGGTCACGGGGAGAATGTACAAACTCCGTTCAAACAGCACCCATAGTCAGGATCGAACCCGGGTCTCTGGTGTTCAACCGCCCCACTGTGCCTGCTGGCTTTTAGTTTACAGTTTGGCTGCATCCAAGGTTTGTTTGAGACTTGATATGGTGGCCCAAAGAGGACACTGAGAAATAGAGTTTTGAATATTTTTTGCAAGATAATAGTGGGCTCATGTGGTTTGTAAATACGTGTCGTGCATGTTGTGTGTTTTCGGGGCGGTAGAGTTGCTACCTTATAGCGCCAAAGATCCGGGTTTGATCCTGACTATGGACGCTGTCTGTATGGAGTTTGTACGTTCTCCCTGCGACCACGTGGGCTTTCTCCTGGTGCTCCGATTTCCTCCCACACTCCAAATACGTCCAGGTTTGTCAGTTAATTGGCTTTGATAAATTGTCCCTAGTGGGTAGTGACAGTGTGCAGAGTGATCGCTGGTCGGGGTGGACTCGTTGGGCCGAAGGGCCTGTTTCTGTGCTGTACGTCTAAAGACCAAAGGCAAAAGTTTAAAATCTAACTTGTTCCTATTTTATTTTGTGGCTGTTGGGAGCACTGTTTGCAGATGGCCACGCCATAGTACTCATTAATCCATCCGGGAACATGCTTGTTGTCCTCTCCAACTGTTTAGCTTCCCTCAGCTTCACCAGGAGTCTGGCTCAAACACCCAGGAAAAGCAGGTCTAACAGCACAGGCACTCCTGCAACAGAGTCCAAGGGGCTCCTTACTCATTTAATTCACCAAACATGAATAACCTTGTTCCAGTTCAGAGCAGTGCAGTTCCGATTGATTTTACTTTACTGGACGAGTCAAATTACCCTAATAACTAATGCTCATCTAATGACTAGACCATTATCAAAGGAGCAACTATTTGTGTATAAAGGATCTCAATGCCAGTCAATTATTTGGTTCTGTAATTGGGTAGAATCTGAGAAAACAGATTGAGTACTTGTCTCACTTTTACGATCCAAATTTTTGCGACGAAACCTATGGCCACAGCAATAGCATACTCCCCATCCTAGCCCAGCACTAACCTGGTACTGAGGGTTTAGTGCTTGGTTCCCAACAGCTCCAGACTCTTTCTGCAACTCGTGCATCTGCCTGCTGACCTTTCTTACTGATTCAGGGAGGGACATGGTTCAGCTCGAGGCTGCGGGTTTGGAGTTAGGTTGGCTGCAGTAGGGTAGTTAAACCAACTGAAGAATCATACCGTCTGGAGGAAGGACCTGCAGTTGCTGGTTTAAACTGAAGGCAGACACAAAAAGAAGGATCTGAAGAAGGGTCTCGACCCAAAATGTCACCTATTCCTTTTCTCCAGAGATGCTGTCTGACCCGCTGAGTTACTCCAACTTTTTGTGTTGATCTGAAGAATCGTACCTATCTTTATGTGGGGCTTCTGCTTTCCCAGGAACCGGGAATTGCTAGTCCATTGTCCGTCTCTGAGCCTTCCCTTGCAGTGACGAGGCTTGTGTGTTCCAATTCCCCAAGAGCTTTGTCCCCCAGAGCCTTGGACTGCTGCGTGGTCTCAGACCAAGCACAATCCAAAAATCTTGCCACTACAGTGGAGGAATCGGCATTAGAGGATCCACGTAATCTCTGTTAGCGTAGCCAAGAGAGGAGCGCTAAAACAAAACCACCACGTTACAAAAGAGTTACAGCACGCCAAAGTCATTCAGTCCATCGTGTCGGACCCTAATGCAAAATCCTCTGTCATGAACATCCTCTCCACTGCGTCTGGTGCTCCTTCCTATCAGGTTGGTGAGGTTAAAGATCTCAATCTTTGCCATCTCTCCCTCCCCCATTTTCACCTGCCTCCTCTTTATCCCCTACATTGCCCAGCCACCTTCTCCCAGGGGTGTGTGCAAGGGTTGGGGGAGTAAGACCAAGACACATGACCCTCCGATAAAACACCAAGATGAATGCATGACAAGAGATTAAAGACATACACATGTCTCTGTTCACCTAATAACATTAAGGGCATGCACGTGTGCACCTTCAAAAAATTGCCACATATAAATTCTTGCCCATCCCTACTAACCTCTCCATCTCTCCGACTGTTTGGAGACGGCTGTTTGAAAGACACTGTGATCATATCACTACAATGTTTAAGAAGGAACTTCAGATGCTGGAAAATCGAAGGTAGACAAAAATGCTGGAGAAACTCAGCGGGTGAGGCAACATCTATGGAACGAAGGAAATAGGTAACGTTTCGGGTCGAGACCCTTCTTCAGACAATGATCTTTTTATACTTTCTCATGGCTTGTTTGAAATGAGCACTCTACGCCCAATAGGGACCGACCGCTCCACGAGGACATGTAGTCGGCATCACACCTGAGCTGAAACAAGGGCATATTTGACCATCCATGCTTGTCAAACCAATCTGCCCGCTGGTTGGAAGTTAATATTGCAACCCCTTAGTTAAATGGTATCATCACAGAAGTTCAAAGGGAGTAAAGCCCTTCTCAACTTTTGGTTTCCTGTCATGCCCGCAATAGATGATAGTGAACTTCACCCATACACCACGGAACATGAAACCCATTTCACCAGAGTACTGGTTAACTGGGAAACAGAGATTTGATGCCATGGTGAAGCTGTGGATCTAACTGGCAAGGCCCCATGTACATCACAACGAGCCCACGTAAACTTGAGGAAAATAAATAATGTTCTTTCCCAGTGGATTATGTAGGATCTACAGGTCAGAACAAGGTCATTCAGCTCTCCACTCCTTTCCATGTAAGGTCTTCTCTCAATCCATCCTGTTTCTTTCTCCCTCCTTAACTTATCCAGGTGTGAACGCA
This sequence comes from Malacoraja senta, assembly GCA_038087875.1. Lineage (NCBI taxonomy): Eukaryota > Metazoa > Chordata > Chondrichthyes > Rajiformes > Rajidae > Malacoraja > Malacoraja senta. The sequence goes on along the minus strand of CM075978.1, from coordinate 116,009,694 downwards.
ATAAATTGTTTAGCAATGCACCATATCATGAAATTGGATATATTTTAAAAGGTTCCCTTATTACAAATGAATTTTGGTAATAAATTCCAAACGGAAGTGAGGTCTCACATCTCTTTGCAAATGACCTGTTAAATCTGGAAATGTTACTGCTGTGGCTTCTTATGTCCCCGTTAATTCTGGATAAGTGCAAACAATATCCAAGCAAACGAACAGAGAACCCTATAGAATTTAACCCCAAATTTAATCCAGGAATGCATTCTCCAGTCTCAACAATTCTTTTATTAATAAGTTTCAGAGTTGGTTCTGGCTCTGCCCTCATCATTATTGAATTATCATGCCAGTCGGCATTGTGCACAGATATTAAAGAAAGACTGGAAACAATAACTCTATTTCTCTTTCTGATTCTGTCTAATTCCAGCAGTTTTTTAGTCTTATATTAGCACGGATATCAAATTCTATTCTTCTGTCCCAACCTCCTATTGATTTTTACTAATTTATTGCGATGGAACAGAGCAGTGTCATTAATCTCATTCCCCCTCTCCTTACTTTCTTGTTGTCCTGCAACCTATTCTCATTCATGTGCCCATCAATTCCCCATTTAGTTATTTGTTAATTTCCCCATTTCAGTTACCTGCATTAAAAGGCAATTTAAAACAAACAATTAGCTGGTTGAGCCGCTGTCTCACAACACCAGGGTTCAAATGTGACCTTAGGTCTTGTCTGCAAATTCACCCTTTAACCACATCAGTATGCTCCGGGTGTTTCCCCTTGTCCCACCACATCCCAAAGACATGTGGGTTAGGGGGTTAATTGGCCTCTGTAAATTGTCCCGACTGTGTAGGGAGTAAATGTGAAAGTGGGATAACAAAGAACTAGCATGAATGGGTGTTTGCTGGTCAGCATGGTTTGGTGGGCTAAAGGGTCCTTTTCCATGCTGTATCTCTAAACTAAACTATTCCAAAATTAAATTAAGAATCTTAAATTAAGAAGCTCAATAGAGAGAGTACAGAGGAGATTTACTAGAATGTTGCCTGGGTTTCAGCAACTAAGTTACAGAGAAAGGTTGAACAAGTTAGGTCTTTATTCTTTGGAGCGCAGAAGGTTAAGAGGGGACTTGATAGAGGTCTTTAAAATTATGAGCGGGTTAGACAGAGTGGACGTGGATAAGCTTTTCCCATTGAGAGTAGGGAAGATTCAAACAAGGGGACATGACTTGAGAATTAAGGGACAGAAGTTTAGGGGGAACATTAGGGGGAACTTCTTTACTCAGAGAGTGGTAGCTGTGTGGAATGAGCTTCCAGTGGAAATGGTGGAGGCAGGTTCGATGTTATCCTTTAAAAATAGATTGGATGGGTATATGGACGGGAAAGGAATGGAGGGTTATGGTCTGAGTGCAGGTAGATGGGACTAGGGGGAAGTATTTTATTTTTAATTTAAAAAAAAAAAAAAAAAATTAAAAAAAAAAAAAAAAAAAAATTTAAATGTTCGGCACGGACTTGAAGGGCCGAGATGGCCTGTTTCCGTGCTGTTATGGTTATATGGTTATATGGTTATGGTAATGTTGGACTTCATCATAAACAGATTAGAATAACGTTTGCAGGTAAATGGTATATAACCTGAGGGGTGGAGGGCTGTGGGAAGAGGGAGCTGAGAGGAATGTAGGGAGAAAGGGATTCATGTAAGAATGTGTAACTGTGTGGCTAATGATTGGTGGAATCAGTGGGATTAAGGACCTGTTTCCATGCTATGACTCTCTGACTGTACCACCTGGTCTTTGTGACACTGGAGTAAACTGGAGCACCCAGTGGGAACCCACATGATCAGAGGGAAAACGTGCAGTCTCCACACTGACAGGACCAAACCAAGATCTCTGGAGCTGTGAGGTCCAGCACCTTACCAACCTCAGGTATGGAGACACTGGATGCAGATACTGGAATCTGTAGCACAAATAAATCCAGCAGGTCAGGCAACGTCTGTGGAGGGAAATGTACAGTCAGTGTTTCAGGTAGAGACCCTTCCTCTGGATTCAGAGTTCACCTTCAGATATGGTCAGTTTAAGCCCCTGATTGTGGCAATCCAATGACCTCCGAGAAATGCAGAGGCAAGAGTAGACCTCAGTACACAACATCGCTTTTCACTTGACAACAATAAACTAAACTAAACTAAACTATGGCTATGGCAGGGTTTAAAACATTCAACTATACATCTGTTTTATGCAATTGCTAAAAACAAAGTCATGTCAGATTATGTGAGACACAGCACGAAAAGGAATAACACATGAAAGTGTTTTTCTTTTTTATCTCCCCCATGAAAATTATCCAAAAAAGGAGAAGGTTAATTTAGTGCCGGCAGGAATGTGAGAGTGGTAACAGAAAACCGATGCAGCCCAGATGCTATGCCTGGTATCTACAGCATTGTGCCAATAATACAAAAGTTCCAACCTGACTCTGACACTGAAGAATAGGTTTTCTTTCCATAAATGTTCAACTGGCACAGCTCTGCCACATAACGATCTTAATGCAGGCTGTAATAGGGCAGGTGGGTGATTCTACTCTAATTCAGCTAATTTTTGGACAATGAAAATGAGGGGGACAAGACAGCCAGATTGTGCTGTCCTCTTACTTACCATACTGCACTATATGTCCCACTGCACCTGGAAAAGCACCTAGTAAGATAAAGACATCTCCATTAACTTTCCCAAGATCCCGTCTTTATGTCATAAGGTCATAAGGTCATAAATGATAGGAGCAGAATCAGGTCATTTGGCACATCAAGTCTACTCCGCCATTCAATCATAGCTGATTTGTCTCTCCCTCCTAACCCCATTCTCCTGCCTTCTCCCCATAACCCCTGACACCCGTAATAATCAAGAATCTATCTATCTCTGCCTTAAAACTATCAATTGACTTGGCCTCCACAGCCTTCTGTGGCAAAGAAGTCCACAGATTCACCACCCTGTGACTAAAGAAATTCCTACTCATCTCCTTCCTAAAGGTACATCCTTTAATTCTGAGGCTATGATCTCTAGTCCTAGACTCTCCCACTAGTGGAAACATCCTCTCCACATCCACTCTATCAAAGCCTTTCACTGCAGTTTGTGCTATGTCTTTCTCTGCAGTAAAAACTCAATGCAGTAAAATATTCAATTAAGGACCTTGCCTATCTCTTGTGGCTCCACACAAAGGATGGTCACTTTTGTTTCTGTGGGGTCCTTTTCTCTCTCTGGTTACCATTTTCATCTTAATATAGTTTAAAAATATCTGGATTCTCTATCATCTGCCAGAGCTACTTAATGCACCCTATTTGCCCTTCTGCTTTGCTTCTTACATATAGAACAAATAATTCTTAATAAATAGTTTTCTAAGTATCTCAAAGACATGTGGCTGCAGTTAATTGCCCCTTGTGTGTCGTGAGTGTAGAATTTATGGGGAATTGATTAAAATATAGAGAGAATCAAGATGGTAGACACAAAATGCTGGAGTAACTCAGCGGAACAGGCAGCATCTATGGAGAGAAGGAATGGGTGACGTTTCCAGTCGAGACCCTTCTTCAGATTGATGTCAGGGGAGTGGGTGGGACAGAGATAGAATGTAGTCAAAGACTGGTGGGAGAACTAGGAAAGGGGAGGGGATGAAGAGAGAGGGAAAGCAAGGGCTATTTGAAGTTAGAGAAGTCAATGTTCATACCGCTGGGTTGTAAGCTGCCCAAGTGAAATATGAAGTGCTGTTTCTCCAATTTGGTTGGGCCTCACTCTGACAATGGAGGAAGCCCAGGACAGAAAGGTCAGATTGGGAATGGGGGGAGTTAAAGTGCTGAGCAACCGGGAGATCAGGTAGGTTAAGGCAGACTGAGCGGAGGTGTTCAGCGAAACGATCGCCGAGCCTGCGCTTGGTCTCGCCGATGTACAGAAGGTGCAAATACAGTGGATGAGGTTGGAGGAGGTGCAAGTGAACCTCTGCCTCACCTGAAAAGACTGTCGGGGTCCTTGGATGGAGTCGAGGGGGGGGGGCGGCGTGTAAAGGGACAGGTGTTGCATCTCCTGCGGTTGCAGGGGAAAGTACCTATGGAGGGCGTGGTTTGGACGGGAAGGGACAAGTTGACCAGGGAGTTGCGCAGGGAACTGTCTCTGCAGAAAGTTGAAATGGGTGGAGTCAGTAGTGGATTCCCTTTGGAGGTGACAAAAGTGTTGGAGGATTACAGTGCCATCCATAATGTTTTGGACAAAGACCTATCATTTATTTATTTGCCTCTGTAGTTCACAATTTGAGATTTGTGATAGAAAAAAATCACATGTGGTTAAAGTGCACATTGTCAGATTTTATTAAAGGCCATTTTTATACATTTTGGTTTCACCTTGTAGAAATTACAGCAGGTTTATACATAGTTCCCCAATTTCAGGATATCATAATGTTTGGGACACATGGCTTCACAGGTGTTCGTAATTGCTCAGGTGTGTTTAAATGCCCCCTTAATGCAGGTATAAGAGAGCTCTCAGCACCTAATCTTTCCTCCTGTGTTTCCATCACCTTTGCTAACTTTTATTGCTGTTTATCAACATGAGGACCAAAGTTGTGCCAATGAAAGTCAAAGAAGCCACTATGAGACTGAGAAACAAGAATAAAACTGTTAGAGACATGCCAAACCTTAGGCTTACCAACATCAACTGTTTGGAACATCATTAAGAATAAAGAGAGCACTGGTGAGCTTACTAATCGCAAAGAGACTGGCAGGCGAAGGAAGACCTCAACAGCTGATGACAGAAGAGTTCTGTCTATAATAAAGAAAAATCCCCAAATACCTGTCCGACATATCAGAAACTCTTCAGGAGTCAGGTGTGGATTTGTCAATGACCACTGTCTGCAGAAGACTTCATGAACAGAAATACAGAGGCTACACTGCAAGATGTAAACCACAGGTTAGCTGGAAAAATAGGATGGCCAGGTTACAGTTTGCCAAGAAGTACTTAAAAGAGCAACCACAGTTCTGCAAAAAGGGTCTTGTAGACAGATGAGACAAAGATTAACATATCAGAGTGATGGCAAAAGCAAAGTATGGAGGAGATAAGGAAATGCCCAAGATCCAAAGCATACCATCTCATCTGTGAAACACGGTGGTGGGGGTGTTATGGCCTGGGCATGTTTGGCTGCTGAAGGAACTGGCTCACTTATCTTCATTGATGATACAAATGCTGATGGTAGTAGCATAATGAATTCTGAAGTGTATAGAATAGAATAGAAGAATAGAATGCCCTTTATTGTCATTCAAACAGCTTGGTTTGAACGAAATTGCATTTTTACAGTCTTAACATTACAAAAAAACCAAGACACACACTTAACACAATTTACACAAACATCCATCACTGTGAATGTCCAATACCTCCTCACTGTGATGGAAGGCAAAAGTTTTATCTCTTCCCTTTGTTTTTCTCCCACGGTCCAGCAGTCCAACTGCAACGTCGAGGCGACTGGGGCTCCCGATGTTAAAGCCCCCGGCGGGCGATGGTAAGTCCCGCAGCCATTTAAGCCGCGCTGGGCAATGTTAGGCCCCGCTCCAAGTCCTTTAAACCCCGCGATTCCAGCGGGAGAAATTGCCGTTGCGGGAGCTCCGAAAAGCTTCCATCAGGGACCTGCGAGCTCCGGATGTTCCTGTCCACCGGGCCTGCGGCCGGAGCCTCCGAAGCTCCGAAGTCAGGTCGCAGCCGCGCGCCACCACAGCTCTCCCCGCTCCGAAGTCAGCCAGCTCCGCGATGGCGAGTCCGCAGGCTCCGCAACTGGAGCCCTCAGGTTGGTTCCAGCCGGAGGCCGCCGCCGGCTCCACGATGTTAGGCCCAATGACATCGGAGACCCGACAGGGAAAAAGTCGGGTCCCCGTACAGGGAAGAGATTAAATGGTTTCCCCCATCCCCACCCACCCACCCCCCAAATAAACACAGCTAAAAAATAATAAAAACTAGAATCAAAAACATACATTTAACGAGACAAAAATAAATAAAAGACAGATGGACTGCAGTCGAGCCGCTGCCGTTAGGCGCCGCCACACTGACCACACTCGGGCACATCCTATCTGGTCAAGTTCAAATAAATCCCTCAAAATTCATTGGTCAGTGGTTCATTCTACAGCAAGACAATGATTCCAAACACACTGCTAAAGCAACAAAGGTGTTTTTCAAAGTTAGAAGTGGTCAATACTTGAGTGGCCAAGTCAATCACCCGTTCTGAACCCAATTGAGCATGCCTTTTATATGTTGAAGAGAAAACTGAAGGGGACTAGCCCCCAAAACAAACATAAGCTAAAGATGGCTGTAATGCAGGCCTGGCAGAGCATCACCGGGAAGACACCCAGTAACTGGTGATGTCCACGAATCACAGACTTCAAGCAGTCGTTGCATGGAAAGGATATTCATCAAAATGCTAAACATGACTACTTTCATTTACATGACATTGCTGTGTCCTAAACATTATAGTGCCCTGAAATGGGGGACTAAGTATAAACACAGCTGTAATTTCTACCAAAATATATAGAAATGGCCCTTATTAAAATCTGACAATGTGCACTTCAACCACATGTGAATTTTTCTATTGCATATCTCAAATTGTGGAGTACAGAGGCAAATAAATAAATGATGGGTCTTTGTCCTAAACATTATGGAGAACACTGTATATGCTGAGAATCAAGATGGATTTGATTAGTGTAGGATTAGTATAAATGGGTGGATGATGGTCAGCATGGACTTGGTGGGCCAAAGGGTCTGTTTCCATGCTAAAAAAAAGTATGCTTCTCAATCCCCTTTACTCCTCCAGGAATACATTTAATCCCACTGCCTATACCTGCCCCATGTCTCCTTTTTCCAGAACTCATCATCCAATTTCTCTCATCATCCAGTCCCTTACTCTCACCTGCCTTGTTACTCGAACAGGAACGTGCATAGTTTGACCTCTCATTATCATGCTTTTAAAAACATGCACTTTGCTTGCAGATCAACCTTTGCAAGATCCGGTGATTACCAAGAAATATAGCCGAGCCGCAATTTAGAACTTATGGACCCGCACTTTCCTTATACATAACTATTTTAAAGCTAATAGAACTGTGGTCACTGTTCCCAAATGCCTTGTCCACTGACACTTCAAGTCATGTGCTGTGGCCAATTCCCTAAAAGTAGGTCAGCCTTGCCCTCTCCTATGCAAGGCTCTCTACATATTGCCTGAGGAAACTTTCCTGAACACATTTGAAAAATCCCACCCTATCTGACCACTTGGCACTATGGCAGACCCAGTCTATAATTGGAAAGTTAAAATACTCTACTGACAAAAAAGGTGTATGGTATTCTTGCCTTCATCAGTTGGAGCATTGAGTATGAGCCTGGAAAGTCATGCTGTGTCTGGAAGTCATGTTGTAGCTTTATACAACATTGGTTAGGCGCATTTGAATTGTGTGCAGTTCAGGTTGCCCCATTACAGGTAGGATGTGGAGGCTTTGGGGGGAGTGCATGAGGTTTACCAGAATACTGCCTGGATTAAAGGTATCCAGATGTCTAGTATTAACTAAATGAGAGGTTGGATCAACTTGGACCATTTTTTCTGGAGCGTCGTAGGCTGCGGAGAGAGACCTGATAGAAGTATATAAAATTATGAAAGGCATAGATGAGGTAGAACGACAGAAACTTATTCCCTGGTTGGAAATGTCAGAGACTAGAGGCAATAGATTTAACGTGAGAGGGGCAAAGTTTAACAGAAATGTGCAGGGCAGATGGTTGCCTGGAATGAGCTGTCAGGGATGGCAGTGGAGGCAGATATGATAGTAGCATTGCAGAGGGTTTTGATTTTGGTATATGGCTATGCATGGAATGTAGGGATACGGATCGCATGCAGGCAGAGTAAATTAGATTAACTTGTCATCATGTTCGACGTGGAGATTGTTGGGCGAAGAGCATGTTCCTGTGCTGTACTGATCTATAATCTATGACAACATCAATCTTGCAGATGTCTGCAATCTCCTGCCATATTTATCCCTGATTCCCACTGATTATCTGGGGACCTATATACACTTCCAACAAGGTGATCATCTTCTTTTTATTTCTCGGCTCTATACATATACCCTCACTGGACCAACCATCGTAATGAATATTGATTTGGTTGAGGCTGGGTGAAGGCCCTGCTTCCATGCAGTGCGGCTCTATAATTCCACACCACGATCATCATCCTTCCTTCCAAGTATTTTGCTTTATTCGTTCACAAATTGTGGCCATCTCATGCATTGGCAGCATTTATTGACCAACCTTAATTGCCCTAAACTGATGATGCAGTTAAGAATGAACCAAATCACACACATCGCTGAAGGGTGGTAAGGTTCCTCTCTTATAGGACATTAACAAATCAAAATGTTTATATTGTAATATGATGATTGCTGTTACTGAGATTGGCTTTTATTTTATTGCAGATTTATTTAATTACTTTGAATGTAAATTACACAGATGCCACGATGGGATTTAATCTCCAGGGGGTTCTAGATCAATGGTTCAGAACTTTGGCTGCTAGTCCACAAATCTAGAACTATACTACTGTCCTCTCAAATTATATAAATCAGCCACAAGTGTTTAGGAAATCTGTTTACATGTGAAAAGGCAAAAGAAAACTTTCAATATTCTGCATTTTGGATCTCCAGCGTGTGTTTCCTTTCTCTGTTTGACTCACCAATGCTGTTCCCTATTCATCAACATGACACTATTTTCATGAATGGTTATTGTTCAGTTCCAGCTGCTCAGTAATGTGAACCATTACATTTCTCAAAGGCCAGTTAACTCTCCATCATTTCTGCTTCTGGTTCTCATTTATTTTGCTTGAATTTAACAAAGGAAAGATCTGCATTTCTGCAGTGTCTTTTATGATCTACAATCATCGACACGTCAATGGAGAACCCTTTGAAGTGGAGTAATGAAAGGAGGGCAACTGCCAATTCACAGACAGCATGCACCTGCCAAAAGCGAAGTACTAATGGGCAAAAATGCATTCTGTTGATACAGTGGGTGGCAGGGTGGCGCAGCGGTAGAGTTGCTGCCTTACAGCTTTTGCATTGCCAGAGACCCGGGTTCGATCCCGACTACGGGTGCTGTCTGTACGGAGTTTGTACATTCTCCCCGTGGACCACATGGGTTTTCTCCGAGATCTTCGGTTTCCTCCCACACTCCAAAGACGTACAGCTATGTCAGTAAATTGGCTTGGTAAACGTGAAAATTGTTCTTAGTGTGTGTGTAGGATAGTGTTAATATGCGGGGATCGCTGGTCGGTGCGGACTCAGTGGGCCAAATGGCCTGTTTCCGCGCTGTATCTCTAAAACAGAACTGAATATTCAGGGGTATACGTCTTATCGAAAAGACAGACAGGTGGGCAGAAGGGGTGTGGTGGCTCTGTTGGTAAGGAATGAAATTCAGTCCCTTGCGAGGGGTGACGTAGAATCAGAAGATGTTATTGTGGATAGAACTGATAAATTGTTAGGGTAAAAAGACTCTAATGAGAGTTATCTACAGGCCCCCAAACAGTAGCCTGGAGATAGGGTGCAAGTTGCTTCAGGAGTTAAAATTAACATGTAACAAAGGTAATGCTACTGGAGATTTCAACATGCAGGTAGACTGGGCAAAACAGGTTGGTACTGGACCCCAAGAAAGGGAGTTTGTAGAGTGCCTCCGAGATGGATTCTTAAAGCAGCTTGTACTGGAGCCTACCAGTAAGGGAGAAGGGAATTCTGAATATGGTGATGTGTAGTGAACCGGATTTGATAAGGGAACTCAAGGTAAAGGAGCCATTCGGAGGTAGTGACCATAATATGATAAGTTTTAATCTGCAATTTGAGAGGGAGAAGCTAAAATCGGAAGTGTCAGTATTGCAGTTGAACAAAGGGGATGATGGAGGCATGAGGGAGGAGCTGGCCAAAGTTGACTGGAAAGGGACCCTAGCAGGGAAGAAGGTTGGACAGCAATGGCAGGTATTTCTGGGAATAATCCAGATGATGCAGGATCATTTCATTCCAAAGTGGAAGAAAGATTCTCAGGGGAGTAAGAGGCGACCGTGGCCGACAAGGGCAGTCAAGGACAGTATAAAAATAAAAGAGAAGAGGTATAACATAGCAAAGATGAGCGGGATGCCAGAGGATTGGGAAACTTTTAAAGACCAGCAGAGGGTAACTAAAAAGGCAATACGGGGAGAAAAGTTGAAGTACGAAGGTAAGCTAGCCAAGAATATAAAGGAGGATAGTAAAAGGTTCTTTAGGTATGTGAAAAGGAAAAAATTAGTTAAGACAAATGTGGGTCCCTTGAAGACGGAAACCGGTGAATTTATTATGAGGAACAAGGAAATGGCAGACGAGTTGCACAGATACTTTGGTTCTGTCTTCACTAAGAAAGACACAAACAATCTCATGGATGTACTAGTGGACAGAGGACCTAGGGTGATGGGGGTACAGAAGGAAATTCATACTAGTCAGTAAATGGTGTTGGGTAGACTGATGAGACTGAAGGCTGATAAATCCCCAGGGCCTGATGGTCTGCAACCCAGGGTACTCAAGGAGGTGGCTCTAGAAATCGTGGACGCATTGGTGATCATTTTGCAATGTTCTATAGATTCAGGATCAGTTCCTGTGGATTGGAGGGTAGCTAATGTTATCTCACTCTTCAAGAAAGGAGAGAGAGAGAAAGCAGGGAATTATAGACCAGTTAGCCTGACATCGGTGTTGGGGAAGATGCTGGAGTCGATTATTAAAGATGTAATAGCAGCGCATTTGGATAGCAGTAACAGGATCGGTCCAAGTCAGCATGGATTTACGAAGGGGAAATCATGCTTGACTAATCTTCTGGAATTTTTTGAGGATGTAACAAGTAAAATGGACAAGGGATAGCCAGTAGATGTAGTGTACCTGGACTTTCAGAAAGCATTTGATAAGGTCCCACATAGGAGATTAGTGGGCAAAATTAGGGCACATGGTATTGGGGGTAGGGTATTGACATGGATAGAAAATTGGTTGGCAGACAGGAAATAAAGCGTAGGGATTAACGGGTCCCTTTCAAAATGCCAGGTAGAGACTAGTGGGGTGTTCGGTGCTGGGACCGCAGCTATTTACAATTTACATTCATGATTTAGATTAAGGACTTTAAAGTAACATTAGCAAATTTGCAGATGACACAAGCTGGGTCACAGTGTGAACTGTGAGAGGATGCTATGAGGATGCAGGGTGACTTGGACAGGTTGGGTTAGTTGGTGGATGAATGACAGATGCAGTATAATGTGAATAAATGTGAGGTTATCCACTTTGGTGGCAAGAAAGGGAAGGCAGATTATTATCTGAATGGTGTCAGATTAGGAAAAGGAGAAGTACAATGAGACCTGGGTGTCCTTGTACATCAGTCACTGAAAGTAAACATGCAGGTACTGCAGGCAGTGAAGAAAGTTAATGGCATGTTGGCCTTCATAACAATAGGAGTTGAGTAGAGGAGCAAAGATGTCCTTCTGCAGTTGTACAGGGCCCTTGTGAGACTACACCTGGAGTATTCTGTGTAGTTTTGGTCTCCTAATTTGAGGAAGGACATTCTTGCTATTGAGGGATTGCAGAGTAGGTACACGAGGTTAATTCCCGGGATGGCGGGACTGTCATATGATGAAGGAAGGGAGCAACTTGGCTTGTATTCACTGGAATTTGGAAGGATGAGAGGGTATCTTATAGAAACATATAAAATTATTAAGGGATTGGACACGCTAGATGCAGGAAACATGTTCCTGATGTTGGGGGAGTCCAGAAGCAGGGGCCACAGTTTAAGAATAAGGGGTAGGCCATTTAGAACTGAGACGAGGAAAATCTTTTTCACACAGAGAGTTGTGAATTTGTGAAATTCTCTGCCACAGAAGGCAGTGGAGCCTGGTTCACTGGATGCATTTAAAAGAGAGTTAGATAGAGCTCTTTGGGCTAGCGGAATCAAGGGATATAGGGAGAAGGCTGGAACGGGGTACTGATTGTGGATGATCAGCCATGATCACATTGAATGGCAGTGCTGGCTCAAAGGGCCGAATGGCCTACTTCTGCACCTATTGTCTTTGTATCTATGTAAGTAAAAGATTTAAAAAAACAGCCAGGAAACTGTGGATAACATTCCTGCTCTTCTTTGATATAGCACTGTGAGATCTGAAAGATAGTGTAGCATGCTTTCAACACCATGGTGGAGAATCAGCCTGGATCATTATCCTCACATGGACATTACACAGGCACATCTTTTGGTACTTTCAGCTTAATCTTAAACAGGAAATTTTAATTGTCAATAATATAAACATGGACTTCAACTTCACGCATTGCTTCTCGTACAAGTAGTCCTTCAGGACGCAAGGATTGGATAACTGTGCCCTCAGGTTTGAAGAAGGGTCTCGACTTGAACCGTCACCTATTCCTTTTCTCCAGAGATGCTGCCTGGCCCGCTGAGTTATTCCAGCTTTTTGTGTCTACCCTCAGGTTCTATAACTAGGTATGAAAACAAATAAATTGGACATTTTCTTGCTCGGAGCATCATACAATGCACAAAATAATTCCTGAGGAATTCTAGTTCCAGTTATTCCCTTGTAATGCTGCATTCTTTTGCTCATGTAAATATTAGCTGCACTGACAACTTGCAAGTGGATTGGTCTTGTGTCCTGTGGTCCATTACAGTAATAAATTGACCTGGGTGCATTCTTCAGGGTTTATCGGTTACATGGTTGGATGTAAAATCAATGTAATGCACAAAATTATGTGGGCAGCTACAGGCATCTGAGCACTATCCTGTCAGAGAAAGCACAATGGGAGATTCGACTAGCTTTCTGCGGTGAGTAAAGTGGGAAAGTGCAATGGCAGTGGAATTTAGTATTGAAATGATCATTATAGATTGTGGCTACTGACTCACATTCTGCTTCAATAGAAACATAGAAACATAGAAAATAAGTGAAGGAGTAGGCCATATGGCCCTTCGAACCAGCACCGCCATTCAATATGATCATGGCTGAATACCCCAAATCAGTACCTCGTTCTGGCTTTTCCCCCATATCCCTTGATTCCCTTCGCCCTAAGAGCTAAATCTATCTCTCTCTTGAAAACTGAGAAGGATTAAGAGGTCCAAGCATTCAGGCTGAACATCTTAGTAAAGACACAAGAAATTGCAGGTGCTGGAACCCAGAGCAAAACACAAAGCGCAGATGAACTCAAATGATCAGGCAGAATCTGTGGAGATGTTTCAAGTTGTGGCCATTCTTCAGACTGAAGAAGGGTCCTGACCTGAAACGTCACCTATCCATTCCTTCCACAGATGTTGTCTGACCTGCTGAGTTACACCAGCACTTTGTATTTTAATCTTTGTGAAGGCTTCTGATTGGTGCCTGCAGCTCATCAGTTCCATGGAACTGAGGCCAACATCTAAACTGGAGCAAGCACTAAGGCCACTTGCTTTACAACTTGGAC
>CM075978.1:115914122-115996030 GCA_038087875.1 Malacoraja senta | reverse complement strand
TCTAAATCTTCTATGTTTTACAAAAACATTGAAATGGATTCTCCTTTACTTTTTAACTTATTCCCTAATGGACATTATTGGCATTCCCAACACATAATGTTCATCCCTAATTACCCCCCAAAATGACATTTGTGAACCCGACTCACTGCTTAACCATTACTTAATGCAACGTTTAATTCTTTGAATTTAAATTCCCCACTTGTCGAAGTGGGATTTGAACTCACAACTCTAGATAAATAGTCAATGATTCTGGTGACTAGTCCACCATTGCCTGGCTGGAATGGGATTCTCCTCTCCAGGACATCCAAGGCCTTGGTATTCCTTTTCTTGTGGGCGCAGTAACTTGTCATCCATCCTTATTTTTACCTATTGCATCTGCACAAGATGTTGGTGAGGCCTCCCTTGGAATATCGATTGCAGTTCTGATCACCAAACTCCAGGAAGAATATGATTAAACTAGAGGTCATGCAGAAAAGATCCACAAGGATGTTGCTGGGACTGGAAGGCTCAAGTTATAAGGAGAGACTGGATAGGCCAGGATTGTTTTCCCTGGAGCATAGAGTTGTGAACTTTTAGAAGTTTATAAAATCACAAGGGGCATAAGGTGGATGGCCACAGGAGGGAAGTCTAAAACTATAGTGCATAGATTTAAAATAAGAGGGAAAATAGTTAAAGGGGATCTGAGGGGCAACTAACTTTTTAGTTAGAGGTTGGTGGGTATGTGGAACTAATTGCCAGAGGAAGTGGTAAAGGTGGGCACAATGTCTAAAAAACACATTTGACAGATATATAGATATGAATGGTTCAGAAGGACATGGGCCAAATGCAGATTAATGGGATTATATTAGAGAGGCACCTTGGTTAGTATGAATACATTGGGCTGAAGGGCCTGTTTTCATGCTGCACAACTCTATGACTCCACGACTCTACGACTCAAATGTTATTTAAGATCCCTCATGCCATATTTTTTTATCTTCCACCTAACTTCTGAACAATGTAATATTTTTGCTGTAAAAATATCAACCGGTTCATAAGTATTATTTTTTACAATGAGCCTTTCCTTCCTTGAGTTGAACTCTCATTCATTTCCCACTAAGTGGATGTTCAGGTTTTTTTCTGCTTATTCAAACAATTCTTGGGAACATTTATTCCTTTTTTAAACTGCAGATCAGCCAGGTTTGACAATTTCCATTACCAGCTAGTGAAATATTCCCCTGGCCCCTTTTCATCACCAGAGCCCAAGTTCATTGCTGTCAGAAGTGACTCCCTGAGTTACTTTATGCTCATGTAGCACATTCGTCTTGTGCTATTGTCTGACTGAATTGTTGGCAGGCCGAAGACTGGGCTATTGGTCCTTTGTGAGCACTTAGAGTTTAAACATACTTGAAGATCTTCACATCAAAATCCAGACCAAAAATAATAGCCTGTTTGAAGTTATTCAATATATTAAATATGGTGCTGTTTAAGCACTGCCATCACACTCGTAGAAAATTATCACATCTTAAGCTCATATGGTAGCTTATCATATGGACAGCACAGTGGCATAGCAGGTAACAGTGCAGCCTCACAGCTCCAGTGATCTCAGTTCAAAGCATCCTCTCAACCTGTCTGTGTGGAATTTACACATTTCCCCGTCCCAGTGTGGGTTTCTCTTGGGCTACTCTGGTTTCCACCAACATCCCAAAGACGTGTGGGTTGGTATGTTAATCTGCTAATGTACATTGCTCGTAGAATACGTGGGTGGTTGGAGAATCGAGCCGTGGGAATGGGCAGGTCAGAGAGAATGGATTATTGAGTGTAAAAAAGGGAGATTGCTCTAAGTGTTGGTATAGATTGGATGTGACAAATGGTTTCCATTTATACTGAAAAATATATATACTTATATACTTTTAGATATACTTTTATCTGAGAAAAACGTCATAAAATGTGGAGACATAATATATAACTTACACAGTGGGTGAAGGCAGGTCAAGGAATGAAAACCAACATCATACAAGAATAAAAGTTGGGAGGTGATGTTGCAGTCATATAAGACATTGGTGAAACCGCATTTAATGTATTATGTTCAGTTCTGTTATATGGGCACCATGTTATAGGAAAGATGTTGTCAAGCCTGAAAGGGTACAGAGAAGATTGATGAGAATGTTGCCAGGGCTAGGGTATCGGAGTTATAGGGAGAGGCTGGGATTCTATTCCATGGAGTGCAGGAGGATGAGGGGTGATCTTATCGAGGTGTATAAAATCATGAGAGGAGTAGTTCGGACAGATGCACAATTTCTTGCCCAGAATAGGTGAATCGAGGACCAAAGGACATAGGTTTAAGGTGAAGGGGAAAATATTTAATAGGAATCTGAGGGCTAACATTTTCACACAAAGGGTGGTGGTGGAACAAGCTGCCAGAGGAGGTAGTTGAGGCAGGGACTATCCCAACATTTAAGAGGCAGTTAGACAGGTACATGGATAGGACAGTTTTAGAAAGATATGGACCAAACGGAGGCAGGTGGGACTAGTGTAGCTGGGACATGTTGGTTGGTGTGGGCAAGTTGGGCTGAAGGGCTTGTTTCCACACTGTATCACTCTATGACTCTATGACCAAAAACAGGCTACATTGCCCCTTGAGCCTGCTTCACCATTCAGTGCAACAGGTCTTGACAGACATCTAGGTGGAATTTTTTTCCCTCCCAGTCTTGAATATATTTAATGTTTCAGCTTCTGGAGTGGAGAATCACAAAGATTTATGATTCTCCAAGAGAAGATGTTCCTCCTCATGTTTACCTTAAATGGTTGCTCCCCTATTGAGAGACTATTCCTCCTAGTTCTGGAATCTCTCTCTAGGAAAACAGCTTTTTCCACATCACCCTGTAGTGTCCAATTGATGCTTAGCCATGGGTTGTGCCTTTGGAATAGCATCGTGGCATTTCCTGGCACCACTTGTGTACTGTCAGATGCCAGGAGATGCAGTACAGGGTGGAAAGATTGGAAGTGTTAGTTGCACCAGAGATAGTCCTTGAATCTCTGCTTGTGCCCAACTCACAATTTCCATTGGCAGGGCCATAGGAAAACAGTAACTCACAAGTTTGAGCCTGTGCATGGCCAAAAGACTACTAAAAGACAATGTTATGTTTAATACTAAGGGAAACCGCTAAAGGGCTTTGGCACTGAATATTTGTATGGTACATCCCCCGTGTGATCATCATATTCATAAAGTGGCTGTCAGAATAGGCAAGCCAAAGGTGGCCAAGAGGGTCAACATCAAGGCAATGATGAAATGACCAATTCTACCTACTTGATGTCAACTTATCCTCAGACAACATTCCCTGAAGGATCATTAAATAATAACATTTCATGATTGCATGGTTTGTACAACTCTATGATTATTGTGCAATGTGAACAACTTACAATGTTATATGCTGATCGTTTTATTTTTAATGCTTAAAACTATTATCTTTCACCAGTTGTAGATGACTCTCAGATGCCAGAATAGAGAATCCATGGGAAGCAACAAAGGTTTCAGAAACACTGCAGTGGGCAAAAGTTAAATATGTTTGGTTTAACCTACAAGTGTTTCTGTTAACACTGTTTTCAATTTCTAATGCTTGTTTGCAGCATGTTTGAAGTATTTCCTTTACTTTTATAACCAAGCAAAGCAGATTAAACTGCAATCATTGAATTTTGCAAAATATATCAGTTCAGTTTAGTTTATTGTCACATGTACCGAGGTACAGTGAAAACGTTTTTGTTGCGTGCTAACCAGTCAGCAGAAAGACAATACATGATTACAATCGATCCATTTACAGAGTATGGATACATGAGAAGGGATAAGGGAATAACATTTAGATAAGGGAATAAAGTTTAGCATTTTTTTGACCATCTTATCATAGAACTTCACGTCGGAGTCATCCCCCCTAGTCACTCAACATTTTTACTTCTCCATAATTGTGCAACATTTAAATGAAGATGTAAAAAGAAATGAACCACAGCACAATTTCATTTATGCTTCAACTATGGTTCTACTGTTTTGTGGAAGCACTGTGCAGATTAAATGCTGAAGTCCACTGGCATCTTCCTTGCAACCAGGAACATGGAAACTGGAGGTTGTAACTTAGCTCCTTGGTCCTGTTCTGCCATTTGATAAAATCATGTCAGATCACTCAGGTATATCCCTATTGCTCATCTTGTCAGTAGAAGCCTGTCAGCATCAGAAGTAAAGTTCATGGTTGACCAGACCTTTGAGGAAGAGAGTTCCCAATGTCCTCTATTCTCTTTGTGTAGAAACACTCAAAAGATCTGGCTCTGATCGTTAGACTTAGTTCTCCAGTCTCTTTAAATACCAAGGAGAAGAAGGTCAGTTCTGACATTTCAATGGTTCAATGATGCTTTATTGTCATGTACGCACTGCACAGTGAAATTCTTTTTGCACAGATCACACATGCACGAGTGACCATATTTTGGTGCCATCTACAAAAGTCCAAAGTCCAGTCACCGCGCTCGATGTACTGGAGCAATACTCGATCCAGGTAAGCCCCAACGGCTGCAGGATCTCCTCTGCCACCCTTGAACGGCTCGGCTGGTAACTATGCAAGTCATGTCACTATAATATATCTCACAATGTAACGCCTGGAGATCTAAAGCCCCATATCTGTGAAGATATGGATTCACTATCACATCACACGCAGGCCACAGCTACTCACAGCATTCAAATGTAAATGCCATTTTCCCCCCATGCTCATCCCTCACCCCACTCTCATTCCTCCAACCCATTCACACTCCCTACACACACTCACCTACTTCCACTCTCACTCCTCACCCTCACTCACTCCCTACTCCCTCTCTCCCACTCACATTCATCCTACACACACACTCAACCCTCCAAACACTCTCACTGCTCACCCTCACTCACTTCCCAACCCACTCTCACACCCTACCCACTTTCATTTCTCAACACACTCACACCCCTCACTCTCTCCCAACCCACTCTCACCACCCACCCACTCTCACACCTCACCCACACTTACTACCTCTTCACTCTCACCCACCCACACACCCCACTCACAATCACCCCCACCCAGTTTCACTGCCCATTCACTGTCATTCCTCACCCATATTCAAATGCTCACCCAATCTCACTCCCCACCTACTCCCACTTTCTACACATTCTCACACCCGGCCACACTCACTCCCCAATCACTCACTCCCCTCCTTCACTCTCACTCCCCTCTATCACTCCCACTCACTCTCACACCCCACCCATCATCCCAGCCACACACACTCCACAATCACTCACTCTACACCCTCACTCCCCACCCACAAACAACCCACCCACAGAGCTCCACCCACATTCAACCCCCACCTACTCTCACACCCCACCCACTCCCCATATACACACCGTTGCAACTAACTCCTCGCCACCCACCTCCCATCCATGCCTCGCACTCTGGTCCTGCTTCCCACAGACCCCTCCCCTATCTGCTCCTTACACCCTCACATCTGCTGCCCTCATGTACCCCATCCACTCCTCTCCCAGATACTCACAGCCCACCACCAGGTTTAAGAGGCCGATTCCAATTAACAGGGTGTAATGAAGCTCACTCCTGACGAGCAGCCATTCCCCCGCCTCCACCCTGACAGTGACTGTGATTTCTGGCTCATTACCGAGGGCCCAGACATGAAGTCATAATAGATATTGCCAAGAAGGGATAAGAAACATTGTGGATATCGTGACTGGGTCTCTCTCAATATGATTACAGGGAGAATTTTAAATAAAAGTCTCAGAGAGAATTTAAATGATTGTGTGAGGACTTTGAAATCTAAGTTCCATCTCTTGTGGAGTTGTAATTAATATACTTAACATTTGCTATTGCCAATGTGCATCGGGTGAAACTAAAGCCAGAAGAGTATGGAGCCTGGAGATAAATTTAGCAGTGAGTGGATCGGTCAAAGCAAAAGGAGTTCACTCAGTTTGGTCAATTACATGTGAATGCACAGAAAAAATTAATTAAGATTTAATTAAAATAACCGTGTCACATTTTTTGATACGGAGGATTGATTAATGTTATCACTTCATTCCCAAAGCTTCCATTTCTATTGTATAGTTTTGTTCTTTTTGCAGGCTGATTGATCATTTGAGGGGCTCAGAAACTGCAGAGCAGTGATGAAGGCATCATGAAAATGAAAGATGATGTTCACTTCAGTGAATTCACAGGCCAAACCTGTGGGCAACCTCACAAGGCTTCTCTGGAGAGGATTGACCTTGAAAGGAGCATTGCTCCTCTGAAAGTTCGTCCCAGTTGAACCAGAAGTGGGGTCTGTAATTGGGTCTCCTATAGGAAGGTGAGCCATTTTATTCATTCGTGAGACAAGGGTGTCATCTTCAAGGCTAGAATTTATTGCCATCCCTGAACAGAGGGCCATGTCACAGGATAATCAGGATGGCCATATCAGTGGGTCTGGAATCACCAGCATGGGTAAGTATCCTTCCCTCAATGAAGTAACGTTTTAACAATAATCCTTGGTACCATGCTCATCGTTACTAATACAGGTTTTTAATTCTACATTTATATAAATATATCAATTAAATTGACGACAGAGTGTATGAGTTATTGTTACGTGTATCTAGGTCCTGTGAAAAGCTTGTTAACCAATCAGCAGAAAGACAATACATGATAAAGATCGAGCCATCCACAGTGTACAGATACATGATAATGGGAATAATGGGAATAATGTTTAGTGCAAGATAGAGCCAGTAAAGTCTGATCAAAGATAGTCCGAGGATCTTCAATGAGGGAGATAGTAGTTCAGGACGGCTCTCTAGTTGAGGTAGGATGGCCTGATAAAAGCTGGGAAGAAACTGTCCCTGTATCTGAAGGTGTTCATTTTCACACATCTATAGCTTTGCCCGATGGGATGATCAGCCATAGATCACATTGAATGCCGGTGCTGGCTCGAAGGAATGGTTCATAACCTGAAGGCCAGCAAGGCCAGCAAGGCCAGCAAGATAATCAAAGACAGTTGTATAGGGCTCTGGTAAGACCACATCTGGAGTATTGTGTACATTTTTGGTCTCCTAATTTGAGGAAGGACATCCTTGTGATTGAGGCAGTGCAGCGTAGGTTCACGAGATTGATCCCTGGGATGACGGGACTTTCTTTTTAGGAAAGATTGAAAAGACTAGGCTTGTATTCACTGGAGTTTAGAAGGATGAGGGGGGATCTTATAGAAACATATAAATTATAAAAGGATTGGACAAGCTAGATGCAGGAAAAATGTTCCCAATGTTGGGCGAGTCCAGAACCAAGGGGCACAGTCTTAAGGGGCTGTCCCACTGTAAGAGCTAATTCAAGAGTTCTCCCGAGTGTCCCCTGATTCGAACTCGGAGAATTACGGTAATATCCGCTCGTAGGTACTCGGGGCTCTCGTGGACATGTTGAAAAATCTTCACGAGTCTTCACGAGCTTACCGCGTTTCCCGAGTACCTGCCGTTGCGTTACGAGCCGCTAAGAAATGTCCCGAGCTCCGACGTACCCGCTACGTACATTCTACGTGCTTACCACGAGTTTGATTTTTTTTTTTAACTCGGGAGAGCTCTTGAATTAGCTCGTACAGTGGCACAGCCCCTTTAGAATAAAGGGGAGGCCATTTAAGACTGAGGCGAGAAAAAACTTTTTCACCCAGAGAGTTGTGAATTTGTGGAATTCCCTGCCACAGAGGGCAGTGGAGGCCAAATAACTGGATGGATTTAAGCGAGATTTAGATAGAGCTCTAGGGGCTAGTGGAATCAAGGGATATGGGGAGAAGGCAGGCACAGGTTATTGATTTGGGATGATCAGCCATGATCACAATGAATAGCGGTGCTGGCTCGAAGGGCCGAATGGCCTCCTCCTGCACGTATTTTCTATGTTTCTATGTTTCTATGATTAAATGCCAGAACATCCTGAGTCGAGATTAAATGCCAGGCAAATTCTGAGTGGGGATTGAATGTCAGGGTTCCACGCCATTGCAGGTTAGTGTGCCTGGATATACTGTATAATCAGAGTGACAATCATAATACTGTCATTGCAATTATACAGCAGACTTTGTGAAACAGACTGGAACAGAGTTAAACTGTTAATGCACTATTGAGCATGAAATTTATTAACAGCCGATTGAGCCACTGTTTGTCGTTGTTTTTGTCTGGCTTCATTAATCTAACAACAAATATGACTGTACAGTAATAACATTTCAAAATTCAGAAGGTGGGTATTTGGCCTGCTGTGTCCATATTCACATGGAGGCAAAGAGCCAGTCGATGTTTCGGGTTGTGACCCTGCATCAGGACTGAGAGTGTAGAGGGAAGATAGACAGTATAAAGCAGTGGGATGGAGGGAGGGGTGAGGCAGGAGCTGGTAGGTGACAGGAGGAACCACATGTCTATCCACTTTGGTTTTGTCACCTTGGCCTACCCTTCGCATCTTCTCCCCCTCCCCCATCTGCTTCTACCTGCCCATCACCCCTCCTCTATCTGGTTCCACTTAACACCTATCAGCCTCCATCTTCACCTTCCACCCGACACAAAAATGGGTGGTATTGTAGATAGTGAAAATGGGTGGTATTGTAGATAGTGAAAATCATTATCAAAAATTGCAGCAGGATTTGGGCAGGTGGCCTGAGGAATGGTTGACGGAATTTAACACAGAAAACTGCGAGTTGTTGCATTTTGGGAAGGCTAACATG
The DNA here is from genome assembly GCA_038087875.1 of Malacoraja senta. Taxonomy (NCBI): domain Eukaryota; kingdom Metazoa; phylum Chordata; class Chondrichthyes; order Rajiformes; family Rajidae; genus Malacoraja; species Malacoraja senta. The sequence goes on along the minus strand of CM075978.1, from coordinate 115,987,321 downwards.
GGCAGGACCTACACAGTGAATGGTAGGGCTCTGGGGAGTGTTGTAGGACAGAGGGATCTTGGAGTGCTGGTACATAGTTCATTGAAAATGGCATCACAGGTAGATGGGGTGGTCAAAAAGACTTTTGGCACATTGGCCTTCATCAGTCAGAGTATTGAGTATAGAAGTTGGGAGGTTATGTTGCAATTATGTAAGACATTGGTGAGGCCACATTAAGGGTATTGTGTTTAGTTCTGGGCACCGTGTTATAGGAAAGATGTTGACAAGCTGGAAAAAGCGCAGGGAAAAATTATGAGGATATTGCCAGGACTCGAGAGCCTGAGCTAGAGAGTGTGATTGAGCAGGCTAGGATTCCATTCATTGGAGCGCAGGAGGATGAGGGGTGGTCTTATAGAGAGGTGTACAAAATCATGGGAGTAATACATCAGGTAGATGCATAGAGTCTGTTGCCTGGAGTAGGGGAAATGAGATCCAGAGGACACCAAGAAAGGGACTTTGTAGAGTGCCTTCGTGATGGATTCTTTGAACAACTCATATTGGAGCCTACCAGGGAGAAGACAATTCTGGATTTAGTGTTATGTAATGAACCGGATTTGATAAAGGACCTCGAGGTTAATGAGCCATTAGGAGGCAGTGACCATAACATGGTCAGGTTTAATCTACAATTGGAGAGGGAGAAGAGTAGATCGGAGGTGTCAGTGTTGCAGTTGAATAAAGGGGACTATGGGGCCATGAGGGAGGAGCTGGCCAAAGTTGACTGGAAAGATACATTAGCAGGGATGACAGTGGAACAAAAATGGCAGGTGTTTCTCGGAATAATACAGAAGGTGCAGGATCAGTTCATTCCTAGGGGGAAGAAAGATTCCAAGGGGAGAAAGGGACGACCATGGCTGACAAGGGACGTCAGTGACAGTATAAAAATTAAAGCGAAGAAGTACAACGTAGCAAAGATGAGCGGGAAGCAAGAGGATTGGGTAATGTTTAAAAAACAACAGAAGATAACCAAAAAGGCAATACGGGGAGAAAAGATGAGGTACGAAGGTAAGCTAGCCAAGAATATAAAGCAGGATAGTAAAAGCTTCTTTAGGTATGTGAAGAGGAAAAAATTAGTTAAGATCGAAGACCGAAAAAGGTGAATTTTATTATGGGGAACAAGGAAATGGCAGATGAGTTGAACAGGTACTTTTGATCTGTCTTCACTAAGGAGGACACAAACAATCTTCCTGATATAGTAGTGGCCAGAGGATCTGGGTGACAGAGGAACTGAAGGAAATCCACATTAGGCAGGAAATGGTGTTGGATAGACTGATGGGACTGAAGGCTGATAAATCCCCAGGGCCTGATGGTCTGCATCCCAGGGTACTTAAGGAAGTGGCTCTAGAAATCTTGGATGCATTGGTGATAATTTTCCAATGTTCTATAGACTCAGGATCAGTTCCTGTGGATTGGAGGGTAGCTAATGTTATCCCACTTTTTTAAGAAATGCGGGAGAGAGAAAACAGGGAATTATAGACCAGTTAGCCTGACATCGGTGGTGGGGAAGATGCTGGAGTCAATTATAAAAGATGAGATAGCCGAACATTTGGATAGCAGTAACAGGATCTGTCCGAGTCAGCATGGATTTACGAAGGGGAAATCATACTTGACTAATCTACTGGAATTTTTTGAAGATGTAACTAGGATAATGGACAAGGGGAGAGCCAGTGGATGTGGTGTACCTGGACTTTCAGAAAGCATTTGATAAGGTCCCACATAGGAGATTAGTGGGCAAAATTAGGGCACATGGTATTGGGGGGTAGAGTGCTGACATGGATAGAGAAGTGGTTGTCAGACAGGAAACAAGGAGTAGGGATTAACGGGGTCCATTTCAGAATGGCAGGCAGTGACTAGTGGGGTACCGCAAGGCTCGGTGCTGGGACCGCAGCTATTTACAATATACATCAATGATTTGGATGAAGGGATTCAAAGTAACATTAGCAAATTTGCAGATGACACAAAGCTGGGTGGCAGTGTGAACTGTGAGGAAGATGCTATGAGAATGCAGGGTGACTTGGACAGGTTAGGGGAGTGGGCAGATGCATGGCAGATGAAGTTTAATGCGGATAAATGTGAGGTTATCCACTTTGGTAGCAAAAACAGGAAGGCAGATTACTATCTAAATGGCGTCAAGTTGGGAAAAGGGGAAGTACTATGGGATCTGGGGGTCCTTGTACATCAGTCTATGAAAGTAAGCATGCAGGTACAGCAGGCAGTGAAGAAATCGAATGGCATGTTGTCCTTTATAACAAGAGGAATCGAATATCGGAGCAAAGAGGTCCTTCTGCAGTTGTTCAGAGCCCTAGTAAGACCACACCTGGAGTATTGTGTGCAGTTTTGTTCCCCTAATTTGAAGAAGGATATTCTTGCTATTGAAGGAGTGCAGCATAGGTTTACACAGTTAATTCCCGGGATGGCGGGACTGTCATATGCTGAGAGAATGGAGCAGCTGGGCTTGTGCACTCTGGAGTTTAGAAGGATGAGAGGGCTTCTCATTGAAACATATAAGATTGTTAAGGGCTTGGACACACTAGAGGCAGGAAACATGTTCCCGATGTTGGGGGAGTCCAGAACCAGGGGCCACAGTTTAAGAATAAGGAGTAAGCCATTTAGAACGGAGACGAGGAAACACTTTTTCTCACAGAGAGTGGTGAGTCTGTGGAATTCTCTGCCTCAGAGGGTGGTGGAGGCAGGTTCTCTGGATGCTTTCAAGAGAGAGCTAGATAGTGCTCTTAAAAATAGTGGAGTCGGGGGATATGGGGAGAAGGCAGGAACGGGGTACTGATTGGGGATGATCAGCCATGATCACATTGAATGGCGGTGCTGGCTCGAAGGGTCAAATGGCCTACTCCTGCACCTATCGTCTATTGACCTCCCAAGTGCCACATTTTACACTTAGTTTAGTTTGGAGATACAGCATGGAACAGGCCCTTTGGGCCACCTAGTCCACGCCGATCAATGATTGCCCATCCACTAGTGCTACGTTATCCCAGTTTCGCATCCTACACACTAGGGGCAATTTACAGAAGCTAATTAAGCCACAAACCTGCACCTTTGGAACGTGGGAGGAAAATGGAGGACCCGGAGAAAACATACAAACTCCGTACAGACAGCACCTTGTCAAGATCGAATCCGGGTCTCTGGCGCTGTAAGGCAGCAACTCTAGCACTATGCCACCATAAAATGTAAAGCCGGAGGGAGGCATAAGAGTGGAGGGAATAGAGGGAGAGCAAAGATGGGGTTAAAGGGAAATGGGGACTCAGGGATGGAATATAAGTGCATGAAGGAGGTGAAATGGTAATTTGAGTTTCATTGTCCCTTAATTGGTACACATGACAATAAATAGACCGTTGAAGCTTTGAGCAAGGTTGGCTGCATTAAACCCCGTTTACCAATTCTTTGTCTTTTTTGCAACTGATCTACATACAGCTGCATCCTCTGAAAAATCGCCGCACTACCTATAACACCAATTTTCTATCATCTGCAAAATTACTAATCAGCCCATCTACATTTTCATCCCAAATCTTTCATATATATTACATATAACAGATGTCTCAGGTTGATCGCTGCAGAGCATCACTGGTGACAAGTCTCCTGTCAGAATAGTACCTCTCCACCACTACCCTATCTGGCTTCTTTGGCCAGGCTAACTTTCAATCCAATCTACTCAGTCTTCAATGTGGCTCAATCTTCTCGATCAGCCTACCACGAGGAACCCTGTTTAGTGCTGAACCAAAGTCTTTGCAGGTGATATCCACTGTTCTACTCTCATCAATTATATTTGTCATCTCCTTAAAAACTCAGTCAGGCTCTTAAGACATGACCTACCCTATACAAAACCATGTGAAGAAGAAGAAAACACAGACTTGTGTCTTTGGTTTCAATTCTACTTTCACGCTTGTTCCCAAAATGTTTGACTTCCCTACAGATCACAATCTTGAGAACCTACACGGTCACAGGGAGAATGTATGAACTCTGTACAAACAGCACCAGTAGTCAGGATCGAACCTGGGTCTCTGGCACTGTAAGTCAGCAACCCTATTGCTGCGCCACTGTGACGCCCTTTTTTTAATGACTACCCTTCCACAATCTGGGGCGCCGTCGAGTATGGCTGCCCTGCCAGCAGCTGTTAGTCTTTTCATCCTTTTTTTAATTTTTAGTTAGTTGAAAGTGTTGTTTTGGAGGTCTTTTAGTCTTTTTATGTGGGGGGTGGGGGGGGGGGAAAGGGGGAAACTATTTCTCAGTACCTACCTGGTCGGAGATGCGGCTTTTCTCCGAGCCGTATCTTTGCCCCTTCCTCGCGGCCTACGGGCAGACTGGAGCGGCGTTTTCCTGCTGGGACCGGCCAGGACTTTAGCTTCGGCGGCGGCACAGCGCTGAAGCACCATCGCGAGCGGGCGATGCCTAACCCGGGTCGCCGTGCAGCAAGCTCCGGAGTGCTGTGACAGCCGGCACCAACATCGCAGAGCTGTGGTCTGCGGTCAGCGGTCTGCGGAGCTTCCAGCTGCGGGCGGCGCTGAGCTTTAAACACCGCGGAGCCTGGGATCTCACGACGAGATCGCCAGAGTCGGAGCATCGACCAGCACGGCTCGTGGACTTCGGGAGCCGTGGTCTCCTGGGAGGTAGCGGCCGCTCCAGACACTCCGGGCCGCTGAGAGTGTTCACCCGACGCCGGAGCTCCATCATTCGGCGAGAGGCCTGAGGCATCGGGCTGCCGTATTGGCGACTGCAGAGGCCTCAATAGGCCCGACTATGGGTGAACTGGGGATGGGACTGGACTTTGCTGCCTTCCCCCACAGTGGGAACCATTGTGGGGGATGTTTTTATGTTATTGTTAAATTCTTTGATGTTATCTTTATTTGTGTGCTGCATGGCAAGTCAAATTTCACTACACCAATTGGTGTACGTGACAATAAATGTTTATCTATCTATCTATCTACAATTCTCTGGGGCGTAGATTTTCCAGACCTTCATGACGTAAGAGAAAATAAATCCTCCTCATTGCCGTCTTAAATGGGTGACAACTTATTCTGGAACTAAGCTCCATTCTTCTAAATTTGGTCATGAGGGGGATGCAATATCTCAGCATGTAGTCTGTGAAGCCCCTTCAAAACTTTCCATATTTTAATGAGATCCTGTTCTCTGGGACTTTGGTTTACCTCAGATTTGTTTGCTGCTGATATTTTCATCACTGCAGCAATATTAATTTTTAGATTAATTTTAAGCTGGAGCAACTCAGCGGGTCAGACAGCATCTCTGGAGAAAAGGAATAGGTTCCTTCCGATACATAAAATTAATTTGGCGGGAAGATCGGCCTGATCTAAGAACAAAGATTTAGGGAAGAGGTTGGATGTTTATCGCACAGGGGTCGTGCAGTAATGGGGTCGGCTTAAAATCTATCCATCTCAAACCACTGCTCCAGAAGATAAATGGGAGAGCAAATTTAATGTTGCCCTTGAGCCAACAGAATCCTTTTGCACGAAGCGTAATTAATCTTGTAGGCACGTTGTCAGCTCAACATTGCTGTGTCCCAAAAGGCATTAGGAAAGGTCTGAACACACAGCCTTGCGTCTTTAGTGCAGAGAGAAATTTTACAATCAGCCTGCAACACTGCTCTGCTGGACTAACAAATAGCATGAACATATTAGAATGCAATGCACAATGTACTCACTCAGATCACTTCGTCAAAGGCCAAAGAACTTTCCTGCCTCCGCTGTCTGCATCTCCTCACCCAGACTAACTTGCCTGTTTGTTTTACTCTTTTCTATCCATCTGTACATTTGAAGAGCAAGCGGCAAAGCCACATTCATGCCTCAGACCATTTCACAAGATGTGAGAGAGGATGATTCGGGTCATGGCAGAGCAGTGAAGTCAATGGGCTGCCAAGGTGTATGGGTGTCTGGCTTGAACCTGGAGGCAGAAGGTGCCCACAGCTTTGGGCATTTGAATCTTCGATTTTTTATTTCTGTTAATCCTGAATGATATGAATCATATGGACAGCACGATGGCTTTGCTGTTGGGAAGTGAAGGATTGGCTCGTGAAAGGTTACAGGTAGGTTGAATGGAGGGCTCGAAATGCTTAGGCCCGACATATTGAATTGGCTGCAAAATACTGAGACAGCGGATGTTGAAAGATGATAATAAAGCATAATTGTATACTCTTTCTTTCTCTCACATTCTCTCACTCAATATTTCTTTCCTCTTTCTACTTTCTCTTTTTTTTTTTTTTTTTTTTAATTCTCTCTCACAGGTTTTTGGCTATCCTTTCTCGAGCGTCAAGAATGTTGTATTGTCCCAAATATAAACAATCAATCAATAATAGTGTAAAGACAAAACATTGCCCCCAACGCTCTGTAGTTCAGAGTTTATTTGGAAGTTGTAGTGTTTAATAGCCTGAAGAAGCTGCTCCTAATCCTGGATGTTATGCCAAAGATGTCTGCCTTTTTGAGACATCGCCTCATCGATGTTGGGAAGGTCAGTACCGTGATAGACTGGGCAGTGTTCACCACCCACATTTTGCAATCTCCTTTGTTCCTGGGCGTTGGAGTTGCCGAACCAGGCCGTGATGCAACCAGTCATTATGCTCTTCATTGTACACCTGTAGAAGATCAAGAGAGTATTCGTCAACATACCGAATCTCCTCAATCCTCCAAGGAAGTAGAGGCATTCTTTATGATTGCATCAATGTGCTGGATCCAGGACAGAGCTTCAGAGATTTGCACACCCAGGAATTTGAAGTTTTTGACTCTCTCCATCACCGTCCCATTGATGAAGACAAGTTTGTGGATCCTCGACCTTCCTCTTCCAAAGGGAATAATCAGTTCTTTGGTTTTACTGACATGGAGAGCAAAGTTGTTGTTCGAACATTATTCCGACAGTCGATCGATCTCTGACCTATACTCTGACTCACCGTCATCTTTAATACAACCAACAATGGTGGCGTTGTCAGCGATTTTGAAGACGGAGTTGGAACTGTGTCCGGCCACACAGTCGTGAGTATAGAGTGAGTAGAGCAGGGGGCTGAGCACACAGCCTTGAGGTACTCCTGTGCTGATGGTTATTGAAGGAGGAAGTGTTGCTGCTAACTCATACTGAATGTGGTGTGTCGATGAGGAAGTCGATGATCTAGTTCTGAGGGATGCGCAGAGACCCATTTCCGTGAGCTTGGTAACCAGTTTGAAGGGGATGATGGTGTTCAACACAGAGTTGTTGTCTGTGAACAATAGCCTAACGCCACAGTGGTGTAGTGGTGGCGCTGCTGCCTTACATCGCCAGAGACCTGGGTTCGACCCTGGCTACGAGTGTGATACTGACTATGGGTGCTGTCTGTACAGAGTTTGTACATTCTCCCGTGACCATATGGGTTTTCTCCAGGTCCTCCAGTGTCCTCCCACACTCCAAAGACATACAACATTGTAGGTTAATTTTGCTTCGGTAAAATTGTAAATTGTCCCTAGTGTGTAGGATACTACTAGTGTACTGGTTGGCATGGACTCGGTGGGCCGAAGGGCATATTTTCATGCTGTATCTCTAGTCTAAAATCTCTAAAGTAAGGTCGAGTGTTTTATTGTCCAAGTGGTCTAGTGCAGAGTGGAGAGCCAGCAAGATCCGCTGACCTGTGTTCTTCTTGTGCTCTGAGAGTGAGCCATAAAAATCAGACAGCAAAGAAAGATGAGAATGAGAATGAGGGATTTGAGGAAGGGAGGAAATGGCCACATGGACCTGTCCTTCAAAAACAGCTGTTCAAACACATAGCACATGCAAACAGTGATCCTCTGTTCATTATTTGCATCAGGCATATATTTTAAACATGAATTTCTTTGCTGAAATAGTGGATAGAAAAATGACTTACAAATTCATTACGCTTTCATCCACAAAGCTGCCAACAGTCACTAGGCTGTGGGGTAGAGCGGATAGGTGTGTTCGCTGGAGCTGAGTGTGCTTTGAGTAGAGGTATCATTAAAATGTGGTGCATGTTTTAAATGTTATATGACCTGATGGCTCCTTTCCAACCTGCTTCTGGCAAACTGCCTGTTCCTCCCAATCCCAATTTGCTTAAAATCATGTACATGATCTTAATACACTAAACATCCGTCTTGCTGAGCAATCCCAAAACAAAATACCAAGCAACCGATAGGAGGTCTATTAGATGTAAGATAAATAAATAATGGAGGGAGGGGCTTGGAAAGTCTATGTGGAGAAAGGCAGCCCAGGTAACGTGTGCGGACGGGACGTCGAAGGACGAGAAGCCGAAGCCAAGAAGTGGAAGCCAGGATACCGAACGGACACGACGCCGAAAGGATATGAACCCGATTGAACACCACGCCGAAAGGATACGAACCTGAACGGACACCACGCCACAAAGACAAGATGCAGAATTGACATGACGTCGAAAAGCCGTCGAACGGACATGACGTCTCCGGGGACGGGATTTGTCCTAGTCCTTGTCAGCGATTGGTCCAGACCCCCGCGTCCATCACATCAGAGGTAGTGATGTGATAGACGCCGCGGGGGTCTGAATCAATCGCTGACCTTTGTCGATGTCGGACCAATCCCATCCCCTGAGATGTACAAGGTACAACAATTCTTGCAGTAAATATAGATTTTTTAAAGTGGTTCATACTTATTTATCATTTCGGCTTCATGTGCGTTCGGCGTCAGATTGATTTTCGACAAAAAATCTGACAGTGAACGAACATGATGTTGAAAAGCCTCTACAGCAATCGCAGCAGCTTGGAATCACTGCCACCATTTTATAAGCTCAAGGTCCCCCCCACCCTCCCGTCTCCCCCCCCGGCCAGTGATGTGATGGACGCGGTGGTCTGGACGACACGATGACCTTTGTCGATGACTGTTAAGGTGTCGGACCAATCCCGTCCCTGGAGACGTCATGTCCGTTCGCCGGTTTTACGACGTCATGTCCGTTCTGCGTCTTGTCTTTGCGGCGTGGTGTTTGTTCGGGTTCATATCCTTTCGGCGTGATGCACTTTTGGCTTTGTGTCCTTTCGGCCGTGATGTACTTTCGGTATCTTGGCTTCCAATTCTTGGCTTTGGCTTCTCGTCCTTCGATGACCGGTCTGGGTACCGCCCAGGTAGCACCCTTCTCTTGCTTCACAATGAACTGCTCAGTCCTGCAGATACTGTTATCATCCGCTCATTGCCTTCTGAGGCCCTCGTGTACAGAAGATTCTTCATATACGTCAGGATTGCTTCTACCCTTTTTTTAGTTTTGTGGTGTGGCATGAAAATAAGAATCATGCAAAAAACGGGTTCAAACACTATGTGAATAAATGGCATATCTTCAGCCATATTAGAAATTGATTTGCAAGTAAATAATTATTTGTTGTGTTCATTAACGTTCTGATCATTAAAACATTATGTAATATAGCATCAGCAATGGTCTTAATGTAATGGAGATGGTTATCAAAAATTAGAACAGGATCTTTATTAGCTGGGAAAGTGGGCGGAGGTTTGGCTAACGGAGTTTAACGCAGATCAGTGCATGGGGTGTCATTTTGGGAAGTCAAATCAGAATAGGACTCCCACTCTCACTGCTGTGCTCTCTTCCATTCTCTCTCTCTCTTTATCACCCAGTTAAACAATTCACTCTCTTGCCCCTTCTTCATGTCCACATCCTCTCGCCTACCATTTTCTCACAGCCTATCTCTTCATACTTCGCTGGCACTGCAAGTGCTGTCTTCTCCAGTAATTCATAGAGGGGTCATGGATCATTAGTTGGGATGTGTAAGAGAGAATCTAAAGTTCTGGGAATGAGGCAGGAGTCAGCTCTGCAACCGTCAAAGCTTGCTCGCCACTGGGGGCGTCGTCCTGTATGGATTTGGCTGCCCAGCCTGCAGCTGTCCGTTTTTTCACTTTTTTTAAATTTTAGCTAGTTGAGTTTTTGTTTTTCGGAGCTCTAGTCTTTTTTATGTGGGGGTGGGGTGGGGTGGGGTGGGGGTGGGGTGGGGGTGGGGTGGGGGTGGGGGGGGGAGGGGGAAACTGCTTTTCAGGGTCCCTACCTGGTCGGAGAAGCGGCTTTTCTCCGGGCAGCATCTTCGACCCTGGCCTCGCGGCCTACCAGTGGGCCTGGAGCGGCGTTTCCTGAGGGGACCGGCCAGAACCTCAGCTTCGGTGGCAGCACAGCGCTGGAACGCTATCGCGGAGCGGAGCGGGCGATGCCTTGACCGGGTTGCCGCGCTGGAACTCCAGTATGCTGAGACCGCCGATGAACATCGCGAAGCTGCGGTCTGCGGAGCGGCCAGCTGTGGGAGGCGGCACTGAACTTTAACATCGGGAGCCTGGGATCTCTTGCCGAGATCGCCAGTGGTGGAGCTCCATCCAGCGCGGCCTGTCGGCTTCGGAAGCCACGGTCTCCGGTAAGGCAGCGGCCGTTCCAGGTTTCCCATGCCGCTGAGAGGATTCTCCCAACGCCGGAGCACCATCATCCGGCGAGAACGGCCTGGAACATCGGGCCTCCGTAAAGGCGACTGCGGAGGCCTCAATAGGCCCGACTATGGCTGGACATGGGGATGGGGACTGGACTTTGTGCCTTCCCTCATAATGGGAACCATTGTGGGGGGATGTTTTTTATGTTTAAATTTCTTTATTATTGTTATGTTGTATTCTTTTATATGTGCTGCAATGGCAATACGCATTTCACTACACCAATTGGTGTATGTGACTAATAAAGAACTTTTGAACCTTTGAACCATTCAACAATATCTAACTTCGGTGTCAGCAAAATATTTGCCTGCCGATTCCCTATAACTCTTGACTCCCTGGAGTGGATAATAGGGAGATCATGTGGGAGACAATAGGTCATAATCTGACAGTCAGAAAAGGATTGAGAACCTGGTCTAATAATGGACAGGGACAATGTTTCTTGATATTAGTAGTCAACAGTGATAGCCTTAATATAATGACTCTACCACAATGCAGAGTTGATGTATTCAGGTGCATCAAGGAAAGATAGACGTGCATCCTAAGATAGACACAAAAACGCTCAAGTAACTCAGTGGGTCAGAAAGCATCTCTGGAGAAAAGGAATAGGTGACATTTCGGGTCGAGACCCTTCTTCAGACTCCTATGCAAGGAAATGTTCCTGCCTGGAAAATGTTGTTTGTGGTGAAGAATTGTAAAAGTATAGCTTTCACAAATTTTGCTTTCCCTTGACTTATATGGATAACATTTTGAAGCAAGCCTCACTCTGCTGTGGTTTTCTGGGAGACTTCCATCCAATGGTTATAAGATTCAAACATTAAAAAAAAACCTGTAAAAAATGTGGACACTCAATAAGACCTGACATACAGTATATAGATTGTCATCATCCTTCACTGCGAGATCAGAGTCTACATCGGTGTTAGACGTCAGTCCACTACTTACAAAGGCAATGGTGTTCCAGTGACACCATCTGGCTGTAACCTCACCACTGGTTAAATCCTGCTTCTTTAGGGAGGATAGCCATTTTGTGCCTGAGTTGAGGCAAGTTGAAATGGTGGGCGGATGTAAAATTAGGGCTAATCCCTTGACCTCTGCTTGCACCTCCTCCCTATTCACCAGTCCTTATGTTTAGTATCAGTTTAGTTTAGTTTCGTTTTGTTTATTGTCATGTGTATCGAGGTACAGTGAAAAGCTTTTGTTGAGTACTAACCAGTCGGCAGAAATACAATACATAGTTACGATCAAGCCATCCATAGTGTAGAGAAACATGAAAAAGGGAGAGTCCTGTCCAAATCAATCAACATCGCTTGAAATCCACTGCTCTCAACAGATGAATTCCACAAATTGGATTTAAACCCCAGTGAAGTTCATCAATGCTACCTTTGCCATCCTGCAGTTCTGATATGACAAGCACTCACACATTTCCAGTTTGATACATACAGCAAATCCTTCTGTCTTCATACCGACATGGAAATGACATAGAATAAACCTGCAGGTATCTCAGGTACATTCCTAGTGGAAAAGATGACAAAAGCTTTGCTGAATTTGATGTGGTTCCCATCAACTCTTCTTGGTACCTCCTTCAAAGATTCAACCAAATTAGTCAGGTAGAACCTTCCCTTGAAAAAATCCAAGCTCACCATCCCTGATTAATCTGTCTTTCCAAGTCGTATATATAATTATACATAATTAAGACAAATAATTGTTCTTCCACTGAAGTTAAGCTAACTGATCATAACTGATCAAATTGGCAGGGGTGCTGAGGAAGAGGATTTCTTGGAATGTATGCGGGATAGTTATCTAAACCAACATGTAGAGGAACCAACGAGAGAGCAGGCTATTCTAGACTGGGTATTGAGTAATGAGGAAGGGTTAGTTAGCAGTCTTGTTGTGCGTGCCCCCTTGGGCAAGAGTGACCATAATATGGTTGAGTTCTTCATTAGGATGGAGAGTGACATTGTTAATTCAGAAACAATGGTTCTGAACTTAAAGAAAGGTAACTTTGAGGGTATGAGACGTGAATTGGCCAAGATTGACTGGCAATTAGTTCTAAAAGGGTTGACGGTGGATATGCAATGGAAGGCATTTAAAGACTGCATGGATGAACTACAAAAATTGTTCATCCCAGTTTGGCAAAAGAATAAATCAGGGAAGGTGGTGCATCCGTGGATAACAAGGGAAATCAGTGATAGTATCAAAGCAAAAGATGATGCGTACAAATTAGCCAGAAAAAGCAGCATACCAGAGGACTGGGAGAAATTCAGAGACCAGCAGAGGAGGACAAAGGGCTTAATTAGGAAAGGGAAAATAGATTATGAAAGAAAAATGGCAGGGAACATAAAAACTGACTGCAAAAGATTTTATAGATATGTGAAGAGAAAGAGATTAGTTAAAACAAATGTAGGTCCCTTGCAGTCAGAAACGGGTGAATTGATCATGGGGAACAAGGATATGGCGGAACAATTGAATAACTACTTTGGTTCCGTCTTCACTAAGGAAGACATAAATAATCTGCCGGAAATAGCAGGGGACCGCGGGTCAAAGGAGATGGAGGAACTGAGTGAAATCCAGGTTAGTCGGGAAGTGATGTTGGGTAAATTGAATGGATTAAAGGCCGATAAATCACCAGGGCCAGATAGGCTGCATCCCAGAGTACTTAAGGAAGTAGCTCCAGAAATAGTGGATGCATTAGTGATAATTTTTCAAAACTCTTTAAATTCTGGAGTAGTTCCTGAGGATTGGAGGGTAGCAAATGTAACCCCACTTTTTAAGAAGGGAGGGAGAGAGAAAACGGGGAATTACAGACCAGTTAGTCTAACATCGGTAGTGGGGAAACCTCTAGAGTCAGTTATTAAAGATGGGATAGCAGCACATTTGGAAAGTGGTGAAATCATTGGACAAAGTCAGCATGGATTTACGAAAGGTAAATCATGTCTGACGAATCTTATAGAATTTTTCGAGGATGTAACTAGTAGAGTGGATAGGGGAGAACCAGTGGATGTGTTGTATCTGGACTTTCAGAAGGCTTTCGACAAGGTCCCACATAAGAGATTAGTATACAAACTTAAAGCACACGGTATTGGGGGTTCACTATTGATGTGGATAGAGAACTGGCTGGCAAACAGGAAGCAAAGAGTAGGAGTAAACGGGTCCTTTTCACAATGGCAGGCAGTGACTAGTGGGGAACCGCAAGGCTCAGTGCTGGAACCCCAGCTATTTACAATTTATATTAATGAACTGGATGAGGGAATTGAAGGCAACATCTCCAAGTTTGCGGATGACACTAAGCTGGGGGCAGTGTTAGCTGTGAGGAGGATGCTAGGAGACTGCAAGGTGACTTGGATAGGCTGGGTGAGTGGGCAAATGTTTGGCAGATGCAGTATAATGTGGATAAATGTGAGGTTATCCACTTTGGTGGCAAAAACAGGAAAGCAGACTATTATCTAAATGGTGGCCGATTAGGAAAAGGGGAGATGCAGCGAGACCTGAGTGTCATGGTACACCAGTCATTGAAAGTAGGCATGCAGGTGCAGCAGGCAGTGAAGAAAGCGAATGGTATGTTAGCTTTCATAGCAAAAGGAGTTGAGTATAGGACCAGGGAGGTTCTACTGCAGTTGTACAGGGTCTTGGTGAGACCACACCTGGAGTATTGCATACAGTTTTGGTCTCCAAATCTGAGGAAGGACATTATAGCCATAGAGGGAGTGCAGAGAAGGTTCTCCCTGGGATGTCAGGACTTTCATATGAAGAAAGACTGGATAGACTCGGCTTATACTCGCTAGAATTTAGGAGATTGAGAGGGGATCTAATAGAAACTTACTAAATTCTTATGGGGTTGGACAGGCTAGATGCAGGAAGATTGTTCCCGATGTTGGGGAAGTCCAGGACAAGGGGTCACAGCTTAAGGATAAGGGGGAAATCCTTTAAGACCGAGATGAGAAAAAACTTTTTCACACAGAGTGGTGAATCTCTGGAACTCTCTGCCACAGAGGGTAGTTGAGGCCAGTTCATTGGCTATATTTAAGAGGGAGTTAGATGTGGCCCTTGTGGCTAAAGGGATCAGGGGGTATGGAGAGAAGGCAGGTACGGGATACTGAGTTGGATGATCAGCCATGATCATATTGAATGGCGGTGCAGGCTCGATGGGCCGAATGGCCTACTCCTGCACCTATTTTCTATGTATCTATGTATAATTACCCAGTTTATCACTTCCTGCTTTAATAAACAACGCACAACAATGGCATCCTTCAGTATCACTCCTGTAGATTGGGATTTCAAATGATGGTCAGACCTCAGCAATTTCCTCCCTTGTTTGTTCTAACAACCAGGGATATATTACATCTGACTTAGTACATTATCCACTTTCAAAAATACAACCTCTTCTCTCATATAAGGTCATAAGGAATAGGAGTAGAATTAGAGCATTCAGCCCATCAAGTCTACTCCGCCATTCAATCATGGTTGATCTATCTCTCCTCCTAACCCCATTCTCCTGCCTTCTCCCCATAACCTCTGACAGCCGTACTAATCAAGACTCTAACTAAATCTGCCTTATAAAAATATCCATTAACTTGGCCTCCACAGCCTTCTGTGGCAAATAATTCAACATATTCACCACCCTCTGACTAAAGTCATTTCTCCTCATCTCCTTCCTAAAAGAACATCCTATAATTCTGAGGCTATGACCTCTAGTCATAGACTCTCCCACTAGTGGAAACATCCTCTCCACATCCACTCAATCCAGGCCTTTCACTCTCCATACTCATTTCCATACTCTCACTGACCCAGGGATGTCTACTGATTGCTTTGACTTTCTTGTGAGGCTTTTATGGCAAAACACAATGCGAAGACCTGTAGAAATGGATGCAATGTACTGCATCCTCATGTGTTGCAAGTGTATGATATTCCAACCTTGTGTGATCCTCATCCTTAACCCATATTCTCTCATTAGTTTTTAGTTTCCATTTTAGTTTTAGAGATACAGCGCGGAAACAGGTCCTTTGGCCCACCGAGTCCGCACCGACCAGCGATCCCTGCACATTAACACTATCCTACACACACTAGGGACAATTTGCACTTACATCAAGCCAATTAACCTACAAACCTGTACATCTTTGGAGCGTGGGAGGAAACCGAAGACCTTGGAGAAAACCCAGGGCGTCAAGGGGAGAGCGTGCAAACTCCATGCAAACAGCATCCGTTGTCGGGATCGAACCTAGGTCTCTGGTGCTGCAAACGTTGTAAGGAAGCAACTCTATCTCTGCGCCACTGTGCTGCCCGCATTAAAAGGGGAGGGTAGTGAGAGCAATCGATGGTGTTGGCGGCAGCCTGCTATTGTCATGCTCCCTGACAACATGATGAATTAATGTTACCAGTGAAGGATTATGATGATGATTCACGATTGAGGTAAGGCTTTCTCAGAAATCTACTGGTATTACAGTGTGACACCATGACGAATCTGACCGCTCAGGCCATTCTTTTGAAATGTGGATACGATTAGAAAATGTCAGGATGATTTCAATGCTTGACGACATTGTGTCTGAGAAGTGTCTGAGAAGTTCCAAAGTCATTGTTGGGAGAAAACTCTCGGAAGGGTAGTGATAGATATATCTGCTTGAAATACATCATTGCACAACCACAATCTCCTGTTGCTTTTCAGAGGCTTTGTGTCAGATCTGTAATTGTACAGATTGAAGTGCCAAATAGGTTTCACTGTGAGAAATGTCTGCAATTTCAGATGAAATCGCAAGACCGCTCATTGTATATCTTGATCAAGTGAAGCAATAACCATTTGTACTCTAAGTATTCCATTGAATCCAGAGGAGGTTACTGAGTGTAGATCTCAATGAGTAGCCCTGTTACCTTGCATTAGACTGATCCTAAATATCCCCTAATTTTTTTAAGTGAGGCATCTGATGAATACATGGGTCTGTAAATGGGGAGAGCTGCTTGCCCTGACGATATTCAGCCTCTGACATTAATTCAATTGTAGCAGGCTTGAAAAGTGATGGAAGTGTGTAAACTATAAGAAACATGATTCAGTTTATCCCCAAAGCTTCATGATAACGATAACTGGACATTCATAGAACAGTACAGTTATTCGGCCCACAATGTCCATGCTGAACATGATGCAAAGTTAAACTCATCTCCTATGCCTGCACATGATCCATATTGCTCCCGGCTCTGCATATCTCTCTGCCTCTTAAATGCCACAATCATGTCTGCCTCAACCACCACCTCTGGCAGTGCATTCCAGGCACCAAACATGCCAAACAGTGACAATCTTGGGGGCCCCCGGTGGGGGTCCCTCTACGCAGGGATTCTCCCCCTCTACATTGGGGACTTGGGTGGAGGGTACTGCACCGAGGTGTTCCCTGCAACCTGTTTCTCTTGCGGTTCATAGACTCGCCAGCCACCTGCCACTTTTGCGGGCTGGAAGAGTCTGTGTACCATGAGTACATGGAGTGCGTGAGGCTGCAGCCACTGTTTGAATACCTAAAGGGGCTGCTCCTTGCCTTCTGGCTGCATTTTTCACCCACCGTCCTCATCTTTGGATACTCTGTGCGTAGGGGAGTGGGTAGGGCTGAAGATGTCCTGGTTGGGTTGCTCCTGGGCCTGGCCAAGCTGGCCATCCGCGAGCCAAGGCGCCAGGCGGTGAAGGGCTCTACCCAAGCCGGCTGCCTGTCCCTTTTCTGGGGATACGTCCGTGCCCGGGTGGGGTTAGAAAGGGAATACGCCCTGTCTACGGGCTCCCTGAGGGAGTTCCAGGACCGCTGGGCTCCGCAGGGTGTTGAATGTATCCTCAATAAGGATTGTATCATAGTTGTATAGTAGGTTATTATGGATATATGTTTGTATTGTATTATGGTGATGGGTTCTGGCTTGTTTTATTGTCGTGTAATTATTATTTTTTAATAATTTGAATAAATTTAAAAAAAAAAAAAAAAATCGTGACAATCTTGTCCCCCACATCTCCTTTAAATGTTGCCCCTTTCACTGCAGTGCCAGCTGGTCGAGCTGCTGCTTCACAGTTCTGGAGACCCGGGTTTGATCCTGACTTTGGGTGTTGTCTGTGTGGAGTTTTCTCTATGATCACGTGGATTTCCTCCAGATGCTCCAGCCACCATCTCCCTGGCCCAATGCTCATCTCTGGAACACCCTAAACAATAAGTAGTCCAAAGTTAGACTCCTATGCATCGATTATAGCTCCACCTTCAACACCATAATCCCATCTAAACTCATCTCCAAATTCCTTGCCCTAGGAATCAGCACTGGATCTTTGACTTTCTGACTCGAACAATGACAAGACGTGAGTACAGGGAGGGGTTAACAAACATAGTAACATGGTGTTAGGACACCAATCAATCAATCAATCAATCAATCAATCAATCAATCAATCAATCAATCAATCAATCAATCCGTTTTATTCATCACATACACATATAAGTGCAGTGAAATGAATTTGCCAGCAACGGTACAATTAAAAAAAAACACAATACACAATAAAATGTGACACCAACATCCACCACAGCATTCTTCACTGTGGTGGAAGGCACAAAGTACAGTCAGTCCTCCTCCATTGTTCACCCGTGGTCGGGGCCATAAACCTCCACAGACCGGATGTACAGGCCCTCTCGTCGGGACAGTCGAACACACTCCGTGGCTTCAGGATGTTGTAGGCCGCAGGCCGGCGGTCGGTGCTCTTCTCTGGCTTTCCCAGGCGAGGAAACCCAGGCTCCAGATGGTAAGTCCATGCCGCGCCCACGGCTAGAGGCTCCGCAGACCGCGGCTTCAGGATGTTATAGGCGATCGGAGCTCTTCTCCGGGGATCCCCAACAAGAGATCCCAGGCTCCGGACACCGCGCCCGCAGCTAGAAGCTCCGCAGACCGCGACATCAGGATGTAACAGTCCAGGGGCCAGCAATCGGAGCACTCCTGGCGATTTCGGCAAGGGCTCGCCCGCTCCGCGATGAAAAGTCCACGCTGCGCCCACTACTGAAACTCCGGGCCCGACTCCGGGAAAGAGACATGGAAAAAGTCGCCTCTCCGTGGAGGAGGCGAACAAAAGCGGTTCCCCCCTTACCTCCCTCACCAACCGCCACACAAGACACACCGTGAGGCACTAAAACAAACATTTGGACACACTAAAAAAAAACTCTCCCACTCTCAATGTCAGCAAGACGAAGAAGCTAGCTATCGACTTCAGGAAGTGGACTATACATTGGTATGCCTCAATCAGCATCAATAATGGCAAAGGGGAAATGGTTGAAAGCTTCAAGTTCCTTGGCATTAATGTTACCAACGATCTCTCATAGTCATAGAGTCTTGCAGCTTGGAACAGGCCCTTTGGACCAACTTGCCCACATCAGCCAACATGTCCCATCTACACTCATCCCACCTGCATTTGACCCATATCCCTCTAAACCTGTCCTATCCATGTACCTATCTAAATGTTTCTTAAACATTACGTTTGTTCCATACACCTACCACCCTTTGCATGAAAAAGTTACCACTCCGATTCTTATGAAAACTTTCCCCCCTCACCTTAATCCTATATCCTCTGGTTCATGATTTCCCTACTCTGGGCAAGAGACTCGGTGCGTCTACCCAATCTATTCCTCTCATAATTTTATACACTTCTATGAGATCACCCCTCATCCTCCTGCGCTCCAAGGAATAGATTCCTTGCTTGCTCAACCTCCCCTCATAGCTCAGGCCCTTGAGTCCTGGCAACATCCTCATGAATCTTCTCTGCACCCTTTCCAGCTTGACAACATCTTTCCTCTAACATGGTACCCAATACTGAACACAATACTCTAAATGCGACCTCACCAACGTTTTATACAACTGCAACATGATCTCCCGACTTCTATACTCAATACTCTGACTGATGAAGGCCAATGCGCATGAATCCTTTTTGACCACCCTTTCTTCCTGTGATGCCACTTTCAAGGAGCTATGTACCTGTACTCCTAGATCCCTCTGCTCTACAACACTCCCCAGAGATCCTACCGTTCACAGTGTAGGTTCTGCCCATGTTAGTGCTCCCAAAATGCAACACCTCACATTTCCCTGAATTAAATTCCATCAACTATTCCTCAGCCCATCTGGCCAAGCGATCAAGATCCTGCTGCAATTTCTGACAGTCATGCACTAACCACACTGATGTGATGGCCAACAAGGCACACCAACACCTCTACTTCTTTAGGACACTGGGGGAATTCCATGTTTCCAATAAATCTTACAAATTTCTACAGATGCACCATAGAAAGCACACTGTCAGGTTACTTCACAGCTTGGTTTGGGGGCAGCTCTGTCCAAGACTGCAAGAAGTTACACAGAGTTGCCAATGTAGCCCAGTCCATCAAACAGACCAGACTCTCTCTCCTCTCTCTGTCGTTGACTCCATCTATACTTGTCTACCCTCTCTATCGTTGACTCCATTTATACTTTTTGCTGTCATAAACAGCCTTCATAAACAAAGTCTTATCCCATCCTGGTCATTCCTTGCTCACATCGGGCAGAAGGTACACAAGCTTGAAAGAACACACCACTAGACTCAGGACTTTCAGGAAGTAGATAGGACTATTTGGTGAACTTTTGTAACTTTGTTGGCTCCAAAACGTGGCAACATTTGTGTACTACCATATGATTTTACCGGGTTGTATGTAAAACAAAGCATTTTACTGTACCTAAGTACAAGTGACAATAAAGTATCGTTAAAACATTGAATCACTCTGAGTGAGGGCTATGTTGTGGAAGTGTAGACATTGCTTCTGCACCACCACCGCTGACAGTGCATTCCAGGCATCTACTACTCTCTGTGCAAGAAACCTGCCACACACATCTGCTTTAAACTTTCCCTTCACCTTAAAGCAATGGCTGACACCTTTGACATTTCCACCCTGGGAAAAGGTTCTGACTATCCTACCCTTTTTATGCTTCTCATAATCTTACATAATTCTATTGGGTCTCTCCTCAACCTCCCCACCGAGTCTGGGCTGACCAATGATCACTCATAACTAGTTCTATCCCACACACTCAGGACAATGTACAGAAGCCAATTAGCTCACGAACCTGCACGCCTTGGAATGTGGGAGAATTAGATATTAAACTTTAGACTTTAGAGATACAGTGCGGAAACAGGACTTTTGGCCTATCGAATCCACACCGACCAGCAATCATCCTGTACACTAACACTATCCTACCCACGAAGGACAATTTACAATTTTTACCAAGGCCAATTAACCTACAAACCTGCATGTCCTGGAGTGTGGGAGGAAACCGGTGCACCCGGAGGAAACCCACACAGTCACAGGGAGAAAGTGCAACTTTTGTACAGCGAGCACCTGTAGTCAGGATCGAACCCGGGTCTCTGGCACTGTAAGGCAGCAAAACTACTGCAGCGCTACTGTACCGTCTAGATAAAAATCTGAAAATCTGAACTGGCATGCCATAAGGCAGTTCTCTTTATTTTATTGCCGATTTCAGCTGATGAAATGTTTGCTTTAAAAACATGAGAGTCTATGAAATAACCGAGGAACAAACAGGGGAGCAGCATCTGCAAGACCCCAGAAAGAACCTCTACATGAATGGGATGAGAATATTCCTGCAATCTCCCACATTACTGATTATGAGGCCCCTGGCTGGGATGTTGCATTTAAGTCATAACCACCTGCAGATTTCCTCCTCCCCCCCTAGCCATTTTCCAGTTGAAACGATAAAACCTTCACTTAAATATTTTAAGTTAGTGCTGGCAGTGTTTAGTCATCCACTAATGTCTGAAACAACATATATTTTGCTGGCTTAATGTTCTCGGAGTCACATCTGGCCTGCTGGTGAAGGAAAAAGCCCAGAAGCAATTTTTTAAAAGATGAAAATTGGTAAGAATTTGGGTGCTAGTTGACAATATTTGAATGTTGACTAAATTCCGGCCATTTTCTGGGTTAGAGGAGGGTGGAGAGGAGGCAAGAGATTATTTGTTTAGGATCACATGGTGCAGAGGAGACCATTTGCTCCTTCAGGCTTATGATGGATCTTTAAAGAACTATCCAATTAATCACAACCCATTGCTCTTACTTAAAAATCCTGTAAGTGTTCGGATATGTAGAACGAATGTTTACAAAGTCACGGGGTGGTACGGTGGCACAGAGGTAAAGTTGCTGCCTTACAGCGCTTACAGCACCAAAGACCCTGGTTCGATCCCCACTATGGGTGCTATCTGTACGGAGTTTGTGTGTTCTCCCCGTGACCGCATGGGTTTTCTCCGAGATCTTCGGTTTCCTCCCACACTCCAATGACGTACAGGTTTGTAGGTTAATTGGCTTGGTATAAATGTAAAATTATCCCTAGTGTGCGTAGGATAGTGTTAATGTGCGTGGATCGCTGGTCGGTGCGGACTTGGTGGGCCTAAGGGCTTGTTTCCGCGTTGTATCTCTAAACTAAACTAAAAGTCAGAAGGCAATGTGCAATCTTCACATAGTCAAGAGTGTTTTATTGTCAAATGTCCCAGATAGGACAATTAAATTCTTGCTTGGTGCAGCACAACAGAATATGTAAACATAGTACATAACGGGAGAAAAAAAAAGTTCAGTGTGTATATATATACACATGCACACATACTCAATAAATAAACAAATATAGTGCAATCATAATAATAGTCTGCGATAAATGTCTCCTCCAAGAAGCAACTATAACCCATTCTTTTGTTTCCTGCACTAAATTACAAAACTTCTGGAGGGGAATTTTTGATATCTTTTCCAAAATACTTAAAACTAAATTGGATCCCGACATAAAACTGATCACACTAGGTATGCCAGAGGCCTGTTCTGAGCTAACGATATTTCAAAGACGTTTCCTTAACTATGGCCTAATAACGGCGAAAAAATTAATACTTACATTTTGGAAACAGACAACAGTCCCTACAGTGAAGATGTGGATCACAAACATGTCCGAGACACTACATTTGAAAAATATTAGGCTTGTCTTGGCGGAAAAACCAGATCAATTTCTTGAGACATGGACACCCTTTACCGAATTCTTACAACAATAGCATGGTGCAACACAACTTTAAATTTAAATCCGATGCTGGGTTGGGTGAGGCGGGCGGGGGGGACGAGGGGCAAGGTATATCTCCACTTTTCTTTTTCTTATTTCTATATCTTTCTGCCACACTCCTTTGGTAGTTTAGGGGATTCTTTTTTGTTCTTCTTCAATCTATCTTTTCACTATCTACTTTTTTCTTTCTTGTTTTCTTTTTCTTTTCTTTTTTCATTTTCATAATTTAGGTTATAAGGTTAAAAATGAAGAGATTTTTTTAAAAATAATAATAGTCTGTTGTAGTTCAGAGCTTATTTGTTGTTGTGTTTAATAGCCTGATGGATGAAGGGAAGAAGCTGTTCCTGAACTTGGACATTACAGTTTTCAGGCTCCTGTACCTTCTTCCCGATGGCAATGGTGAAATGAGTGTGTGGCCAGGATGGTGAGGGTCTTTGATGATGTTAGCTGCGTTTTTGAGGCAGCGACGTCGATAGATCCCTTCGATGGTGGGGAGGTCAGAGCCGGTGATGGACTGGGCAGTGGTCACAACTTTTTACAGTCTTTTCCGCTCCTGGACGTTCAAGTTACCGGACCAGGCCGCGATGCAACCAGTCAGTATGCTCTCTACCGTGCACCTGTAGAAGTTCAACAGAGTCCTCTTTGACATACCGAATCTCTGTAGTCTTCTCAGGAAGTAGAGGTGCTGATGTGCCTTCTTTATAATTGCATCAGTGTGCTGGATCCAGGAAAGATCTTCGGAAATATGCACTCCCCGGGAATTTGAAGTTATTGACCCTCTCCACCATCGACCCATTGATATAAACAGGATTGTGGGTCCTCATCCTTCCCCTTCCAAAGTCCACAATCAGTTCCTTGGTGTTACTGATGTTGAGAGCCGGGTTGTTGTGCTGGCACCATTTGGTCAATCGGTCGATCTCACTTCTATACTCTGACTCGTCACCATCTGTAATTCGTCCAACAACGGTGGTGTCGTTGGCGAACTTGATGATGGAGTTCGCACTTTGTCCGGCTACAAAGTCATGGGTATGGAGTGAGTAAAGCAGGGGGCTGAGCACGCAGCCTTGAGGTGCTCCCGTACTGATTGTTACTGAGGATTAAGTATTTCTGCCAATTTAAACAGACACTGGACATCAGGATTGAATGCTCGTGCAGAAGCAGAAAGACAGTGGGTCTATTAGCTGTGCCACTGTGCGGCCACTTACTGTTTACCTGTTTGCTTGCGGGGTGTGGATGTTACTGATAATGCAATCCCGAACTGAGGAGGCAGCTAAGAGTGAGCATTGACATTGAGTATTGATTTGATATTGATTAACATACACTGATAGTATGGTGACATTGACACTTCTATTAGATTAGTTTGGTTTAGTTTATTGTCACGTGTGCCGAGGTACAGTGAAAAGCTTTTATTGTGTGCTAAGCAGTCAGCGGAAAGACGATACACGATTACAATCGAGCCATCTGCAGTGTACAGATTCATAAGAAAGGAAATAACGTTCAGTGAGAAATAAAGTCCAGCAAAGTCCGATTAAAGATAGTCCGAGGGTCTCTAGTGGGGGTGGATCGGGAATCATCGAGTGAGTGGAAGGAGACGGTGATGGTGGCGGTCGATGGACAATGGGCCCGGTGAGAGAAAAGCGAGGGGTCTTACCTTCCTCGTCCTGAAGGCCGGCTGTGTGGGGGGGGGAGGGGTGCCCCTCAGGGAACGAGGGCTGAAGAGGGGCAGCGTGGAGAGGAACGATGGTTCGCTGGATGACCAGAATGGATGAAGAGCCTTTGTGGTCAACTGCAGCTGGGACTATAAAATGGTGACAAAATGGCATTTTTGCACATGGACTTGGAGTGCATACTGCACCAACTAGGGCAATTGTGTTTATGTACGGGGATAGTCTTGCGGATCTGTATGCAAAACATGTATTTCACTGTACCCGGTACACGTGACAATAAAGAAACCATTGACCATTGACCGTTGGCTTAGTCATTTTGTGAAGATAAGAACACTATTCTAATATTCCTGTCAATCAGGATTGAATTATTTATCATAGAAATCTTATGCTGGTATCCTGTGGCTTTTCCTTGGTCACATGTGAGGGCTTCTCACAATGATTTCTGCTTTTGGGGGTTTTACACATGACAATGAGCCTTTCGCAAAAGGTTAATTAAAGCTGAGGAGATTTCATAAAGTCAGATAGGTTGGTATCTCGCTGAGCTGAATTGCACATTGTCACAGTGTGCTTTCCAATCTCCTCCAGCATTCAGCAATCACCTTGCAACCGGAAAGGCTGTTCAGATGACCGCATTTTCAATTGTGTTTTATGTGAGGTGAGCAGCTGAACGTTTAGCTACTTACATTGCCGGACGTTCCCCAATGACAGACCACCTTATGCAGCTGCTACTGAATTCAGCCCGTTTAGTGATAACACCATGTATTATTCCACACCGATTCACACTGAGTTCAATCCTCTGGGTTATTTGCATTCAGTAAATGTCTGATGGCAAATCCCAAAGATAGAGTTAAAGGCAACCCCATCCCAGACTTCACTCAAAAACCACAGTCCACAGATAGGATGTTCATGCACTTCAGGTGAACATAAGCTGGTTCCTGGAATTTTGTTGTAGAACTAAATCTTATCAGATCAGTCTCTGAGACTTTGAAGGGTAACAAACAATAACAAATTTCTGCAGGCACGGAACAGGTTTATTTGCCACAACTTAACTGTGTGGAAGTAACATTCTCAACATTCATAGACAATCAGTGGTGGCCAGCTCTACTGCTGATCAGTGAACATAAATGCTTTCTGATTTGTATCTTAGAAAACAACTGTTACATTAAACCAAAGGGAAGTAATTCCCCTTTGGTTTAATACGCATATGCACCACAGAAGGGCATTTTATTTTCTTACACAGCATCTCTGAAAATATTTCCTTACAGTGGATATGAGTTGAAAGGCTTTACACACACTGCCCATTTGGAGTACCTCACCATTATTCTGGTCGAGGCTAACTGCCACAGCAAGGAGTGATTTGATGGCAGGTTATGATAAATTCCTTGTTTTCTAGGTCCACATCTCCCATCTATCATGCTATGTAGTGTTTGATTACACTCTGTGGAGCTGTAAATCCATACTGACTTGTCACGGATTCAGAGTTACTAGGACAGTAAATATGTATGAGACATAAAGAAATACAGTACGTTATGTTGACAGCATCACAGATAAAAAGATTGCCTTTCTTATCCATTCATATTCTGTATGAATATGGGCGGGTGGCATGGTGGCTCAGCAGTAGAGTTGCTGCCTTACAGCGCTTTCACCCGGGTACGATCCTGACTACGGGTGCTGTGTGTACAGAGTCTGTACTTTCTCCCCGTGACCGTGTGGATTTTCTCTGAGATCTTTGGTTTCCTCCCACACGCCAAAGACGTGCAGGCTTGTAGGTTAATTGGCTTGGTATAAATGCAAATTGTCCCTAGTGTGTAGGATAGAGTGTACGGGGATCGCTGTTCGGCGCGGACTCAGAGGGACGAAGGGGCTGTTTCCGCGCTGTATCTCTAACCTAAACTAAACTAAACTGAAAGAGGTTGCTAGGCTGTGATTCAAGCTATTCAATTACGGAAACTATTCTGTGCCCACCATGTTCCACAAATAGTAAGACTTTGTTAACTGGAGGTGCTGGGGAAATGCAAATTCCCTGGACATCCATTAACACCATTGAGTCATTACAGTCCTCCCAAATTGAATCAAAGCCACACCACATGCAACTTTATCAGTGAACCCCAAGGTTGGAAGGATTCTGTCCGAGGCAGGACACAGGTATCACAGCCCTTTTAAGTTGATGTTCCCCCATCTAGGTTTTTTTAATTGAAGTCCCATGCCTATTGAAAGAACAGTACGTGATAAAGGGCTAGCACAACACATATTTAACATCCTTTTATTTGGCTTCCCAATGAGTCTTTACTGTTTACATCGTGCCGACTATTTGTTATCTTGTTTCTTTTCTTATTAATGAGAAGAAACAGATAACAGCCATCTGGTTTGCAATTCAGATCATTAAAAAAATAACTGCTGAAAGTCATAAGATCATAAGATCATAAGTGATAGCAGGACTAGGCCATTCGTCTCATCAATCATGGCTGATCTATCTCTCCCTCCTAACCCCCATTCTCCTGCCTTCTCCCCATAAGTCTGAGATCAAAACAAAATGAACTGAAGACACAATGGATGTCTCTTGGTATCTGGAATAGAAAAAGCAGGTTATGTTTGGGTGGAGACACATACAATGCTTAAGAATGCAGAACCTGAATTTAGGATCCCCTTGTGTATTTACAATTGTCTCAGCTGCCTTTCCGTTTTCAGCCTGAAAACGATGACAATGGCAATGCTCTTTGCACATTTTGTACTATCAGTTATCCATCAATCTTCAGTGCTATTCTCAAAAAATGATTTTGCTTCCAAATATTTTACTTTAAGAACATTGCAAGGATGTTGAAAGGACAACAAAATAATTAATGCATTTGGAATACTAAAATTGTCATCTTGAAAATGATCCAGTCATTTTTCATTTTTCATACCTTTTTGCCTATTTGTCTTTAAACTGTTTCAATCTCTTTTTGGAAGCTTCAGCCGAGTCAGGATTTACTATGCTTTTTTTGGCAGTAACTAAACTTTTATTGTTGATATGTGCAATGTATCATTGCAACAGGTTTTGTGGTAGTATACATGACAAAATGACTGTGTAAACGGGAAGTCCTGAGTTTGTGCAAGCAGCATTCTTCAGTGCAACCCAGGTGAAATCATGAGTATTAGCTTGTTACAGCCCATTTCTATCCTGTAAAATCTTAGTTTTGTGGTTTTAATGGTGCACCGAGCCATAATTGCAGTTTTGTACACTATCAATGGAATTTATATGTGCATTGCAATTTCCTGAATACTTTATTGTCACATGTGACTAGGCACAGTGAGATTCTTTGCTTGCATACACAATGTATACAAATAGCAGCCACCTATGGCGCTGACAAAGTTACAAAGCAAACTGGCTCCTCCTTTTGTCCCCCACCACCCCTCCCCCCCCACACCCCCACGCCGGGCCCTCCCCATCACGGTGGTCCTCTACATTCTCATTGACCATCGACCCGCGAGGCATCATCGCGAGGTTTCACTGCCACCGAGGCCTCACCTCTGCCGCCGTCCCATGGTGCCAACCCAAGCCCCAGCTGTGGGCTCCCTCGATCATTCCGCCGACCCAGACCCAGACTCCGACCTGTGAGGCCCCGGCCGGGCCCCGACCCGGGTTGAGGGACATGCCGGACATTACTAAATGCCTGACTACATCTACTGGTCTACCCTCATCAATCACCTTCAACACCTCCTCAAAATCTTATGTTCATAAGACTTGATCTGCCATGGACAAACCCATGCTGAGCTCTCTCTTCTCTTTGGAAGAATTTCCTAATTAGCTAATCGTCTTCTAAATGGGAGTAAATCCATCCCTAAGAATCTTCTCCAACAACTTACCTACTGTTAGGCATGAGGCTCACTGACATATATGGATTATCCTTTCTACCTTTTTATATAAAAGAACAACATTGACTATTCTCCAGTCCTCTGGGATTTCACCTGTGGCTGGATAGGATACAAAGATCTTTGTCAAGGACCCAGCAATCTCCGCTCTTACTCCCCTCAAGAACCTGAGACAGATTAATCACTTATACACCTTCATTCTCTTCAATGCTCACCACCTACTTCTTAATCTTAGAATATTAGTATACCCCACACTGACCTCACTGTCCTCCATGTCCTTGTTCTTGGTGAATTCTGATGCATGCACTTGTTTAGTACCTCACCTACATTCCCTGACTCCAAGCATAAATTCCCTCCTTTATCCTTGAGTGGTCCTACCATCTCCCTCGTTATCCTCTTGACTCTAATGTATAAAATACCTTGCGATTCTTTTTAATCTGAATGGCCAAGGACATTTCATGGCCCATTCTGGCTCTCCTAATTCCCTGTTTGAGTTATTTCCTGCTTTCTTTATATTCCTCAAATACCCTGTCTGCTTTCCTCTTCCTAAACCTCACTAATACATCCTTTTATTTTTGACCAAATTTACCTTTCTCATCAACTAGTTTTTTTTTAAAATCTTTCCATCCTTGTCTCTTCTCCTTATTGTCAACAGTGACCAAATTTCAAAAGCATAAATAAACCTAGAAAAAGTTGTAAATATTCAGCAGGTATACTTTATCGAAAGAGAAACAAAGTTAATGTTTTTGGACATCTAGAGCTAATGACAGGGGCTCTACTTTAAGTATTTCTGTTAATTTCAATAGCCCAGAAAGGCAATCAGCAAGATTCTGTTATTAAATTTTCTGCTCGTTACTTCTGAATTCAGAAGTGGGCGGCGCAGCGGTAGAATTGCTGCCTTACAGCGCCAAAGACACGGATTCGATCCTGATTATGGGTGCTTGTCTGTACGGAGTTTGTACGTTTTCCCCATGACTTGCATGGATTTTATCCGAGATCTTCGGTTTCCTCCTACAATCCAAAGACGTACAGGTTTTTGTTAACTGACTTGGTCTAAATATAATTGGTCCCAAGTGTGTAGGATTGTGCTAGTGTGCGTGGATCGCTGGTCCGTGGGCCGGAGGGCCTGTTTCCGTGCTATATATCTAAACTAAACTAAACTAAGCTGAACTAAATTCCATTGCCCTCAAGATAACAAGGCAATCTGCCTAAGGCATCTTGATGTCAGTTAGCAAATCTATACTGGCATTTGCAAATTTTGCAAATTCAGTTTCCAAATCTCTTAGCTCTTAGTTTCTGACTAAAATATTCAGATTTGTCCTTTTCAGATCCAAAGGGATGCTCTTATATTCTTATACTCTTTAGAAATGATGAAACCATCGACCTGAAACATTAGCTCTGTTTGTTTCCCTCCACTTTGGTCCCTTCTGACTTGCTCAACATTTTCTGTACGTCTTTAATGTTTCTAATTTCCAGTGTTCTGATATTTGGGTCCAAGAGTTCTTTGCAACTGAATTCAGCACAGCTGTAAAAGTTATAGTGAAATGACAGCTAAGGTTCTGCATATGTTGTTAATGTTAATACTGTGCAGCGAGTGATGGAGGTAGTGCAATGCTCGCTGGAACAATTAGATAACAAGGACTTCTATTTATTGACTATTACTCTGCTCCTTCCTATCGAGAAGAAGATTAGAAGTTGTTCAGCCGAACACACTTCTAGGCATCTGCATACAATGGTGTCTGTCTTGTGCTTCTTGTGCTTCTTGTGCGTGGTGGTGGAAAGATTGGTGGAAACAGGGCCGCGACGTGAACGCTCTTTCCTTGACCCCAACGCTGCTTACAACACCGTAATCCTACCCAAACTCCATGGGATCCTCGACTTTCTGATCCATAGAGAGCAGTCTGTAAGGATATGAGACAAAACATCCTCCACAATAAATCTCAACACCGGTGTCCCACAAGGATTCATTCTCAGCCTCTTGCTATACTCCCTGTACACTCATGACTGTGTGGCCAAATTCTGCTCTAACTCGATTTACAAGTTTGCAGATGACACCGCCATAGTGGAACAGATTGCAAACAATGACCAGATGAAATATAGGAAGGAGACAGAGACCTTAGTAACATGGTGCCAAAATAAAACACACCAGCACCAATAGTACTAAAAGTGGAGATGGCCGAAAATTTCAAGTTCCTAGGCGTACATTTCACCAAATATTTGACCTGGGCCAACCAGATTGAGGCCACGGCCAAGAAAGCACATCAATATTTTCACATATTTCCAAGCACTCTTACCAACTTCTACAGATGCACTGTATGGAGCATAATATTGGGATACATTACATCTTGCTTTGGCAACAGGTCTGCCAAGACTGCAGGATACTGAAGAGAGTTGTGAATGTAGCCCAGTCCATCGCACAAACCAATCTCCTTTCCATTGACTCCATCTAAAATTCATGCTGCCTTGGGAAAGCAGCTAAAATAATCAAGGACCACTTACACCCTGGTCTTCTTACTCCCATTGGGCAAAGGATTCAAAAGTTAGAAAGCACTACCAAGAGATTTAGGACCAGCTTCTTCCCTGCTGTTATCAGATTACTCAATGATAAACTATGGGTATAGTCCCATTCTCCCAACCTACTTCTTGCAGCTCTTGCATTTTATTTGTATCTGCACTTTCTCTGTAAATCTATCACACTGTATTTCTCTTTTCACTATCTGCTGTACTTGTATATGGCTTCATTGTACTCACGCATGCTATCAATTGATTGGATAACACGCACACAATGTTTTTTCACTGTATCTCGGTGCACGTAATAATAATAAATCAATATCAATGCCATTATATGACCATCCTTTCCATCTTCTATTCCGCTTCTCAAAGCCAAAACAAAATCATTTTAAATAGCAAGTATTACTGATGCAATTCATCCAGATACCAGGAAAACTTGTATGGTGTGTGTAATCTTTCCAAATCTGCACTTTCCATACTGTGTGCAAATACATTAGCATTGCCAGATTTAGGTTTGTTGTGTGATTGTTCCTAGATTGTAAAACAGTACCTCCAATATACAACCAAAAGCAACAAGGTGGCCGTGTGCACTTACCTTTAGTTTGTAATCACACTTGGACATAAATAATGTATTCGCAAATGAAGGGTGTCATTAACTGATTCATTCAGAGATTGACAGAATCTTAGGTTTGTAAGGCATGAAGTGCCTTAGAGTGGGCTGTGAGTTCAAAAGATAATTTGATATAAACTTGGAAGAGGAAAAGTAACCCAGACATAAGGTTTGCAGTGACAGTGGAGACAATAGGTCACAGATTCACTACTCTCTGACTAAAGACATTTCTCCTCATCTCCTTCCTAAAAGAACGTCCTTTAGAACAAGAGGCTATAACCTCTTGTTCTAGACTCTCCCACTAATTGAAACATCCTCCCCACATCCACTATCCATGCCTTTCACCATTCTGTATGTTTCAATGAGGTTGGGCTGGAGTGGTATTTGGCTGCACAGTAGTATTTGGCTGAGAATGCATCCTTGTGTGGCACCAGCCTTGAGAATTATCATAGAGAAGGATTTGTCGCCTATCCTTACTGATTATGGTCTGTTGGTATCCTTCCATATTAATCTCATTTCCCAGCACTTGGTCCATAGTTTTCGATGCCTTGGCAATTGAAGTGCTCATCTAGACAGTGCCCAATCCATCACATGAACTTACCTCCCCCTCATTGACTCAATCTACACTCCCTGCTGCTCCGAAAGAACAGGTGACATAATTAAGGGAATATTCCCAACCACTTCTACCCTCTCTCGATTGGCAGAAGATAGAAAAACGTGAAAGCATGTAGATTCTAGAACAGCTCCTTCCCCATTGTTGAACACAAAATGCTGGAGTTAAGGACCTGTCCCACTGTACGAGGTAATTCAAGAGCTCTCCCGAGTTTAAAAAAAAATCAAACTCGTGGTAAGCACGTAGAATGTACGTAGCGGGTACGTCAGAGCTCGGGACCTCTTTTAGCGGCTCGTAACGCTAACGGCAGGTACTCGGGAAATGCGGTAAGCTCGTGAAGACTCGTGAAGATTTTTCAACATGTTGAAAAATGTCCACGAGAGCCCCGAGTACCTACGAGCGGCTATTGCTGTAATTCTCCGAGTTCAAATCAGGGGAAACTCGGGAGAACTCTTGAATTAGCTCGTACAGTGGGACAGGCCCTTAACTCAGCGGGTCAGGCAGCATCTCTGGAGAAAAGAAATAGGAGACCCTTCTTCAGACCCTACATCACCTTTCTTCAATGTCACCTATTCCTTTTCTACAGAGATGCTGCCTGAGTTACTCCAGCATTTTGTGTCTGTCTTCAGTGTAAACCAGCAATTGCAGTTCCTCCTATACATCTTCCCCATTGTGATCAGACTCTTGAACCTCATAAACTAAGAATGTATTCCAGATCTCATCAGCTAAGAATGTTTTATGAATTCCCTACTCAACCTCTTGGCAGCACTTTATCTGTAACTGCAACACTATATTCTGCAGATGGACACAAAATGCTGGAGTAACTCAGTGGAACAGGTAGCAACTGGATAGAAGGAATGGGTGACATTTTGGGTCAAGACCCTTCCTCAGACTTACTTCAGCATTTGATTCCTATTTGTGGTGTAAACTAGCATCGACAGTTCCTTCCTCCACACTATAGTCTGTGCTCTGATTCTTTTCTCCTTTTGCACTATCTGAACACATATATGGTCGATTGTGTGCATGTATGATATGATTTACCCGGATAGCATGCAAAACAAAATTTGGAGTAACTCTATGGGTGATTCATTTACTCCAGGGACACAACTTGTTTTTCAGGCAAAAGTTAAAAAGCTCTTCTTGCTTCTTTATTTAAATAAACTCACTGAAAAAGAACCTGTTTATGTACTAATGGCATTATTCATTGTCTTAATGGAATGTAATTAGGGAAGTAGTCACATTGCTATTCATATGCTAATGTAATCATGAGTACGATTCATTATCTATATATAATGGATGTGGCATCTAGGCTAGGTTGGATAACAGTCATTTGTGTTTGTTGATTGACTCTGATAAATATGAAGAGTTAGGTGATGCAGTTGCACAGTCCAGTAATAATTGAGCTCCATAGCTCTCACTTCTAAAACCCTCTGCCACCATTCTTGTCTGGATCATAACCTCCATGGCAGCTTCGCTGTATCCAGTACCTTACATGTTGTAACAATTTAACTTTGAAAAAATCAATGCACGTTTTCCATTCCTTTTGTTAGTGAACTGAGGTGTTTCACACATCTCAGACTAGATCAAGTTCATGATGCACCAGACAACAGTGATCCCTGATATCCAACAAGCTTTTGTTGGGCACAAGGAGCAAGGGCCGGAAGGAGGGTGAACCTGGTTATTGCCTCCAGCGCCTTCAAAGTCAGCTGCAGGAGGCGCCCCCGGGACACAAAGATAGCCCGGCGAGGAGAGGGACATCGGTTCGAGGATCTATCCAATTGAAGGCGATGAAGGTAGACCTTGCAGGAAGTGCCTAGGGCTTACCTGAATAGGGAATTGCTCCAGTAGACTGAGCCTCAGGTGTTGTATTCTGCAGCCCAGCACAGCCCATGGTTCACTGGTGGGGGGGTTGAAACACTATTCAACTGGGTGTAATAATGCCTTTGAAGTAAGGTATAATTATTTCAAAAGAGATTTAAAACATTAAAATACTAACAAGTAATTAAAAACATTAAAAGTAAAATAAATGGAGCATTAATTGCACAGGGTGTGCTGAGTTGGTCGGTTCGGGGCGCTACGAGTCGGTTGCCCTGCCAGCAGCGTGTTCATTATTTCGACTTTTTTTGTTTTTTTGAATATGTTCAAATATTTGTTTTAGTGTCCCTTGGTGTGTCTTATGTGGGGGGTGGGGGGGGGGGGGAAAGGGGGAAACCGTTTCTTCAGTGACTTCCTCGACAGAGAGGCGACTTTTTCCATGTCGCCTCTCCGCCTCCCCTCTCGCGGCCTAACAGCTTGCATTGGAGCGGCCTTTCCTGGAGTCGGGCCCAGAGCTTCAGCAGCGGGCGCAGCATGGACTTTTCCATCGTGGAGCGGGGCGAACCCTTGCCGGGGTCGCCAGAGAGGAGTGCTCCGATCGCTGGCCTGGTGACTTTGGCATCACTTGACAATTGCTACAGATGATCTGCCTCCATCTCCTCACCGGTATGTCCTTGTGCTTGAATTTGTTTAGTTTATTGTCACATGTACCAAAGTACAGTGAATGGTTTTTGTTGCGTGCTAACCACTCAGAAGAAAGACAATACATGATTACAATCGAGCCATCCACAGTGTACAGATACATGATAAAGGGATGTATTTGGCTGAAATAAGCAATTCCAGTTGACAAGGACTTGGGGAAGTGAAGGTTCACAGCTTGAGTAAATTAGTTGGCTGGAGAGATGCTGCTTTACTACGCCAGAGACCTGGGTTCGATCCTGACTACGGTTGCCGTTTATACAGAGTTTGTAAACAAGTCTACAGGTGGCGCGACCGACATTACAGCGGCCTCTGCAGTCCGTCTGTCTTTTTTTATTTTTTGTCCCGTTGAGTGTTTAGTTTGTAGTGGTATTTTATTGTTTTAACTGTGTATGTGTGGGGGGCGGGGGGAACTTTTAAATCTCTTCCCTGCACCGGAGACCCGACTTTTTCCCTGTCGGGTCTCCGTTGTCGTTGGGGCCTAGCACCGTGGAGTGGCCTCCAACCGGAACGACCTGGGGGCTCCAGTCGCGGAGCCTGCGGACTCACCATCGTGGGGCTGGCCGGCTTCGGAGCGTGGAAAGCTGTGGTGGCGCACTGCTGCGGCCCGACTCCGGAGCTTCGGAGGCTCCAGCCGCAGGTCCGTTGGACGGTGACTTCGGGAGCTCGCAGGTCCCTGTTGGGAGACCGATTTTCGGAGCTCCCACAACGGCAACTTCTCCCGCCCGAGTTGCGGGGTTGAAGGCGACCCGGAGCGGGGCCTTACATCGCCCGGCGCGGCTTAAACGGCCGCGGGACTTGCCAGCACCCGCCGGGGCTCCACCATCAAGACCCGGGCAGGGCCTTACATCGCCTGGCGCGGCCTTAATGGCCGCGGGACTTGCCATCGCCCGCTGGGGACTTTGACATCGGGAGAAGAATGGAGAGCAGGGGAGAGACAAGACTTTGCCTTCCATCACAGTGAGGAGGAGATTCACTGTGATGGATGTTTGTGTAAATTGGGTTGGTGTTTTGCTTCTTTTCTTGTTGGATGACTGCAGAAACCAAATTTTGTTTGAACTTCATTTGAGGTTCAAATGACAATAAACGGTATTGTATTGTATTGTATTGTATATTCTCACTGACCGCATGGGTTTTGCCCGGGTGCTCTGGTTTCCTTCCACACTCCAAAGACGTACAGGTTTGTAGGTTAATTGACATTGGTAACAAAAAATTGTAAATTGTCCCAAATCTATTGGGTGGTGCTAATGTAGAGGGTGATCGTTGATCGGTTTGGACTCGGTGGGCTGAAGGGCCTGTTTCTGCAC
Source organism: Malacoraja senta (assembly GCA_038087875.1). Classification (NCBI taxonomy): domain Eukaryota; kingdom Metazoa; phylum Chordata; class Chondrichthyes; order Rajiformes; family Rajidae; genus Malacoraja; species Malacoraja senta. Next base: position 115,951,714 of record CM075978.1, on the reverse strand, counting down.
TGCATCTCTGAAACTAAAACTAACTACTCAGAATGTCTACTCAATTTTGTTTGAAAATTGTGTTTAAAATGCGCCCCTTGCTGCCTTTATCATGACCAGAAATCTTGTTTCTTGACAGCCCTGCAAAACCAACAAACGCGCACAATTTGGGATAACTCCCACTGGTGATGCATTACTCCAGGGACACGACTTGTTTTGCAGGCAAAAATTAAAGAAATGTTCTCACTTCTTTATTTAAATAAACTCACTGAAAAGGAGGTGTTTATTCTTCCAAGCCATTTAATTAGAATAATAAACCACACCAGACAATTTAAGAAAAAGCTGCTACCCAGTGGTGCAGCGTAGAGATGCTGTGTTACAGCGCCAGAGACCTGGGTTCGATCCTGACTACGGGTGATGTCTGTACGGAGTTTGTATGTTATCCCCGTGACTGCGATAGTTTTCCCTGGGTGCTCCGGTTTCCTCCCACATTCCAATGACATACGGGTTTGTAGGTTAATTGGCTTCAGCAAAGATTGTAAATTGTTCCTAGTGTGTAGGATAGTGCTAGTTTACGGGGATCACTGGTCGGCGCGGACTCGGAGGCCCAAAGGGCCTGTTACCACGCTGTACCTCTAAAACTAATCTATAAAAACTAAACTAAAGTTCAAGTTCAAGTGAGTTTATTGTCATGTGTCCCTGATAGGACAATGAAATTCTTGCTTTGCTTCAGCACAACAGAACATAGAAGGCATTGACTACAAAACAGATCAGTGTGTCCATATATCATTATATAAATATATACACACATGAATAAATAAACTGATAAAGTGCAAATAACAGATAATGGGCTATTAATGTTCATAGTTTTGTCCGAGCCAAGTTTAATAGCCTGATGGCTGTGGGGAAGTAACTATTACTGAACCTGGTCGTTGCAGGCTTCAGGCTCCTGTACCTTCTACCTGAAGGTAGCAGGGAGATGAGTGTATAGCCAGGATGGTGTGGGTCCTTGATGATACTGCCAGCCTTTTTGAGGCAGCGATTGCGATAGATCCCCTCGATGGAAGGAAGGTCAGAGCCGATGATGGACTGGGCAGTGTTTACTACTCTTTGTAGTCTTTTCCTCTCCAGAGCGCTAAAGTTGCCGAACCAAGCCACGATGCAACCGGTCAGCATGCTCTCTACTGTGCACCTGTAGAAGTTAGAGAGAGTCTTCCTTGACATACTGACTCTCCGTAATCTTCTCAGGAAGTAGAGGTGCTGATGTGCTTTCTTAATAGTAGCATCAGTGTTTTTGGACCAGGAAAGATCTTCAGAGATGTGCACACCCAGGAATTTAAAGCTCTTGACCCTTTCAACCATCGACCCATTGATATAAACGGGACTGTGGGTCCCCATCCTACTCCTTCCAAAGTCCACAATCAGTTCCTTGGTTTTGCTGGTGTTGAGGGCCAGGTTATTGTGCTGGCACCATATGGACAGTTGCTCGATCTCTCTTCTGTACTCTGACTCATCCCCATCAGTGATACGTCCCACAACAGTGGTGTCATCAGCGAACTTGATGATCGAGTTCACACTATGACCGGCTACGCAGTCATGAGTATAGAGTGAGTACAGCAGGGGGCTGAGCATGCAGCCTTGAGGTGCTCCCGTGCTGATTGTTATCGAGTCTGACACATTTCCACCAATACGAACAGACTGTGGTCTGAGAATGAGGAAGTCGAGGATCCAATTGCAGAGGGATGCTCAGATACCCAGTTCTGCGAGTTTGGTAACCAGCTTGGAGGGGATGATTGTATTAAATGCCGAGCTGTAATCGATGAATAACAGCCTGACATATGAGTTTTTGTTGTCCAAGTGGTCTCATCCACCGTTGATCTGTTGTGGCGGTAAGCGAACTGCAGTGGGTCCAGGTTTTTGTCAAGGTAGGAGTTGATTTGCACCATGATCAACCTCTCAAAGCACTTCATCACCACAGGCATTAGTGCCACAGGTCGATAGTCATTGAGGCACGTCACCTTGCTCTTCTTGGGCACTGGTATGATTGATGCCCTTTTGAAGCAGGTGGGAACCTCAGACCTCAGAAGTGAGAGGTTGAAAATGTCCGTAAAAAATCCAGCCAGTTGGTCCGCACAGGTTTTTAGAACACGACCATGTATACCATCAGGTCCAGGCGCTTTTCGAGGGTTCACCCCTCTGAAGGATTTCCTGACGTCGGCCTCTGTGACTGAGACTGAAATACCATCACAGCGAATGGGAGCTCGGGAAGGCACATCGGTGTTCTCCCTATCAAAGCATGCGTAAAATGCATTGAGCTCAACAGGGAGTGATGTTTCGCCGACATTCGAGCTGCCTCCTGATTTCGCCTTGTAGGAGGTGATTGCATTCAGGCCCTGCCACAGCTGCCGAACATCTGTCTCATCAGTTTGGAGCAGAAGTCCCTTTTGGTATTTTTGATGGCCTTACCAAGGTCGTATCAGGACTTCTTGTAGACCACTGTATCATCAGACATGAATGCCCGGTGTCTGGTCTTCAGAAGAGTGCGGATCTCAAAGTTCATCCAAGGTTTCTGATTGGGAAACACTCGGAAGGTTTTGGTGGGGATGCAGTCCTCCACACACTTCTTAATGAAGTCTGTAACGACTGTGGCGTATTCGTTCAAGTCCGTTGCCGAGTCCTTGAACATTGCCCAGTCTACAGACTCCAAACAGTCCTGTAGTTGTTCCTCTGCACCACCCCCCCCCCCCCCCCGACCAGCTCTGTACTGTCCTCACCTCTGGGGGTGCGCTCTTTAATTGCTGCCTGTAGGCAGGAAGAAGCAGCACTGCGGTATGGTCGGATTTACCGAATTGAGGGCGAGGGATAAAGCGATAGGCATTCTTGATGGTGGTGTATCAGTGGTCGAGGATGTTTGGTCCTCTGGTGCAGCAGGAGACATGTTGGTGGAAGTTAGGAAGTGATTTCTTTAGGTTTGCTTTATTGAAGTCCCCAGCAATGGTGGTAAATGCCTCGGGGTAAGACGTCTGGTGTTTGTTGACCATGGCGTGCAGCTCCTCCAGTGCCAGACGGACGTCAGGATGATGGAGGTGAATTCCCTCGGAAGGTAGAAGGGACGACACTTCACCGCCAGATGTTCGAGGTGTGGAGAGCAGGAGTTGGACAGGACTGCCACGTCTGAGCACCACGCAGAGTTGACCATGAGGCGGACGCCCCCTCCTCTCCCTTTCCCAGATGCCAGTGTACGGTCCATACGGTGGTTGGAGAACCCTTCAGGCTGGACCGCTGAGTCTCGGGAGCTGGGGGTGAGCCATGTCTCTGTAAAACAGAACACAGAGCATTCCCTCAGCTCCCTTTGATAAAGCAGCCTTGCCCTTAAGTCCTCCACTTTATTTTCAAGGGACTGTACGTTGGCCAGTAGGATAGTAGGGAGAGGGGGCCGGTCCCCTGCGCTTCAGTCTGACCTGAAGTCCTGCCCGCCGGCCACGTTTCCGGACACAATGGAGGCTTCCCCTTTGTTTCCAGGTGCTGAGTCTACTGCACCTGCTGTTTCTGCGAACCTGCGCTGGAACGGGGATTCCTTCACAGACGGCAGCTCCAGCTCCGTAACGAACGGGGGTACATTCAAAGTCGGCAGCAAAGGAAGTGATAGTCCCTTGAGAAAAAAACCTTCTTTGATTTAATCCCTTGACACATCAGAAATATATCTCTACTCCCAGGGTATTCGGTGGACAGATTTATCAGGGGACCGGTTACAGACAAGAGGAAGAAGCCTTGGATCTGACGGTGGGATTAATTATGTGACAGAGAAACGATCAAGCCCAAATATCACAGTTTGGTTGGTAAAGCACAGACTGGAGAGTCGATCACAGTGGGGTTCCAAGTGGTGTAAAAGGAGTGAAACACACAGCTGGAGCAAAGCACAGCTGATGCCTCATCCCCCAGGGAGGGCCCTTCATGCCTTGTTTGACTGAGCGAGCTGTCCATCCTTGTAGCTGCTTTAATACTTCAGGTTAGGTTTTATTGAAAGCAAACTTCGAACTTCTCCAGGAGAATAAACATTCAGTGCCAAAGCCCAAGAGCATGTCAGTCTGCGTTGGTCAGGAACACAATGTCTGCGCATCTCAATCTGTCATCTCCCAGTTAGTTCAGGACCATGACAAGGAATGATCTGCTGATAATTAGTCATTGTATGTGAATCTCTTGTATGTGAATACTTGGCCAATAAACTTATTCATTCATTCATTGTTAACACTTTATAGGAGGTTTTGATTAACAAGTCGGCTAGCTAAACATGTAGGTAGGAACTGCAGAAGCTGGTTTAAACCGAAGATAGACACAAAATGTTGAAGTAACTCAGCGGGACAGGCAGCATCTCTGGAGAGAAGGAATTCCCACTCCAGTTACTCCAGCAGTTTGTGTCTATCTTTGCCTAACTAAAAGCAATGGACAGACAGTCATAATGGAAAATATTAGTCTGAATGGAAAATATTGGTAATGTCAGCAGGTTAATCAGTAACTGGAAATGAAAGATAGAAGATAGAACATAGAACAGAACAGTACAGCACAGGAACCTGTCTTTTGGTCCACAATATTTGTGCTGAACATGATGCCAAGTTAAACTGATCTCATCTGCCTGTACCTGTTCCATATCCCTGCACTTCCATGTGCCTTTCTAAAAGCCTTTAAAGCGCCACTATCGTATCTGCCGCCACGACCACCCCAGGCAATGTGTTCCAGCCCCATTACTCTCTGTGACACCTTAACAAGAGCCTTTCAAAAGTGCACAGATATTCCCTTTATTTGTCATACTCCATTCTTATGGTTCCTCCACTTTAATAAGTCTGTTAGATATGCCTCCTCTTACATGAAGCCACACTGAGTCTGATTGATCAATGATTTTGTAAATGGTCTACTGATATCAGTCCTCGAGCATCTATATTTTTACATTTCAGTCTATTGACCCAGTCCATCAGGCAATTCTTTCTTTATATTTGTTTAAGTACTATTATTTAAATTCTGTACAATTATTTCAGACTCAAGTTCCCTGCACTAAAGCTGATTGCTAAATTCTATCATACTGTGATCTTTTATTCTGAGATCATTCATTAAATCAGTCTCCTTACATATTATCAAATCCAAAAGTGCTTGTTCCCTGCTTGGCTCCATAATATATTGCTCTAGGAAACTAACTGAAATGCACTGCATATGCAATCTGATTAAAGCAATCTACATGAAGATTAAAGTCACCCATGATTAATGCACTATTTGTTTTACATACCTGCATTGTGTCTTGATTTATATTCTTCCTTATAATGTAACTACTATTTGGAACATACGCACTACTCCTATCAATATTTCAATATTTCTTTTCTTTTGCTATATTTACCCCCCCCCTCCCCATCTTTGGCTAGTGCCCCAATGAAAACTAAAGCCTAGACTGTTTCCCACAACAGTACTTCATCTCGTATTAGCAGAGCTAACTCACCAACTCGTTTTTACCTAGGTCAAATATCTCTGAATATTGAGTTCCTGCTTTGATCTCATAATCATGTGTCTGTAACGGCTATCAGATCATCCCAATTTATCTCAATTTGTGCAATTTGTTCATTGATTTTCTTTCGTGCTCCTAATTTTTCCCACCTGACTTTAATTCCATCTTCTTCTTATTTTGTTTAGCTTACAGAGGTCTCACCTTCCTGGTCCCAATGCTTCAGCAATCGTAATCCACCCTTAAACACCATCCCTCTAGTGTCTCAGGCACTGATTCCCATAGTATTCCACTTGTCATAGCTTCCTAATCTGAAAGGACCTGTTTATTCTTGTACTTTGTTTTCTACCTGTTGATCAACTCTCAGTTCTTGCCCATTAATTACCCCAATTCCATGCATTCTAACTTAGTTGACTAAGCTCATGTGTGAGACTTTATTGAAAGTCTTCTGAAAATCCCGAATGCACCGCATCCTACTCGACTGGACACATCCTCAAAGAATTCCAAGAGAATTTTTCTTTCATAAACCCACGTTGCTCTATCATATTATTATTTTAAGCGCCTTATTATCACACCATTTACTTTGGGCTCCGGTATTTTCTCAGTTACGGATATCAGGCTGCCTTAGTTCCAAGATTGGTGAACTGTATCCCCCTCCTTTCTTTAAATACTGAGTTCACATTTGTTGGACTCTAATCTGCTGGAACAGTTCCAGAATCAATCGGATTTTGGCAGATGAGATCCAGAGCAACAAATATTTCCATGGCCACGTCTATAAAAAATCTAGGAACCAGGAATTTGTTGTAGAGTCTTTGGCACTCAGAGTGTTCATCCTGATTCTGATTCCACTACGGAGCTATTCTGGAGCAGCCTCTAAGGAACTTGTCCCTACACTGTCCCCTTTGACATGAACTAGCCCAGGCGTTATTAGGGGTAATTACCTATTGCTCAAGTTACGACAGTTGAAACGATTAAGGTTCTTCCTGATGCCTATTGGTGTTAATCCTTGGTGCTGGAGTGGATTGACTCTATGCTTACACCAACAACAAGGCCACTTTTTCACTGGCGGTAATCATTTTGATGATATAAAGCATCTGTAAGGCAATTGCCAGCTTCCAGTCGTGCTGGGAGAGTTGTACAACAGGCACCATCACCCACTTTCTTCCATTATACACCCTCAGCCCACCAGTATTCCAATATACCAACAATTCCCAATTCAATTAATCATTGTTCTCTGAGGTAGGATTAAATTGGATACATGCTACTAAGATGCATTGGACACGTTGTTTCAGTAACCCTGACTTCAGCATGATAGATAAGGAGGAATTTGAACTGAATTCTACTTTCCGATTTCCAGACAACTATACTAACAATGTCTCACTAGCAATAACCAGGACTGAAGTTTTATCAGTGCATAAATGCTTTTACAGCTGCAACACCACCAAGGTTGGACTGACTTAATGTTCTGCTGGAGATAGACACAATCGAAGAGACTGCCTAAAGATGTATTCAAGGGAGAGTGATGTATTCAAGAAAGAGTTAGATATAGCTTTTAAGGCTAACGGAATCAAGGGATATGGGAAGAAAGCAGGAATGGGATACTGATTTTGGATGATCAGCCATGATCATATAGAATGGTGGTGCTGGCTCAAAGGGCCAAATGGCCTATTCCTGCACCTATTTTCTATGTTTCTATGTTTCTAACATGAAGATGACGTCATCAGTATATCAAAACCCAAATGTGGGAGAATAAGTTGTCTGCCTTTCGAAGAGACCGAGAAATCCTGGTAGTGCACAATCATCTTCCATGTGACCAGCAGTATGCATCAGGTCCTGAATGAACAGCTGTGTTGATGAGAGTATACCGACTCCAAAGGAACTAATGGATGTCATCTCTTTTGACCAGTGCTTCAATTTAAACCCAGACAACTGGTCTGAAAGCCAAGCATTTACCGTTGGAATTTTTTTATTGGTACTTTTTTTTCGGAACCAGCCATGGCAAGTCAGGCATTGATTGTCTATCTTTATTTGCCTTTGAGTGGTGAATCATTGGCCTAAACTCTGCAACCACCCCCAGCCCCCATTCCCCCACCACCACTTCTCCCCAGAAAAGGAGGCAGATAAACAGAGGGAAACTGGGGCCAATAAAAGAGAGAAAAATATTCTCTATCATTCTTCTGCATCCCTCTCAGTGGAACCGAATAACTTCAGAAGACCATGTGTACTCTATAACTATAAAGGTCGGTTCCTTCCGTATAATTTCAGATGCTGGTAGGTGTGTATCACAACCTTACTATTAAACTGATGAACACGTTCTGAAAAATATCTTAAAACATACAACCTAATTGATGATTGTTCCTCAGCTGCAACTTTGATCTATGGGGAAAATGAATATCTTTCATTGCAAATGTAGAAGTTATCTGAGACTGAGCATTTCATGGCAGGCGAAAGTTTTGAAAGTATTAATGAGTGAAAATGGGTGGATTTGCTTCAGACATTCCTGTCTATTTCCCAATGATTAGAGGTTGGAGTACCTTTTTCCACTGGCAGGGAGAGTGAAGAGCCCAGACAATGAGTGACCAATGCCATGCATCAAATAAGTGATCTCACAAATAGCACAGTTAAGACCTGTGGTTACCCACATGGCCTAACTGATAATTCTATTGAATGCATAATTGCAAGTGATCCTTATCAGCAATCATTGCAATTAATTAAATCGAAAATAAATTGTTGTTTGATTTACAGGTTTGGTACAAAAATCATTAAATAATACCATGCCAATCCCTGAATCCTGCCATTGGAAGCAATCAAGCTTTTTCTTTAACTTCTATCTGCATCTCCCCTCTTCATTCTTCTTGAACTGCCTGAGCCAACTTCTCTGGAATCCTCTCTTTCCTTCTCTGCCTTGAAGATTTAAGACAACTTTAGAATCAGTGCAGGGTAGATTCACTAGAATAATTCCTGGGATGAGTGAGTGTTTTTTGTGTGGAAGTTTAGGACAATTTGCTTTACTTATAGAAAGTTAAAAGAATGAGAGTGGTGCAGTGCTGTAGCAGATATTGCTGTGGCCACTGAAACCCCTGTCTCACCGTGCGAGCTGACCCACGAGGTACCCCGAGTTTAAAACAAATTTAACTCGTGGTAATCACGTACAATTAATGTAGCGGGAACGTCGTAACTCGTGGACGCAACTTAGCGACTCTTGGCGCTAACGGCAGGTACCCGTGAAACTTGTTAACTCTTGAAAAAGTTCAAACATGTTTAAACTTTTCCACGAGTAAAATGTACTCTTGAGGTTAAAATTTGAAACATTTAAACTCGTTGTAAGGACGTAGTGGCCCGTGCGTTTACCTTTGTGACTCGTGAGTCTACCGTGGGAACTCTTTTTAGAAACAATAATCAGGGACAGAAATATCAGTTACTTGGATAAGTATGGATCAGTTAAGGAACACCAACATAGACTTTTTAAAGACAAATTCTGCTTAACAAAGTTAAGCAAGTTATTGATAAGGTGACAGAGTGGGTTGAAAAGAAAAAAATGCTTGAAGTTTATATATTGATTTTGTGTATTTGGGACTGAGCTCACAACCTTAAGACAAACCAGTATTGAGGAACAGCGTGAGAACATTTTATGACACTTCATGGCAGCCTAATCTGAGGTTTGCCAGTCACGTCCAGAAGCCATCTCTACCAGTGCTGTTGAAGAAGACAGGGTTGTGTTCACCTCTCCTGCACCCCTGTTCCGTAGGACAACACCAACTCTTTCATTATGCGGATGTTAAAGGCTGGGTTTTATTGTCAAGCCATGATGCCAGATTCCCGATCTCTTTACTGAACTTTACTGAATCAAAGGGTTCTATAGGAGGTGCTGCCTCAAAAAGGCAGCCAGCATTGTCATGGACCCACACTACCCTGGCCATGCTCTCATTTCATTCCTGCTGAGCAGAAGGTATAAGAATCTGAAAACCATGACCTCCAGGTTCAAGAACAGCTTCTTCCCAACAACCATCGGGCTCTTGAACGCTACAAATGCTAACTAAACTATGAACTACAAACTGCCTTGGTTGCACTAAGGACTTTGGGATTTTTGCAATAATACTGGATTTTTAAATATATATTTTCTTTGTTTAGTATATTATCTATGAGTATTGTGTTTACTGGCCTGTTATGCTGCTGCAAGTGGGAACTCTTTAACTCAGCGGGCAGGCAGCATCTCTGGAGAGAAGGAATGGGTGATGGGATGACATTTCCAAATTGGGTGAGGGGGGGGAGGGGTGGAAGAGAGAGGGTGGAGAGTGGAGGGAGAGGAGGGGGAGACAGATGGGGGTGTCTTCATTCACTGGCTGCGGGTGCCTGTCACTGAAACAGGTAGGTGAGATTTCACATCCACCTTGTGTGTGTGTGTGTGTGTCTCTCTCTCCCTCCCTCCCTCTCACACAGGCTGAGAGACTCTGCCTCTGTGAGTGTACGTCCCTTTCTCCCCCTCTCCCTGGGCTCTATACGCTCATTGTTTCCTATGAGAGACTTTGAAAAATAAGAATCACATTTCACACATTGATTTTATGACTTTTAATTCTTAACATGACCATAATCACAATCTTTTACCGATGGCAAATAAGAACCCAAAGTTTCCAGTGCCTTTCTCAATACCATGTCATGTTTCATCAGCAGAGGTCCCAAGTTATTCTTCAGCTCATTAAAGAGCTCAGGTGAAATTCTGATGAAATTTTTAAATGCAGATTTATCCTCTTCGCACAGCACATTAAGAAGCTTTTCATACTGTCCAAAGAGAGATCTCCTTTGAAACAGGGGCTTCACCCACTGAGACCTCTTCTTAATTTTCCTCTTTACTCTCTCTCTTCTGCCTTCATTACACAAGCGTCCTTGCATCACATAAAGGGCTGCTGCATACAGCACTCGAACAAAAAACATCACCATCCTGGACTCCAATAGCCTTCTTGCAGACATATTTTCCAAATGAGCCAATTTAAACAAAGCAGGCTTTTTATAGTATGTAAAAAAGAAGCATGACATCATTTTTTTAACATGTGATGATTTTTCAACACGTCGGTATACATTGTTGCCTCAAGATTAACCGGAGAGGAACTTGGAACATCGCAGAAATGAGAAGTAAACGGCAAACTTAGACATACCCGTGGGAACTCGGTTAAACTCTTGATCATAAACTTGGAGTCTCGTACGCAACCACGAGTCTTTCACTCGGGGTCACTCGTGGGTCAACTCGCACATTGAGACAGGGCTTTTAGTTCCAGCAATCCAAGATCAATCGTGACCTCCGGGGATGTCCGTGAGAGAATTTGCACTTCCTCTCTGTGATTGAGTTGCCCCCTGGGTGCTCCAGTTTCCTCTCATGTCCCAAAGACACGCTGGTTGATGGGTTAATTGGCTGCTGTAACTTACCACTGATATGGATGGTACGTAGGACATTCAATTAGTAGCTGCTAAACCAGTGAGAGAGAATAGTGAGAAATAGGGGGGTGGGGAGATGGGATTAGTCGGATTACTCTGAGAGTCAGCCGACAAACACAATGGCTTCTTCGACGTTATATGGGATCATTTGAGGCATTTGAGAGAAATCTGAAAGGAACTGACAAGGTAGATGCTGAGAGGCTATTTCTTTGGGATGTAGTTCCTGGAATTGGGACAGACAGTTCCAGAATAGGGATTAGGCATGTAGGAGTGAGAAGAAGTCTTTTATCTGTACAGGGATTGTAAATCTCTGAAATTTTACTTCTCAGCGAGCTGTTTTTGAATATATTCAAAGGTGTGATTGTTCGATTCTTGAATCATAAGGGAATCAGGAAAATTAGGACGAGGAAGGAAAGTGAACCAACCAATCAATCAGTCATGTTCTTAGAGAATGACAGAAAAGTCCTTCTTCTGCATCTAATTTTAGTTCTAAAGGGCCTGTCCCACTGTACGAGGTAATTCAAGAGTTCCCCCGAGTTCTCCCCTGATTCGAGCTCGTGTAATATACGTAGCGGGTACGTCGGAGCTCGTGGATGTCACATAGCGGCTCGTAACGCTAACGGCAGGTACTCGTGAAATGCGGTAAGCTCGTGAAGTTTATTCAACAGTGCGGAGAGTGTCCACGAGAGTCCCTGAGTACCTACGAACGGCTATTACCGCAATTCTCTGAGTTCGAATCAGGGGAAACTCGGGAGAACTCTTGAATTACCTCATACAGTGGGACAGGCCCTTTATTCTCCTTCAACTTTTAGTTGATTTTTTAATTGAGCATCCATGAAGCTGTCCATTGTGCTTAAGCAATAGGCTCCATGAGTTTAGCAGAGGGACCAGTGCTCGCACAAGGTGAGTATATGTCATCATTCAGCTGAACCAACTATGATTTGACCCTCTGCTTTCCTTGGAAAATAAGGCTCACAGCTATCAATTTGAACCCTGTGATGTGGTTGAGTTCATATTCTGGAAGGTTGAGATCAAATGGGATGGCCTTGTTCAACAATTGAACATTATGAATCTGCCACATTCTGACCTTGAGACCTGCTGAGAAATACTTCCCATACGTAGCTTTGTAATTTCCACTCATAAAGATTTTATTTGTGCCATATTTTCCAAAGATATATTCGTAGCAGAAGAATTTATGTGTACTCCATCTGATCACAAATCAAATATGTCCAAATAAATCTTCCTGCTCAAGAACTTTGGTGTTAGTGGCTGAGCTGCCACTGAAATTCATTCTGTTGTGGCATTTTGGCTCCAACTTTTAAAAAAAGCACCAACATATTCAATGACAATTAACAAGATTCATGTCTCGTAACATTTGTGATAATTATTATTTCACTGGTATTGATGTTTGGGGGATTGATTTTCATTTATATGCCAAGTCACCAGGTATAAAAGGTGTTTCTTCTTGGCTAATTGCTTCAGATGACACTGTTAAAGTAAAAGCTGATTTAATTCTCCGGATAAAATTCAACAAGACCTCAGTGGTACTCACTTCACTCTTTGCCTTTGAAGCTTTGATCATATTCTCTGCACTGCAGAGGGACAAGTTCATGCAGCTGAGTGGCATTCTGCCTAAATGTCAAGGATTCCCATTTCATTGCTACATCAGAATGCCCTAAGCACTACCAACACAGATATCTTTGACACGGTCCTTCAGTTGACTTTGTGATACCTCCTGTTACTTTAAAGGATGGTCTCACACACTTCTCGGGTTTGAATCTTTATCACTGCTGTATTTATGATTTCAAACTATAGCAATGGCTGCCAGAGGCCCAAGCACGGAAGAAAACATATCGAAAACTTCTATTTGTCCATCACCATCTATGCAGGAAAATCACCATCTATGCAGGAAAATCACCAAAGCTTTTCACAGGAGTGACATTAAACCATAGGAAATTGCCCTTGATGGTGGCATTGGGTTGTGTCACCATTGGCATAGTCAAAGAGGAAGGAGGGAAGCGATATAAGGTGCATGTAGTGACCTACTGCCAAAGATGACTGACTTATTCCACCACCAATTAAACATGGTTGTACCGTGACTATGACTGATTTTTATACACCTAATGGACAAAGGACAAGTGTTTTGAAGGAAAAGCCATTAGTTTCATAAGGAAGTTAAGTTAAGCCAAGTTGAGTTTATTGTCATGTGTGCAGGTATGTAGAGGTAAAGTCCAACAGCATCACAGGCACAAAGACTCAGACAGCACATAAAACATAAACTATACAAGACAGCAAAACAAAAAAGACTATGCAAGAACATGACGTGAGCGGGTAACACCAAGTAAATCCGTGGTAGTGAGAGAGGTGTTCTGTTACTGAGGTAGGATTAGGATTGTTCAGGTCCGTTCAATAACCTGATGTTTTTATGAAATTAGCAAATCTTGAACTTAGTTGTGTGGGACTTAAAACTTGTGTACCTCCTGCCCAATGAAAGCAGCAAGAAGAGGGTATAGCCAGATGGTGGGGATCATCGACGATAGATGCGACCTTCTTGGGGAACACCTCATGTAGTCCACCACTCTGCACCACTTTGCATTCCTTTGCAATAGAATTGCCATACTAGTCCATGATGCAACCAGTCAGGATACTTTCTACAGTTCGCCTGCAGAATGTTAGAGTTTTCAGTGAGATGCCAAATTTCTTTAAACTTGTAAGAAAGTTGATGTGCTAGTGCGCCTTCATGGTTACATATATGCCCCGTAGAGGTCATTTGAGATGTTAATGCCCAGGAATCTGACGCTGCTAACTCTCTCCACCATTGACCCAGCAATAAAAACTGGTGCCAGGTCTTCCAACTTCCAGCTTATGTTGCTTGGTTTTGCCTTGCAGAAAGTGAGAGCCTGCAAGTCCTGCCACAATGGTTGGGTGTCCGTCTTTGACTTTAGCTTATCCAGAGTTGTCTTGGCCTTCAAGAGGTCATACCTGAGCTTCTTAAATGGGGTAGACTTTATCAAATGTGGTCAGGAAAGTTTTGTCAAGCATTATGTAGAGGTCCGTATGAGGGAGAGGGCAAAGCTTGACCTCCTTTTAGGGAAATCGATAGGGCAAGTGGCAGAAGTATCAATGGGCAAGCATTTTGGGACCAGCAACCACTATTATATTAGCGTTATAATAGTTATTGATAAGGACAGGGGTGGACTTGCCCGGCAGAGGCAACTTTGATGATATTACCCAGGAACTTGCTAAAGTTGATTGAAATGAGTTGTTTGGGGGCAAAGGGACATGCAAAAAAGTGTGTTCATGAGAGTTTCGAGCTATGCACAAGAGGAATAGATTGAATAAATGCACAGATTTTTTTGCCCACAGTAGGGGAATCGAGAACAAGAGGACATTGGATATAGGTGAGGGGGACGAAAGACTTAATAGGTACCTGAGGGGTAACCTTTTTACACATAGGATGATGGGTGTATGGAATGAGTTGCCGGAGGAGGTAGTTGAGGCAGGTACTATTGCAACGTTTATGAAACAGTTAGACAGGTACATGGATAAGACAGGTTTAGAGGGATACTAGACTAAGTGAGACCCGTTGGGTCCCATTCTCACACGGGAGGCCTGGTCCCCCAACGCAATATTTTGCCACTTACATATAGCCCCCAACTGCTTAGGCGCGGCTGACGGGTTCCCGTTGTGATGCCCCTGATCCCCTCTCCTCCCCTCATTCCCCCCCACGCGGGGTGGGTGTGTGGCGGGGTGGGTGTGTGGCGGGGTGGGTGTGTGGCGGGGGTGTGGGGTGTGAGGGTCGTGGCGGGTGGGTGTGGGGTGGGAAGTTTGTGGGGGGTGGGGGGGGGGTGGTGGGGGGGGGGGTGGTTGGGGGTGGGGTGGGGGCAGGAGTGTGTGGGGGAGAGGGGATATGGGGGGAGGGGGGGTGTGGGGGAGGTGGCATGGGGGAGGGGGGTGTGGTAAAGGGGGTTGTGGGGGTGGGGTTGTGTGGGGGAGGGGGGGTGTGGGGGAGGGGGGGTGTGGGAGAGGGGTGTTTAGGGGAGGGGGCTGTGGGGGATCGGTGTGGAGGGGGAGGGGATGGGTGTTTGGGCGGGAGGCATGTGGGGGGGAGGGAGGTTTGTGGGCAGGGGTGTGTGGGGGGGATTGTGGGGGTAGGGGAAGGGGTGTATGTGGGAGGGGGTGTGGGGGAGGGGTGTGTGGGGGCAGGGATGGTGTGGGGGCAGGGGGGGGTGTGGGGAGGGGGGTTGTGGTTGTGGGGGAGGAGGGTGTGGGGGGGAAGGGGGTTGTGGGGGAGGGGGGGTGTGGGGGAGGGGGTGTGTGGCGGTGGGTGTGTGTGAGGGAGGGGGTATGGGGGACGGGGGTGTGGGAAAGTGGGGTGGGTATGTGGGTGGGAGGCATTTGGGAGAGGGGGGTTTGTGCGTGGGGGTGTGTGGGGGGAGGGGGTGTTGTGTGGGCAGGGGGTGTATGTGGGAGGGTGGGTGAGTTGTGTGTAGTGGGGGGTGGAGGGGGGGTGTGAGAAGAGCGACTCCCAGCGACCGCACTCACCGATACCAGGACCCATTTCCAGACTCACTTAGCGGCTCCCGTCCCCGGGTCTTGTCGCACGATCAAGTAGATGTGATCGCACACGAACAAATAAACACACACACACACACACGCACGCACGCACGCACGCACGCACGCACGCACGCACGCACACACACACACACACACACACACACACACACACACACACACACACACACACACACACACACACACACAACACACACACACACACACACACACACACGATCAGTTTTATAGTTACAAGGATAGATGGGCCAAATGCAGGCAGGTGAGATTAGCGTAGATGGGTATTGTGGTCGGCGTGGACAAGTTGGGCCGAAGGGCCTGTTTCCATTTTGTAAGATTCTAGGACTCTATGTTCCTGTTGGAATGAAGGACAAGCAGGTAGATGTGAGGAACCTTGGATGACAAGGGAAATTAAGGGTCCTGTTAGGAAAAAGAAGGAGGCATGGGTCAGGTACAGGCAGCTGGGATCAAGGGTATCCCTGGATGAGTTTAGGGAATTAAGGATCATACTTAAGAAGGTAATCAGGAGAGCAAGAAGGGAGCAGAAGATAGCATTTTAGATTCTTATTTGGATAAGAAAAATTCAAAGAGATTTTATATCAATATTAAGGGAAAATGGTAAATTGAGGGAGAGTAGGACCCTCAGAAACTAGTGGTCATCAAGATGTGGTTGCAGGAATTGGGTAGTTTAGTTTATTATGGTCACTTGTACCGAGGCACAATGAAAAGCGTTTTTGTTGCATGCTCTCCAGCCAGCAAAGAGACTATACATGATTACAATCCAGCCATCTACAGTGTACAGATGCAGGATGAAGGGTAGAATGTTTAGTACAAGATAAAATCCAGTAAAGTCCGATTAAAAACAGTTCGAAGGTCTCCAATAGGGTAGATGGGAGGTCAGGACCTCACTCCAGTTGGTGAAAGTCGGCTCAGTTGCTTGATAATAGCTGAGAAGAAACTTTCCCTGAATTTGGAGGTATGCATTTTTCAAACTTCTGTACCTGTTGCCTGACAGGAAAGGGGGGAAGAGGGAGTGACTGGGGCGAGACTGGTCCTTGATGATGCTGTTGACCTTGCCAATGCAGCATGAAATGTAGATGGAGGCAATGGAAGGGAGGTTTGCTTGTGAGATGGACTGGGCTCCATCAACAACTCTCTGCATTGCAAGGATATAGATAAGGTGGATGTTCTCGGCCTTTTTCCTCAGGCAGAGGAAAACTAGAGGGCATAGGTTTATAATGAGAGCAGAAATATTTAAAGGTGACACAAGGGTCAGGTTTATCACACAAAGGGTGTTATGCATATGGAACATGTCAGAGGAAGTGGTAGCGGTCAGTACAATTAGAACCTTTAATATACAGTTGACAGGTATACTCATAGGAAAGATTTCAGGGGCTGTGGGTCAAACGCAAGTGAATAGGATGACTCAGGAAGTGACCTTGGTTAGCATGGATGAGTTCAAGAGTCAAGAGTGTTTCATTGTCATATTTCCTGAAATGTAACAATGGAATTCTTACTTGCAGCAACACAACAGATATGCAAACACAGTACTGTAAACACCATAATTTAGTCTAGTGTAGAGATACAGTGCGGAAACAGACCCTTCGGCCTGCCGCGTACGCACGGACCAGCGCTCCCCGCACATTAACACTACCCCTACACACACCTACACACACTAGGCACAATTTACACTTATACCAAGCCAATCAACCTACAAATGTATGTACGGCTTTCGAGTGTGGGAGGAAACCGAAGATCTCGGAGAAAACTCACACGGTCACAGAGAGAATGTACAAACTCCATAAAGACAGCACCCGTAGTCAGGATCGAACCTGGGTCTCCGGAGCTGCAAGCGCTGTAAGGCAGCAATTCTACCGCTGCGCCACCGCCGCCCTATAATAATCAACAAAAAAGGTTAAGTATATATTGAAATTACAAACAAACTATAATATTGCAAAGCCAACAACTGTCCCACAAGCCTATGCAGTTCAGAATTTTGTTTTAGGTTGTAGTGTTTAATAGCCTGATGGTTGTATGGAAGAAGCTGCTTCTGAAGCTGAACATTACAGTTTTCAGACTCTTATGCCTGTTTTCCCAATGGCTGGAGTGAAATGAGAGCGTGGCCAGGGTGGTGTGGGTCTCTGATGATCTGGTCGCCTTTTTGAGGCAGCAACCTCGATAGATTCCTTAGATGGTAGGGAGGTCATTACCCATGATGGACTAGGCAGTGTTCACCATTTTTTGCAATCTTCTTTCGTCCTGGGTGTTTGAATTGCTGAACCAGACCGTGATGCTACCAGTCAATATGCTCTCCACTGATGGCTGCAGGTCCTTTTTCTGTGCAGTACATTCCTTATGATCCCATAACACTACTTTGGTAGAGTTGGTGCTTGGGCCTCTATGCATTGTTAAAATCAATGCTCATTTAGATAAGTGTCTAGCTTAAGGAGTAAATTAGGTGTTTGTGAGAAGTTCACCCTTGTGTTTCTCAATTTATTTTCTGTCATTGCAAAGTGGTATATCACAAAACTAACAACAGAGCAATTGAAGACATCCATTCTCAAGCGGAACAGTTCATGTAGACACATGTGTTACACTTTTCTCCTTAAAAAATAAATATACTCGTACAGCAAA
Source organism: Malacoraja senta (assembly GCA_038087875.1). Taxonomy (NCBI): domain Eukaryota; kingdom Metazoa; phylum Chordata; class Chondrichthyes; order Rajiformes; family Rajidae; genus Malacoraja; species Malacoraja senta. The sequence goes on along the minus strand of CM075978.1, from coordinate 115,933,608 downwards.
ATAACGTGGGTGTTAAATATATATATTTGACCGATTATACATTTTTTGCTCCTCGTTCACAAAACTCTTCACTACAAGCTGCATTTAACATCGCTGAAGTGCCTACTTCAAGCGTCAGTGATTCCAATAAATCAGCTCTTCATCTAGAAGCTTTTCATCTAGGGCGGTCCCGGTGGTGCAGCGTTAGAGTTGCTGCCTTACAGCGAATGCAGCGCCGGAGACCCGGGTTCGATCCCGACTACGGGTGCTGTCTGAACGGAGTTTGTACGTTCTCCCTGTGACCTGCGTGGGTTTTCTCCGAGATCTTCGGTTTCCTCCCATACTCCAAAAACGTACAGGGTTGTAGGTTAATTGGCCTGGTAAATGTAAAAATTGTCCCTAGTGGGTATAGGATTGTGTTAATGTGCGGGGATGGCTGGTTGGCGCGGACCCGGTGGGCCGAAGGGACTGTTTCCATGCTGTATCTCTAAACTAAACTGAACTAAACTGAACTCGCTCACATTTGGTTTGGCATCCTCTTCTACAGTTGTTGCGTTATCATAATTATCGCCATAGCTCTAAACATTATTTGCCCTAGATCCCATCTTCTTAATGTTACCCGCATGCAGTGTGCAATTTACATCAATCTAAACATAAATATCCAATAATTACTAACTGCAACAAATTTAATTATACAATCAATTTGTCAAATTCTGAACATCATGAACTCAAACATGGGAGTCACCATTATGGACTAGGCGACTGCAGACTGCAGTCTGAAGAAGGGTCTTGACCCGAAATCTCGCCCATTCATTTTCTCCAGAGATGCTGCCTGTCCCGCTGAGTTACCCCAGATTTTTTAGCCTATCTTCGGTTTAAATCAGCATATGCAGTTCCTTCCTGTACCTCTCAAATCTGTGCCATTATTCAGTACTCCAATTTTTGTTTTACTTTACTAATTCTGGATAATATCGCCCTGTTCGTTGGTAGTACGCCTCTACCCCACCCCTGGTGCTTTAAGTGCATTTGTTTTTTCTTTTACCCCCGGGAGGAAAAAAAATAAAACCCAGGAGTTCATCTGGAGCAGTTCTCGGATATAACAGCGAATGAAGAGAAATTGGCGGGTTATTTAGAAATTAATCCTTAAAGAGAGCGTAACTCGTTGGATAAATGAGATCATCACTAGGCAGCATCTCCCCCCTCCCCCCTCCCCCCTCCCCCCCCCCCCCCCCCGTCCCGACCCCCTAGGAAACTGAAGGGAGCGACAATCAACTGCCACGGATACAAATAATGTCATACACAAGAAACGGCAGATGCTGGTTGACAAAAAGTGAACACACGGTGCTGGAGTAACACAAAGACGCAGCAGAATTTTGGAAACGTCATCCCATCACCCATTCCTTCTCTCCAGAGATGCTGCCTGTCTCGCTGAGTTAAAAGAGTGCCCACGGTAGACTTAAGAGCAACTACGGTAAACTCACGGGCTACTACGTTCTTACAACGAGTTTAAAAGTTTAAAATTTTTACTTCAAGAGTAAATTTGACTCGTGGAAATCTTTCATCATGTTGAAAGATTTTCACGAGTTAACAAGTTTCCCGAGTACCTGCCATTAGTGTTACGAGTTCAGACGTTCCCGCTACGTTAATTCTACGTGATTACCACGAGTTTAATTTGTTTTAAACTCGGGATCACTCATGGGTGGACTCGCACTGTGAGACAGGGCCATTATGAGGATATTGCCAGGACTTGAGGGTCTGAGTTATAGGGAGAGGTTGAGTAGGCTGGGTCTCCTAGGAGTGCGGGAGGATGGGTGATTTTATAGAGGTACTAGACTAAGTGGGGGATCCCATGTTCACACGGGAGGGCTGGTCCCACAATGCAATATTCCACCTCTCCACCAATTCCAATATTGGTGGCCAGTGGAGGGGGGGTGCTTTCTGAAGCGCTAGTATGGGTGTTGTGGGCTGAAGGGACTGGTTTCCAGAGGGCTAGTATGGACATTGTGGGCCGAATGGATTCTTGGGCTGGCAGCTCAGTCACTCAGGCCTGGTGGGCTGGCAGCTCAGTCACTCAGGCCTGGTAGGCTGGCAGCTCAGTCACTCAGGGCTGGTGGGCTGGCAACTCAGTCACTCAGGGCTGGTGGGCTGGTAGCTCAGTCACTCAGGACTGGTGGGCTGGCCGCCCAGTCACTCAGGGCTGATGGGTTGGCAGCTCAGTTACTCAGGGTTTGTGGACTGGCAGATCAGTCACTCAGGGGTGGTGGGCTGGCAGTTCACTCACGGCTATTCCTTGAAATTCCATTTCAAGCAGAGTGCAGGCCACCACATTCAATTTCACAGCACTTCAGGCAGAGTGCAGGCCACCACATTCAATTTCACAGCATTTCAAGCAGAATGCAGGCCACCACATTCAATTTCACAGCATTTCAAGCAGAGTGCAGGTCATCATGTTCAATTTCACAGCATTTCAAGCAGAGTGCAGGCCACCACATTGAATTTCGCAGCATTTCAAGCAGAGTGCAGGCCACCACATTGAATTCACAGCATTTCAAGCAGAGTGCAGGCCACCCTCATTGAATTTCACAGCATTTCAAGCAGAGTGCAGGCCACCAAATTGCCAAACAACTCATTGCATTGTCATTAAGAACTAACAAATCATTTATTGCAAGTACATTGCAGACACACAGTTCAGTTGATTCACAACTTAGAAAGAAGAGATAAGAAAACTACAACAGGAAGTCGACAGGTTAAATGAGTGGTCAAACATCTGGCAAATTGAATATGACATAGGAAATTGTGAAAATGCCCTTTCTGAACAGAAAATTAAGGAGGTAGCACTGTTGAAAAGTCGGGATTCACCCATTTAAAACATATGAGGTACTTTTTCTTCTCAGAGAATTGTGACTACTCATCAAAGGTTGGTGGAAGAAATTGTAAGGTAGAGGTATAGGGTGGCACGGTGGTGCAGTGGTAGAGTTCTTGCCTTACAGTGCCAGAGACCCAGGTTCCATCCTGACTACAGGTGCTGAATGTATGGAATTTGTACGTTTTCCCCGTGATCACGTGGGTTTTTCACGGGTGCTCCGATTTCCTCCCACACTCCAAATACGTACAGGTGTATAGGCTAATTGGCTTTGTAAAATTGTAAATTATCCCGAGTGTGTGTTGGATAGTGCTAGCTTGTAGTCTGCACAGAATTTGTACGTTCCCCTTTTGACCACATGTATTTTCTCTGGGTGTTCCTTCTACATTGCAAAGATGTGCAGGCTTGTAGATTAATTGGCTTCTGTAAATTACCTCCAGTATGTAGGATGCAAAATTGGGATAGCATAGAACTAGTGTATGAGTGATCGTTGGTCAGTGCACACTCGGTGGGCCAAAGGGCCTGTTTCCACTCTATATTTCTAAACTAAACTGAACTAAACTAAACTGAACTAAACTAAACTAAACTAAACATTTCACTTCTTCTCTCCTCATTGAACATTCTTTATCTCCTTTTCATCTATAATCTTTGCCTCTTATTCCATCTGTCTACAAATCATTTCCCTTCTCAACTACATCCACCTATCACTTTCCGGGTTTTGTCCCACCCTCTTCCCCCATACTCCAGTCAATCTGAAGAAAGGTCCCAACCCAAAATAATCTGTCCATTCTGTCCACAGATGTTGCCTGACCTGCTGAGTTCACGTTTAAACTAACATGGCAGGGGGAGGAGACCCAATGCAAAGAGACAGAGGACCATGAAAGGAGGACGGAAGCAAAAGGTAGAAGGGAGATGAGAAAAACTAATCTGAAAGCTTGTGTCTTAATGCGAGGAGCATTCGAAATAAGGTGGGGAATTGAATGCGCAGTTGGTAGTTAAGGAATATAATATAGTTGGAATTACGGAGACACGGCTCGAGGGCGACCAAGGCTGGGAGCTAAACATGCAGGGGTATACGATATTCAGGAAGGCTAGACAGAAAGGAAGAGGAGGTGGGGTGCATTGCAGGTTAAAGAGGAGATTAATGCAATAGTAAGGAGAGTCATTAGCTTGGATGTTGTAGAATCAGTATCGGTAGAATTGTGAAATAGCCAAGGGCAGAAAATGCTTGTTGGAGTTGTATACAGACCACCTAACAGCAGTAGGGAGGTTGGGGATAGCATCAAGCAGGAAATTAGGGATGCGTGTAGCAAAGGTACAGCAGTTATCATGGGTGACTTTAATTTACATATAGATTAGGCCAACCAAATTGGTAACAGTGCTGAGGAGGAGGATTTCTAGGTCATCCTAGACTGGATATTGTGTAATGAGGAAGGATTAGTTAGCGATCTTGTTGTGCAAGGCCCCTTGGGCAATAGTGACCATAATATGGTGGAAGTCTGCATTAGGATGGAGAGTGACATAGTTAATTCAGAGACTAGAGTCCTGAACATGAATAAAGGGGACTTTGAAGGTATGAGATGGAAATTGGCTAGGATAGACTGGCAAACTATACTTAAAGGGTTGACAGTAGAGATGCAATGACAAAGATTTAAAGAACCCATGGATGAACTCCAGAAATATTTCAGCCCTGCCTGGCGAAAAAATAAAACTGGGAAGGCGGCTCATCCGTGGCTAATGAGGAAAACCATGGATAGTATAAAATCCAAGGAAGAGGCATATAAATTGACCAGAAGAAGCGGCAAACTAGAGATCTGGGAGAGATTTAGAACTCAACAGAGGAGGACAAAGCAGTTAATTAAGAGGGGGGGAAAGAGCATGAAAGAAAGCTTGCGGGAATATAAAAACTGACTGTAAAAGTTTATTTACGTATGTAAAAAGGAAAAGATTAGTAAAGACAAATGTAGGTCCCTTACAGTCAGAGACAGGTGAATTTATAATGGGAAACAAGGAAATGGCAGAACAGTTAAACAAATACTTTGGTTCAATCTTCACTAAGGAAGACACAAACAATCTCCTGGAAATACTAGGGGACCGATGATCTAGTGGGAGAGAGGAACTGAAGGGAATCCACATTAGTCAGAAAATGGTGTTAGGTAAACTGTTGGGACTGAAGGCAGATAAATCACCAGGGTCTGATGGTCTGAATCCCAGAGTACTCAAGGAGGTGCCCCTAGAAATCATGGATGCATTGGTGATCATTTTCCAATGTTCTCTCGACACTGGATCAGTTCCTGTGGACTGGGGGGTTGCCAATGTAACTCCACTTTTTTAAGAAAGGAGGGAGTGACAAAACGGGGAACTATAGACCAGTTATCCTTACATCGGTAGATGCTGGAGTAGATTATTAAAGATGTTATTGCAGCGCATTTGGAAAGCAGTGACACGATTGGTCAATGTCAGCATGGATATATGAAGGGGAAATCATGCTTGACTAATCCTTTGGAATTTTTTGTGGATGTAACAAGTAGAATGGATAAGGGAGAGCCAGTGGATGTGGTGTATCTGGACTTTCAAAAAGCCTTTGACAAGGTCCCACACAAGAGATTAGTGTGAAAAATTCGATTTCTCCCATCGATGCAAAATAGAAGAGTTATTAGTGGTTTAAAAATGTTGAGATTCTCTCTCTTGAAGGGCATGCCCCTTTCAGAGGGACTATAAAACCCGGAATTGTGGAGGTGCCTCAGTTTTCTGCAAGATGGGGGAGTGAGATGTCGTAATTCTCAGTCTGAGCTGTGAATAACACTGAACACGTGTCTACTAAACTGTGAGTGGTTTTACTGACCTGTCAGTGCCCTTAATGTGGTTTGAAAATGTAATTTGAAAGTGCTAAAGCTGTGTTGCCTTTGGTTTGAAAGTGCTAAAGCTGTGTTGCCTTTGGTTTGAAAGTGCTCAAGTTGTGTTGCCTTTAGTTTGAAAGTGCTAAAGCTGTGTGGCCTTCGGTTTGAAAGTGTTGAAGCTGTATAGCCTTTGGTTTGAAAGTGCTGAAGCTGTGTGGCCTCTGGTTTGAAAGTGTTGAAGTTGTGTGGCCTTTGGTTTGAAAGTGCTGAAGCTGTGTAGCCTTTGGTTTGAAAGTACAGAAGCTGTGTAGCCTTTGGTTTGAAACTGCTGAAGCTGTGTAGCCTTTGGTTTGAAAGTGCTGAAGCTGTACAGCCTTTGGGTGAAAGTGCTGAAGCTGTGTTGCCTTTGGTTTGAAAGTGCTAAAGCTGCGTTGCCTTTGGTTTGAAGGTGCTAAAGCTGCCTTGCCTAATTAAAGCTGCCTTGCCTAATGAAAGTTGCCTTGCCATCTATATATAATTAAAAGTTTAATCTTGACCACTTCCTGTTTGCACTTTATATTGATTTTAGAAAAAACGCTAACACGTACGGCTGTGAGTTTTGGCCATCTTTCTCAGTGTCCCCCTCCGCTCATCAGGTGCTGAGGATTTTTCCCATCGATGAAAAATATAAGAGTTATTAGTGTTTAAAAAATGTTGAGATTCTGTCTCCTGTCAATCACGCCATGAAGGCCAGGCCCCTTCTTGTGGGAGGGTGGAGGGACTATAAAACCCGGAAGTGTGGGCGTGGCTCAGTCTCTGCAAGATGGGGGAGGGAGAGGTCACGACTCGCTGTCTTTAGTTGCACCCTGCTTGGTATGAAAATGCACTTGAATTTGGTGGCCTTGCATCCTGATTGAAATGGAATTTCAAGGAATAGCCGTGAGTCAACTGCCAGTCCACCAGCCGTGAGTGTGTGATCTGCCAGCACAACAGGCTTGAGTGACTGAGCCACCAGCGCAATAATCCATTCGGCCCACAATGTCTATACTAGCCCTCTGGAAACCAGTCCCTTCAGCGCACAACACCCATACTAGCACTCCAGAAAGCCCCCCCCTCCCCACTGGCCACCAATATTGGAATTGGTGGAGAGGTGGAATATTGCATTGGGGGACCAGCCCTCCCATGGGATGCTGGGACCCAACGGGTCCCACTTAGTCTAGTATATTATATAGCTGAGGGAATCAAATGTAACATCTCTAAGTTTGTGGATGACACAAACCTGGGTGAAAGTGTGAGCTGTGAGGAGGATGCTATGAGGCTGCACGTTGACTTGGATAGGTTGGGTGAGTGGGCAGAAGCATGGCAGATGCAGTATAATGTGGATAAGTGTGAGGTTATCCACTTTGGTGGCAAGAACAGGAAGGCAGGTTATTATCTGAATTGTGTCAGATTAAGAGAAGGGGAGGTGCAACGAGACCTGGGTGTGCTTCTACATCAGTCACTGAAAGTAAGTATGCAGGTACAGCAGGCAGTGAAGAATGCAGGGGCGGTAATCCTGGGGGGGGGGGGGGGGCAGGGGGGACACGACCCCCCCTGTTTTGAGAGGTGGGGGATGATCCCCCCCCCCATTTTTTGTAATCCAGATTTTAAAACCCGGTGAAATATCCGCTTTCCGCGAGACAGTGGGGGACTGCTGATCGAGGGCGTCGATTGGACGAGAGAGACGTTAGTCAGCAGGCAATGTGGGCGGGACATAATGATTCAGCATGATCATTGAAGGAGGGAGGTGTTGGTGAGAGGCGGAAGTAGGGGGGGGGGTGAGACTGAGGATAGAGCGCAGTGATTGGAGGAGGGAGACGTGCCAAAAAACTCTCTGCAGCACTGGACACAGACCTGCGCCTCATCCGCAGCCAGGGTCAATCCCGGTCTCTGGCGCTGCAATTGCTGCCGAACCACCACTGGACCATACCCGTCCCCACTCGAGTGCACCCCCCGGGGGTGGCCAGAGACGTCGGGAGTCAGATGGGAGCTGTACCCCCAGGCCCACAGTCAGCGCAGAGAAGCAGTGCTAAACCCAGCTCAACTCTGCCTGTCCCGCCTGGTCAACCTACAGCCCTGCCGGGACTTGCGGGAAATATGGCCCAGGTTTACAGCCCGTGCGGAGAAGCAGCGCTGGTGTCCCGTCAGCCCAGGCAGGGCTGTAGGTTAACCCAGTGAGACAGGCAGAGTTGAGCTGCATTTAGCGTTGGATTGAGCCTCCGAAGCCTCGCGTGTGTGTGTGAGTGTACGCATGCACGCGCGGTCTCCAAGAAATTGTGTCCTCCCTGTCCCTCGGTCCCCTCCTTATTTTGATAGCGATTTCCGTGCCTGGAAGAAAGAGAATGGCATGTTGGCCTTCATTGCGAGAGAATTTGAGTTTAGGAGCAAGGAGGTCCTACTGCAGTTGTACAGGGCCCTGGTGAGACCGCACCTGGAATATTGTGTGCAATTCTGGTCTCCTAATTTGAAGAAGGACATTATTGCTACTGATGGAATGCAGTGTAGGTTCACCAGGTTAATTCTCGGGATGACTGACATATGATGAAAGAATGGGTCGATTGGGTTTGTGTTTGCTGGAATTTAGAAGGATGAGAGGGGTTCTTATAGAAACATATAAAATTCTGAGAGGATTGGATAGGGTAGATGCAGGAAAAATGTTCTCGATGTTGAGGATGTCCAGAACCAGGGGTCACAGTTTAAGAATAAGGGGTAGGCCATTTAGGACTTAGATGAGGAACTTTTTCACCCTGAGAGTTGTGAATCTGTGGATATCTCTGCCACAGAAGGCAGTGGAGGCCAATTCACTAGATGTTTTCAAGAGAGAGTTAGATTCAGCTCTTAGGGCGAAGGGAATCAAGGGATATGGGGAAAAAGCTGGAACGGGCTACTGATTTTGGATGATCAGCCATGATCTTATTGCATGGTGGTGCTGGCTCGAAGGTCCGAATGGCCTACTCCTGCACCTATTTTCTATGTTTCTATGTTTGTTTCTATGTTTCCCCAGCACTTTGTGTTTTGCTTAAGATTCCAGCATCTGTAGTTTCTTGTGTCACATTATCCTGCATTTGTCATCAACCTCTTTTGCAGAGATTGCAGAGTTCTGACTTTGGAGAGCTTTTAAAACAATGTCCACTTCAATGGTCACTTTTAGTTTATACGTACTCCTTCCAAGTAAGTTCCAAGTAAAGTTCTGTGCATGCTGATATCCATCTCCATTGGTCAGAACGTACCATTTCATGTGTAATAAATAGTTTTGAAAGTTGCCATGTTTATGTGCTACACTGTATTCTACACCATATAAAATGTAGAACATAAAACAATGTGGATCCATTGGTCCACATTGACTGTGCCGAGCATAATGCTCTGCTTCATGTGCACCGTATCCCTCCATTCCCTGCATATTCATATGTTTATCTAAATGCCTCCTAAGCACCACTGTCTGCTTCCAACACCACCCCTGGCCACATGTTCCAGGTACCAACCACACTCTGTGTAAAAAATTTCCACTGACCTCTTGGTTGTGACCGTGGCATTTCCACACTGGGAATAAGGTTTTGACAGTCTACTCTTATAATTTATTAACTTCTATTAGATCGCCCCTCAGCCTCTGATGCTCCAGAGAAAGAAAAATAACTCAGACCTATCTCACTGTGGCCTCCGGCACTACAATAAGGAAACCTAATGTAAAATTGAGGATAGTACTTCTTCTTTGTCAGAACATGTTGCAGCCTTTTGCACTCAAGGTTAAGTTTAACAATTTTAGGTAATTTTGTTTGTATCAGATCTGCCAGTTCTGCTCAGGTCAACCATCTGTAATATTAACTCCGTTTTTCTCTCTCCACTTACACAGCCTGATTTGCTGGACTACCACTACTGCATTTTACATTTCTTCTGTCTCCTCTCTCTGTGCCTTCCCTAATTAACATCTCAACCAGATGGCTCATCCAATCCGAGCAATTTAGTTCCTCCTATCAAGTTCAAGTTCAAGTGAGTTTATTGTCATGTGTCATAGGACCATGACATTCTTGCTTTGCTTCAGCACAACAGAACATAGAAGGCATTGACTACAAAACAGATCAGTGTGTCCATATATCATTATATAAATATATACACAATATCTATCTCTTCCCCCATCCTCTCCCCAGTTTAAATAATGAACCCTGATGATTGTAACCTGGTGTTAACTCTCTGTCTTTAGTTCACATGCTTGAATTCTGAGCCATCTCCAGAATTTCTGTTTTTGTTTAATGTTTTGCGTCTCCATTTTGAAGGTTCTGTCCACATCATGGATAACCATGGACTTACCCTTTACCTTGGAACCATTGCAACCACTTCATGATGAAAATCAGTGAATGAAGTATGTCAAGATCAAAGGTCAACCTCACAGCCAGATATTGTAGTTGCCATGGTGTTCTTGAATACTTCCTTGAGGTCAACTAGTGGAATATTTTGTCAGTTTGAAACATCTTTTAAATAGGTTCTTCTCCTTCATTGCCTCTCCCAACTGCAGAAATTCCATTTGAACTTCTTGTTCAGAGCTATTGCCCTGCTCTCTTATTTCTTGCTTCTGGAAACTCTTTAGATTTTACTTTAGACCTTAGAGATGCAGTGTGGTAACAGCCCACCGAGTCTGCGCAATCACCCCACTCTATCCTACACACTAAGTACAAGTTATAATGAACAGAAGCCAATTAACCTACAAACCTGCACGTCTTTGGAGTGTGGGAGGAAACTGGAGAACCTGGAGAGAACTCACACGGTCACAGGGAGAATGTACACACTCCATAGTCAGGATCGAACCTGGGTCTCTGGTGCAGTAAGGAAGCAGCTCTACCACTGTGCCACTGTGCCGCCTGCTCTTATCTGAAACGTTTTGTTTCTTCTTAAGTTAAACAGATGATTGCTCTGGCATTTCCCCATGCACTCTCACTGGGAACCAACCAACATGCACTCAACAATTTGATTTATTTTGCCTGCATTCACCACAACTGCTGTTTTTAGTAAATAATTAAACATATTTCTTGTAGTTTCAGGAAACATGCCTTGCACTCATTGAGATGCTGCACAGTTTATTTTCTGTTGGATCATTTGTAGTCGCCTCTCACTGTTTCCCGTAGTTAGCTCACTTGAACAGAAGTACTTATCCCTTCTTTGCTAGAATCTACCATCTAGAATTTTCCTAGTTGGCAAGTTGGGCTTATATCCTTTCGAGCTTAGAACAACAATGAACACAGTTTATTGCCATGTGTAGTGAAAAGCTTTTGTTGTGTGCTATCCAGTCAGCAGAAAGACAATATATGATTACAATCGATCCATTGACAGTGTATAGATACATGAGGGAAAATTAGAAAGAATTTCTTCACTCAGAGGGTGGTGGGCCTTAGGATTTTTTACCCTAAAGAGATGGCATTGGGCCCAGCTATGTCTGCCTTGCTATTGGGTACGTCGAACAGTCCTTCTTCCAAAGGTATCCAGGCACCATCCTCCAACTCTTTCTCTGCTGCATTGATGACTGCATCAAGGATGTCTCCTGTACCAGTGCAAAACTTGTTGATTTCATCAACTTTACTCCTAACTTCCACCATGCCCTCAAATCCACGGACTGTCTCTGACACATTTTCCCCTTTCTCGATCTCTTGATGTCTCCATCACAACGGATAGACTATCGACTGGAGTCTACTGTATGTCTACTGTAAACCCACTGACAGCCACAGTTATTTTGACTACTCCTCTCCCAAAACGTCATCTATTCCTATTCTCCAAAGATGCTGTCTGACCCAATGAGTTACTCCAGCTTTTTGTGTCCATTTTTTGGATTAGAGGGTATTAGCTATAACACGTGGCTGGATAAACTTGTATTGGTTTTTTTTCTGGAGTGCCAGAAGGTATGGGGAGACCTGTTTTAAGTTTGCAAAATTATGAGTGGCTTACATAGGGTAGGCAGGAAGTTCCCCCAGGATGTAATGTCAAAGACTAGAGGGAACAACTTTAAGGTGTGAGTGAGAAAGTTTAAAGATGTGCAGGACAATTATTTTACACAGAGAGTTATATTGATCTCTCTAACTTCGTAACCCCGGCATTCCCTCTCTCTCTATCCCTCCCCCACCCAAGTCGCACCAGCATCTCGTTTTCACCCAACAAACAGCTGACAATGGCCTGTTTCTTTTATCATCGTTACTTTTTTATGTATCTTTCATTCATTGTTCTTTATCTCTCCACATAATCGTCTATATCTCTTGTTTCCCTTTCCTGTGACTTTCAGTCTGAAGATGGGTTTCGACCCGAAACGTCACCCATTCCTTCTCTCCGGAGATCCTACCTGTCCCGCTGAGTTACTCCAGCTTTTTGTCCCTATCTTCGAGTTATAGGTGCCTGGAATGTATTGCCAGTGGTGGTAGTTTGAAGCAGATAAATTAGTGGCATTTAAGAGGCTTTTAGAAAGGCCTATGGATATGCAGTGAATGGAAGGATATGAATCATGTGCAGGCAGAAGAGAGTGGAGTAATTATGTTTGGCATACTAAAGAGCCTGCCTCAGTGCTCTACTATTCAATATTCTATGTTCTACTGGAGCAGTAAAGTGGAGAGGAGATCTTACACAAGTATTTAAAATAATGACTTTCACTTTGGAGTGAGAAAAGCAAAATTAAACAAGTAAACAACAAATATAACAAGCATCTATCATTGACAAAGAAGAAATATTAGCAGGAGTTCTTTGTATGGATCGGTGCCTTTGAGTGGGGTGGGGGCTCACCTCCCGCACTCTCAGAGGTGATCTAGGCGTTCGGAGGTCGGCTGCGGGAGGTGTCCTTGGGTACGGACGCTATGTGAGGTCGGGACGCCACATTTGTGGTACGATGTACCAGGATGGATGTGTTGGTGAAATGGTCTACTGGAGGCCCTGTAGCAGCCTGGGGCTCGATTACATCAGAGGCTGCTCCAACAGGTCAGGCAGACGGATCGGACGTGGCCTTCAGCAATGCGGAGCAGCGGTAGAGGAGTCCAGCAACATCACCTGGCCAGGCTGATCCCCTGCAACACCAACCCTGTGACACCCCCAGGATAATAGGCATTTTTGGCAAAGCTAAGACTGTATATTTCCAACAACTTTGAATTTGAAAAGTACAAGATGACTCCAGATTTGTAGTGATTCTTCTATACTGTCTAAGTGTAATCTACTATTCTTGCATATTTGTATTTAAGTATGTATTGTAAGATTTTTACTGAACTGTAAGCAAAAAAGGAATTTCACTATACCTAGGTACGTGACAATAAAGCCCCATTGAACCATTGATTGTACAATGCTTGCGGAACCAGTGCAGAGTAAAATAATCTTTCCAGCTGCATCTTTAAGGTGGAAGTCAATTAACATTTTAGAGGGCTAAGGGAATGCTGTTGCTGTGATTTGATCCATTATGAGTCTGGCATTAGCCTGATGGGTTGAATGGCCTCCTTACTTTTTTTACATACTGGATATATTGACACTAAGGTCATGAATGGCAGCACAATTCGATCAGAGAAACTGAGAATAATAAGACAGCTGAGACAGCAAAATATATAGCGGAAAAATGGGTGGTAATTGGCCATCATGGAGCCACAATGCAGCAATCTGACCAAAGGTAAAACAGGAAATGATAGCAATGGTAATAAATCATAAGGGATTTCCACACTGATTGTAAATTACAATTCACTTAGGTTCAGTGATAAGAAAAACTAGTTCAAATGTAATTTATACCATTAATGTTAAGAATGTTAAAATATCCAGAAAAAGTGCTGAATAACTAGGAAGAGCTTAATTGGCTAATTAATCATGACAGTTGGCTTGATCAGTGGTTTATATTTTGCAGTTTGTTGTGTTAAACCAGGCAGAACAGTCCAAGGGAAAGCAGAAGGTTTTGCTTGCTGCACCACTGCTAAAGGACACCACTAAAGGACACGCATGTGGATCTGATGTAACACGCAGAGTATGACAGGTGGTCGGAGGAGTCTCACAGCCTGATTGAGCCTGACTCACTCTGATGAAGTAGTCAGTGATCCCCATCCAAAACAGGCATACACAAAGCTTTTGAATCCCATGTACTGATCAGAAGGCGAGAGTGACGGAAGAGATTTGCTTTGCTTTACCACTTCGCTGTATAGTTGTTTTCATTTTAGTTTAAGATTTTAGAGATACAATGCAGAAACAGGCTCTTTGGCCCACCGAGTACGTGCCGACCAGCGATCCCTGCACATTAACACTATCCTACACACACTACATATATATTATATCCCTGGGCTACATCAGATGAAAATATGGCTGCCGAGAAGATTTTCGAGGATGTTACCAGGACTCGAGGTTGTGAGCTACCGGTGGAGAGGTTGAGCAGGTCTTGGAGCGCAGGAGGATGAGGCGTGAGCTCAAAGAGGTGAACATGAGTGGAATAGCTCAGGTAGACACACAAATTCTCTTGCCCAGAGAACCAGAGGACATAGGTTTAAGGTGAGTGGGGAAAAAATGTAATAGGAACCGAAGGGGTAGCCACCGCTGTTCAGTGTGAGAATGGCTGCTGTCAACAAATGATGCAACGCTGTTCGCTCTGCCTTAGCCTGTGATAATGCTGAGAGATATCATCGCAGAAACTTACAGATGCCACATTGGCGTCAGGTTTGGGAAGTTGCTGCTTGTGACAGTAACAGGAGTCAGGGAACCAGGGTGGTGAGACCTGAATATCATGTTTTTCTCAGCCTATGCATGGGGGGTGGTGGGGAGGAGAAGAGGGGGGATGGGGCAGGAAATGGAAATGGAGATGGGAGAGAACCTCCAGCATTGCAAGCAGATTTACCCACTCACCCAGTGAGGACCATGTGGAGCTCCTCTTGCATGTGAACAAGATCATTAAGGCCAAGTGGAGGGGCAGAGGACAGAGATAGGTACTGCTGGTAGTAGAAGAGAGAGACATAAAAATTCTATGGCCCATTGGGCCGAGTTATTGCAGGAGGACAAAGTGTGGATCTCGAAGAGACATTTTTATCTGAAATTATCAGTAGTTACAGAGTCAATTCACGCATCAGTAAAACATGACCCTCGTCCGTGTAGACCGAGATGCCCTTCTACACTCATCACATTTTCTTGCTCTTCCTCAGGTTCTTAAAGCCCCTCAGTTTGCCACAGAAGGTTGTGAAGGCAATGTCAGTGGGTATATTTAAGACAGAGATAGATAGATTCTTATACGGGTGTCAGAGGTTATGGGGAGAAGGAAGGAGAATGGGGTTAGGAGGGAGAGATAGATCAGCCATGATTGAATGGCGAGTAGACTTGATAGGCCGAATGGCTTAAATCTACTATCACATGATCTTATGACATGATCTCAGGTTCTTCAATCAGATACCTGTCATTCTTCTAAACTCAAATGAATATAGCCCTACTGGCTCATGGTTTCTCAATCTTCTAAACTCCAATGAAATTAGGTCCAACTTCATCTATCTTCACAAGAAGATTCCTTCATCCACAAATGACCAGCAATGGATCAATGGAGCTTTTACCACCTTCAGTTTGTAGAAATTGCCTGAAATGTTGCCCCTTTATCTTAATTCAAGTGGAGAAATCAATTTGCCTGCTTCTTTATCTTAATCCAAGTGAAGAAATTAATTTGCCTGCTACGGCAGTGACGACTCGAATCCTTAGGGGAACATCACTGCACAGAGGCAGAAATCACCTCAGTGAAGAGTAAGATTGATCAGGGTGAACCTTCAGGGGAAACCACTCAGCAGACTACTGACAGTGAGGAATAGTTGAAGGCCCCTATGCTTTCGTGCTAGCTCCACACTCAGAATTTCCTTAGACTTTCCGTCACTCTGTGATGAAAATTCTTTCTGCACAAGGGTCTCACCTCACAGAAGATCTGTGGCCATTGCTTCAGATTTTGTTTCTGACAGAGCGTGGAATTTGCTACCAGCTACATCCATCCACTGTAGCAGCCCTAATCTGCAAATCACCTTCGACCTCCAGAAAAGTAATGTTGCCTGAAAAGTGAAGATTGCTGCTGTCCATTAGCATTTTCTGCATTGTTGGCATATAAATGAGGTCCTTTTGAGACATTTATGCCTCACCTTGAGATTTATTTTAAGCCTCAGAACCTGACAATGTTACTGTGACAGAAAAAAAAATCTCGTTAAGCTTTTTCATGCCCTTGTTATTAGTAAAAGCATCGTTATCAGATTGGGTCAGAGGTTTGCTTGAAGTTAATAAAATGGAATATAATTTATCATCACATGTGCATGTTTTTTTTTTTACCAGGGCTTTGTGTTTCAGAAGATGCAATGGCCAGCTGCTTTGCTTTATGTATGTAGACACTCAAGGGGACGTTTGAAAATGCAATATTTTGTTGAAGAGTTTTATTTCTGTATTTGTCCTGAATTAATGCAGGAGACTGTGGATATGACAGCTATGAGAGTACTAGGAAGATTTGAAAACATAGGATGCTCCAAGCTCAGGAATACCCGCATAGAGTCATAAAGCACAGAAATAGACCCTTTAGACCACCGCATCAAGTATCTAGCTATCCTAATCTCATGTACCAGCACTTCATTCATGTATTCATGACTGATGATTCAAGTGCTTTTTTAATGCCTACCCCCATCAGCCTCATAAACAATGTGTTCCAGATTCCAACTACATTCTGGATGAAAATGATTCTCCTCAGGTCCACTCTAGTGCCTGGACCTGATGGTATACCCAGTCGAGTTCTCAAAACCTATGCAGACCAACTGGCTGGAGCTTTTAATCATATAACCATATAACAATTACAGCATGGAAACAGGCCATCTCGGTCCTTCAAGTCCATGCCGAACACTTTTTCTCCCCTAGTCCCATCTACCTGCACTCAGACCATAACCCTCCATTCCTTTCTCGTCCATATACCCAGCCAATCTATTTTTAAATGATAAAATCGAACCTGCCTCCACCACTTCCACTGGAAGCTCATTCCACACAGCTACCACTCTCTGAGTAAAGAAATTCCCCCTAATGTTCCCCTAAACTTCTGTCCCTTAATTCTCAAGTCATGTCCTCTTGTTTGAATCTTCCCTACTCTCAATGGGAAAAGCTTATCCATGTCAACTCTGTCTATCCCTCTCATCATTTTAAAGACCTCTATCAAGTCCCCCCTTAACCTTCTGCGCTCCAAAGAATAAAGACCTAACTTGTTCAGCCTTTCTCTGTAATTTAGTTACTGAAACCCAGGCAACATTCTAGTAAATCTCCTCTGTACTCTTTCTATTTTGTTGACATCCTTCCTATAATTAGGCGACCAAAATTGTACTCCATACTCCAGAATTGGCCTCACCAATGCCTTGTACAATTTTAACATTACATCCCAACTTCTATAATCAATGCTCTGATTTATGAAGGCCAGCACACCAAAAGCTTTCTTTACCACCCTATCTACATGAGATTCCAACTTCAGGGAACTATGCACAGTTATTCCTAGATCCCTCTGTTCAACTGCATTCCTCAATTCGCTACCATTTACCATGTACGTCCTATTTTGATTTGTCCTGCCAAGATGTAGCACCTCACATTTATCAGCATTAAACTCCATCTGCCATCTTTCAGCCCACTCTTCCAAATGGCCTAAATCTCTCTGTAGACTTTGAAAATCTACTTCATTATCCACAACATCACCTATCTTAGTATCATCTGCATACTTAAATGCCTGTCTCACGAGTCTGCGGTCATTGGCGGCGAAACAGGAAGAATCTACCGCTCCTGGGCCGCCATAGACTGCGCACTTGGTCAAACGCACAATTCCGGGGCCGTGCGGCGTTGTTCCCAACACCGCACGGTGCTAAAATAAAACCAACACTGTTCAAAAAACTTTTCCTACCGCACAGCCTCCGCCAGTGAGGCACGAGTGCGGCACGGCCGCTGCCACCGCCGCTGCCAGTGTGGCACGAGCGCCGTGCGTCGAACTTGCACTGCCACAGCCTCCGCCAGTGAGGCACGACTGCCGCCACAGCTGCCGCCACAGCCTCCGCCAGTGAGGCACGTGTGCGGCACGGCCGCCGCCACAGCGCCTCGATCAGCACGGCCACCGCCACAGCCCCGCAGATCCAAAATGACGTCATCGCAGTCGGCCCGCCCTTTTTTTAACTTACCGTAAGCTCCTGGGACCAGCTGCACTTAAATCACTCGGCCCCCGCACAGCACCCGTGCGGCGCTCCCATGGCATAGGCTCGGCGCTCTCGCCGTTGCCGTGCGGTCCCCTCTACCGGCAATGCCGCGCTTCACCGCCGATGACCGCAACACCGTGAGACAGAGCCTTTACTAATCCAATTTTCCACACCATCATCCAGATCATTGATGTACATGACAAACAACAGTGGACCCAACACAGACCCCTGAGGCACCCCACTAGTCACCGGCCTCCAACCTGACAAACAGCCATCCACCATTACTCTCTGGCATCTCCTATTCAGCCACTGTTGAATCCATCTTGCTACTCCACCATTAATACCCAACAATTGAATCTTCTTAACCAACCTTCCATGAGGAACCTTGTCAAAGGCCTTACTGAAGTCCATATAGACAACATCCACTGCTTTACCCTCATCAATTTCCCTAGTAACCTCTTTGAAAAATTCAAGAAGATTAGTCAAACATGACCTTCCAGGCACAAATCCATGTTGACTGTTCTTAATCAGACCCTGTTTATCCAGATGCTTATATATATTATCCCTAAGTATCCTTTCCATTAATTTGCCCACCACTGACGTCAAACTAACAGGTCTATAATTGCTAAGTTTACTCTTAGAACCCTTTTTAAACAATAGAACATCATGCGCAGTACGCCAATCCTCCGGCACTATTCCCGTTTCTAATGACATTTGAAATATTTCTGTTATAGCCCCTGCTATTTCTACACTAACTTCCCTCAATGTCCTAGGGAATATCCTGTCAGGACTTGGAGACTTATCCGTTTTCATATTTTTCAAAAGTGTCCACACTTCCTCTTCTTTGAATCTCATAGTTTCCATTGCTACTCTGCTCGTTTCCCTTACCTCACATAATTCAATATCTTTCTCCTTGGTGAATACCGAAGAAAAGTCATTGTTCAATATCTCCCCCATCTCTTTTGGCTCTGCAGATAGCTGTCCACCCTGACTCTCCAATGGACCAATTTTATTCCTTGTTATCCTTTTGCTATTAATATAGCTGCAGAAACCCGTTGGGTTTACTTTCACCTTACTTGCCAAAGCAACCTCATATCTTCTTTTAGCTTTTCTAATTTATTTCTTAATATTCTTTTTACATTCTTTATACTCCTGCAGCACCTCATTTACTCCATGCCACCTATAATTATTGTAGATCTCTCTCTTTTTCCGAACCAAGTGTCCAATTTCCCTTGAAAACCATGGCTCTTTCCAATTTTTACTATTTCCTTACAACCGAACAGGGACATAAAGATTCTGTACTCTTAAAATGTCACCTTTAAATGTCCTCCATTTCTCTTCTACATCCTTCCCATAAAACAACATGTCCCAATTCACTCCTTTTAAATCCTTTCGCATCTCCTCAAAGTTAGCCTTTCTCCAGTCAAAAATCTCAACCTTAGGTCCAGTTCTGACCCTCTCCATAATTATATTGAAACTAATGGTATTGTGATCACTGGACCCAAAGTGCTCCCCAACGCATACCTCCGCCACCTGCCATTTCCTAACAGGAGGTCCAGCACTGCCCCTTCTCTTGTAGGCACCTTCTATGTATTGCTGCAAAAAACTATCCTGCGCACATTTTACAAATTCCAAAC
>CM075978.1:115874944-115913922 GCA_038087875.1 Malacoraja senta | reverse complement strand
CAATCCAGGCTTTTAGCTCATCCACCTTTCTTACAATGCTCCTAGCATTTAAATATACACATTTAAGAAACCCACCACCACTTATTCTCTGTTTATTATCTTTTTCTTCTTTCTCCCCTACATTTTGGGTCCGAGTGCTTCCCTTCTCTGCCTCCTGCCTCACACCCTGACTACTAGCTTTCCCTATTCGTGTCCCTCCCCCCAACCGTTCTAGTTTAAAGTCTCCCCAGTTGCCTTTGCAAATCTCCCCACCAGGATATTGGTCCCCCTCGGGTTCAAGTGCAACCCATCCTTTTTGTTCAGGTCACACCTTCCCCAAAAGAGGTCCCAATGATCCAGAAACTTGAATCCCTGCCCGCTGCACCAGTCCTTCAGCCACGCATTTATCCTCCACCTCATTCCATTCCTACTCTCACTGTCTCGTGGCAGAGGTAATAATCCTGAGATTGTTATATTTTTGGTCTTTCTCCTTAACTCTCCTCCCAACTCCCTAAATTCTCCTTTCAGGACCTCTTCTCTCTTTCTACCTATGTCATTGGTACCTATATGTACCACGACCTCAGGCTCCTCTCCCTCCGATTTCAGGATATCTTGGACGCGTTCAGACACATCCGAGACCCTGGCACCAGGGAGGCAAACTACCATCCGGGTCTCCTGACTGCGTCCACAGAATCGCCTATCTGACCCCCTAACTATAGAGTCCCCTATTACTATTGCCCTCCTCTTCTTTTCCCTACCCTTCTGAGCAACAGGGCCGGTCTCTGTGCCGGAGGCCTGCCCGCTGTCGCTACCCCCAGGAAGGCTGTCCCCCCCAACAGTACTCAAACAGGAGTACTTATTTTCAAGGTGTACAGCCACCGGGGTACTCACTAGTCCCTGCTTCTGCCCCTTGCCCTTCCTAACAGTGACCCACTTGTCTGCCTCCCGTGGTCTTGGAGTGACCACCTCCCTATAACTCCTTTCTATAACCTCCTCACTCTCCCTGATCAGACAGAGGTCATCGAGCTGCTGCTCCAGGTTCCTAACACGGTCCCTTAGGAGCCCCATCTGGACACACCTGGTGCAGATGTGGACGTCTGGAGGGGTATCAGACTCCATGACCTCCCACATCTGACATCCAGAACAGTAAACTGCCCTGGCCCTCATTCTCCCCTTCTGTACCTAGGATAATATACAAAGCCTTACCCTGGATTCAATACAAAGCCTTACCCTGGTTACAAGCCAATCAGCGGCTTCCCCTAGTCCGTTTCCACCAATCAGTGACTTCCTCAAGCCCACTTAATTTGAAGTGTGAACTGCGGATGGAACGTTGCAGAGTTTGGTTCCTCCCTCTGTAACGGCTCCTGGGCCTCTGCTGAAACAAGCCCCGCGATGGGTTTTTGAACCTACCGCCCGGATGTCGCTCCTCCCTCTGTAACGGCTCCTGGGCCTCTGCTGAAACAAGCCCCGCGATGGGTTTTTGAACCTACCGCCCGGACGTCGCTCCTCCCTCTGTAACGGCTCCTGGGCCTCTGCTGAAACAAGCCCCGCGATGGGTTTTTGAACCTACCGCCCGTACGTCGCTCCTCCCTCTGTAACGGCTCCTGGGCCTCTGCTGAAACAAGCCCCGCGATGGGTTTTTGCAGATATTTTCAACCTCTCATTACTGAGGTCCCCACCTGCTTTAAGAGGGCATCAATAATGATGAGAAGAGTAATCAAGAAGAGTAAGGTGACGTGCCTCAACGACTATCGACTGGAGGCACTAAAGTCCATGGTGATGAAGTGCTTTGAGAGGTTGGTTATGGCGCATGTCTACTCCTACCTCAGCAAGAATCTCGGCCCATTACAGTTTGCCCACCGCCACAACAAAGATTCAACGATTCAAAGATTCAATCTTTAATTGTCATTGTGCAGTGTACAGTACAGAGACAACGAAATGCAGTTGGCATCTCACCCAGAAGAGCGAACATAGAATAATGAACAGTAATATATATATATATATGTATAAACAGTAGCAGTAATGCAATTTTACTGGGGGAAGGAGTGGGAACAGATCAACAGAGGATGCAATCTCACTGGCTCTCCACTCTGCACCGGAACATTTGGACAATAAAAACTACATCCATCAGGCAGTTGAGCGTGGTGGTGCCATCGAGTGTGGCAGCCTCGCCTGCAGCTGTTCATCCTTCACCCTTTTTTATTTTTAGTTTGTCAAAAAGTTTTGTTTTGGAGGCCTTTTAGTCTTTTTATGTGGGGGATGGGGGGGGGGGGGGTGGTGAAGGGGGAAACCGATTTTTCCAGTCCCTACCAGGGCAAGGATGCGCCCTTCCTCCTAGCCGCATCTTCGCCCCCTCCTCTCGGCCTACCACCTGGATTGGCGCGGCCTTTCCTGTCGGAGACGGGCCAGAGCTTCAGCTTCAGCGGCGGCGCAGCACTGAGGTACCATCGCGGAGTGGGCGATGCCTTACCCGAGTCGCCGTGTTGGAGCTCCGGAGTGTTGGGCCTGCCGACTTCAACATTGTGGAGCTGTGGTCTGCGGAGCTTCCAGCTGCGGAGGCGCTGACTTTATCATCGCGGAGCCTGGGATCTTTCGCCGAGGTTGCCAGTGTTGGAGCTCCGCCCAGCGGGACTTCGGGATCCACAGTCTCCGGGAGGAAGCGGCTGATTCAGAACTCCAAGCCGCTGAAGAGTGTTCTTCCGACGCCGGAGTTCCATCATTCCGGCGAGAGGGCCTGAAACATCGGGCTGCCGTAGCGGCGACTGCAGAGGCCTCAAATAGGCCCTGACCATGGGTGAACATAGAGGAGTGGACTGAACTATGCTGCCTTCCCTCACAGTGGGAAACGTTGATCCCGAATAAATGTCCTTTGTCTTTTGTCCTTGTCCTTTGTCCTTGTCCTTTGTTATGTATAGACTACAGTTCGACATTCAATACCATCATCCCCTCCAAGCTGGTTACCAAGCTCACGGAACTGGGTCTCTGCGCATCCCTCTGCAACTTGATCCTCGACTTCCTCATCAACAGGCCACAGACTGTTCAAATTGGCAAAAACACTTCTTCCTCAATACCAATCAGTACAGGAGCACGTCAAGGCTCTGTGCTCAGCCCTCTACTCTATTCATTCTATACTCATGACTGTGTCACCGGACACAGTGTGAACTCCATCCTCAAATTTGCCGACAACACGACCGTTGTTGGACGAATTACAGATGGTGATGAGTCAGAGTATAGAAGTGAGATCAACCGACTGACCAAATGGTGCCAGCTCACAACAATCTGGCTCTCAATATCAGTAAGACCAAGGAACTGATTGTGGACCTTGGATCAGGACCCTGAAGGATGAAGACCCATAAACCTGTCTATATCAATGGGACGATGGTGGAGGGGGTCAAAAGCTTCAAATCCTGGGGGTGCATATTTTGGAAGATCTTTCCTGGACCCAGCACATTGATGCAACTATAAAGAAAGCACATCAACGCCTCTACTTCCTGAGAAGACTACAGAGATTCGGTATGTCAGAGAAGATTCTCTTGAACTTCTACAGGTGTACAATAGAGAGCATATTGACTGGTTACATCATGGCCTGGTTCAGCAACTTGAATGTCCAGGAGCGAAAAAGACTGTAAAAAGTTGTGAACACTGCCCAGTCCATCATAGGATTGACCTCCCCACCATTGAAGGGATTTACCAGATTTGCTGCCTCAAAAAGGCAGCCAGCATAATCAGAGACCCACACCACCCTGGCCATACACTCATGTCACCCCTGCCATCAGGAAGAAGGTACAGGAGCCTGAAAACTGTAGCGTCCAGGTTCAGGAATAGCTGCTTCCCTACAGCCATTCGGCTATTAAACATTACAATCTCAAATAAGCTCTGGACTACATAGACTATTATTGTTATTATTGCACTATTATTATTATTATTTGTTTTGATGTATACATATGCATGTGTGTGTGTATATATATACACACATTGAACTTTTTTCCATTTATTATATTGTTTACAGTGTACTATGTTTACATATTCTGTTGTGCTGCTGCAAATAAGAATTTTATTGTTCTAGCTGGGACATATCACAATAAAACACTCTTGACTCTTGACTCTCTTAAAGTTCTTAACCATATCCTAAACCTATGCCCTATAATTTTATGTACCTCTGTGATTGGAAAAGATTCCCTAATTTCAACTCGATCTATGGTCCTCATAATTTTGTACAAATCCCTTTAGTCTTTATTCCAAGAAAAACAAACCCTGCCTATTGAAACATTACATCCCCGGCAACAACCTGATGAATGTTATAGAGTCATGGACAGTCATGGAGGCATACAGCATGGATGCAGCCCCTTCTGCCCAACTTGCCCATGCTGACCAACATGCCCCATCTACACAAGTCCCAACTGTCTGCATTTGGCCCATATCCCTCTAAACCCATCCTATCCACGTACCTGTCTAAATGTTTCTTAAATGTTTCTTGTGATAGTCCCTGCCTCAACTCCCTTCTCCAGCAGCTTCTTCCATACACCTACCACTTTGTTTGAAAAAGTTACCCCCAGGTTCCTATTAATTCTTTCCCCTTCATCTCAAACCTTTATCCCCTAGTTCTCCCTACTCTGAACAAAAAAACTGTGCATTTACGCAATCTGTTCTTCTTATGATTTGGAACACTTCAATAAGATCACCTCTCATCGTCCTGCGCTCCAAGAAATAAAGTCCTCACCTGCTCAACCTCTCCCAATAACTCAGGCCCTCGAGTCCTGGCAACATCCTTGTAAAGGGCCTGTCCCACTTTCATGACCTAATTCACGACCTTTATTACTCGTGGACATTTTTCATCAGGCTAGAAAAACGCCCCGACCTACTTGATGCCACGAGCATTTACGACTTGCATCACGACCTACCTATGACCTACCTACGACCTCCTACGGCCTCGTGACGACCATGCTGCGAGTATGAGTCAAGGGCAAACTCGGCAGAGGTCGTGAATTAGGTCGTGAAAGTGGGACAGGCCCTTTAATCTTTTCAGCACTTTTTCCGGCTTGACAACATTTTTCCTACAACATGGTGCCCAATATTGAACACAATACTCTAAATGTGGCCTCACCAACGTCTTATATAACTACAACATGACCTCCCAACTTCTGTACTCAATACTCTAACTGATGAAGGCCAATGTGCCGAAAACCATATTGACCACCTGATCTACCTGTGATGCCACTTTCAAGGAACGATGTATCTGCACTCCTAGATCCCGCTGCTCTACGTCCACAGCACTCTTTGCAGTGTGATCACTTAATATGGCAGCCTGACTTGTAATTCCCTAATCCTTAGTACAACAAAAAACATCTCAGAGCGTAGTGAATCTCTGGAATTCTCTGCCTCCCAAGGGTGGTGAAGGCTACACCGTTAGATACAATTATATTTATAGATGGAGATACACTCATTTGCAGAGTCTTCATGTTTTTAGATATTTTAAATGTTATTTACTGTATGTATAATTTAAGTACTTTTTTTCCATGGTGTGTGTGTGTGTGTGTGTGTGTGTGTGTGTGTGTGTGTGTGTGTGTGTGTGTGTGTGTGTGTGTGTGTGTGTGTGTGTGTGTGTGTGTGTGGTGTGGTGTGTGTGTGTGTGTGTGTGCGTGATGCTGCGCAAGCATGGATTTCATTTTATGGTACCTCACCAAATGTGCAGATGACAATAAACTCAACTTTACTTTAAATGAGATCACCAAAAAAGATCAACATTTATATCTTGCTCTTTCAGGCAATTTGCTGGGTCATTGAATTTCTGCCACTTTGATGATTACAGGTCATAAATACATAACTTGCCCTGCAGCCCCTTTGGACATCCCAACATTATAAAATGGACTATGGATGACCCAGTTTCACCTTTTATTTTTGGACAGAACAATTCACTGCATTAGAGAAGTAGCTTTGTCTAAACTTGTGCTTCACATGCTCACAGTTTAAAGTTGGGGATAGTACATAGAGGAGTTGGTTAGTTATCGTTTCCAGCTGAGATCAATAAAAGGGGAAATGCTATTTCTGCATATGCCTTGGAGAGGGAGAGGAAGAGACAAAAAAAATATTTCTCCAGGAATGCTCTGAGCCAGTGCAGGTGAAGAATTGTAATGATCTAGATAAATTCACGTGTCCCTTTGCATTGATCCTGGCTGTCCTAAACTGCATTCAAGTGAGGTGCTTGTCAATCTTGGCTGTCTGCCATCTGAAAGTAATTTAACTGGAAACTGTGCAAGAGCAGATATCAGAAAAAAAGACTTGCATTTCCATAGCTTTATAAGTCATCCCGGAATACTTTGGGAGCAGAGCCACATTAATAATGCAGGACATGTACAGTCCAGTTCAAGTTCGCTTTTAACCAACTAAGGTACAGTGAAATTTGAGTTACCATACAGCCATACCAAGTGAAAAGCAAAAAGACACACAGCCACATAAAATAAAATTTAACATAAACATCCACCACAGTGGAATCCACATTCCTCACTGTGATGGAAGGCAATAAAGTTCAGTCATCTTCCATTTTTGTTCACCCATGGTCGGGGCCTTTGAACCCTCCGTACTTGCCACTACCGACGGTCCGATGTTCAAGCCCTATCATCAGGATGAGCGAAACTCTGGCGTCGGGATGGATCGGAACACTCCGCGGCATGGAGCTCCTGAGTCGGCTTCTTCTTACCAGAGACCGCGGCTTCACGGTGTTAAAGTCCACAGGTGTTAAAGTCGGTGCTCCGCTGGCGACCCTCGGCAAAGGATCACAGCTCCCGATGTTAAAGTCCGTGCCGCGCCCGTGGATTGAAGCTTCGGGCCGGTCTCCAGGAAAGGCCGCCCCACTCCACGTTGTAGGCTGCAGGGGGGAACGGAGAAGCGACACGGAGAAAAATTGCATCTCCGTCGAGGTAAGTGACTGAAAATGGTTACCCCTGCACAATGAGATTCCAGAAACAGCAAGATGGTTACAGCTTGTGAACCACTTCACTAATGTTGACCAAGGGAACAATATTGATGACACTCCAAGATGATACTCCAAGTCATGGTTGCGCAGCGGTAGAGTTGATGCCTTACAGTGAATGCAGCGCCGGAGACCCGGGTTCGATCCCGACTACGGGTGCTGTTTGTATATATCCAGACTGATTTGGTTTAAAGTCACTTCCAAAATACAGCATCCCTGACATATTCTTGCAGATTAAACAGGTAGTGGAATTGACATCAGTGCCTTAGGCTAATGAAGGTGAGAGTACAGAGGTGTCAGGGGTTGTGGGGACAAGGCAAGAGAATGGGGTTGAGAGGGAAAGATAGATAGCCATGATTGAATCATAGCCATGATTGAATGGCAGAGTAGACCTGATGGGCCAAAGGGACTAATTCTGCTTTTATAACTTATGAACTTATAAACTTACAAGCACACATCTGGTTCACTTGCATCAAATCACCACCTAGTTACCATTAATGTGGTTTCTCTAGGTTTTAGATATTGCAATAATCTTCAGTGTAGGTAGTCAATTTATGACTAATAGCAATGGCTGGGACAAAAATGTATCCAAATCAATTCACATGGTATTGTCAGTACTTGAAGGTACACTCTCACTCATATAACTTACACATGTGTGAAAGTAGGTAGGCTTGGACACAGCCCGTCCCCAACAGAAATAAATGGTCTGCCAATATTCACTTCTAAAATGTAGCATCTGGCTGAAGTACTGAATGCTGACTCCATCTATGAAGATATGCTCTCACAACATATCTGGAATGTCCAGAGTGCAGGTGAGGTTATTATGAAGATGAGATCGGGAGAGGTGAAGAACAAAGCCATCTGAAATTGGAAATACTTCACCGTTCATCCAGGGATATTCAATATTCAGGAGGGATAGAGAGAAAGGAAAAGGAGGTGGGGTAGCGTTGCTGGTTAGAGAGGAGATTAACGCAGTGGAAAGGAAGGACATTAGCTTGGAGGATGTGGAATCGGTATGGGTAGAGCTGCGAAACACTAAGGGGCAGAAAACGCTGGTGGGTGTTGTGTTTAGGCCACCTAGCAGTAGTAGTGAAGTTGGGGATGGCATCAAACAGGAAATTAGAAATGCGTGCAACAAAGGCAAAACAGTTATAATGGGTGACTTCAATCTACATATAGATTGGGTGAATCAAATTGGCAGGGGTGCTGAGGAAGAAGATTTCTTGGAATGTATGCGGGATAGTTATCTAAACCAACATGTAGAGGAACCAACGAGAGAGCAGGCTATTCTAGACTGGGTATTGAGTAATGAGGAAGGGTTAGTTAGCAGTCTTGATGTGCGTGCCCCCTTGGGCAAGAGTGACCATAATATGGTTGAGTTCTTCATTAGGATGGAGAGTGACATTGTTAATTCAGAAACAACGGTTCTGAACTTAAAGAAAGGTAACTTTGAGGGTATGAGACGTGAATTGGCCAAGATTGACTGGCAATTAGTTCTAAAAGGGTTGACGGTGGATATGCAATGGAAGGCATTTAAAGACTGCATGGATGAACTACAAAAAATGTTCATCCCAGTTTGGCAAAAGAATAAATCAGGGAAGGTAGTGCATCCGTGGATAACAAGGGAAATCAGGGATAGTATTAAAGCAAAAGATGATGCGTACAAATTAGCCAGAAAAAGCAGCATACCAGAGGACTGGGAGAAATTCAGAGACCAGCAGAGGAGGACAAAGGGCTTAATTAGGAAAGGGAAAATAGATTATGAAAGAAAACTGGCAGGGAATATAAAAACTGACTGCAAAAGTTTTTATAGATATGTGAAGAGAAAGAGATTAGTTAAAACAAATGTAGGTCCCTTGCAGTCAGAAACAGGTGAATTGATCATGGGGAACAAGGATATGACGGACCAATTGAATAACTACTTTGGTTCCGTCTTCACTAAGGAAGACATAAATAATCTGCCGGAAATAGCAGGGGACCGCGGGGCAAAGGAGATGGAGGTACTGAGTGAAATCCAGGTTAGTCGGGAAGTGGTGTTGGGTAAATTGAATGGATTAAAGGCCGATAAATCACCAGGGCCAGATAGGCTGCATCCCAGAGTACTTAAGGAAGTAGCTCCAGAAATAGTGGATGCATTAGTGATAATTTTTCAAAACTCTTTAGATTCTGGAGTAGTTCCTGAGGATTGGAGGGTAGCAAACGTAACCCCACTTTTTAAGAAGGGAGGGAGAGAGAAAACGGGGAATTACAGACCAGTTAGTCTAACATCGGTAGTTGGGAAACTGCTAGAGTCAGTTATTAAAGATGGGATAGCAGCACATTTGGAAAGTGGTGAAATCATCGGACAAATTCAGCATGGATTTACGAAAGGTAAATCATGTCTGACGAATCTTATAGAATTTTTCGAGGATGTAACTAGTAGAGTGGATAGGGGAGAACCAGTGGATGTGTTGTATCTGGACTTTCAGAAGGCTTTCGACAAGGTCCCACATAAGAGATTAGTATACAAACTTAAAGCACACGGTATTGGGGGTTCAGTATTGATGTGGATAGAGAACTGGCTGGCAAACAGGAAGCAAAGAGTAGGAGTAAACGGGTCCTTTTCACAATGGCAGGCAGTGACTAGTGGGGTACCGCAAGGCTCAGTGCTGGGACCCCAGCTATTTACAATTTATATTAATGAACTGGATGAGGGAATTGAGGGCAACATCTCCACGTTTGCGGATGACACTAAGCTGGGGGGCAGTGTTAGCTGTGAGGAGGATGCTAGGAGACTGCAAGGTGACTTGGATAGGCTGGGTAAGTGGGCAAATGTTTGGCAGATGCAGTATAATGTGGATAAATGTGAGGTTATCCACTTTGGTGGCAAAATCAGGAAAGCAGACTATTATCTAAATGGTGGCCGATTAGGAAAAGGGGAGATGCAGCGAGACCTGGGTGTCATGGTACACCAGTCATTGAAAGTAGGCATGCAGGTGCAGCAGGCAGTGAAGAAGGCGAATGGTATGTTAGCTTTCATAGCAAAAGGATTTGAGTATAGGAGCAGGGAGGTTCTACTGCAGTTGTACAGGGTCTTGGTGAGACCACACCTGGAGTATTGCGTACAGTTTTGGTCTCCAAATCTGAGGAAGGACATTATAGCCATAGAGGGAGTGCAGAGAAGGTTCACCAGACTGATTCCTGGGATGTCAGGACTTTCATATGAAGAAAGACTGGATAGACTTGGCTTATACTCGCTAGAATTTAGGAGATTGAGAGGGGATCTTATAGAAACGTACAAAATTCTTATGGGGTTGGACAGGCTAGATGCAGGAAGATTGTTCCCGATGTTGGGGAAGTCCAGGACAAGGGGTCACAGCTTAAGGATAAGGGGGAAATTCCGAGATGAGAAAAACCTTTTCACACAGAGAGTGGTGAATCTCTGGAACTCTCTGCCACAGAGGGTAGTTGAGGCCAGTTCATTGGCTATATTTAAGAGGGAGTTAGATGTGGCCCTTGTGGCTAAAGGGATCAGGGGGTATGGAGAGAAGGCAGGTACGGGATACTGAGTTGGATGATCAGCCATGATCATATTGAATGGCGGTGCAGGCTCGAAGGGCCAAATGGCCTACTCCTGCACCTATTTTTTATGTATCTATGTATCTATGTTCCCTCATTATTGTGAGATCCAAACCCAGGACACCCCCCCCCAACAATTACGTGGCAGTACCTTTGCCAGAAGGACTGCAGTTGTTAAAGAGGTTGGTCACCATCACCTTCTAGTGGACATCCTAATGTGAGAAAATAAATGAGAAAAAAACAAACGGCTGGAGGAATTCAACAGGTCAGGCAACAGTGGTCTGTGGAGGGAAATGGACAGTGGACAATTCGGGTTGGGACCCTTCTTCATACTGATGGAGTAGTGTGGAGCAAGCTGGTAAAGAGAGATGAAGGGGAAAGGTGGAGCATCAGTCTGAAGTCCACTCACTGACTAGGCCCAAAGGTTTATTGCTAACCTTAGCAGAAGCTGATCAAGGTTCAAGATGTTTATTCTTAATTGTAAACTTCTAACCAAAACATTTTGCTCATCCACTTGACATGATCAAGATAAACATTACTAACTTTGATGACTTTAAGATTATGACCAGCCTTTGACCAGGGAAGTGGAATCAAAAACCAAAGGACATAGGTCCCAGTTTATTTTTCTGGAATGTCAGTGGTTGAGGGGAGACTTCATAGAGGTTGTATCTTGAAGTCTCTCAGCGCTTTACATTGAGACCAAAAGTGTTGGGAAATGTGCTCTGGGATGGCCTTTCAGAATAATATTGTAGGGATGCTGCAGCGTCAGAGATACTGCTGTCCAGCGTTAATATGATCTGTAGACCCAACATAATAGACTCCACTATTCTATGTAAAAAAAGCAGAATATGTCCAGTCCTAATCAATTTCACCCCCTGAAACATAAAAGCAGAATCATCTGTTCATTAATTTTAATTCTGCTGAAGAACATTTCTGTGTGAAATCACCATTTCCCTGGCTGCGACGTGCACTGCTTTCTAAAAGCATTCCATCGTGAACATTGCAACTTTTTTTTCCCCCAGCAACTTCTCAGAAAGAGTCACGAATGCACACACAAGAGCCCTGTGTTTCTTTTGCAACCATGACTTTGCCATGTGTCCATGGGCATTTGAACAGCCATAGGTCACGTTACTGTCACACTTGCTCAGGGGTAGTTCTGGGACACGCGTGAGCAGATGGAAAATGGGTGCAAGAAGGAACTGCAGATGCTGGTTTACACCAAAGACAGACACAAAATGCTGGAGTAACTCAGCGGGTCAGGCAGCATTCTGGAGAAAAATAATGGGTGACGTTTCAGGTGGAGAACCTGTAAAAGGGGTGCCTTTTCCTCCACGATTTCACTAGTCAGAAACTGAAAGGATGCTATGCCTGTAACCCCACAGTGGGTTTGGAATTCTAGCATTGAGGCTTAGCAATGGCAGAAAAGTGATAATACACACGCAGTTGGATAGTACAACACCACCCAACAATCGGGCAGCATGGTGATGTAGCGGTGGTATAGCCTTACAACGCCAGAGACCCAAGTTCAATCCTGACTACAGGTGCTTAGCTGTACAGAGTTTGTACGTTCTCCCCGTGACCTGCGTGAATTTTCTCAGCGATCTTCGGTTTCCTCCCACATTCCAAAGACATACAGGTTTGTAGATTAATTGGCTTAGAAAAAATGTACAATGTACAATGTACAAATTGTCCAAATGTACAATGTCCCTAGTGTGTGTAGGATGGTGTTAATGTAGGGGGGTCGCTGTTCGGTGCGGACTGGGTGGGCCAAAGGACCTGTTTCCTCGCTGTATCTCTCAACTAAACTAAACCTAACCTGAAAGCTCATGGTGTTCCTATGCCTGTGCCTTTGTTCTTTTTATGCAGTGGAGGTCCAGGGAGTTCTGCTGAAGAATATGGAGTCTAATGGAAATCTCACAGTTTCAGACATTTAGCTTCTTAAACAGCTTCATGATCCAGCAATGGGCAGTCATTCTGCATGTCATGTATCACATACCAGGGCAACGTTACTGGAGGCACAAGGAACTGCAGTTGCTGGAATCTTGATTAAAATACAAATTTCTGGAGTAAGTCAACGGGTCAGGCAGCATCTATGGAGGGGACGGATAGGTGACATTTCAGTTCGGGATCCTTCTTCAGACTGATAGCAGCAGGGGAGAGAAAGCTGGAAAAGGGGTGGTGTGGACAAAGGCTGGAAAGTGATAGGTACAAGTGAGGGGGTGTGATCGGCAGATGGATGGACAAAGGCTAGAGTTGAAAAGGGGACATAAGGATGAGACAGAGGTTCACATGCACCTAACTTACCCATTGCATTTGTTGTTCCTGATGTGATCTCCTTTTCATCAGCATGACCACATATAGACTTGGCAACTCGTTCACTGAACAAGTGCTCAGTACACCAAGTCTTGCTGGATCTCCCGGTTGCTAACCATTTAAACTCCCCTCCTTATTTCCATAATGATATTTCAGTTTTGGGCCTCCTTTATTGCCAAAGTGAGACTACATGCAAACTGGAGGAATAGCAGCTCACATTCCACTCGATGTAGCTTACAACCTTGTTCAAATGTAGCTTAATTTAGTTATCTAATTTTCGTATGCCCCCCTTCCCTCCTCTATTTCTGGTGCCTGCCCACCCATTTTTCTAAAAATCCTGCCCCTCTTTCCCCCTCTTTCCCCCTCTACCCCTACCCCTCTTATCTCCTTCCAACTATACCCCCCTCCCCCCCGGCTTTACATTTCACTCTTCTCTACTTATCTGACATCCTTTTGTCTCCCTTTCATCTCCAGCCTGTGTCGTCACTCCACCCATTGGCAATCAATGTCCCCTTATCCACCTCTCAATTTCCCCCCCCTTGTCCCTCTCCCACCTCTCTTCTTGTTTTCTCCCCCCACTACAATCAGTCTGAAGAAGGTTATGACCCGAAACATCATCTATCTGTTCCTTCCACA
Organism: Malacoraja senta; assembly: GCA_038087875.1. Taxonomy (NCBI): domain Eukaryota; kingdom Metazoa; phylum Chordata; class Chondrichthyes; order Rajiformes; family Rajidae; genus Malacoraja; species Malacoraja senta. The sequence goes on along the minus strand of CM075978.1, from coordinate 115,900,466 downwards.
GATGCTGCCTGACATGCGGTGTTACTCCAGCTCTTTGTGTTTTGCCCAACACAACTGGAGGGAGTGTTGGTGCATTAGTTTGTATATAACTAAACCTCACTTAGATTCATAGAAACATAGAAAATCGGTGCAGGAGTAGGCCATTCGGCCCTTTGAGCCAGCAGCGCCATTCAATATGATCATGGCTGATTCACAAACAGGAGATTTGAATCAGAACTAGACCCAAAAAAGATCAGTCTAGTTTTGCAGGAGATATCTTCATATACTTTAAGGACTCGGGCTTTTCCCCTTCATATACTGTAGCTTTCAATCAGAAGAATTTTTAGATTCTGATTTGATTGTGGTTTTGACTAAAAATCCACATTTTCAATGTGTTGAAAATCTTTTTTTGTGGTATGTGACCTTTGATCCACTTTGAATGTTTTCATACACAATGGAGTTAGCATTTAAAATTTTCCACAATGTTGGTTGGTTCCAAACAGTTCCACACACCACTTTGAGACTGATAAGAGTCAGGAGTGAATGTTTAATTGTCATATTACACTAGGAATGGAACAATGAAGTTCATATTCCAGTGTGCAGTGAGAAAACGTTGCAATATATCAGGGGCTATACCATGGAAGTGCTGCAGTCTCAGGAGACTTGTATTGAGTGAGCAGAATGGAAACATCAGTGGGGGGGGGGGGTTGCACTCTAGAAGGGACAGTACTGACTGAGTGCTACATTTTTGGGTGAAGCTATTGAGGGAATGCTGCACTATTGGAAGAAAAATACTGCAGAAGTGTTACGCAATTCAGAGGCTAGTATTGGATGCGTGCTGTGTTTTTGAAGGAACAGTACTGAGGAAATGCTGCACTATCAAAGGGTCAATACCAAGGGACTGCTGCAGAGTTGGTATCTGAGTTCCTATGTTGCCTAATTTGTGTAAGTCAATGGCGGTATATGGAGACATAAGGAACTGCAGTTGCTGGCATCTTGTGCAAAACACAAAGTGCTGGAGTAACTCAACGGGTCAGGTAGTATTTGTGGAAGTTATGAATAGGCAAGGTTTTAAGTCGGGTCCCGGTCCAAAAGGCCACCCATCCATTCCTTCTTCTGATGCTGCCTGACCCGGAAGATTCTAAGGTTGGGTGAGTGTAGGGGGAGGGGTAATTGATTAGAATGCCGGGAGAATAGGTTACACGAAAAAAACAAAGTGGGAAAACGGGATTATTGTTAGCTGGAATTGATCGACGGGGCTGAAGGACCCATTTCCATGTGTAGTAAAATATGACAAGAACATGAAATGTTCATTCTGTGATTCTTTCTCCACAGATGCTGCCTGACCTGCTGAGAGTTTCCAGCATTTTCTGACTATATTCCATGTTATTTTCCTTCTAAATAATAATGAATGAACATTCCAGGTATCCCACCGTGCTGATTCATTTATCCATACCACCTTGATGTCACTGGACACCTTCATCAATAAAATCCAGTTCCTCTCAGTATTGCCTCTTGGTTTTCCTGGTAAGAATGTCTCATGCATCCATTATTCATTTAAGAGCTTGTGGAATCACAGTAGTTAAAGGTATCACATTCTTTATCTCAGCAGATTTTGTGTTTTAATTTCCTCCATTAACTTGGTTTGCAGGACTCTGCCGCAACAGTCTGTTGGAGCTGGTCCGTGGGTTGAACATCATCTGTGGAGATAAAGAATTGTTGATCTTTTAGGTCGAGATCGGATACACGGTTAGGACCTGAAATGGTGATAATTCTCCCCACAGAGCACATGGGCGGCATGGTGGCGCAGCGGTGGAGTTGCTGCCTCACAGTGCCACAGACCCGGGTTCGATCCTGACTATCGGTGTTGTCTGTACGGAGATTGTACGTTCTCCCTGTGACCACATGGGTTTTCTCCAGTTGCTCCGGTTCCTTCCCACACTCCAAAGACGTGCAGGTTTGTAGGTTAATTGGCTTCTGTAAAATTGTAAGTTGTCCCCAGTGTGTGTAGGTTAATGCTAGGTACGAGGATCGCTGGTAGGCTTGGACTCGGTGCGCCAAAGTGCTTGTTTACAGTGCCTGTATCTCTAAACTAAACTAAAATGCTACTTGACCAACTGAGATTCTCTAGTACATTGTTAGTTGCTCAAGATTCCAGCATCTGCAGTCTCTTGTGTCTCCTCTTTACTTTGTACTTGAACAAATGCCCATGTTTTGGTGATATTTATTGAATAATTTAAATGTTGTCGCACAACATAATTTGGGTTTGAAATAAAAATACAATTTACCAACTGCTGTGTTAGCAGTGTGCGTGAAGACTGGCCACCTGGTCTTTCATCTGTACTGGTGATGACTGACCACACAGGACTTGCACCAGATTGTTGTTATTTTCTTATGACAGAGAAGGAGGCCACTCAGCAGACTGACTGAGGCCTGGCCGAAGAGCAATCCCAGCAATTCCAATCGCCCGCTTACTTCCATGTGGAGACAGAAAACCTGAGCACCATTCGTGGGGCTTGTCTGAGCTCGCGATGAATCATAACCCACAAGATCGTGTTAACAGATAAATTGGTCTCACTCATTCATTTTTAACTGGCATAAACATAACAGGCTCAATGGCCTATTTCTGTGTTGTAAATTACAGTCATTGGTTGGTTTTCTGACGACCCCAGTATCATAGAATCGTAGAACCATAGCAGAGTTTATTTCATAATTGGAAAATGTTAACTGTTTCTTCTCAGTAGATGTTGCTCAGATTTTCCTGTATTTTCTGCTCTTATTTAAGATTTCCAGCATCTGTAGTTTTTTAAATTTTCATTTACATCCTAATTGCACTGATGGTGGTGGAATGGTTGTGCCTGGTCCCTTATTCCCAGCAAGGTGTCGCAGCAGTAGAGTTGCTGTCTTTTGTGCGTTCTCCCCTTGACTGCGTGAGTTTTCTCTGCAATCTCTGGTTTCCTCCCACACTCCAAAGATGTACTAGTTTGCAGGTTAATTGACTTGGTATAAGTGTAAATTGTCCCTAATGCGTGAAGGATAGTGTTAATTTGCGGGGATCGCTGGTTGGTGCAGACTCGGTGGGCCGAAAGGTCTGTTTCCGCGCTGTATATCTAAACTAAACTAAACTGTATATTTTTTGTTCTTAAGTACCTATCCAACTCCCTTTTAAAACTATTTACGTAATTAGCATCCAATTCTTTCACAGCACCAGCATTCCAGGCCCCACAAACATTTGGAGCCATATTTACATTTCCCATTTTCCTTCCATTAACTTTGTATGCATCCGCTCAAGATGGAGAGACAGTGACACAATGGTTAAGTTACAGGACCAGCGGCTAGGATTGTGGGCTATTGATCCAAAGACACAAGTTCAAAATCACATGGCGGTGGCCGGAAACGAGAGTAATATATCAGGAATTTTTAAAAATGTGGATGTCTGACATAAATATTAAACTGCAAGGATGTTGCAAAAGCTACCAGTTTCACTTTCCTGCAGGGAACGGAATCTACTCCAACCCTGCCTGGCCTATGTGTGGCTCTTAATTGCCTCCTCAGTTCAGGAACAATCAGGATGGACAAGGCTATTTAATGGATTTTATATTTTGAGAATTCTGCACATTGCCATGAATGAATAAAGAATAAAAGTTCCCTCATTGTAAAAACATCAAATTTGAATATAGGACCTGAAGCAAAAGAAGGTCCTTCAGCGCCTAAACCGGTTTTCTGTTCAGTAAGATCATGACTGAACTTTTAACTTAGCATCGCTTTCCAACACAAACACAAATCCCTTGATCTCTTTAATACCTAAAATCTATCTTCTGCTATCTTAAATATGCTCCAGAACTAAACATCCACAATCCTCTTGACTATAATATTCCAAACATTTACAACTCTCTGGGTGAATGAATAATCAATCCCTACCTTTGAGACCGTGAGCCCAATTTCTCGACATCCCAGCCTGGTGAAACATCATCCCTAACTTGACCCTGACGCAAGTAAGAATTTTACATGAGAATACAAGGAAATATGAGCAGATATTAGCCCCTCAAGCTCATCCCATCATTTAATATAGAGTCATGGAGTCATAGCGTGATACAGTATGGAAACAGGCCCTTCGGCCCAACTTGCCCACACTGGCCAACATGTCCCAGCTACACTAGTCCCACCTGCCCGCGTTTGGCCCATAATATCAGCCATAATTTGATGATGGCAGATCTATGCTGGCTTCAACAAGATTGTCTCATTCTTCTAAAGTCAAGAGAGTAAAAGGCTAGTGGCCAGTCTTGTTATACTCTTCTGATACAACAAACTTACCAGCCTAGGAATTAATCTTCCCTTTATTGTAGGTTGGGAGATCAGGCCTGTACAGAATATTCCAAATGTTCTCATACCAGGGCTCTGTTTGACTGTAGAACACACTCAAATCCTATTGCAATAGCTTTGTTTCTGTTCCAAGGAATTTTATTGTGACCCTGGTGAGGTCACAGGATATCCTGTCAAGGTCACAGGATAACCTTGCAGATGTGCTGCATCAGAATTGTACCCGAGTGCACCAAGTGAACAATAACCAATGTAACAAATAACTACTAACAAGTTGAATGATGGGAGCAGTTTCCTTCAGGTACCTCAGTCCCTGAAATTTAAACTTCCATGTTCCTCAGAAATATGCTCCTGCCCATTAATGCCTACAGTCAAAATATTCCATGCAGACCCCAGTAGTTCATAGTTCTATTCTGCAACAAATCAGTCTCTTGGAGCAATGGGTGCAAACATTGGTGCCAGGTCAGAATGATTCCCATTTCTCAGAGGCGTCCTTAATTAGAGGTGACTTTAATCAAATAAATACAATCCTAAGGGCCCTTGTCGGAGTAGATGTTGAAATGTTTTTACTAGTGGGAGACTCATAAGCAAGAGGATGTCGCTGTAAAATAAGGGGCCAATCATTTAAAACTATATTATTCAAAAACTAAATTAAATAAAATCTTTCCTAATGTTTCACCAATCTGTGATAAATGTCTGTGTCAAGAAGCTACCATAGAGCATTCTTTTGTTTTTTGTACAAAAATCCAAAAATTCTGGTATGAAATATTTGATATTTTTTCAAAATTAATTAAAATAAAACTGGTACCAAAACCAGAATGGATCATTTTTGGAATATCGGAAGGTATCCCTGAATTAAACGTGTATCAGAAGAATTTATTCAATTACGGGCTAATAATGGGAAAAAAGCTCATACTTAAATTCTGGAAAAATGCGCCCACACCAACAATAAAAATGTGGACATCAAATATGTTTGAAACATTACATCTGGAAGAGATGAGATTCCTCTTAGCAGGTAAAGCAGACCAATTCCAAAAGACGTGGTCTACGTTTCTGGACCTATTACAAGCATGAGGTGCAATAGTAATTTAAAAAATAAATAAATAAATAAATGGTATCAGGACCTGGTAATGGGAGGTAAAACAACAAAAACAGACTTGGTTGGTAGTCCCCTTTCTGCGGAGTATAATGTCATAATAGAGCGATTGTTCCTACTTTCTTTTTCTTTCTTTTCTATGGTCTACTTTCTTACTTTACTTCCTTCTCTAACTTCTTTTCTAAGGGGCTATCTTATCCCAACACTCTCTTGCACTTCACGAATCTTGCGCACTTTCTTTACTTTCCTTACTTCTATCTTTTTCTTAAAGCTCAAAAAAATGAAGCGGTACAAAAAATGTATTAAGATATATGTGTTGTGTATTACTGTAAATTACCGTACTTCTAATAAAAATAATAAAAATAAAAAAAAAGATTTAAAACTGAGCAGCAAGAAATTTCTTCTCTCAAGAGAGGATAGGTCTTGGATTTCACTGCCCCTGTGGATAGTGGATGCCGATTATTAGATCTATTTACAGGGAAGGCAGATACATATTTGGAAGATAGAGAAATTGGAGGCTATGCGGAATTGGCATAGAAGTGGAGGCCCGCATAGATCAGCCATGATCTTATTGAATGGCGTGCAGGTTTGGGAGCCCTGATGGACTGTTCTTGCTGCTATTTTCTTGCCTTGTGTGTTCTCTGCAGGGAATGGTAGGGTGGGGTGAGGGTGTGGACGGTTGTGAAACCATCATGAGGAGAACATTGCTTGAGCAGTTTGTCAGAGTTAACAGCTGGATTTACCTATTTTAAATTCTCTTAAGTCATTTAAACCACTTTGGAAAAATCCAAGGACAAAATAAGTTTAATATTTAAGGTTCTTTTATCTCATCGCTCACCTTTTCTGCAACACGTACTGCAGTTGTTGGTCTTCTTGGATTTAACCTTTTGTGGGGTGATTGGTATTGTGATTTCTGCCTTCAGATTTACTTGGTGGATTTTTACACTTCTAAGAAAGAATTCCATTGAACCATTAATCTATAATTCTGCATTTGAAACCATTAATTTGCTGTAAAGTCCACGAGGCATGTCCATCCAATTGATATTTTAGTTGAATTATTTTTGATGTGTTATGGATTTACATCAGAATATTGGAGCACTTAACATCTCTTATTGCAATAATTAAAAAAAATTGCGAATACAGAGCATACAATGCAAGGATCAAACACTCTGATGTGTGTTGGTGTTGTACAAGGACTAGTTTAGTTTAAAAGCTTATTGTCACGTGTACCGCCGTACAGTGAAAAGCATTGAAACTCTGAACCTGGCAGTGGCTCTGGGTTAGGTGCCATAGATGAAGTTGGCACAGGGTATTGATATCAGAGGAACAAAGACAAGGTGAGTTGGAATGGAATCACTAAGGACAAGTATTTATTTGAAGAAGAGCTGAGAGAGGAAAGAAGATGTGCTAACAAAGGGCCATACTTAGAGCAGAGCTAGGCAGCACAGTTTGACAGGGAAGTAGGGTATATACACAGTGCAAACAATTGCGTGGAGAATAAATTGCAGAGGGTAGAGTGAGGAGAGGTCAAGGCACGAGCTGTTAACAAGAGCCACATTGCCACCAGGCAATTTACATACAGGGCAGAAGCTGGAGTTTTGTTAAAGTGCATACTATATATCCCTCAATTCTCCAAAATACTAGAAAAAATGTTCAATAATAGACTAGACATATTTGTAGAAAAGCATAAACTAATCACTGAAAGTCAATATGAATTCAGATCAAACAGATCAACATCACTTGCAATAATAGAATCAATTGAAGATATCACAAACACTATTGACAATAAACTATATGCAGCTGGGATATTTATTGATATAAAGAAAGCATTTGATATGATTAATCATGATATTTTATTAAAAAAATTAGAAATGTATGGCATTAGAGGTCTAATACTGGATTGGATAAAAAGCTATTTAAGTAACAGGCAACAGTTTGTGAAGCTGGGCAGTTACAGTTCTACATGTTTGGACATTGCTTGTGGTGTCCCCCAGGGGTCAGTGTTGGGTCCAAAACTATTCATCATGTATATAAACAACATTTGTAATGTGTCCAACGCCTTGAGGCTGGTCTTGTTTGCAGACGACACAAATATTTTTTGTTCTGGGGAGAATTTAAAACAACTACTGGACAAAATAACAAAAGAAATGGGCAAACTGAAAACATGGTTTGACAGGAACAAAATATCATTAAACTTGAGCAAAACCAAAATAATGTTATTTGGTAATTGCAGAACAAATATACAAGTAAATATAAAGATAAATGGGGTTGAAATTGAACAAGTTCATGAAAATAAATTTCTTGGGTTTATAATGGATGAAAGAATCAGCTGGAAATCACACATTAAACATGTACAATCCAAACTGTCAAAAAGCATTTCGGTATTAAGCAGGTTCTGGATCACAAATCACTCCGCATTCTCTACTGTTCACTAATCTTACCCTATTTAAATGACTGTGCAGAAGTCTGGGGCAATAACTATAAAAGTTCGCTATATTCATTAACTATTCTGCAGAAAAGAGCACTACGTATTATTCACAAGGTCAGGTATCTGGGTCACGCTAATCCATTATTCTTACAGTCAAAATTATTAACATTAGAAGATTTGGTTGCATTTAAAACAGCACAGATAATGTTTAGGGCCAAAAATAAAAACGTACCTGGAAATATACAAAAATTATTTAATGTGCGAGTGGAGGGTTATAATTCAAGAAGAATATTTAATTTTAAGGTACAAAGAGTCCGCACGACCAGAAAAACTTTTTGTATTTCGGTTTGTGGAGTAGGATTGTGGAACAGTTTGAATGTGAAATTAAAGCAATGTCCAAACATGAACCAGTTCAAAATGACATACAAAAAACTTTTTTTCACAAGGTACAGGGATGAAGGGGATGGTTGATAAATAGGGGTTAATGTTTATTTATTGTTTTATTTATTATTCATTTATGTCTTTTGGTTACTTCACACATATTACTTGTATGTGTATATCAGTTGTATGTATATATATGTCTGTATGTATCTCTAAAAATTGTCTGGGGTATTATTATTGTTAATTAATTAATTAATAAATATGGAAGAGGGGTTTAGGGAGAAGGGGTGAGATTAAATAAGTTATTCTTCTTCTCACTCCTTTTCGAGCTTGTAAAGAAAAGTGTTGGACATTTACATTTTGCATTATGCTTTTCATTGCTTTGCAAATATTGCCTGGAATGTCCAATGTTTGACTATTTCGATTTTGTTGTTGTTATTTATTCCTATTTATGTCTTTACTTGTTCGGAACAAACAAATAAATAAATAAATAAATAAATATTTCATCATAACAAGACTATTGATATGGTCATCAAATATAAGGCAGTAGGTGCCACAGTCCAGAACTCAGTTCCTTGTAGAATTCTTCCAATGAGGTTTTGGTGTGAAGGGCTTAGAGTTTGATGAATAGACTTACGAAATGAAAGAGGAGCAAAAATCAATCTGAACATATAAACAACCTCCACACGTCCTTTCTTCATTAGTCAGCAGGCAGACAGTCCCAATGGGCAATGCTTTTCAGATTATAACGCATAAATGTCTATCATCTATTGTGCTGTAAATTGGGTTTGATTTTCTATCCCAATCTACACCATTTGGTTAACCCATCGAGAACCTGAATCGTTAATATGCTATTGACAATGCTGCGTCGTTCCCTTCAAACAAAACCAATTAATTCATTAATAAGGTGAAGTCAAATCAAGTCAAGCTTATAGCATTTTGAATCAATGAATGACACTTTATTATCACATGTGACATGTCACAGTGAGATTCTTTACGTTGCATACACAAGTATGCAAAGAGTCACCACATATAGGGAATTGACAAAGTTACAAAGTTTTCCATTTTGTCCCCAATGGTCCCCTGTTGTTCTCAGCGGCCCCCCATGCAGGGTCCCCCTATGTTTTCTTGGCAACCCTCCCGTGCCGGGGCCCTCTTTGTTCTCGGCAATCGGCTCATCAAGGCTACCCCACCATTCAATCATGACTGATCTATCTTTCCCTATTAATCCCAATCTCCTGCCTTCTCCCCATTACCCCCATACTAATCAAGAATCTATTTATCTCTGCTTTAAAAATATCCATCGACGGTCTCCACAGCCTTCTGTGGCAAAGAATTCTACAGATTCACTACCTTCTGCCTAAAGAAATTCCTCCTCATCTCCTTCCTAAAGGAACATCCTTTAATTCTGAGGCTGTGACCTCTGGTCCTAGACTCTCCCACTAGTGGAAACATCCCCTCCACATCCACTCTATCCAAGCCTTTCACTATTCGGTAAGTTTCAATGAGGTCCCCCCGCATCTTTCTAAACGCCAGCGAGTAGAGACCCAGTGCAGTCAAACACTCATTATATGTTAACCCAATCATTCCTGGGATCATTCTCGTAAACCTACTCTGGACTCTCTCCAGAGACAGCACACCCTTCCTAATAATGATGTATCAATGGTTGTGTTTGTTCGGTCTTCTGGTGCAGTATTTGATGGTGATGTATTGATGGGAGTTTGGCAGAATTAAAGTCTATCTGGGGCACGTTGTCTCCCAGCTTCACCTTTCAGAAGTCAACCATCAGTTCCTTGGTCTTGATGATGTTGGACGAGAGGTTGATTTTGCAGCACCACTCAACCAGATATTCTATCTCTCTGCTGTACATTGCCTCATCACCACCCGAGATTTGGCCAGCAACTGTGGTGTCATCAGTGCATTTATTGATGCCATTGAAGCTGTGCTCAGCCACACAGTAATAGGTGCAAAGAAAGTGGAGCAGGGGGCTAAGTACACAACCTTAAGGTGCACCTATGAGGATGGTCAAGAGGAGATTTGTCACTGATCAATAATGATTTAGGTCTGTCGATGAGCAAGTCAAGGATCCAAGTTCAAGTTCAAGTTCACATTTATTGTCATTTAACCACTTGAGGTACAGTAAAATTTGAGTTACCATACAGCCATACTAAGTGAAAAGAACACAATACACAAATAAAATAAAATTTAACATAAACATCCACCACAGTGGAATCAACATTCGTCACTGTGATGGAAGGCAATAAAGTTCAGTCATCTTCCTCCTTTGTTCACCCGTGGTCGGGGCCTTTGAACCCTCCGCAGTTCACCGCTACAGATGGTCCGATGTTCAGGCCCTCTCATCGGGGTGATCGAAACTCCAAGGGTGGGACGGATCGGAACACTCCTCGGCAAGGAGTTCCCGCGTCGGCCGCTTCTTACCGGAGAAGTACAGTTGCAAAGTGAGGTATAGAGCTCCAGGCCTTGGAGCTGCATGACGAGTTTGGAGGGGAAGATAATGTTGAACATTAAGCTGTAGTCAATGAACAGTAGCATGACGTATGTGTTCCTGTTATCTGGAGGGACCAGGGCAGAGTGGTGTGCCAATGAAGTAGCATCAGTTGTAGACCTGTTGTTGTGGAAGGCAAATTGACGCTGATCCAGGTCATTTCTGAGAAGTTGATTCAGTCTGAAGAAGGGTCTTGACTCGAAACGTTACCCATTCCTTCTATCCAGTGATGCTGCCTGTCCTGTTGAGTTCAGCATTTTATGTCTATCATTGATATCTTTGTCTATCTTTGATAAGGGATCAAGTTATTTATTCAGGCTCCTATTTCTCTTAAATGATATTATTTCAGCTTCTGACCACCTGACTCATTTACATATTTTCATATATATTTAGAACACTCTTGTAAATAAGTGTTGTAAACAAATAGGAGGCCACTCAGTTCTATGCTAGCTCTCTGACCAATCCCATTTCTCCACTCATTTCCCCGTTATCTGTATTTTCATGTATATCTATTAACGGCCATCTCCTAATGTTCCACCGACAGCCAACACCAGGGTGTGGGTGCAGTTTGAGAGGAATGGGAAGCACCCAGTTGCAGGGAGATGGTGCAAACTCCACACAACCAGAGGCCAGAGTTGAACCCAAGACATTGGAGCTGTGAGTCAGCTGCACTCTCTGCTGCACAAGTACACTTGCTGAGACATCAGTGCACCGCAGTCCTGCCTGTTGATGCCTGGGCCATGAAATTTGTGGAGAGGCAGGCTTTTCAGACAGTGATGGTGAATATCTGTAATATGCTGCCAGAGGAAGTAGTGGAGGCAAATACTATCACAAAACTTAAAAGATTTTTAGTCGGATAGTTAGATAGGAAAGGAGTAGAAAGGACATGGGCCTAACGTGGGCAAATGGGTTCAGTATTGTTGGCATGGAAGAAGTGAACTGTGAAGGCCTGTTGCCATGCTATAAGTTTCTACAATTCTATGATATGAGAAGAGTTTGATGTTGAGAGTTATAATCCCTGTGCTTGAGTGCTATAATCTATGCAGTCAGAAATCGCTAAGGTCAATTCTTCTGTTCATGTAGTGTAGTAATATTATTAAAGGATCAAAAACCTCCTGTCAGTTCTTCATCCCACCACCCACCCCCAGTCCCATCCACTAGAATACTAGACATTAAACGTGCAACTATTGACTTAAAGTCAATACATACTCTGCATTCAACTGCTTTGGGGAAATTAGATAGCAAAATCGAAGTTTGTTTGAGGAACATACAAAATGGGTAAAAACTATCAGTTCTCTTAAAGGGATAGACCAATTCAGTTTGGTAAATTGCACCATATTTATAGAAGAATTTCACACAGCATATCTCAACTTCTAAGCTTGCTTCTTGTCTTTTGTCATTTGGTTTGTACTTTTATGTCTGGTTTGAATCCTGAATTGAAGGAAACTAAGAATTTGAGGGCATGGGTGTAAGGTGAAAGGGGAAAGATTTAATAGGAACCTGAGGAGCAACTTTTCCATACAGAAGGTAGTGGTTATATGGAATGAGCTGTCAGATGCAGTGGTTAAGGCAGGTGTAAATTGCTCGTTTCTAGGTTTCCCCCCAGTCTAGTTTCAGTAAAAACACTGAACCAAGCACTTGAAACAACTAATCTTTATTTTACCAAAAGCGCATTACAGTTCAACTACTGTTTCTATCCCACCGCGGGTTCGATTCTCGTGTCTGCCTGTTCAAGCCCTCTAAGCCTCGCTCAGACAGAGACACTCCAGAGGTTCATGCAGTCCAAAGCGCTCTCCCAAAAGATCGACGCTGAGCCTCATGGTAGCTTTTATATATCCCGGGACCTTGAGGGGCCGAACCACACTGGGGTGGTCTCTTAATAACCCAATTACAGATATCGATTAACCCCATACATAACAGGCATTCCCCTAACCCAATGATACAACAGCTCAATACATTGTATTCAAAATGGACTTCGAGAGGAAGCCAACTTAGTAACATTTACCCTGATTTACAGAAACCCCAGACAAGGCTCAACACCTCATCCAATCAACACTCGGCAAAGTCAAACTTTGCAACATTATTTACAATTATTTACAAGGTGTATGTCTGGTTTGCAGCCATCCAATCCATTCTTTGCATTTTGCACCTAATTGACAGGGTTTTCAGATATTCCCATTCTTCGCTTGCAAATTGTATCTAAGCTCCAGACACTCTGGCACCTCTTCGCAGCTTGTCCCAGCTCTGCAGAGAGCAACTCCAAATTGACCAAATCTCTCAGCAGCCCTGAAACTTTACTCCATTTTGAAGTTCTAGATGCTCCAATTTAGCCAGGATTAACACAGGCACAATAACATTTATAAGATATTTGGACAGGTACATGGATTGGAAAGGTTTAGAGAGTTATGAGACAAATGCATACAAATGTGACTACCTTACATGGAGCATCGTGGACGAGTTGGGCTGAAGGGCCTGTTTCTGTGTTGTGTGACAATATGACTATAAAACTTTAAGATAGCGAGTTCCATAGACCAGAACATAAACTCGACCCTTACTGTTTAAGTTCAACAAAACGTAGACCTGCTGCCTCACAGCATCAAGTTTAGGTTTAGGTTTGTTAATGTCACATATACTGAGGAAAAGCTTTGTTTTTCATGCTGTCCGATCAAATCATCCAATAACATCACACATAAGTACAATCAAGTCAAACTCAAGTACAATAGGTCAAGAAAAGGGAAAGATACAGAGTGCAGGATATAGTTCTCAGCATTATAGAGCAACAGCTCCAGAGACAAAGTCCAATGCCCACAATGAGACAGAGAAGAATCCCAGTTTATGGAAAGCCCGTTTAGAAGCCTGATAACGGAAAGGAAGAAGCTCTCTCTGAGTCTGGTGATGCGTGCTTTCAAGCTTCTGTATCTTTTGCATGACATGAGCAGGGAGAAGAAGGATTTACTGGGTTGGGAAAGGTCTTTGATTACGTTGGCTACTTTCCTGGGGCTGCATAGTGTAGATGGAGCCAATGATGGGAATCTGATCTAATTTATAGACTGGGCTACAATAGAGGGTGGCACAGTGGCACAGTGGTAGAGCTGCTGTCTTACAGCACCAGAGATCCGAGTTCGATCCTAACTGTGGGTGCTTGTCCGTATCGTGACTTGCGTGGGCTTTCCAGGGGTCTCTGGTTTCCTCCCACACTCCAAAGATGCACAGATTTGTAGGTTAATTGGCTTAGTAAAATTGTAAATTTTCCTTAGTGTGTGTAGGATAGTATTAATGTGTGGGGATCACTGGTCGGCACGAACTCAGTGGGCCGAAGGGCCTGTTTCCACACTGTATCTCTAAACTAAACTAAATTAAAATAGAAGTTTGTAAGAGTCATTGGAGTCATGCTGAATTTTCTCAGTCTCTTGAGCACGCAGAAGCATTGATGTGCTTTCTTGTCTGTCTCTCAATGTGATTGGTCCATGAGAGGTCACTGGTAATATTTATAGACTGTTGGTAATATTTTCCCATGGACCAGAGACCTGGGTTTGATCTTGACCTTGGGTGCTGTCTGTGTTGAGTTTGCACATTCTCTCAGTGACTGCGTGGGTTTCTTCTGAGTGCTCCAGTTTCCTCCCTTATTCCAACATGTGCAGATTTGTTGGTTAATTGGTCTCTGTAAGATTGCCCTGATATGTATGGAATGGATGAGCATGTGAGATGACATCGAACTAGCGTGAATGAGTGTTTAGTTTAATTTAATTTAGTTTAGAAATACAACGCGGAAACAGGTCCTACAGCCCACTGAGTCCGCACCGAACCCCGCACATTAACACTACCCCACACACTAGGGCTAGTTTTACATTTACACCAAGTCAATTAACCTACAAACCTGTACATCTTTGAAGTGGGAGGAAACAAAAGATCTCGGAGAAATCCCACGCAGATCACGGGAAGAATGTACAAACTCCGTATAGACAAGAACCAGTAGTCAGGATCGAACCCGGGTCTCCAGCACTATAAGGCAGCAACTCTACCGCTGCGCCACCATGCCTCCCCGAATGATTGATGGTTGGTGTGGCCATGGTGGGCCAAAGGGCCTCTTTCTATGCAGTATCTCTAAACTAAACTAAACTAAATTAAAGTCTGAAGAAGGGTTTCGGCCCGAAACGTTGCCTATTTCCTTCGCTCCATAGATGCTGCTGCACCCGCTGAGTTTCTCCAGCATTTTTGTGTACCTTAAACTAAATTAAAATTGGCAATGAGAAACTATTTTCTTCAATGGACCATCTTGAGCAAAGAAGAAAAGCGGAATAGCCTTAAAATTAGATATAGGCTTATCTGAGATGTCAAAAAAAAACATCTTTAATAAATGGAAAATTCTCTCCCACCCTGCCAGGGACCAGCGTGGTGAGCAACAGCAGTCTAGCTTTATTAATTGAGGATGAAGCCAGCTGGGTGAAAATGAGACAGAGCAGCCGCGATCAAAGTCAAGTCAAGTCAAGTCACATTTATTTATATAGCACATTTAAAAAACAACTCTCATTGGCCAAAGTGCTTTACATTTGTTATAAGAATAGCATAAACAAAACAAACTACACACATATATACATGTAGCCCTCACTCAGAGGACATCAGGAAAGGCTTGAGAGTATAGATAAGTCTTTAGTCTTGACTTAAAAGAGTCGATGGAGGGGGCAGTTCTGATGGGAAAGGGGATGCTGTTCCACAGTCTAGGGGCTGCAACCGCAAAGGCGTGGTCGCCCCTGAGCTTATGCCTAGACCGTGGGATATTCAGCAACCCCAAGTCGGCCGATCTGAGGGGCCTGGAGGTGGAGTGGTGGGTGAGAAGACTTTTTATGTAGGTGGGGGCAAGCCCATTGAGGGCTTTGTAGACATGGAGGAGGATCTTGAAGTTTATACGGAACCGCACAGGGAGCCAGTGGAGAGAGGCCAGGATCGGGGTGATGTGGTCCCTTTTTCGGGTGCCAGTCAGGAGTCTCGCTGCGACGTATTGGACCAGTTGCAGGCGGGACAGGGAAGATTGGCTGATGCCAGTGTAAAGGGAGTTGCAGTAATCTAGGTGGGAGGAGATGAATGTGTGGATGATCTTTTCGAAGTCATCAAACTGGAGGAATTGTTTTATTTTAGCTATCGTCCGAAGCTGAAAGAAGCTAGCTTTTACCACGGCATTGACTTGTTTGTCAAATTTCAGTGCTGAGTCAAATATCACGCCAAGGTTTTTGACGTGAGGTTTGAGTAGTGGGGTAAGGCTTCCAAGGCTGCCTGCTATCATTTTGATTGAGTCCGAGGGGCCGAGAAGGATGACCTCAGACTTACTCTCGGGAATGGAGGGTCAAACCTGAGGGGAATGCTCCTGTGTTTCTATTTAACGTTATTGCCTTCCATCACAGTGAGGAATATGGAATCTACTGTGGTGGATGTTTGTGTTAAATTTTATGTGGTTGTGTGTCTTGTTGCTTTTCACTTAGTATGGCTGTATGGTAACTCAAATGTCACTGTTCCTTAATTGGTACATGTGACAACAAACTGACCTTGAAACCTTGTCTATTGCTCCAGCACTAACTAATTATCGCCACGATAACAGGCGAAATGTGACGGCTTTGAACGGTTACCTTTGCAATGGGTTCTGTCTGTGGACTATTCCTGGCACACTGTACTCCCAGTGACCACCAAGCGCAAGTCAGCCACACTCCGCCTGCCTGCTGTGTGAACAATCTGTAATGCTTGTATCTTCCATGAGATAAATTGCTTCAACTTTAAATGAAATATGAATCTTTTATATGCTGTCCCCTCAAGGTGATAATTGACTATTCCACAACTTCCAGTTGTCGTAGCAACAGTAAGTTAATAGGTCAACATTTTTTTATTCCTACTGACGGTCCAGAAGTGTAGCCACGGGGGAAAACAATTAAGCAAATGGTACGTCATATTTGTTCACTTATCTAAAATGTCTTTAAATGTTTTACCTTAAGATATGACATTTAAATCCAGTTTTTGGATTTGGAGAATTTGGAGGAAGTGTGGGCCATTCAGCACTCTGTGCCTACAGCTCCATTTATCAAGATCGTGGCTGATCATGCTCTTCTTCCACAGCACCATCTTACTGCACTATTCCCTCATACATTGTCCTCGTGAAGTTACTTCTCCACATCTCAGTCTGCCTAGCAATTATTGTGATCTCTGGTTCTAACGTCTTGAGCCAGGGAATACATCCTTCCACATGTTTTACCCAGAGTAGAGGAATTGAGGAATCGAGAAACATGGGTTTATGGTGACGGGGCACAAGCCTATGTTTCTCCGAGAAAGGTATTGATCTGCCAGGTGCTGCGAGGCTGCAGGCAACTTCTGCTGGGTGGGAGCAGGGCATTTCCATGTGCCCCTGAGAGGCTGTGTTGACCTGAGCTGAGCTGGGAGCGTTGAGTAGACTCACTCATTCACTCACTCACTGAGTCAGTGAGGCAGGCTTGCTGTGTAGGAAGGAACTGGAGATGCTGGTTTAAACTGAAGATAGACACAAAATGCTGGAGTAACTTAGCGGGACATGCAGCATCTCTGGAGAGAAGGAATGGGTGACGTTTCCGGTCGAGACCCTTCTTCAGACCTAGTCGCAGCTGTTTCTGTCATCTTCTCCCACACAGTTTTTGTTCATTTCTGACCTGCGAACGGTTAGGGTTACAAATAGTTGGCAGGAACGGAGCCATAGACCCGGGTTTGATTCTGGCTAGGGGTGCTGTCTGTAGGGTGTTTGTACTTTCTACCCGTGACATGCGTGGTTTTCTCCGAGAACTTCGGTATCCTCCTACACTCCAAAGACGTACAGGTTTGTAGGTTAATTGGCTTGGTATAAATGTAAAAAATGTCCCTAATGTAGGATAGTGTTAATGTGCGGGGATCGGTGGTTGGTGCGGACTCGGTGGGCTGAGGGACCGGTTTCAGCGCTGTATCTTTAAACTAAACTATATTAAACTAACATGTTCTTGTCAACTCATTTAACTTGTATATGTCCCCTTGAGGCAAATCTATATCCTCCTTCCTACTCACAATCCCACCTACATCGTAACGTATACAAACGCAGGAATATGATAAGTGATTCCCTCAGCCAAATCACTAATTTAAATCAGATTAGTTGAAACCAAAGGTGTCCTGGTAGTCATTGCTTGCCAAACTGAGAAGAGTGTGATTAGTCACACTTTTGGTCTTCTATTCAATAATCAATTCTCAATCTATATTAATATATTATCCCAACATCACGTGCTCTAAATTTGTTGCTCAGCCTATTGTATTGGGCTTCAGCAAAAAAGATGCAAATACACCAATTCTACTAGTTTCATTTTACATATTCTACTAATTACATCCTCAAGGAACTCCAGTAGAATAATCAAACTTGATAATTACATGCTGTTTCTGCTCAATCTTATTATTCTTTTCCAGAATTCTTTTATCACATTCTTTGCTATAGATGGCAACATCTTCCCCACACTGACAGTAAGTTGACATGTTGGTCAGTCCCTGTGTTTTCTCTCCCTTCATTTTTAAATAATGTGGTCATATTTGCCACCTTCCAATCTACAACAACAATTCTAGGCATGGGTGGAAATCCCGGCTGGGATGGGTGGGACACGTCCCTCCCATGTTTTCAGAGGTGGGGGACAATCCCCCCCCCTTGTTTTGTAATCTGGATTTTGAAATTCGGTGAAAAGAAAATCTATTAAAATCTCCGCTTTCCGCGAGACAGTGGGGGTGTCACTGCTTTGGTGCCTTCAATCCGGTCTACTGCCCGACACATGTGGCCAATTACCATCTACGAGGTCATTTTATCCCATGTCAAACAGCTGGAGAGACTGGTGAACTCACAAGTGAGGAAGTGGCTTGGGCTACCGAGATGCCTCAGCAGCATAGGGCTCTATGGGAATGGAGGCCTCTCACTGCCAGTCTCAAGCCTGGTGGAGGAGTACAAATGTGCCAAAGTGAGGCTGGACATGACACTAACAGAATCCCGGGACCCAATAATAAGAGGTGTCGCTCCAACCCTAGCAACAGGGAAGAAATGGACTCCAGCAGCAGTGGTACTGGACGCAAAATCCGCCCTCCAACACCGGGACATAGTGGGCCATGTCCAACAAGGCCGAGGGGGCTTTGGCCTGGGAGCAATGAAACCTACCTGTCAAAAGGCTACTCCAGCTGAACGCGGCACCTGGTGGTGGTGGAGGTGCGCCACCAGGAAGAAGCAGCCAGGTGTGCCAAAGCCATATCCCAAGCCAAACAAGGCCGCTGGATGACGTGGGATGGCGTTGAGAGGAGGAAGATCACATGGAGAGAGCTGTGGACCATGGAGTCAAATAAGTTGAGCTTCATTATCAGAGCCACGTATGACGTCCTTCCCTCTCCCACAAACCTAAATCTTTGGCTGGGAGAGGATCCAGCCTGCCCCCTGTGTGCAGTTCCAGCAAACCTCAAGCACATCCTGGTCGGTTGTAAGACCAGCCTAACACAAGGCAGGTACACCTGGCGACACAACCAGGTGCTGAGGTGTTTGGCAGCTGAACTCGAGTGCAAGAGAGTTACCACCAACACCATGCCTATCAATGCCCAGATAACATTCCCGCAAATACCATCCTTCATCCGGGAAGGAGAGAAACGGAGGACTAACCCCTCGCCTCTCAACTCATGCCCACTGAACGCAGCCAGGGACTGGGAAATGCGTGTTGACCTACGCCAGAGGCTTTCGTTCCCAGTTGAAATCGCAGTTACCAACCTGCGACCAGAACTCGTTCTCTGGTCCAACTCCTGTCGCCGTGTTTTCATCATCGAGCTGACGGTCCCATGGGAGGAGGCTGTGGACGAGGCTTATGAAAGGAAAAAGCTTTGATATTCAAACCTTGCAGCAGAGGCAGAGGAGAGAGGTTGGAGTGTAAGGGTGTGTCCAGTGGAGATGGGGTGCAGGGGCTTTGTAGCCAGTTCCACCGCAAGGCTCCTAAGGGAAGTAGGAGTCAAAGGGCAGGCACAAAGGACGGCAATAAAATAACTTGCCAATGTCGCCGAACGGAGCAGTCACCGGCTGTGGCTGAAGAGGAAAGATGCTGCCTGGGCTGCCACGTGACCATCTAGAGGCTAACAATAAGACACACACCCAGGTCTGATCAACCTGCGGTGGGCCTGCCTCGACTTAGGGTGTCTTGTGATAAGACTGGGTATTCACAGAGAATTTCTTAAAGCTGTCTGATGTGGGTACAATTACCATTTGAACTAATTGGCTATATTGGTGGGATGGGAAAGATTTAAACGAGTATCGGATTTAAACGGGTCGGGTCATCTCTCTCTCTCCCCCCTCCAAGGTTGGTTCCTCTGTTTGCCTTTATTTGCTTCAGTTTTATTTGTTTGTTATTTATCACATTGTAGCTTTTGAAAGATTCAAGCAGGTATCAGACGCTTTCTAAGGGTTGAATCGGCCCATTCGCGGGGCCTTTCATCGCCCGCCGCGGCTTAAAATCAAACTGCTGCATTGAGGCGATCGAGGCTCCCGATGTTGAAGCCCCCTGCCGGCCGATTTTAAACTGCGCTGGGTGATGAAAGGCCCCGCGAACGGGCTGAGTCAAGCCCCACAATTCGGGGCGGACGAAGCTGCGGTTGCTGGAGTTCGAAGTCGGTCACCAACCAGGTCAGCTCCCTATGTTACAGGGCCCATTCCTCCGAAGCCTCATGTGTGTGCGCGTGGGCGTGGCCACCCAAAAATCGTGGCCCACCCATGTTCTGATAGCGATTTCCGTCCCTCGGACCAGAGTGCTCATTATCTCGATAGACACCTCCTTTAAAATTCTGGATGTAGAACGTTGGCTCCTTGGGATTTCTTAGCTGTTAGTTTCATCAGCTTCACCAGTGGTATTTTTATACTAATACTTATTTCCTTCATTTCGCCCTTCTCTCTAGATCCTTGGTTCTCTAGTGTATTCCAGGTAGGTGTTTTGTGTTTTATCTGTAAAGACAGATACAAAGTAGTTGTTTAATTCCATTAAAAATTGCCATTTCTTTATTCCCCATGATAAATCTAACTCTTCTTGTAAGCAACAACTATTATGCCCTGTAAGTCATTTCATTTCTGCATTCCGATCAAAGTTTTGACAGTCCGTTTTATGTTTATCGCCAGTTTATTCTCACATTCTGTCTTGCCTTTCTCTATCAATTGCCTGGTTCTCTGGTGAGTTCTCATATGCTTTCAATCCTCTGACTGCAATTTCAGGTCTTTCTCAGAAACCTCCTTTGATTTAATCTGTATTCAATGAGTACTTTTTTGCTGAGTATATGAATACTCAATGAGTATTTCTCCTCTGTTTTTACCGTGGAGAAAGACAAGAGGACTGGGGAGTGACACAAAGTGCTGGAGTAACTCAGCAGGTCAGACAGCATCTCTGGAGAAAAAGAATGCATGATGTTTCAGGTCAGGACCCTTATTCAGACACTTTAGTCTGAAGAAGAGTCTCTACCCAAAAGGTCATGCATCCTTTTTTTCCAGTGATGTTGCCTGACTCGCTGAGTCACTCCAGCACTTTGTGCCTATCTTTGGTATAAACCAGCATCTGCAATTCTTTCTCTCTACATCGGGCAGTCAATGGAACTGTCTTGAGGGCAGAAGGTCCTAATGCATATGAAGGTAGACAAATCCTCCCCGCTCTGATCAGATATATCCGAGGACACTGTGGGAAGCTAGAGAGGAAATTGCACGTGCCCTGGCTGAGATTTATGAGTCATCATTAAATACAGGGGAGGTGTTGGATGGTGGCAAATGTTGTGCCTCTATTTAAGAACGGCTGCAAAGAAAAGCCTGGGAACTATAGGCCGGTGAGTCTAACATCTGTGGTCAGAGAGATACTAGAGAGTATTCTGAGGGATAGGATATACATGCATTTAGATGGACAAAGGCTGGGAGATTATCTTACAAGATATTGGTGAGGCTACATTTGGTGTATTGTGTTCAGATTTGGTCACCCTGTTTTTAGGAAAGATGTTGTCAAGCTGGAAAGGGTGCGGAGAAGATATATGCAAATTTTGCCAGGTCTCAAGGGCCTGGGTTATTGGTAAAGGTTGAGCAGGCTCAGACTTTATTCCTTGGAATGCTGGAGGATGAGGAGTGATCTTATAGATCTGTATAAGATAATGAGAGGAATAGATAGGGTAAATGCACTTTTTTTTTAACCCAGAGTAGGGGAATCAAGAACAAGATGACATAGGTTTAAAGTGAGGGCGGAAAGATTTAATAGGAAACTGAAGGACAGCCTTTTTTCACAAAGGGTGGTAGTTATATGGAATCAGCTGCCAGAGGAGGTAATTGAGACAAGTACTATCACAACATTTAAAAAAATATTTGGACAGGTAGATAGACACAAAATGCTGGAGCAACTCAGTGGGACAGGCAGCATCTCTGGAAAGAAAGAATGGGTGACGATTCGGGTCGACATCCTTCTTCAGGCCAGTCTGAAGAAGGGTCTTGACCCAAAACATCACCCATTCCTTCTCTCCAGGGATGCTGCCTGTCCCACTGAGTTACTCCAGCATTTTGTGCCTATCTTCAATGTAAACCAGCATCTGCAGTTCCTGCCTACACATTTGGACAAGTACCTGGACAGTTCCTGCCTAAATATTTGGACAAATACCTGTCATACAGCATGTGGGACTAGTGTAGATGGGGCATGCTGGCCGACATGGGCAGGTTGGGCCGAAGGGCCTATTTCCATGCTGTATGGCACAATAAAATTGTGTTGCAAGCACTACAAACAGAGGAAAAATTAAATGGAGACATGGCAAAATATTTCTGTTGTGCTTTGTAGTTGTGTTTGCTAATGTAGTTATGTGACAAGATCATGTGACAATAGACAATAGACAATAGGTGCAGGAGTAGGCCATTCGGCCCTTCGGGCCGGCACCGCCATTCAATGTGATCGTGGCTGATCATGTGGTTAGATGA
The DNA here is from genome assembly GCA_038087875.1 of Malacoraja senta. NCBI lineage: Eukaryota > Metazoa > Chordata > Chondrichthyes > Rajiformes > Rajidae > Malacoraja > Malacoraja senta. The sequence continues at coordinate 115,877,788 of CM075978.1, read as the reverse complement.
TGTTAAGACTTCACAATATGTGTACATATAATATGCCTGTGAGTATCATGGGACTTATTTTGTTTCCTCCCTCAGGGTAGATGGCAAAACACTTACCTATCCTTACCCAAAATATAGTAGTCCATATGCATGTCAATCTCCTTGTCTAATGGCATTCTGTCACCCAGGGCTGTAATCTCAAAGTTTCCTTGTCTTGCATTCCAAATGCTGGTAACAGAAATGTTATACAGAATAAATTCTGTGTCACCAGCAGCCACTCTGCAAGTTCCCCTTTTATAACTTGTTGTGAGAAATCTGTTCTCTCTGCATTGATGTTAAATGGGAAATGCCACTTGTCTTGTGTTTTATTCCACATGCTTTCAGTCCTATTTTTCTGACGTGTAACAATCAACCTCTTTAAGAGAACCGTGGCTCATGGAGTGACTGGCCACCATGGTCGCGTGAAACTATCCTCGTTTGTGAACTAATGCTTTGGGATTTCTCTGTTGTAGACCACCATTACATCTGAGGCTGGCACAGTATAGACTTCCCTTGAATGCTCGGTTGTCCTCTCCATGGAAGGTGCAATCTAAGATCCAACTTGAATGTGAGGCTTTTTGTGGTTAACGCTTCAATTGGATTATTTCATCTCTAAGGCCCTGCACAGGCTTATCCCTGAGAGCATGATCCAAAAACTCTCCTTCAACTTAATAGGTCATTAATCCCTACAGTATGATAACTCACAGCTGTCGGTATTACATGCTGAATTTATAGCTCTCTGCCGACTCAAATTACTCTATGTGAATATTTTCTAGCAGATTTTGGACTATCTCTGCAAACAAGATATCTCCAATTTGTCACTGAGCTATTTTGTTTGTGAATGTATGATACTTCTTAGAGTCAATGTTCATAAGCAACATTATTTCCCCCCACTCCTTCACTGCATCCTTCACTACTTGTATGATTTTAGCACTGTCTTGCAGCTCAGTAGCATTATTGGCCATGAAAGCATCTCCATCCCATTCACGTAGGATGAGAATGATTCACAAGCTTTATTACATAACCCCAGGCTGCTGTGACGTTAGTCCATGCTGAAGCCATCATTTTCTTTCTCTTTCTGCCAAAATGGTGTCACAGTGCTCAAGCTTCCTGAGTGTTCTATTTTTATTCTCAGCAGATCCCATTAATAACAGACTCACATTGTCTGCCTTATTTCGAGTTTATTTAGGCAATCGGTGTGTAAGAACGAGTGTTGTAGATTATTCCATGAAGAGGAGTTGTAGAGTCATGGTGTTGTGCAGCATGAAAACATGCTCTTTGGCCCACCTTGTCCATGCTGCCCTAAGTAGCATAAACTGGTCCCATTTGCCTGCATTTGGCCCATATCCCTCTTAACCCAACCTATCCATACATCTGTCCAAATGTCTTTTAAAAGTTGCAATTCGATCCACTTCTATCACTTCCAATTATACCAATGTCTTCTTCACCCAACTGTACACCTGACTCACTACCTTTAGGGAACCATGCACTTGTACTCCCAGATCTCTCTGTTCTGTACCACTATCCAGAGTTCTACAGTTTAATGTGTAAATCTGCCTGGGTTTGACATACCTAAGTGCAATACCTCGCTTCAGTTTCTGTTTTTAAGCAGAGAGTAGAAGCACAGCCAGATGATTGGATTTACCCAAGTACGGTTTGGGAATGGATTAATATACGTTTTTGATGGTTGTGTAACAGTGGTCGAGGGTATTTGGGGCTCTGATTTAGCAAGTGTGAGGAGTTGCACTTTGAGAGATCGGACTTAAGGGGAAAATATACAATTAATGGTATGATCCTTAATAGCATTAAAGAGAAATGTTGGGGTCTAAGTCCATAGCTCCCTGAAAGTGACAACACCAATAAATAGAATGGTAAAGACACCATACGGTATGCTTGCTTTCATAGGTCGGGGCATTGAGTGAGGAGTCAGGAAGTTGTGATGCAGCTTTGTAGAACTTTGGTTAGGCTGCATTTGGAGTAATGCGTGCACCACATTACAGGAAGGTTGTGGAGGCTTTGGAACGGGTGCAGAGGAAGTTTACCAGAATGATGCCTGGATTAGGGGGTATTAGCCACAGGGAGAGATTGGACAGACTTAGATTGTTTTCTCTGCAACGCCGAAGGTTGCGGGGAGATCTGATAAAAGTATATAAAATTATTTGAGGCATTAATAGGGTAGACAGTCAAAACTTTTTTCCCAGGGTGGAAAAATCAAATACGAGAGGGCATAGCTTTAAGGTGAGAGTGACAAAGTTTAAAGGGGATGTGTGGGGTAAGTTTTTTACATAGACGGTGGTGAGCATCTGGTGCATGCTGCTAGAGATAGTGGTTAAGGCAGATTCAACAGTGACATCTGCCTTGGTATCATGTTGAGCACAGACCTTGTAGGCCGAAAGGCTTTGTCCTGTGTGCTGTACTGTTCAGTGTTCTTTGTTCTATGAGACAAAGCATAGCCAAGTTCACATTTGGAGTACAGTTAACAGTTCTGGTCACCCTGTTATAGGAAGAATGTCCTTAAACTGGAAAGTGTTCAACAGTGATTTGCAAGGATGTTACGGGGTCTGGAGGATTTGAGTTATAAGGAGAGGCTGAATTGGGTTGAGGTTTTTTTTCCTGTAGCGCAGGAAGCTGAGGTGAGTCCTTATAAGTTACATGGTATGGGGAGATAATTGGTTAACAGAGAAGAAGCAGGGAGCAGGAATAAATGAAGCTTTTCAGTGTGGCAGGTAATTACTGGTTGGGTACTGCAGCCATCATAGAACATAGAATAGAACGCACAGAAACAGGCCCTTCAGCCCATCATGTTTGCACCAATCATGAAGCCAA